>JARQOD010000003.1:463840352-463864730 GCA_033576555.1 Oophaga sylvatica
AGTCCCCAATATGCAGCACAATCCCCTATAGCCAGCATAATACCCCCATAAGCATGGCTATTGGGGGATTATTCTGGCTATGGGGGATTATTCTGGCTATGGGGGGATTATTCTGGCTATGGGGGGATTATGCTGGCTATGGGGGGATTATGCTGGCTATTGGGATTATGGGGCTATGGGATTATGCTGGCTATTGGGGGATTATGCTGGCTATGGGGGGATTATGCTGGCTATGGGGGGATTATGCTGGCTAAAGGGGGATTATGCTGGCTATTGGGGGATTATGCTGGCTATGGGGAAATATGCTGGCTATTGGGGGATTATGCTGGCTATTGGGAATTATGCTTGCTATTGGGGGATTATGCTGCATATTGGGGAATATTATGCTGCCTATGGGGGATTATTCTAGCATAATCCCCCCATAGCCAGCATAATCCCCCCATAGCCAGCATAATCCCCCATAGCCAGCATAATCCCCATAGCCAGCATAATCCCCCCATAGCCAGCATAATCCTCATAGGCCGGGCCCGGCGTCAAAAAAAAAAAAAAGCCAGTACTCGCCTATCTCCCCGCTGCTCTGAAGAAGCGCGCTCGACTCCGTCTTCTCCTGGCACAGGCGGCGTGACGTCATCAGGGCACGCAGGCAGCGTTCTGATGATCACGTTGCATATGGAGGGCCGCAAGGCCTTCCTCACCACATTCCGCCCGCGATTAAAGGGCCCGCCGGCACTGAACTCTGCGCCCCTTGCTGCACACACAGAAAATCCTCCCCTGTCACTGCACACTAACTACAGCACAATCGCTATCAGCACAAGCACAGAATCACTTTTCTTTCCTGCCTAACTCTCTCCCTACAGAGAAACAGCGGCAGCAATCTCTCCCTTCGCTAAGATCGGCAGAAGTAAAATGGCGGTTGGCAGTCTGGGCTTTTATAGCCACTGTGATGCCACACAAAGCAAACCAATCACTGCAATGCCCTTCTCTTAGATGGTGGTGGCCGCTGCCCATGTCATCTCGTTGCCCATAGTGTGCATCCTTGCTTATTGGCTGAGAAAAGGTGCCTGCAAGCATTATGGGAAAACCTTCTAGGCCGACCTCACGCTATGGTCGGATTTCGCTCGGCGAAACCTGGTTTTGGCGAAAGTCGGCGATTTTTGAATCTGACTGACCTGTTTCGCTCAACTCTAGTAGTCAGTGATAACGGATGTAATTTTGTGGCGGCCATAGCCTGGAAAAACTCAGACACATACCTTGCCTGGCTCATACCTTGAACCTGGTGGTGCAGTGCTTCATAAATAAGTATCCAGAGTTACCAGCCCTGCTCCATAAGGTGCGAAGACTGTGCTGCAGCGATCGCTCCACCTCCACAAGCACCGCCTAATCATAGACATTGCAACAAGGTGGAACTCCACCATGCACATGGTTGAGAGGCTGTGCGAACAGAGGCAGGCTGTAATGCATTTGTGGGAGGATACACGGGCAGGCAGTTTGAGGGCAGATATCAAGTTGTCCGCTGTGCAGTGGTCAAAGTTGAAAGACCTCTGTAAAGTCCTTCAGTGTTTTGAGGAATGCACACGGCTGGTAAGCGCAGACGACGCCATCATAAGCATGAGCATCCCACTTATGCGTCTACTCATGAAAATTTTGACGCACATTAAGGATCAGGCATCTGCATCGGAGGAGGAGGAGGGAAGCCTTCATGACAGTCTGGCATTGTCTGTTCAGGGAACTGTCCTGGAGGAGGTGGAGGAGGAAGAGGAGGAGGATGAGGGGGATGATTATTTTGGGGAGGAGGATGCTTCTCAGGGGCAAGAGAAAATGTTGGCTTGCCAAGGTCAGGTACAGGGTTTGTGCGTGACTGGAGGGATGTGGATTTGGCAGAAAGTGCTCCTCCACCCACCACTGGCAGTGCATCATTGACACCTGGAACATTGGCACACATGTGTGATTATGTCTTGAGGATCCTAAAAAGGGACCCCCGCATTGCCAAAATTATGAAGGATGACGACTACAGCTTGGCCAGCATCATCGATACACCCTATAATGGCAAATTACAGAACATCATGCCACAAGAGAACATGGAGCTAATATTGGCGAACAAACAAGCAACTCTGGTTAACCATTTGTTAGAGGCATTCCCAGCACACAGCAGCGGTGCAGGTTCTACCACGAGCCGTACTGGGCAAAACGGAAGAGGTGTTTGTGGTGCACACAGCCGAAGTGGCATTGTAGACTGGGGTTTCATGACCATGTTGTGGACTGATTTCTCGAGTGCCGCTCACACTATTGGTAATACTGAATCCATTCCAACAGACAGGAGACAGCAGTTGTCAACTATGGTTCAAAATTACCTCTCCTCCCCATTGATGTTCTCCCTTACAGTTCATTCCCCTTTGACTACTGGGCCTATAAACTGGACACCTGGCCAGAATTGGCACAATATGCTTTACAGGAGCTCGCTTGCCTTCCTGGTAGTGTGCTATCAGAAAGAGTCTTCAGTGCAGCTGGATCAATCCTGACAGAAAGAAGGACCCGGCTGTCGATCCAAAATGTTGAGAATCTCACCTTCATTAAAATGAACCATGCCTGGGTTTCAAAGAATTTTGTACCACCTTTCCCTGATGACACATAGGTTGCCAGCAAAATGGCTCGCTTTGTCCTCCTCTTCCTCCGAATTCTTTAATTCCTCCATTTGCAGCTGCTGAACGTCCAGCCTACACCTCAACATATGCCAGTTTTTCCACCTCCTTAACTGGGCTGTATCCCCCCTGGGCCGGCGTCACCACCTGGCGCACTCGGGCAAGTGCCGTGCCCTGAACAGGTGGGGGGGCCCACTCGTGGGCGACTGCACTGGCATAGGGCCCCTCATATTACGTAAAAGTGTCTCTGACAGTGGGGGGCCCACTCGCCATCAGACACACCGGCGTACCATGAAGGGCACGGTGCCAGTGCCATCGCCCACGAGTGGGCCCCCCCTGCTTGCTCAGGGCCCCAGCACTTGCAATACTTACCTCTCCCTGCTACACCGCTGTGACGTCTTCCGCGTTTCCTGACAGTAACATTCAAGTCAGAGAGCGCGATGATGTCACGTCTGTACGCCCTCTGCCTGAACAGTTCAAGTGCAGAGAGCTGGAAGCTGGCGATGCTGAGGAGTCCAGAGTAGAGCAGTGCACAGCAAGGAGAGGTAGTTCTTTTTTTTAATGTTTGGAGCAATATATGGGGAGCATTATACACTGGAGAATTATATATGGGGCCCATCATACGCTTGAGCATCATAGATAGGGCCCATTATACACTGGAGCATTATAAATTTATTTAGATTGTGAGCCCCTTCAGGGACAGCGATTAAATGTGTGCAAACTGTAAAGCGCTGCGGAATATGTTAGCGCTATAAAAAAATAAAGATTATTATCATTATTATAAATGGGGCACATTATATATGGAGCATTATATAGGCCCATCATACACTGGAGCATCATACACGGGTCTATTATACACTGGAGCATTATAAATGGGTCCCATCATATACTGGAGCATCATATGGGGCCCATTATATATGGAGCCTTATATACAGTACAGACCAAAAGTTTGGACACACCTTCTCATTCAAAGATTTTTCTGTATTTTCATGGCTATGAAAATTGTAGAATCGCACTAAAGGCATCAAAACTATGAATTAACACATGTGGAATTATACATTACACTTTACAAAAAAGTGTTAAAAAAAACTGAAAATATGTCTTATATTCTAGGTTCTTTAAAGTAGCCAACTTTTGCTTTGATTACTGCTTTGCATGCAGAAAAGGTGAACGGATGGATTCTACTTGCCTGGTTCCCACCGTGAAGCATGAAGGAGATGGTGTGGGGGTGCTTTGCTGGTGACACTGTTGGGGATTTATTCAAAATTAAAGGCATAGTGAACCAGAATGGCTACTACAGCATCTTGCAGCGGCATGCTATTCCATCCGGTTTGCGTTTAGTTGGACCATAATTTATTTTTCAACAGGACAATGACCCCAAACACACCTCCAGACTGTGTAAGGGTTATTTGACCAAGAAGGAGAGTGTTGGGGTGCTACGCCAGATGACCTGGCCTCCACAGTCACCAGACCTGAACCCAATCGAGATGGTTTGGGGTGAGCTGAAACGCTCACCGCTTCAATTTTGAATAAATCCCCAACAGTGTCACCAGCAAAGCACCCCCACACCATCACACCACCTCCTCCATGCTTCACGGTGGGAACCAGGCATGTAGAGTCCAGTCGTTCACTTTTTCTGCGTGCAAAGCAGTAATCAAAGCAAAAGGTGGCTACTTTGAAGAACCTAGAATATAAGACATATTTTCAGTTGTTTCACACTTTTTTGTAAAGTGTAATGTATAATTCCACATGTGTTAATTCATAGTTTTGATGCCTTCAGTGTGATTCTCCAATTTTCATAGTCATGAAAATACAGAAAAATCGTTGAATGAGAAGGTGTGTCCAAACTTTTGGTCTGTACTGTAGGCCCATCATTCACTGGAGCATCATCCATGGGGCTCATCATACACTGGAGCATTATAAATGGGGCCCATTATATATGGAGCATTATACACTGTTTGCATAATTACTAGGCAAGTTGTATTTGAGAGGATTATTTTTATTATTGAACAACAACTATGTTCTCAATCAACCCAAAAGACTCTTAAATATCAATGCTTAATATTTTTGGAAGTTAGAGTGTTTTTTTTTTTAGATTTGGCTATCTTAGGAGGATGATATCTGTTTGTGCAGGTAACTATTACTGTGCAGAATTATTAGACAACTTATTAAAAACCAAATATATACAGTACAGACCAAAAGTTTGGACACACCTACTCATTCAACAATTTTTCTGTATTTTCATGACTATGGAAATTGTAGAATCACACTGAAGGCATCAAAACTATGAATCAACACATGTGGAATTATATATTACACTTTACAAAAAAGTGTGAAACAACTGAAAATATGTCTTATATTCTAGGTTCTTCAAAGTAGCCACCTTTTGCTTTGATTACTGCTTTGCACGCAAGAAAAGGTGAACGGATGGACTCCACATGCCTGGTTCCCACCGTGAAGCATGGAGGATGGTGTGTGATGGTGTGGGGGTGCTTTGCTAGTGACACTGTTGGGGATTTATTCAAAATTGAAGGCATACTGAACCAGCATGGCTACCACAGCATCTTGCAGCAGCATGCTATTCCATCCGGTTTGCAATTAGTTGGACCATCATTTATTTTTCAACAGGACAATGACCCCAAACACACCTCCACAGGCTGTGTAAGGGCTATTTGACAAGAAGGAAAGTGTTGGGGTGCTACACTAGATGACCTGGCCTCCACAGTCACCAGACCTGAACTCAATCGAGATGGTTTGTGGTGAGCTGGACCGCTCACCGCTTCAATTTTGAATAAATCCCTAACAGTGTCAGCAGCAAAGCACACCCACCCCATCACACCACCTCCTCCATGCTTCACGGTGGGAACTAGGCATGTAGAGTCCATCCATTCACCTTTTCTGCGTGCAAAGCAGTAATCAAAGCAAAAGGTGGCTACTTTGAAGAACCTAGAATATAAGACATATTTTCAGCTGTTTCACACTTTTTTGTAAAGTGTAATGTATAATTCCACATGTGTTAATTCATATTTTTGATGCCTTCAGTGTGATTCTACAAATTTCATAGTCGTGAAAATACAGAAAAATCTTTGAATGAGAAGGTGTGTCCAAACTTTTGGTCTGTACTGTACCTATCTCACTTGTTTATTTTCACCAGGTAAACCAATATAACAACACAAAATTTAGAAATAAACATTTCTGACATTCAAAAACAAAAATAAAAAAAAATCAGTGACTAACATAGCCACCTTTCTATACGATGACACTCAAAAGCCTTCCATCCATAGATTCTGTCAGTTGGTTGATCTGTTTACGATCAACATTGCGTGCAGCAGCCACCACAGCCTCCCGGACACTGTTCCGAGAGGTGTAATGTTTTCCCTCCCTGCAGATCTCACATTTTATGCGGGGCCAAAGGTTCTCTATGGGGTTCAGATCAGGTGAACAAGGGGGCCATGTCATTATTTGTTATTCTTTTTGACCTTTACTGACCAGCCACGCTGTGGATTATTTGGATGCATGTGATGGAGCATTGTCCTGCATGAAAATCATGCTTTTCTTGAATGATACTGACTTCTTCCTGTACCACTGCTTGAAGAAGGTATCTTCCAGAAACTGGCAGTAGGTCTGGGAGTTGAGCTTCACTCCATCCTCAACCCAAAAAAGGTCCCATAAGTTCATCTTTGATTATACCAGTCCATACCAGTACCCCACCTCCACCTTGCTGGCGTCTGAGTCGGAGTGGAGCTCTCTGCCGTTTACTGATCCAGCCTCGGCCCATCCATCTGGCCCATCAAGAGTCACTCTCATTTCATCAGTCCATAAAACCTTAGAAAAATCAGTTTTAACATATTTCTTGGCCCAGTCTTGATGTTTTATCTTATGTTTCTTGTTCAAAGGTGGTCGTTTTTCACCCTTCCTTATCTTGGCCATGTCACTGAGTATGGCACACCTTGTGTTTTTTGATACTCCAGTAACGTTGCAGTTCTGAAATATGGCAAATCTAGTGCCAAATGGCATCTTGGCAGCTTCACGCTTGATTTTCCTCAATTCATGGGCAGTTATTTAGAGCCTTTTTTTATCAACACGCTTCTTGCGACCCTGTTGGCTATTTGCCATGAAACGCTTGATTGTTCAGTGATCACGCTTCAAAAGTTTGGCAATTTCAAGATTGCTGCATCCCTCTGCAAGACATCGCACAATTTTTGACTTTTCTGAGTCCGTCAAATCTCTCTTCTGACCCATTTTGCCAAAGGAAAGGAAGTTGCCTAATAATTAAGCACACCTTATAAAGGGTGTTGATGTCATTAGACCACACCCCTCCTCATTACAGAGATGCAAGTCACCTGATTTACATAATTGGCAGTTGGCTTTCAAGCATATACAGCTTGGAGTAGGACAACATGTCTAAAAAGGATGATGTGATCTAAATACTCATTTGCCTAATAATTCTGCACACACTATATAGGCCCATCATACACTGGAGCATCATCCATGGGGCCCATCATATACTGGAGCATCATATGGGGAACATTATAAATGGAGCATTATATAGGCCCATCGCACACCGGAGCATTATATACGGGGCCCATTATACACTGAAGCATTATAAATGGGGCCCATTATATATGGAGCATTATATTGGCCCATCGAACACTGGAGCATTATATACGGGGCCCATTATACACTGGAGCATTATAAATGGGGCCCATTATATATGGAGCATTATATTGGCCCATCATACACTGGAGCATCATCCATGGGGCCCATCATATACTGGAGCATTATAAATGGGGCCCATTTTATATGGAGCATTATATTGCCCTTCATACACTGGAGCGTCATCCATGGGGCCCATCATGTACTGGAGCATCATATGGGGTCCATTATATATGGAGCATTATATTTGCCCATCATACACTGGAGCATCATCCATGGGGCCCATCATATACTGGAGCATTATAAATGGGACCCATTTTATATGGAGCATTATATTGCCCTTCATACACTGGAGCATCATCCATGGGGCCCATCATGTACTGGAGCATCATATGGGGTCCATTATATATGGAGCATTATATTTGCCCATCATACACTGGAGCATCATCCATGGGGCCCATCATATACAGGAGCATTATAAATGGGGCCCATCATACACTGGAGCTTTATATACAGGGCCATTATACACTGGAGCATCATATTTGGCCCATTATATATGGAGCATTATATAGGCCCATCATACACTGGAGCACAATCCATGAGGCCCTTCATGTACTGGAGCTTTATATGGGGCCCATTATATATGGAGCATTAGATTGGCCCATCATACACTGGAGCATCATGCATGGGGCCAATCATACACTGGAGCATTATAAATGGGGTCCATCATACAATGGAGCATCATATACGGGGCCCATCATATACTGGAGCATCATATGGGGCCCATTATATATGGAGCATTATATAGGTCCATCATACACTGGAGCATCATCCATGGGGCACATCATATACTGGAGCATCATATGGGGTTCATTATTTATGGGGCATCATATAGGGTATGGAGCATCATATGGAGCACATATAGGGCGTATTCTGTATGGAGCATTATATGGAGCCCATTCTGTATGGAGCAATATATGGGGCCCATCATATACTGTATGGAGCTTTATATGCGACTCATTATACTGTATGGAGCAATATGTGGGGCTCATTATACTCTATGAGGACCGTCGTACACTGTATGGCACATTATATGGGGACCATCATATAATGTAGCTTAATGTGGAGCTCATAGAATCATAGAATCATAGAATGGTAGAGTTGGAAGGGACCTCCTGGGCCATCTGGTCCAACCCCCTGCTCAAAGCAGGATTCTCTAAATCATCCCAGACAGATGTCTGTCCAGCCTCTGTTTGAAGACTTCCATTGAAGGAGAACTCACCACCTCTCGTGGCAGCCTGTTCCACTCATTGATCACCTTAACTGTCAAAAAGTTTTTTCTAATATCTAATCTGTGCCTCCTCCCATTCAGTTTCATCCCATTGCTTCTAGTCTTTCCTTGTGCAAATGAGAATAAAGATAATCCTTCTACAATGTGACAGCCCTTGAGATATCTGTAGACAGCTATTAAGTCTCCTCTCGGTTTTCTATTTTGCAAGCTGAACATTCCCAAATCCTGTAACCGTTCCTAATAGGACATGGTTTGCAGACCGGTCACCATTCTGGTGGCTCTTCTCTGAACTTGCTCCAGTTTGTTGATGTCTTTTTTAAAATGTGGTGCCCAAAGCTGGACACAGTATTCCAGATGAGGTTTGACCAAAGAGGAGTAGAGGGCAATAATGACCTCACGTGATCTAGACTGTATGATACATCCTAGAATTGTATTTGCCTTTTTTGCTGCTGCATCACTCTGTTGACTCATGTTCAGTC
The DNA here is from genome assembly GCA_033576555.1 of Oophaga sylvatica. Classification (NCBI taxonomy): domain Eukaryota; kingdom Metazoa; phylum Chordata; class Amphibia; order Anura; family Dendrobatidae; genus Oophaga; species Oophaga sylvatica. The sequence continues at coordinate 463,849,418 of JARQOD010000003.1, forward strand.
TGTGATCAATTAGTATACCCAAGTCTTTTTCACATGTGCTGTTACTTAGCCCTATTCCTCCCATTTTGTATATGCTTTTTTCATTTTTATTGCCCATATGTAGTACTTTGCATTTTTCCCTGTTAAAAACCATTCTGTTAGTTGCTGCCCACTGCTCCAGTTTATTTATATCTTTTTGAATCCTCTCTTCTCTAGTATTAGCTACCCCCTCTGCTCTGGGTTTAATAGTGGTGTGCTGCTGCGATCCCCTAGTAATTGGGACAGGAAGGTCAAGGGAGAAGATGTGGGTGTTTGCTGTGGCCCAATTTCCGCTTGCCCATGGACTCAGCCTTGGCATCTGCATGCACCATCACATCCACTTCCCCGTCCATTGTCATGCGCCTTGCCCATTTTAAATGGACTACAATATTTTCCACATTCAATACAAATGGCTGAATTTGGAGCGAACTTATATGTGATCTGGGTGTTGGAAAAATACAGTTTAAAATATCTGGCCTGTAGGTAACAATTTTTTTTCAGCAAACTGTTGTCAATAACTAGGCTAAGACACAGGAAAAACAGTTGAATGGAGGCTTGAAATGTCACAATTTGTAGTTCACAGATAGATGAGGCGTGTGACGGAGATACCACACAGTAAAATACTGTATGTTGCCTGTATTTTTTTTTAACAGCAAGATAGTGTCAAGAACTAGGGTAACACACAGTAAAAACAGTTGAATGGAGGCCTCAAAAGTCACAATTTGTAGCCCACAGATAGATGAGGCATGTGACGGAGATACTACACTGCAAAATATGTGGCCTGTATTTTTATTTTTTTACAGCAAAATGCTCTCAAGAACTAGGGTAACACACAGCAAAAACAGTTGACTAGAGCTTCAAATGTCACAATTTGTAGTTCACAGATAGATGAGGCGTGTGACGGAGATACCACACAGTAAAATACTGTATGTTGCCTGTATTTTTTTTAACAGCAAGATAGTGTCAAGAACTAGGGTAACACACAGTAAAAACAGTTGAATGGAGGCCTCAAAAGTCACAATTTGTAGCCCACAGATAGATGAGGCATGTGACGGAGATACTACACTGCAAAATATGTGGCCTGTATTTTTATTTTTTTTACAGCAAAATGCTCTCAAGAACTAGGGTAACACACAGCAAAAACAGTTGACTAGAGGCCTCAAATGCCACAATTTGTAGCCCACAGATAGATGAGGCTTGTGACGGAGATACCACACTGTAAAATATGTGGCTAGTATTTTAATTTTTTTACAGCAAAATACTGTCAAGAACTAAGGTAACACACAGCAAAAGCAGTTGAATAGGTGCCTAAAATGCCACATTTTGTAGTCCACAGATAGAAGAGGCGTGTGACGGAGATACCACACTGTAAAATATGTGGCCTGTATTTTTATTTTTTACAGTAAAATACTGTCATGAACTAGGGTAACACACAGCAAAAACAATTGAATGTAGGCCTGAAATGCCACAATTTTTAGCCCACAGGTAGAAGAGGTGTGTGTCGGAGATACCACACTGTAAAATATGTGGCCTGTATTTTTATTTTTTTTTACACCAAAATACTGTCAAGATCTAGGGTAACACACAGCAGAAAAAATTTAAGGGAGGCCTGAAATGCTACAATATGTAGCCCACAGATAGATAAGGCATGTGACAGAGATACTACACTGTAAAATATGTGGACTGTATTTTTATTTTTTTACGGCAAAATACTGTCAAGGACTAGGGTAACACACAGCAAAAACAGTTGAATGGAGGAATAAATTGCCACAATTTGTAGCCCACAGATAGATGAGGCGTGTGACGGAGCTACCACACTTTCAAGTATCTGACCTGTATTTTTTTTGTTTTTTTGGCCAGTAAAATTGAGTCAATAAGAAGGCTAAGACACAGCAAAACAATTCAATGGAGGCCTGAAATGGCACAATTTTGAGCACAATGATATGCGACCCATGTAGCCGACAAAACCCAGAGTAAAATATCTGCCCTGTAGCTAAATTTTTTTTCAGCTAAATATTATTTGTGCAACAAAATGGTGTCAAGAGATTGTATAAGACACTCCAAAAAAATTTTACAGTACCACAAAAATGGCAGAATTTTCTGCTCACTCAGATGTGATCACTGGTACAGGCAAACCAGTATAAAATAGCTGGATTTTCACTCTGGACTATGAAAAGGATCTGGCTGTATTCTTCAGTCCCAACAAGCAAATGGAGAAAAAAACAGTGTGCTCTGGATTGCTTTCGAATTAAATAATCAGGATTAAGATGCACCAAAAATTAGTCCTGGCCACTGATATCTGGAGCTATGTATATATGTTCAATATATGTAATAGGCAGCAGCAGCAGACAGTAATGGAATGGACCCTCTTGATGTATGCAATTAAGTATGCCACATACAATGCCTGCCTGACTAGCAGTGATATCTATATACCCACATAGAGTGCCTGCATGCCTTGCACTGATATGTATATAACCACATACACTCCCTGCCTACCTATCACGGCATTCTATATACCCTGTAACTAGTCCTTAGAAGGACTGTTGATTTAGCTGGATTTGTGCATTCAATTATTGTATACCCACACTCTCTTTGAAACTCCCAAATCTGACCCTATCTCAGCAGCAACTCTACCTACACTAGCTGATTCCAGAGATGAATGTGACGAGCATGACGACGCCAGGTCTGATATAGACCTGATGATGCTGTGAGGCCAGGCAATCACTGAAATGTCACAACAAACATGGTTGCGGCATTACAGTGCGTGGCAGACAATCCCTGCATTTTTATTGGCGCTCTGAGGAGTGCCAAACATGCAGGGCGTAGACCAGAATTCCTGCCAAACCATCTCGGAAATGCTCGGCGCTCACTGAGTACAGCGATGTTCGGGTGAGTACCAAGCATTACCAAGTCTGGTGGCTCATCACTAATAATTACACATCATAAACTTCTTCTACATAATGTTACAAAGGCAAGAAGGTGATGAATGGAAAGGTTAGATGACTTTAATTGCAGTAACAAAACAATGGAAAGAAATACTTTTCGAGAGGCATTGCAATATGCCAGTGTACGGAGTTATCACTTGGTGTCATACTAAGTGCCTTGTGCTATATTCATATTGTAATGTACATCCTCCACAAATATACTGTAGCTCTGCCAATTCTTCATGCTTTCCTTTCTAAGCTAACTTATGTGATAATTATATTTTTGTCAGTGTCGGTTAAGTATTACATACTTTGTAATCATTCTGTCCTTGGTGCAAAATGAATTAACTCTCAAATAAATTACTTCTAACTGAGGCTGTGATAGACGTGTGTTTGTATACACAGAAAGCCAACCAGAGTTGGCAGAGCTGTTGAGTGGAGGGAAAGAGCAGAGACCTAAACCAATGATTATGCAGAAAATGTGTCTTAGACTCCATGCAGGCACTGCAGCTTTCCTACAGATCATAACTTTTGAGGAGCTAAGTTAATCAAATGAACAATGCGCCTTGCCACGCAGCTAGATCAATCAATGTGTGGATGAAGAACCACCACATCAAGACCCTGTCATGGCCAGCCCAATGTCCAAACATGAACCACATTGAAAACCTCTGGAATGTAATTAAGAGGAAAATGGATAGTCACAACCAAGCCATCAAACAAATAAGAACTGCTTAAATTTTTGTACCAGGAGTGGCATAAGGTCACCCAAAAGCAGTGTGAAAGACTGGAAGAAACCGTGCCAAGACGCATGAAAGCTGTGATTAAAAATCATGGTTAGTCCACAAAATATTGATTTCTGAACTCTTTCTGAGTTAAAAAATTAGTATTTTTGTTTCTGAATGATTATGAACTTGTTTTCTTAGCATTATTTGAGGTCTTCAAGCACTGCATTTTTTTGTTATTTTGATCATTTCTCATTTTCTCAAAATAAATACAAAATTTATTGCTTGGGAATTCGGAAACATGTTGTCAATAGTTTATAGAATAAAAGATCAATTTACATTTTATTCAAAAATATACCTATAAAGAGAAAAATCAGGCAAACTGGAAATTTTGTAGCGGTCTCTTAATTTTTGCCAGAGCTGTATATTTGAGGCAAGTTGTGTAAATGGATATAATGACTATATGTAGCCAAGTTATGGAGTAGAATAAGAAAGACACCCATGCCACTTTCCTTGAAAGTATAAATTAAATATCAAGGATCAAGTTCCATTGTGAAAATAATTTCTGGAGGAGTAAAACTAATTTGAAGGTGCCACAGAAACCCATTTACACATCAGATTAGAAGTGACTTTTGCACTGGTAAATAAGCACAATGATGATTGTCATGCTTTTATATCAAATATACCGAGCAAGAGAATAATAGTTGCCACTGCCAGTTAAACATCATCTCCATGGATTCATGAAAGCTTCGTTCTGTGTAAACCTCATTTGTATTGTACTCAATTCATTGATCTTCTGTCCAGATATTATATTTAGTTATACTGCTTCTTAATGTTCAGATGAGGAATGCAAAGGGAAATCAGTGTTAAGGAAGCTTACAATTTATGATAATATCGACCCTTCAAGCCCTACATTTCAGGCTAATGGAGGATATAATATTTTTATGCTAATTTGTCTTTGCTTCTGTAAACAGCCTCGTGGAATGGAAACCTTGAAATTAAACCTGAGTTTTACAGGAATCACAAGCACAAAACAAGACATAAGGGAAAGAAAATCTGTCAGACTCACTTTCATGTATTAGCAATGGCTTATCTGAACAGGTTACAGGAAAAGAGAAAATCTGATTTATGCATATTGTATGAGCTCTTTTTTATATCACATACAAACAGCATCTTATGAATTCTGGTAAAATTCCTAACAAAAAACTAAGAAAAAAATCCATCAAGTTTATGTTCAGTATTTTGGTCAGTATTTTACCTCAGTATTTGAAAGCCAAAACCAGGAGAAGAAATATAAAATAGAAACATGTCACCACTTCTGCATTTATCACCCACTCCTGCTTTTGGCTTACAAATACTGAGACAAAAACTCACCAAATAGTCAACGTGTGCACATGGCCTTAGGCATGGAAATCTCATTCACTTTACTAGCACAGTAAAACGTTGCAGGTTTTTATTTTTTGTAAAAATAATTCATGAAAAAAATGCTGGAAAAAGGGACAAAAAACACAACATGTACAGTGGGTATGGAAAGTGTTCAGACCCCTTTAAATTTTTCACTCTTTGTTTCATTGCAGCCATGTAGTAAATTCAAAGAGTTCATTTTTTTCTCAATAATGTGCACTCTGCACCCCATATTGACTGATAAAAACAGAAATGTAGACATTTTTGCAAATTCATTAAAAAAGGAACACTGAAATATTACATGGTCATAAGTGTTCAGACCCTTTGCTCAGACAATCATATTTAAGTCGCATGCTGTCCATTTCCTTGTGACCCTTCTTAGATGGTCCTACTCCTTCGTCAGAGTGCAGCTGTGTTTAATTAAGCTATTAGGACTTGATTTGTAAAGACTAAAGGGTATGCCACACTAAACAATATCGCTAACGGGATCGCTAAAAAACGTCACTATTTAGCGATCCCGTTAGCGATATTGTTCAGTGCGGCAGCTTCCAGCGACGAGCTTCCTGCTGTGATCTCGCTCGTCGCTGGAATCGCTCCGGACCCTATTTCATCGCTGGCGCTCCCGCTGGGTAAGTATCTAATCGCTGTGTGGCACCTTTTCTTAGCGATTTAGCGGTACTTTTGTACCGCTAAAGTCGTTAAGAAGATCGCTAACGGCGATAGCGTCGTTAACTATATCGCTAAATGCGGTAGCATTTAGCGATATAGAAACAATCCCGCTAACGATCTCATTAGTATGCAACGCTAACGAGATCGCTAGCGGGATAGCTTAGTGTGGCAGTACCTTAACACCTATCTATATAAGACCTCACAGCTCACAGTGCATGTCAGACCAAATGAGAATCATGAGGTCAAAGGAAATGGCCAATGAGCTCAGAGACAGAATTGTGGCAAGGCACAGATTTGGCCAAGGTTACAAAAGAATTTCTGCAGTACTCAAGGTTCCTAAGAGCACAGTGGCCTCCATAATCCTTAAATGGAAGAAATTTGGGACCACCAGAAGTTTTCGTAGACCTGGTCATCCAGCCAACCTGAGCAGTCATGGGAGAAGAGCCTTGGTGAGGGAGGTAAAGAAGAATCCCAAGATCACTGTGGCTGAGCTACACAGATGCAGTAGGGAGATAAAAGAAAGTTCCACAAAGTCAACTATCACTGCAGCCCTCCACCAGTTGGGCCTTTATGGCAGAGTTGCCCGACAGAAGCCTCTCCTCAGTGCCAGACATATGAAAGCCCACATAAAGTTTGCTAAAATACACATGAAGAACTCCCAAACTATGATAAATAAGATTCTCTGGTCTGATAAGACGAAGATAGAACATTTTGGTGATAATTCTAAGCGGTATGTGTAGAGCAAATCAGGCACTGCTCATCACCTGCCCAATACAATCTCATCAGAGAAACATGGTAGTGGCAGAATCATGCTATGGTGTATCCTGGGAGGTATATACATCAGTATATGTCTCCTATGTGATGTATGTACAGCAGTGTTTTTATCTCCCATGTGAGGGATATACTATACATCACAGAAGAAACACTGAGGCTGATGTATATACATCAAGCTCAATGTGGACATATCTGAACTAATTTCTTTCCTCCATCTCGCATATCTTCCCTACCTGATCTATCTATTACAATTAATGACATCACGCTTTACCCTGTACCGGAAGTCCGCTGCCTCGGAGTAACCCTTGACTCTGCCCTATCCTTCATTCCTCACATCCAAGCTCTCGCCACCTCCTGTCACCTCCAGCTTAAAAATATTTCCAGAATCCATCGTTTCCTCAACCCTCACTCTTCCAAAATGCTTGTGCATGCCCTGATCATCTGTAGTGACCAGAAAAACCATTATTAATGTATGTTATGTGATATATGGTAAGTGTGCTCTATTTCTTACATGATTACAATTGTGATATCGGCTCCTTGTTTTGCCTTGGTATGAGGTAAATTATTTAATACTATGCTGCCCTCTGCTGCCTTAGTTTGGCATTGTAACTTGTTTTTCTGATTTGAAACAAGTGGCAGTTGGAGGTGGCGTGAGACTGAAAACGGGGAGTTACGAGAGGTTCCCGTGGTGAGAGGAGGTAAGAAATAGGGGCTCCTTGTTTGGGACCATCGGGTAAAAAACAAATAGCACCCGTTTCAGAGTGCCCTGTGTTTTCCAGAGAGAGTTCTGAGACTGCAGAACTGCACAGCAGATTTCCTGAATACTCTGATACTCTTAAGGTCGGTTAATCCTTCCCCTACCGGCAGCACAGTTAGTCTAATGGAAATTTACTGCCATCATCCCAAGGCTGAGAACCGAGAAAAGGCTTTGATAGTCGCAGTGTGTAAGAAAAAGTATATCTGCTACCCATGACTGTTATGTTGGAAAATATAAGAAATGTTACAAATCTTCAGTAAAGTTCAGCTTTCAAGTTTGCACAGGACCCCCAGTGTATGATTCTTTTGTCCGCGGCCTCACACCTTGCGGGCATCAACATAACTCACAGTCACATATATCAGTCATCTCCCCCTTTATAATTGCCACATAACCTAGGGATTGTTAGAGCCATCGAGCCACAGTGACTGAACCGTCCTCCGAGATACTAGGCCCTGCATCTCACAAGGTGGTGTGACAAATTTAAACTATGGCACAAACAAAGAGAAAGGCAGTGTGTATAAAGTCACGATCAACCTCAAGAATAATAATGATAAAGTATATATGAAAATATAATCAAGTTTTATTGATACAAAAAAACACACTGAAAAACAGGATAAGGTTAAAAACAATTAAAAAGGACCAGGGACGGTCCATAATGAGACACAAAAAGATCCATGTAAGGATCCACTTAACAAAACTCCCAATTAACGCTGGCTAAGACAGAAACAGGTGTGTAGTTCAATTAAATTTGCAGATAATAGCACAATAGAGCAAATTTAAAGATCATGTCAGATAATACAGACAGTGAAACTTGAACACATTAAACCACCCAGATGAATTGTATATGCAACAAAGGTACCAACGATAAATACCTGTAACAAAAATGCATAAATAACAAAAACTCATGAGTCAATAAGAATAAATGTAACAATTAACCTAGGTGAAAAAGCCGCAAAGAAATGAATAAGCAGCTAGTATGATTGGCCTGAATAAGAAAGCCATGTTAAAGAAAAAGCCATATCTTCATAAAATAATGAAGACAGGAAAAATAAACCTGTGACCAGCATGAAATGAGACTGGGAGATTGTACCCCACGCGTATCGCCACTTGGGGGCGTGGCTTCCTCAGGGGAAAGTGAGTGACCTGTGAGACGGTGTGTCCCCTTATACCCAAAATAATTAGTAATGAATGTCTTACACTCCCGCCTGGCGCTCGGTGAGACGGCGTCCGGATGTGGCAGCCGCGCTTGCGCAGCTGCCTGTCAGCCGAACGCTGCAACCACGAGCGTCTCCATGGATACAGCAGAAAGGCGGCGCATGCGCAATGTGAGTAAGCAGGCAAATAGGAAAATGATAAACAAACCATGAATGTGGACAACTCCATGTTACGAATAAGAGATGTATGAAGACAATGACATAATAACATGCATATGCCAATTAAATGGATGCAAAGGAATTAAATGCAATGTTAGACACATACATGAATAAAGGCAAAAAGAAAAAAGGCAAAAAGAAAAGAAAACAATGAACAGAAAAACCATTAGATATGAACAACTGCACAATGTGCATGAATATGCCAATACAATGAATAGTAAACAAAAATTGGATGTTGAGCACAAAAATCAGATGGCAAAAGGAAAGGGCAAAAAGAAAGCCATTGAATGTTAAAAAAAGGGGGGGGGAGAGAGAAAAGGTGAGTTAGCACATGTATAATGATGATAATATACAATGACATGAATGTGCCAATTCAATGGAAAATGAACAAAAGTTACATATTGAGCACAACCAAAAAATGAAATGGCAAAAGTAAACGGAAAAAGGAAGGCCATTAAATGTGAAAAAATCCACACTATAAATAATCGTCAGGCAAAAGGAAACAAATAAAGGAAGGCCAATCGATGGAAAATGTTTCAAAAAAAAAAAAATGTATAAAAAATATAATAACATATATATAAATATAACATAATAATAATATAATGTTGAAATGCTTGATGCATTATTTTTTATTTTTTATTTATTATTATTTATTTTTTGTAATAGCCTGTAAATAATAATTCCTCATTCAGTCCTCCAGGCGCTAAGCTATTAAGTTGAAAAATCCATCTCGATTCTCTTCTCAATAATTCATTGGTGCAACAACCACCTCTGATGGTGGTATCTACCTTATCAACAACTAGAACTTGTAAATGCTGGGTAGAGCTGTTGTGGGTAGAAAAGAAATGATTGGCCAGTGAAGTAACTGGCTTACCTGAGGCCTTATCCCTGCGTGCACAAGAGATGTCAGAGATGTGATGTTGAATGCGTCTGCGAAGTTCCTGACCTGTTTGTCCCACATAAACCTTAGGACAGCTGCAGACTATAATATAAACAACATTTTTTGTACGGCAATTCGCATAATAACGTGTCCGTACTTGTTCCAAAGGACCTGGGAGGGCAATGGTGTGATCTGCAATCACAAAGGGGCAGATGGTACAACTGCCACATGGGTATGTGCCAATGAGTTTAAAGCCTCTGCCCAAAGTTTGAGTTGGACGTTTAAAATGGCTGGAACATAAAACATCTCTGAGATTCTTGGCACGTTTAGCAATTAGCTTGGGTTTTTCAGTGACAAAAGGCAAGACCCTGGGTTCACTTAATAAGATATTCCAATTCTTACGCAAAATACTGTAAATTTCAGTCCAATAGTTATTATATGGTGTGATGATATTGGTTGTCGAAAATTCTATTTTATGTCCCGGTTGCAAAAGTTCATGACGTTCCTTTTGTCTTGAAGCCTGATATGCCTGTGAAATGATCCGTTTGGGATAACCCCTCCCTCTGAAGCGTGATGTCAATAATCTTGCTTCCTTATAGAAGGAGTCCTGTTCACTGCAGTTTCGTTTAATACGGTAGAATTGTCCTCGTGGAATGCCATTTCGAACATGGGGCGGATGAAAGCTTCTATAGTGAAGCAAGCTGTTTGAAGCAGTGGTTTTCCGAAAGAGTGATGTACAGACGCTGTCCCCTCTCTTAATGATCTTTAAATCCAGGAAGTCAACAGTATCCATTGATATGCTGGAAGTAAGAGAAATGTTCCATGGATTATTATTGAGTTCATCAATGAATCTAACACAATCCTCACGTGAACCAGACCAAAAAAAGAGCACATCATCTATGTACCGATGCCACCGTGTGACATGCGTTTGAAAAGAAGGAAGTAAACGCACATGAGTCTCCTCCCACCAGCCCAAAAAAAGATTTGCGTAGGAGGGCGCACATCTGGCACCCATGGCGGTGCCAGAGATCTGTTTATAGAAAGTGCGGTCAAATACGAAATAATGGTTTTCCAACACAAATTTCAAAAGATCAAGTACAAAAGAGTCATGTTGTCGATCCCCCGTAGTTTTAGAATTCAAAAAGAAAGACACTGCCCTTAAGCCCAAAGAGTGCTCTATGCAAGTATAGAGGGATTCAACATCTATAGTTACCATAAAAGTTTGTTCCTTGATTTTGCAATCGTCCAATTGGTTGACAAGATGTGAAGAATCCCTTACATAAGAGTCTAAGGACAAGACAAAAGGTTGAAGATAAAAATCAAGATAAATACAAGGGCGTTCAAAAAGGCTACCAATGCCAGAGACAATAGGTCTGCCTGGCGGTTCTTGTAAGGACTTGTGCACCTTAGGGAGCATATAGAGGGTGGGCACCACAGGATGTTTGGTGGCTAAAAAATCACGTTCCTTCTTATTGATTATGCTCAACTCCAATGCCCGTTTAATAAGCCCATCAATTTTAGATTTAAACACCTGTGTAGGGTCAGTGGGTAAGACTCTATAACAGGAGACATTATTCAACTGTCTGTGTGCCTCTTTGGTGTACAAATCCACAGGCCAAAGGACAACATTTCCCCCTTTGTCTGCTTCCTTTATAATAAACAAGTCATTATTTTGTAGTTGCTTCAGAGCCTTTCTGTCATTCCTATTGATATTATTATTTTTGTGAGCATCCACAGAGATGCTCTGAATATCTTGACAAGTTGTTTTATAAAAAATCTCTACTGCCGGGAAAAGTGAAAGGGACGGTGTTGCTTGTGATGGTAATCTCTGGGTAAATTCTGTCCTCTTACCTGGAACCTGTTGGTTTTCATTGAGTAAATCAAGTAAATCCCGAAAGACCTGACGATCCTCCTGTGGTAAAGTGTCAATGATAGAGGGCTGGTGATATAGTAGCTTGAAAGTGACCTGTCTACAAAAAAGATACAAATCCTTAATGAGTTCAAACTTATCCAACACCTTCATAGGAGAGAAAGAGAGTCCTTTAGACAAAAGTTGGATTTCATGTTCAGAGAGGACATAAGAGGAAAGATTAATTATTTGTAGGTTACCAGTAACAGACGTGTCGACTATCGTCTCCGATTCTGTCTCGTGTTCCTCTTGTAGGTAGGGGACCAGGCTTGAAATCGTCGATGGCGTTTTCGCACATTGATTGGACTTGTGCCGCCGCTTGCCCCTCCTGGTGGGTTTTCTACGTCGGTGTCCGAGGACAAAAAATCACTGGAGGAAGGGTCTTGAACTGATGAAGTTAAATCAGCTGGCTTAACTGATACATGAGTAGTCCTGGTGGACCTGCGGTTACCAGTATGAGTCCATTTATAAGCTTTTTGGCTATCATAATCATTTTTATCCCTGATGAATTTGGATTTTTTGCCCCGCATAATCTCTTTTTCAAACTTATCCAAACTCTCCTTGAGTTTTTGCTGAAAAGGGTTAATGACTGAATCAGCATCAAAAGCCTTTAATTTAGTTTCAAGATTTTTGATTTTATCTTTAAATTCACTCAAGAGTTTTTTTGTCATGTTCAACAAGCATGTTAATAATTATTGCTGAACATTTAGAAAGACCCGACTCCCAAGTTTGTCTAAATCCTTGGTCAACTTCCCATGCTGGAAAGATTTGAACTCTCAAGCCTCTGGGCACCAGACCCAGTTTGAGATATTCTTCTAAACTTTTTATATTCCACCAAGTTTTAACCACAGCTTTATGAAGGTGTGTAAGTTCAGAAGACAGTTTCTGAAATGAGTCATCAACAGGTTCCTTATTATTACCAATAGTGCAAAAAATACCCGAAACCTGGTTAAGCCATGCCACCTTATAGTCTGCAGCTGTCCTAAGGTTTATGTGGGACAAACAGGTCAGGAACTTCGCAGACGCATTCAACATCACATCTCTGACATCTCTTGTGCACGCAGGGATAAGGCCTCAGGTAAGCCAGTTACTTCACTGGCCAATCATTTCTTTTCTACCCACAACAGCTCTACCCAGCATTTACAAGTTCTAGTTGTTGATAAGGTAGATACCACCATCAGAGGTGGTTGTTGCACCAATGAATTATTGAGAAGAGAATCGAGATGGATTTTTCAACTTAATAGCTTAGCGCCTGGAGGACTGAATGAGGAATTATTATTTACAGGCTATTACAAAAAATAAATAATAATAAATAAAAAATAAAAAATAATGCATCAAGCATTTCAACATTATATTATTATTATGTTATATTTATATATATGTTATTATATTTTTTATACATTTTTTTTTTTTTGAAACATTTTCCATCGATTGGCCTTCCTTTATTTGTTTCCTTTTGCCTGACGATTATTTATAGTGTGGATTTTTTCACATTTAATGGCCTTCCTTTTTCCGTTTACTTTTGCCATTTCATTTTTTGGTTGTGCTCAATATGTAACTTTTGTTCATTTTCCATTGAATTGGCACATTCATGTCATTGTATATTATCATCATTATACATGTGCTAACTCACCTTTTCTCTCTCCCCCCCCTTTTTTTAACATTCAATGGCTTTCTTTTTGCCCTTTCCTTTTGCCATCTGATTTTTGTGCTCAACATCCAATTTTTGTTTACTATTCATTGTATTGGCATATTCATGCACATTGTGCAGTTGTTCATATCTAATGGTTTTTCTGTTCATTGTTTTCTTTTCTTTTTGCCTTTTTTCTTTTTGCCTTTATTCATGTATGTGTCTAACATTGCATTTAATTCCTTTGCATCCATTTAATTGGCATATGCATGTTATTATGTCATTGTCTTCATACATCTCTTATTCGTAACATGGAGTTGTCCACATTCATGGTTTGTTTATCATTTTCCTATTTGCCTGCTTACTCACATTGCGCATGCGCCGCCTTTCTGCTGTATCCATGGAGACGCTCGTGGTTGCAGCGTTCGGCTGACAGGCAGCTGCGCAAGCGCGGCTGCCACATCCGGACGCCGTCTCACCGAGCGCCAGGCGGGAGTGTAAGACATTCATTACTAATTATTTTGGGTATAAGGGGACACACCGTCTCACAGGTCACTCACTTTCCCCTGAGGAAGCCACGCCCCAAGTGGCGATACGCGTGGGGTACAATCTCCCAGTCTCATTTCATGCTGGTCACAGGTTTATTTTTCCTGTCTTCATTATTTTATGAAGATATGGCTTTTTCTTTAACATGGCTTTCTTATTCAGGCCAATCATACTAGCTGCTTATTCATTTCTTTGCGGCTTTTTCACCTAGGTTAATTGTTACATTTATTCTTATTGACTCATGAGTTTTTGTTATTTATGCATTTTTGTTACCGGTATTTATCGTTGGTACCTTTGTTGCATATACAATTCATCTGGGTGGTTTAATGTGTTCAAGTTTCACTGTCTGTATTATCTGACATGATCTTATAATTTGCTCTATTGTGCTATTATCTGCAAATTCATTGAACTACACACCTGTTTCTGTCTTAGCCAGCGTTAATTGGGAGTTTTGTTAAGTGGATCCTTACATGGATCTTTTTGTGTCTCATTATGGACCGTCCCTGGTCCTTTTTAATTGTTTTTAACCTTATCCTGTTTTTCAGTGTGTTTTTTTGTATCAATAAAACTTGATTATATTTTCATATATACTTTATCATTATTATTCTTGAGGTTGATCGTGACTTTATACACACTGCCTTTCTCTTTGTTTGTTCCATATGTGCATTACAGTGTGTCGTCATAGATCCCTTCTAAAACATTTTTTGTGGTGCCCTCAAATCTTCCTTTTTGCAAAATTTAAACTATGGCGTCACGAACAGGATGATCCTTCTGTGCCTGCATGTACTGTACCTGATTACTAAGCCTGTTTTAACAGAGTTCACTACTCTAAAAGTGAAACTCACAATGGCAGACGAAAATGAAAATGAGCCTCTTTGCAACAGCACTTCTGATAAAGCCTCCACTTCATTCATGCCTCTCACCATGCCATATTATTTGGGAGCTCCCTGGATGCCACATTATAATTGAGAAACCAACACATTACGAGACTTTAGAGAAAAAATGACTGCTTTGTTTCGCCTGTACCCCATGACCAATGACCAAAAAGTGGAAATCCTGAGTGGCCAACTCCAAGGTGCAGCTTTGAGAGAAATCAAGTGCTGGCCCAAAGTTCAGAAAAGGACTGTAGAACAGATTCTGAAGCGCTTAGTGTTAGGGTTCGAGTACCTGCTGCTGCACAAGGGGAGTCTCAAACCAGTCCCGCTGCGGTCCCCCATTCATCTCCGTCCGCAGTGGAGCCTGCTCAGCTTAGATGTCGGTCCCAGCATCTCACGAAGTCTAACAGTGTGCAGAGGATTACTGCTGTTCCTCCAGGCTCTGCTATTGTGGCCAATACTGGTTAGCGGCAAGCAGACGTCTTTAGGACAAAGTCCTTGTTTTCCCCTTCTGAGCATGCCCAGAGTGAGATTTCTCATTGGAGATCAGGGGTCACATGCTCAGGTACTGCAGCAGCTCCTATTGGTCTGCCAGGAAGGTCCTTTGACTACTGTTGTTCTGGAACAAGTTTCATTGGTCCTTGTTTCTGGCAGGTCCTGTAGCTGTTACTATAAAAGGGTAGCATGGCTGGGCCGCCATGCGCTAATATCAACCATTATATGCTTTGCGCCAGTGTGGTCATGCGTGTGTGTGTGGTTAGGGCCCGGCTGAAATAAGCCCCTAGAATACCGACTTAATCGGTGAGGAGTTTGGTATGCTAGCTGGTTAGGG
>JARQOD010000003.1:463864830-463909728 GCA_033576555.1 Oophaga sylvatica
GCTAAGTTGCGTTCTCTGCCGGTTTTTGACAGCATGGGAACCGCAGCTCTCTGACCGGTGGGAATATTTCATCGCCGATCAGAAGCGGTGTTTGCCACACTGTCATGCACATGACAGTGTGGCAAACACTGGATGTTCGGGCCCCCATTAAAGTGAATGGTATCCAGGTTCAGGTTCAGGCCCGGGTACTGTTGTCGTACCTGAACCCAAACTTTTTGTAACTGTTTGACCGAACCAGCCTGACCCCAAACAGACAGGTGTCCGCTCATATCTAGTGTTGGTATATCACATAAAATCCCAATAAAATACATTTGTTTGAGTGTGTAATGTGAAAAAAATGTGTAAAGGTTGACAGGCATGAATACTTTTTTATTTGTACACTAATCGGCTGATTGAAAGGGCCATAGTGTAACTTGGACTGCTCCATATCTCGTGTAGGTAATGTGAAAGAAATTACTGAATGAACGAATGAATGAATGAACTGCTGAAGCCAAAGCTTTTCAAAAGTGTAGTATTTTCAGAAATCAGGCTGGCTCTAAATGTTCATTTCTTGCATCGCTTTTAAAATTAAAAGTTGATAGACCTATATTCATTGCTCTGTATCTATCTAACAAATAAGACCAGCCTACCAAAAAGAACAATATTTTAGAGGCATAATCCGTACAAGTTCTTACAGAATTAGTTCGATATGTATCTTAGACAAGGACATCAGGCATGAGAAGCTTAAATACACTGGCTAATTGCCACAATAGCATCCTCTAAGCAGCTTTATTCATATATTTATTTAATGTCTGGTCAAGAAAAGAATCTTAGGCAACTATATTTCTGGTTAGTTGTACTTTGGTTAGTTGTTTTTAACAAACGAGACAGAAAGAAACAGATTTAACCCCTTAATGACCCTAGCTTTTTTCGGCTTTGCGTTTTCGTTTTTCGCTACCCTTTTTCCAGAGCCATAACTTTTATATTTTTCCATCAATATGGCCATGTGAGGGCTTATTTTTTGCAGGACAAGGTGTACTTTTCAACGACATCATTGGTTTTAGCATGTCGTGTACTCGAAAACAGGAAAAAATTCCAAGTGCGGTGAAATTGCAAAAAGTGCAATCCCACACTTATATTTTGTTTGGCTTTTTTGCTAGGTTCACTAATTGTTAAAACTGACCTGCCATTATGATTCTCCAGGTCATTATGAGTTCATAGACACCAAACATGTCTAAGTTCTTTTTTATCTAAGTGGTGACAAAAAAATTCGAAAGTTTGCAAAAAAAAAAATGCGCCATTTTCCGATACCCGTAGCGTCTCCATTTCTCATGATCTGGGGTTGGGTGAGGGCTTATTTTTTCGCACACCGAGCTGACATTTTTAAGGATACCATTTATGTGCAGATAAGATCTTTTGTTCACCCGTTATTGCATTTTAATGCAATGTCGCGGTGACCAAAAAACATAATTCTGACGTTTCAATTTTTTATTTTTTTTCCCGCTACTCCATTTTAATTGATAGATCGGGCGATTCTGATCGCGGCGATACCAAATATGTGTATGTTTGATTTTTTTTATTGTTTTATTTTAAATGGGGTGAAAGGGGGGTAATTTAAGCTTTTATATTTTTTTATTTTTTTCATATTTTTTAAAACGTTTTTTTTAATTTTGGCATGCTTCAATAGCCTCCATGGGAGGCTAGAAGCATCCACTACTTGATCGGCTCTGCTACATATAGGCGATGAGCAGATCGCCTATATGCAGCAGAATTACAGCATTGCTATGAACGCCAACCACCGGGTGGCGCTCATAGCAATGCTCATCAACAACCATAGAGGTCTCTATGAGACCTCAGGTTGTTATGGCAACGCATCACTGACCCCCCAATCACGTGACGGTGGTCAGCGATGCGCGTATTTCCGGCCTGGTGGCTGGAAGCTCTCGTTAAATCCCACTGTCAGCTTTTGACACCGGCATTTAACTAGTTTAATAGGTGCGGGTGGATTGCGATTCCACTTGCACCTATTGCTGGCACATGTCAGCTGTTGAAAACAGCTGACATGTCCCAGCTTTGATGCGGGCTCACCGCTGGAGCCCTCATCAAAGCGGGGGATCTGACCTTGGACGTACTATCCCTTCTAAGGTCAGAAAGGGGTTAAAGCTGCATCTTGACAGAAGGTAAATCACAGCCTTTTTTTATTATGGAGTCAGTTAAAAATGTTATTTATTCATGAAAATTCTTCTTTCAAAGATCATAAAAATTGTTTCTCTTATATTTTGTTCCCGCTTGGCCTTTTAAAGCTCAGCAAGAGACAATACCATCAGTCGCCTTGGAGAAGATTCAAAGAGTGGATGTTTTCTCATTGTTCTTATGTCTTTTATGTATCTATGTCCATAGTGTATTTCTGTGTTATGTATTGTGATAATCAGCAAATCTAATATTACGTTCAAATGCCCCAAATATTTTTTTGAAGATTTGTGAACTGTTCTTGCGCGACTTACTTAAGTGCATATAAAAGGACTGAATATACATAAAGCATGCATTGTGGAATCTGTCATCTACATTGTGATATCTATAAGGGAACACATATCTCTCTTTTGCTACAAATACATTCCATTCATCTAAATTATTTATTTTTTCTTTTAACTTCAATCATAAGCTTTTTCCCCCACGTATTCTATGTGATACAAAGGTGACTTCTAATTCTTGAACAAGGCTTATTGTGATTACTGTGAGACCAATCTTCTTGATGGTTCAATATCTTTACAGAAGATTTTCTATAGTGGTAAGAACTACAAGGAAAGTTTAAAGGGGTTTTCCACTACTTGGTATTCCCCTTCTCATTCCTCAAGTTTGCTCCTTTTAAAAGAAACAACTATACTCACCTCCGATGCCGACGCTGCTCTAGTGACATCGGCACTCGCATTCCCAAGGCTCACGTGAGATTGTTATGTCAAATAAGCCCTGCGCCCAATCAACACCAGCGTCACTGTCCCCATCTTCAGACAAATCGATCAAGAGGAAGTCAGAGAACAGTCACCTTCTTGACTTCCTGTTGATGTTCAACTCGTCCAAAGGCAGGTATAGTAATGCCGGTGCTGATTAGGCCAAGGCTCAGGAGACATAGCCTCACGTGAGTGCTGACACTGCTGGAACGGCGCCGACATGGGAGTGAGAATAAGTGTTTTTATATTAACAGGGAGAAACAATGAATAATGAGAAGGGGTTGTCCAAGTAATCGTCAACCCTTTAAAGTGATTATCAATCCTTAAATCCTAATTTTTAAGGTTTCTTATAATTCAATTTTCCTGTCTACTCTAACATCGGGAGGGGAGAGTCTGTCTGATACTCGCAAAGTTTTGTTTCATGGGTCATTGTCCAATAGTAGAAACAGAAAACCAAGCCAAACATATGTGTAAAAATATGTTAGACTTTGTATTTTTATTCAGGAAAATGATCATAAATCATGTCTATGAGTGGCAAAAGTATGTGAACCTTTAGGATTAGCAAAAAATTTGAAGGCTAAATTATATATTTCCCTTTCCTCTACAGGAAATATGCAATCAGTGTCAACTAAAAATATACTGCAAATATATTAAAACATTAACTTAGTGTGATTTTTAATTATTACCATTGTGAAAGAATTTTGGAGAATTCAGAAGAAAGATTCTGCTAAAATTCCACAAATTAAAATTTTTAGTTAGAAAAATATTTTAAAAAACCCTACAAAATAATTGTTTAGGAAAGCGTCCTGTGGAGCTTAGTGTTTTAATTATCAGAGCTTAAGAACTAAGCACCATAACAAGAAGATTTTATTTCAACTTGAGGAAAGATAACAGTGCTGAACTTTTGAGGGGTTTGAAATCATTCGTCTGGGATTTTAATTAGGTTAATTGGAAAAATGTAAGCTCCATCCAGTGAATCTGTGTAGTTAAAAAGCTCTTTGCTTTATTCAAATGACGGATAGAGATAGGGATAATGTAGAGAGGAGGAGATATTTAGGACTTCTAAAAAGGTAAGAATTTACCTACAGAAAAAGTGAATGCCACTTTTTTCAAGGAAATCTCTCCAAACCAGGCACTGTCGAATGAAAAGGCTTTAGGATAATTTCTGATAATGAGTTTTTAGTGAATTTTTGATGTTGCATATTTTCGCCGCATCAAAACCGTAGCACCTTACAGTTCCAGCAGTGGATGGAATTTATAGAAATCTCACACTATTTTTCATACTGTGTAAACTGACCTTCAGTGCGTGTTTGAAATTCACAACATGTCAATTTCTCAAACTAGTATCTTTGAGTTTAATACTGAAGGCATCAAAACTATGAATTAACACATGTGGAATTATATACTTAACAAAAAAGTGTGTAACAACTGAAATTATGTCTTATATCTAGGTTCTTCAAAGTAGTCACCTTTTGCTTTGATGACTGCTTGGCATTCTCTTGATGAGCTTCAAGAGGTAGTCACCGGAAATGGCTTTCACTTCACTGGTGTGCCCTGTCAGGTTTAATAAGTGGATTTCTGGCATTATAAAGGGGGTTGGGACCATCAGTTGTGTTGTGCAGAAGTCTGGTGGATACTGAATAGACTGTTGGAATTTGTATTATGGCAGAAAAAAGCAGCTAAGTAAAGAAAAATGAGTGGCCTTCATTACTTTAAGAAATGAAGTCAGTCAGTCCAAAAAATGGGAAAACTTTGAAAGTGTCCCCAAGTGCAGTTGCAAAAACCATCAAGCGCTATAAAGAAACTGGCTCACATGAGGACCGCCCAGGAAAGGAAGACCAAGAGTCACCTCTGCTTCTGAGGATAAGTTTATCCGAGTCACCAGCCTCAGAAATCGCAGGTTTTACAGCAGCTCAGATTAGAGACCAGGTCAATGCCACACAGAGTTCTAGCAGCAGACACATCTCTACAACAACTGTTAAGAGGAGACTTTGTGCAGCAGGCCTTCATGGTAAAATAGCTGCTAGGAAACCACTGCTAAGGACAGGCAACAAGCAGAAGTGACTTGTTTGGGCTAAAGAACACAAGGAATGGACATTAGACCAGTGGAAATCTGTGCTTTGGGTCTGATGAGTCTAAATTTGAGATCTTTGGTTTCAACCATCGTGTCTTTGTGCGACGCAGAAAAGGTGAACGGATGGACTCTACATGCCTGGTTCCCACCATGAAGCAAGGAGGAGTGATGGTGTGGGGGTGCTTTTGCTGGTGACACTGTTGGGGATTTATTCAAATTGAAGGCACACTGAACCAGCATGGCTACCACAGCATCTTGCAGTGGCATGATATTCCATCCGGTTTGCGTTTAGTTGGACCATCATTTACTTTTCAACAGGACAATGACCCCAAACACACCTCCAGGCTGTGTAAGGGCTATTTGACCAAGAAGGAGAGTGATGTGGTGCTAAAGCCAGATGACATGGCCTCCACAGTCACCAGACCTGAACCCAATCGAGATGGTTTGAGGTGAGCTGGACCGCAGAGTGAAGGCAAAAGGGCCAACAAGTGCTAAGCATCTCTGGGAACTCCTTCAAGATTGTTGGAAGACCATTTCCGGAGACAACCTCTTGAAGCTCATCAAGAGAATGCCAAGAGTGTGCAAAGCACTCATCAAAGCAAAAGGTGGCTACTTTGAAGAACCTAGAATATAACACATAATTTCAGTTGTTTCATACTTTTTTGTTAAGTATATAATTCCACATGTGTTAATTCATACTTTTGATGCCTTCAATGTGAATGTACAATTTTCATAGCCATGAAAATACAGAAAAATCTTTAAATGAAAAGGTGTGTCCAAACTTTTGGTCTGTACTGTATATACACAGTACTGAGTTTTTTCAAACATTTTTTAACCAATTACATGAAAGTAAGGTTAATAATATAACTTTGGTAAAAAAATCTTCAGTTTAACACAAATTAGTTGATGCAAAAATCAATACCCCATCATCAAAACTACAACATATGTTATTTTATACGAACTCAGTGATTTCTTTAGGGAATCTGCTAGTAGGATCAACCCCCCTTAGCCATCTATATGGGCACGTAGGTCATAGAAAGCTATCCAGGGATCGCTGGAGTAAGATGTGCCAAATGAATTTGTAGCATCTTTCAGATGCACATGTGAAATAATTTATTCCGCTTCCAGGTAGGGTGGAATTGAAAAAATAGCAATTCCAGAGATGTATTTTTGTGTAGTCAAAAAAAAGAAAAATTGGTCATCTCCACAGTTTAACTGACCCTTAGAAAAATGTTACTAAATCATTTTTTATCTCAAAGTGAAAAGTCATAGAGGAACCCCCCTACCCCCTTTTTTCTGTACAACATATTGGAAATAGAAAGGTTGTCATCTCTTTATGCAGACAACAAACCCCTCACAGAAAAATTGAAAAATTAAAATGTTCTGGATTCTAGAAGGTTAGAGAATAAAAGGAAAATAAAAAAATAAAAAATGCATATCCAAAGGGTTAATAGGGAATTTTAAGGATTCTGTATACTGCCATGTACTGTAGCTCTTTGCATACTGATTGACAAAATGAAGAAGACCTTTGTCTTATTTAGCTACTGTTATGTGAGATTGTGAATTAGTCTTTAGACTGTTTATTTTGCAGTTTAATGCAATAAAGAAGCCCTTCTCACATCAAGGCTAAGTGCACACGTTCAGGAATATTTGCGTTTTTTTTTGCGTTTTTTTCCGCGATTTTCCGCGGTTAAAACGCGAAAAAAACGCAAGCATTAAGCATCCTATACATGTTAATTGATTCCGCATGTTTTGGCCACATGTTGCGTTTTTTTTCCGCGAAAAAAAACGCTTCGCGGAAAAAATAGCAACATGTTCATTAATTTTGCGGAATGTAAGCGGTTCATGTGCGGTGGTACCCAGGGTCTGGAGAGAGGAGACTCTCCTCCAGGCCCTGGGTACCATATCCCTGGTAAAACAATAATTAAAATAATAAATAATGATATTCTCACCTTCCGGCGGCCCCCGCAGCCTTCCCGCCTTCAGCGACGCTCCCGGCAACTCCCGGTCCCAAGAGTCCTTTGTGAGAATCACCCAGATGGCGTAGCGGTCTCGCGTGATGCTACGTCATCGGGGTGATTTGTCGCAATGCATCCTTGGGACCGGAATTGCCGGGAGCGTCGCTGAAGGTGAGAAGGCTGCGGGGGCCGCCGGAAGGTGAGAATATCATTATTTATTATTAATTTTATTATTTTTACATTAGATCTTTTTACTATTGATGCGGCATAGGCGGCATCAATAGTAAAAAGTTGATCACACGTGTCAAACACTATGTTTGACTCGTGTGACCAACCTGTCAATCAGTTTTCCAAGCGATGCTACAGATCGCTAGGAAAACGCTAGCATTCTGCAAGCTAATTACGCTTGCAAAACGCTATTATTCTGGCGGGAATACGCATACAAAAAAAGTGCGTATTTCCCGCGGGAGAAGTGCGGGATTGCCGCTGAAATTTCCACGGCAATTCCGCAACGTGTGAACTTAGCCTTAAGCTTTTATCCTCTTAACCCCTTACTGCCATCGGACGTACTATCCCGTCCATGGTACCTGGGCCCGTATGACCGGGGACGGGATAGTACGTCTCGTGAGATCGGACGCGCTCCCGGGGAGAAGCGCAGCCGATCGCGGCCGGGTGTCAGCTGATTATCACAGCTGACACCCATGACTGTGTGTCAGGAGCGGTCACGGACCGCTCCCGGAACATTAACCCCTTGCACACCGCGATCAAACATGATCACGGTGTACTGGGGGCACAGGGGAGGATCGCGCAGGGTGGGGCTCCCTGCGCGCCCCCCTGAGACCCTCAGAGCAGCGCGATGTGATCGCGCTGTTCTGAGGGCTTCCTCCCTCCCAGGACCCGGATCCAAGATGGCGCCGGGGTCCTGGAGGGAGGCGGCTACCTCAGTGCCTGCCGAGAGCAGGCACTGAGAAGCCTGCTGCACTGCCTGAGCGATCGCTGGTGTGACAGAGTGCTGTGCACACTGTCACACCAGCGATCTGATAAAATACAGTGATGTCCCACCCTGGGACAAAGTAAAAAAGTTAAAAAAATAAAAATAAACATGTTTTAAAAAAAAATCCAAAATAAATAAAAAAAATATATATATATTCCCCAATAAAATTCATTCTTCCTGTAAATAAAAAAAACAACAATAAAAGTACACATATTTGGTATTGCCGCGTCCGTAACGACCCCCCTATAAAATTGTCCCACTAGTTAACCCCTTTAGTGAACCCCTTAAAAAAAAAAAAAAAAAAAACGAAGCAAAAAATCAATGCTTTATCATCATACCGCCGAACAAAAAGTGGAATAACACGCGATCAAAAAGACCGATATAAAAAAACATGGTACTGCTGAAAAACGTCATCTTGTCCCGCAAAAAACGAGCCATCATACAGCATCATGAGCGAAAAAATAAAAAAGTTATAGCTCGCAGAATAAAGCGATGCAAAAATAATTATTTTTTATATAAAATTGTTTTTATTCTATAAAAGCGCCAAAACATGAAAAAATGATATAAATAAGGTATCGCCATAATCGTACTGACCCGAAGAATAAAACTGCTTTATCAATTTTACCACACGCGGAACAATAAAAACGCCTCCCCCAAAAGAAATTCATGAATTGCTGATTTTTGTTCATTCTAACCTCGCAAAAATCGAAATAAAAAGCGATCAAAAAACGTCACGTGCTCAAAAATGGTACCAATAAAAACGTCAACTCGTCCCGCAAAAAATAAGACCTCACATGACTCTGTGGGCCAAAATATGCAAAAATGATAGCTCTCAAAATGTGATGATGCAAAAACTATTTTTGCAATAAAAAGCGTCTTTTAGCGTGACAGCTGCCAAACATAAAAACCCGCTATAAATAGTAAATCAAACCCCCCTTTATCACCCCCTTAGTAAGGGAAAAATAATAAAATTAAAAAAATGTATTTATAAAGTTAGGGTTAGGGTTTGCGCTAACGTTAGGATTAGGGTTAGGGTTGGGATTAGGGGTGTGTTAGGGTTAGGTTTGTGGTTAGGGTTGGGACTAGGGTTAGGGGTGTGTTGGGGTTAGGGTTGGAGTTAGAATTGGGGGGTTTCCGCTGTTTAGGCACATCAGGGGCTCTCCAAATGTGACATGGCGTCTGATCTCAATTCCAGCCAATTCTGCGTTGAAAAAGTCAAACGGTGCTCCTTCACTTCCAGCTCTGCCATGCGTCCAAACAGTAGTTTATCCCCACATATGGGGTATCAGCGTACTCTGAACCCCAAGAGTTATTGTGCAATTTGTCATATTTCTTCTGTTACCCTTGGGAAAATAAAAAACTGGGGGCGAAAATATCATTTTTGTACAAAAAAAATATTTTTTTTTTGTTTTTTACGGCTGTACATTATAAACTTCTGTGAAGCACTTGGGGCTTCATAGCGCTCACCACACATCTAGATAAGTTCCTTGTGGGGTCTATTTTCCATAATGGGGTCACTTGTTGGGGATTTCCACTGTTTAGGCGCATCAGGGGCTCTCCAAATGCGACATGACGCCCCCAGACCATTCCATCAAAGTCTGCAATCCAAAACATCACTACTTCACTTCCGAGCCCCAACGTGTACCCATACAGTAGTTTTCTCCCACATATTGGATATCAGCGTACTCAGGACAAATTGGACAACAACTTTTGGGGTCCAATTTCTCCTGTTACCCTTGTAAAAATAAATATTGGGGCAAAAAAAAAATCATTTTTGCAAAAAAAAAAAAGATTTTATTTTTACGGCTGTGCGTTATAAACTTCTGTGAAGCACTTCGGGGTTCAAAGTGCTCACCACACATCTAGACAAGTTCCTTGTGGGGTCTATTTTCCAAAATGGGGTCACTTGTGGGGGATTTCCACTGTTTAGGCGCATCAGGGGCTCTCCAAAGGCGACATGACGCCCCCAGACCATTCCATCAAAGTCTGCAATCCAAAACGTCACTACTTCCCTTCCGAGCCCTGACGTGCGCCCATACAGTAGTTTTTTTCCCACATATTGGGTATCAGCGTACTCAGGACAAATTGGACAACAACTTTTGGGGTCCAATTTCTCCTGTTACCCTTGTGAAAATAAAATATTGGGGGCGAAAAAATCATTTTTGTAAAAAAAAAAGATTTTTTATTTTTACGGCTGTACGTTATAAACTTCTGTGAAGCACTTCGGGGTTCAAAGTGCTCACCACACATCTAGATAAGTTCCTTGTGGGGTCTATTTGCCAAAATGGGGTCACTTGTTGGGTGTTTCCACTGTATAGGTGCATCAGGGGCTCTCCAAATGTGACATGACGCCCCCAGACCATTCCATCAAAGTCTGCAATCCAAAACGTCACTACTTCCCTTCCGAGCCCTGACGTGCGCCCATACAGTAGTTTTTTCCCACATATTGGGTATCAGCGTACTCAGGACAAATTGGACAACAACTTTTGGGGTCCAATTTCTCCTGTTACCCTTGTGAAAATAAAATATTGGGGGCGAAAAAATCATTTTTGTAAAAAAAAAGGATTTTTTATTTTTACGGCTGTACGTTATAAACTTCTGTGAAGCACTTCGGGGTTCAAAGTGCTCACCACACATCTAGATAAGTTCCTTGTGGGGTCTATTTGCCAAAATGGGGTCACTTGTTGGGTGTTTCCACTGTATAGGTGCATCAGGGGCTCTCCAAATGTGACATGACGCCCCCAGACCATTCCATCAAAGTCTGCAATCCAAAACGTCACTACTTCCCTTCCGAGCCCTGACGTGCGCCCATACAGTAGTTTTCTCCCACATATTGGGTATCAGCGTACTCAGGACAAATTGGACAACAACTTTTGGGTTCCAATTTCTTCTGTTACCCTTGTGAAAATAAAATATTGGGGGCGAAAAAATCATTTTTGTAAAAAAAAAAAGGATTTTTTATTTTACGGCTGTACGTTATAAACTTTAGTGAAACACCTGGGGGTTAAAAGTTCTCACCACACATCTAGATAAGTTCCTTGAGGGGTCTAGTTTCCAAAATGGTGTAATTTATGGGGGTTTCCACTGTTTAGGCAGATCAGGAGCTCTCCAAACACGACAGGGCATCCAGCCAATTCTGCGTTGAAAAAGTCAGACGGCGCTCCTTCCCTTCCAAACTCTGCCATGCACCCAAACAGTGGTTTACCCCCACATATGGGGTATCAGCGCACTCAGGACAAATTGCACAATAACTTTTGGAGTCTTGTTACCCTTGGAAAAATAAAAATTGGGGTGAAAAGATAATTTTTGTGGAAAAAATATGATTTTTAAATTTTACGGCTCTACGTTATAAACTTGTGTGAAGCACTTGGGGGTTCAAATTGCTCACCAAAGATCTAGAAAAGTTCCTTAGAGGGTCTAGTTTCCCAAATGGGGTCATTTGTGGGGGGTTTCCACTGTTTAGGCACATCAGGGGCTCTCCAAATGCAACATGGCATCCAATCTCAATTCCAGCCAATTTTGGTTGGAAAAAGTCAAATGGTGCTCCTTCGATTCCGAGCTCTGCCGTGCGCCCAAACAGTGGTTCCCCCCCACATATGGGGTATCAGCGTACTCAGGACAAATTGGACAACAACTTATGTGGTCCAATTTCTCCTGTTACCCTTGGGAAAATAAAAAATTAGTGACTAAAAGATAATTTTTGTGGGAAAAAAATAGGATTTTTTATTTTCATGCCCGGGCATTATAAAGTTGTGTGAAGCACATTAGGGGGTCTATTTTCCAAAATGGGGTCACTTGTGGGGGGTTTCCACTGTTTAGGCTCATCTGGGGCACTGCAAACGGAACATGACCCCCATCAACGTCTGCATTCCAAAACGTTACTACTTCCTTTCCAAGCCCTGCCGTGCACCCAAACAGTTCCCCCCCCCACATATGGGGTATCAGCATACTCAGGACAAATTGGACAACAACTTTTGGGGTCCAATTTCCTTTGGAAAATTAAAAAATTTGGGACTAAAAAATCATTTTTGTGGAAAATTGTTTTTTTTTTTTTTTTCACACCCAGGCATTATAAGCTTTTGTGAAACACTTGGGGGTTCAAAGTGCTCACAACAGATCTAGATAAGTACCTTAGGGGGTCTAGTTTCCAAAATGGTGTCACTTGTGGGGTTTCCACTGTTTAGGCGCATCAGGGTCTCTCCAAACACGACATGGCGTCCAATCTCAATTCCCGCCAATTTTAGTTTGAAAAAGTCAAACGGCGCTCCTTCCCTTACGAGCTCTGCCGTGTGCCCAAACAGTGGTTTTCCCCACATATTGGGTATTGGCGTACTCAGAAGAAATTGCATAACAACCTTATCTGTCCATTTTCTCCTTTTACCCTTGTGAAAATAAAAAAAAAGTTTGTAAAAGATCATTTTTGTGGCTAAAAAGTTAAATATTCATTTTTTCCTTCCACGTTGCTTTAGTTCCTGTGAAGCACCTGAAGGGTTAATAATCTTCTTGAATGTGTTTTTGAGTACCTTGAGGGGTGCAGTTTTAGAATGGTGTCACTTTTGGGTATTTTCTGCTATATAGACCCCTCAAAGTGACTTCAAATGTGAGGTGGTCCCTAAAAAAAATGGCTTTGTAAATTTTGTTGTAAAAATGAGAAATCGCTGGTCAACTTTTAACCCTTATAACTTCCTAACAAAAAAAAATTTTGGTTCCAAAATTGTGCTGATGTAAAGTAGACATGTGGGAAATGTTATTTCTTAACTATTTTGTGTGATATATTTCTCTGTTTTAAGGGAATAAAAATTCAAAGTTTGAAAATTGCAAAATTTTAAAAATTTTCGCCATATTTGCGTTTTTTTCAAAAATAAACGCAAGTTATATCAAAGAAATTTTACTTCTAACGTGAAGTACAATATGTCACGAGAAAACAGTCTCAGAATCGCGAAGATCCGTTGAAGCGTTCCAGAGTTATAACCTCATAAAGAGACAGTGGTCAGAATTGTAAAAATTGGCCCGGTCATTAACGTGCAAACCACCCTTGGGGGTGAAGGGGTTAATATATTGCAGTCATCATATATTATATAGCACTGTGCACTTACAATTGCCTTTTAGTCAGCTAATTCTTCTATTTTCCATTAGGTCTATCACAAACTGACTAGCTGAATCTTTCTACACTCTTTGTAGAAACAGGAGGTCAATTTTCGCTGTATGAGTCATGAGACACTGCAAACGTCAATGACAGGGGAAGGAGGGTGAAGCTGGGTCAGGAGGTGAAGAGGGGAATGATAAATGCAGGGAAAATAGACTTCCTGTTTCTACATAGAGCAGAGAAAAGAAAAGAATGAGATGAGTAGAAAGATAAAATGAGCAATTGTAAGTACACAGAGCTATATAATATGATGACTGCAATCTATTAAGAGGATAAACACTTTAATGTGAGCGCTCTATAAAAATATACAGGTAAATTTGTACATAAATTTCTGTTAAAAAGATTTAATTCAGTTATTGTGGCTTATGTTGAAAAATACTAATCACCCTTAAGCTTCATTTTTTTCTGCCCTTCTCACAATATATAAAACTTGTAGTCCCAAATAAATCCGCTATACATACAGATGCATTTAAGGAGGCCGAGCATTACAGTAACATCGCTCTGAGAAATGAATATTGGCAAAGTGGGAGCAAGGCTGTTTCCATGGCAATAGAAAGCTCTAATGCGAGGAAATCTGGACTATTTTACTTGAGATGGTGACCTGCATACTGGCGTGGGATAGTATTCTATCACTGTCATAGTAGCTTTCAGCTGGGAGTAGGAGACAACTAATTTACTTCTTGGCCTTCTGACCAAGGGTTATTTAGTAAATGAAGCAAGAAATATCCCAGAGAGATATCGCCAATTGTGCAAGGCTATTCCAAGTCAATTTTAAAGACAAGAAAAATATTAACTTATGGTGTCAGTCATGACAAATTTACTAGAGAATGACCAATGCTGTGTGACACTTTTTTTTTAAAGCATTCTTAATATATTTATTTAGGTGTGTATATATACTGTATATATATATATATATATATATATATATATATATATTCAGCATTGTGCAACATTTTTAGCAGGTATGATAAAATGTATTGCAATATAAGAATGCTTAAAAAATAAGTGTTACAGGGAATCAGTCAGCAGATTTTGATATGTAATATGACAGCAGCATGATATAGTGACAGAGACCCTGATTCCAGTGATGTTTCACTCAGTTTACTGGTTGCAGCAGTTGTGATAGAATCACAGTTTTCTCAGTTACAGATTTTGCAGAGCTTGGAATGCTGAGCTCTGTGTAATACCACCCACAACACTGATTGGCAGCTTTCTGTGTTCATTGTATAACGGCACAGTGGTGGTAGCGTGGTTGGACCAGGAGGCATGATACACCTAGTCCTCTAGTGATAATCTACTGTTGATAAAACACTAATTTTATTGAAATAACAACACACAGCCTCATAAGGGATATATCAAAGGAATCAGGTGTTTCTCTACAACATGGTGCTCTCAAATTACATAACAAAAACCTGCTGACTAATTCTCTTTGATAGTTTTTTTCATCAATTAACAAAATACAAAGCAAGTGGACAAAAGAGAAATAAAATCAATATTTCATGTGAACGCCCTTTGCCTTCTAAACAGCTTGAATGTATCAATCAGTCTATGCACAGTTGCTCATGGTTTTTTAATCAAATCAGCAGGGAGGTTGCTGCAAACATCTTGGGAAATTGACCACTGATATTCTGCAGATGTACAGTAAGCTAGTTAAAATCTAATTAATTATCTTAAAATCTGGACTTTGTGATGGCCATATCGTCACATTTAGGATTTCTTGTTTTTCTTTATGCTGAAGATAGTTCTTGTTAAAATTGGATGCATGTTTGAGGTCATTGTCCTTCTGAAGATTAAATTTGGAGCCAATCAGATGCCTCCCTGATGGTAATGTATGACAAATAAGAATCTGCCGGAATTTCTCAGCATTGAGACGCTTAGAAATAGTCAACATGCACAACCATAGATACAGTGGTCAGCCAAGGAAATACTGCAGAAAAGAACAACTCTCTTCGAAATCAGACAATATCCAGCAGTGCCAACATTTCAGAAATTAAAGGAACAAGGGAGACCCAGCTACCTCTATCTACAGTTTGGAGAAGACTGTCCCAAAGTGTTCTTCCTGGAAGAATTGAAGCCAAAACCCATACATTTGATGTATAAACAAGGCCAATTGACTCAGTAATGTATAAAAACATTGGAACGAGGGTGCAGAAAAGTGGCAGCAGGTGTTTTGATCTGATGAGTCAAAACTTGAAATACTTGACTGGAACAGAAGGTAGTTTGTTTACTAATGGGCTGGATAGTGGTACAATAATGAGGGTCAGCAGGTAACAGTGGAGCATGGTGGAGGGTCCTCCTTGTTTGGAGATGATTTCAGCAAATGCAGTTGAGGATTTTTCCAGAATAATGGTGTCCTCCATTCTGAGAAATACTGTCAGATACCAATGTATCCCACAATACCATTAGTGTGCTGTGTGTCTCCATATGTATTCTGTAGCAAGGCAACAACCACTAAACATATGGGAAGTGATGATATGCTCCCACATAGCCCAGATCTCAATAAGTAGAGTCTGTCTGCCATTATACCTAGAGACAAAAAGTTTTGCACAAGTGACATCCACAGAAGATCTGTGGTTAGTTCTCAAAGAATAAAACTCCCTGCCGAGTTCTTTCAAAACCTGTGTGCAATTACAAAAGTACCTAGAAGAATTGAGCCTGTTTTATAGGCAATCAGTGGTCACATCAAATTTTGATTTTATTTTAGATGTCTCTCTTGTTCATTCACTTTACAGTTTGTTAATTTGCAAAAAATAAACTGTTACCTCTAATACTCTACTAAATCTGCTGTACTTAAGAAATCATTCTTATTTAGCAGCCCACATACACTATAAGGACACAAATTAAAGGGAATCTGTTGCCAGGATTTTTTTTACCTCGTCTGAGTGCAGCATAATGTTGGAAAGGAGACCCTTATTCCAATGATATGTCACTTAAATTACTGGGTGCAGCAGTTGTGATACAATCAGGGTTTTAGATGTAGCATAAAGCAGAGCTCAGAAACCTGCCCCCACCCACACCAGGTTTACTATGTCCATAATCAATTAACAGTAAACAGAGGTGCGGGCGTGGTCGGACCATTTGGCTAGTTTTGGGCAGTGATTATCTCCCGATGATAAAGCATTCAGTGTATGGAAACAACAGCACTCAGCCTAAAAAGTGACACATCCTTGATGTTTGTGTGTCAGACCCTACTTCATGCTGTCCTCAGATTACAAAGCAAAAATCTGCTCTCATATTCACTTTAAACAGGCTTGCATGACAACCCATTCTAAATCCAAAGACATTAACATGAAGCAGGTCTCTACTTTGCAGCTATACTACCTCTCATTCTCATCTCCCTTTCCTGTCAGCACCAGCTGCTTACTGCTGTGTGATCTGTGCGCAGTTAGCGACCAGTACAGAAAGGAGAGAGGAATCACATCATGCCTGCTCTGACATTGTGTGTGCTCTTGGCTCCTGCAATGTCAGTGGATGCAGGGATGAGGATTCTTGAATAAAGCTGGGTTCACATTACGTTTTACCAGCCCTTTCAACACATAGCGTTGACGGGCTGGTAACGGTATAGCATAACGCGGTCGCATTATGCTATACCCGCTAGCGCAGATGAATCAGCGTCTGAGGCTCCATCACTGAATGACGACACGTCGTGAACGCATGCCGCTTTACGGCATGCATCACGATGCGCCTGACAATGGGGGTGAATGGCAGCGTTAACGGACTGCGTTACACCGCGTTATACTGCGGTGTAACGCAGTTCGTCTAAAGGACTGCCAGAACGTAATGTGAACCCAGCCTAAGAGAGCTGATAAATACCTCAAACCTGTTCTAATATTCTTCCTGTCAATAAGGTTTGGTTTTCCACAAAAAAACTTCAATTAAGGAAGTTAGCCTCTAAGTTCCTCGGCCTATTCTAAATTAGTAGCAAAAAATACAGTCATTATTCACTTGAAAATGCCTTTTCTCTGAAGATTCAGATAAGTGTAGCTGCTCTCCACTGGTTATTGACCGTTTTGAGTGGTTGGAATGGCTGGACATCTTCCGATTTGTAAGGGAAGTAAGCATGATGTGTCTTTCTTCTACTCCATTAAGTTTCCTAGGCCAAGAACTGTGTCTACCTTCCTCTAATTTGCCCAATTCTTGGCGTCCTCAATGCTGAAAAAATATGAGCAGATACTCATCCATCATGCAGTAATATTAAGGAGCTTCTGATTGGCTCATGACTTATTCTATAGCAGAAATACTACCTCTTGATTATTACTAGTCTAATTATGAAGCAAAGCCTTCCTTATATATTCTTAATTCACTCAAGAAATCACTAAATGCTAAACCTGAAATTTTTCTCATCTGTTCTCATGAAACCCAGGTTGCAAAAACTTTACACATTATGTACCACCCATTAACATTTATTATTTGTTCACTAGGAAGTTTTAATATATGGGCATAAAATTGCTATCTTTATCAATGTAATTGCGATTACAGTTGAAAAATGTGCAAACGCGACCGGGCCTGTGCGGGAGGAGGACCTCCAAAGGCAGTGTTTATTTGAGCTCTATGTGCATCTTTCGACACATTCCCTTTAAAAAATATTTTAACAAATTGTAATATAATACTTAAAAACAGAACATATAAATATATACAAGGGCATGTAAAAGTTTGGGCACCTCTGGTCAAAATTACTGTTATTGTAAACAGTTCAGCAAGTTGAAGATGAAATGATCTCTAAAAGGCCTAAATTGAAAGATGACACATTTCCTTTGTATTTTAGGCTGATATATATATATATATATATATATATATATATATTATATATTCATGGGCCGATGCAAAAGATTGGGGACCCTTGGAGATTTGTGTGGTCAAATAACTTTGACCAGGGTTTGAGACCTTAATTTGCCTGTTAGGGTTATGGCTAGTGTTGAGCATTCCGATACCGCAAGTATCGGGTATCGGCCGATATTCGCGGTATCGGAATTCCGATACTTAATTCCGATACTTTTTCAATATCGTATACCGGAATCGGAAGTTCCCATAATTCTTTGAGAGGCAATGTGATGTTAGTCAGCCAATGATGAATCTTATGAAGTGTGGGCACATCCTGTAATGCTGCGGTCATCTTAACTAATGGCATGGCTGTGATTGGCTGCTGAAATGATGTCAGAATGCACTATAAAAGGCGCCGCAGCCATTTTAGCGTCACTGTGCTGTGAACTCAGTTAGGGACAGAACGCTGCTGTGCTGACTCTGAGGGACAGTTAGATATTGCGATTTTGTGTACTACTGTGCTTGAGGCAGGCTAGTTTACCAACCGCTGTGTAAAGCTTCATTTTGCCAGTGTTGTTTTAACAGCTCTGTGCAAGGTGTGTGTGTGACAGTGCAGGTGACGCTGCAGTTTGCTCTGCATCCACCGCTGTTTGTAGGCATCTGCACGTGTCACTGACTCTTTTTTTTTTTTATTTTATTTTGTGGAATTGGTGCAGCTCCATTATATTAGAAAAAAATCAAATCTATTAGTGTGACGTGCTTCCATCCGTATACAATACATTGGTTGCAAACACTATAGAAGTACAGAAAGGAGCCTTTCACAGCTACTGAACAGTTGTCTGCAGGGTTTACTGTAGTCTGTGAGCTTTTAATTTTGTGAGTGCAGATTACGCTCCAGTTAGTTCTTCAACACACTGCCGGTTGTAGTCTGCTGAGCGTGTGTCACTGCCTCATCCTTCACATTTTTCTCTAATTGGTGCTGCTCCATTTTAGTGGAAAAAAATCTAATCTATTAGTGTGACGCGCTTCCATCCGTATACAATACATTGGTTGCAAACACTATAGAAGTAGACAAAGGGGCCTTTAACAGCTACTGAACAGTTGTGTTTCAGTGTTCACTGTAGTCTGTGAGCTTTTCATTTTTTGAGTGCAGATTACGCTCCAGTTTGTCTTCAACCACTGCCGGTTGTAGTCTGCTGAGCGTGTGTCACTGCCTCATCCTTCACATTTTTCTCTAATTGGTGCTGCTCCATTTTAGTGAAAAAAATCTAATCTATTAGTGTGACGCGCTTCCATCCGTATACAATACATTGGTTGCAAACACTATAGAAGTAGACAAAGGGGCCTTTAACAGCTACTGAACAGTTGTGTTTCAGTGTTCACTGTAGTCTGTGAGCTTTTCATTTTGTGAGTGCAGATTACGCTCCAGTTTGTTCTTCAACCACTGCCGGTTGTAGTCTGCTGAGCGTGTGTCACTGCCTCATCCTTCACATTTTTCTCTAATTGGTGCTGCTCCATTTTAGTGGAAAAAAATCTAATCTATTAGTGTGACGCGCTTCCATCCGTATACAATACATTGGTTGCAAACACTATAGAAGTACACAAAGGGGCCTTTAACAGCTACTGAACAGTTGTGTTTCAGTGTTCACTGTAGTCTGTGAGCTTTTCATTTTGTGAGTGCAGATTACGCTCCAGTTTGTTCTTCAACCACTGCCGGTTGTAGTCTGCTGAGCGTGTGTCACTGCCTCATCCTTCACATTTTTCTCTAATTGGTGCTGCTCCATTTTAGTGGAAAAAAATCTAATCTATTAGTGTGACGCGCTTCCATCCGTATACAATACATTGGTTGCAAACACTATAGAAGTACACAAAGGGGCCTTTAACAGCTACTGAACAGTTGTGTTTCAGTGTTCACTATAGTCTGTGAGCTTTTCATTTTTTGAGTGCAGATTACACTCCAGTTTGTTCTTCAACCACTGCCGGTTGTAGTCTGCTGAGCGTGTGTCACTGCCTCATCCTTCACATTTTTCTCTAATTGGTGCTGCTCCATTTTAGTGGAAAAAAATCTAATCTATTAGTGTGACGCGCTTCCATCCGTATACAATACATTGGTTGCAAACACTATAGAAGTACACAAAGGGGCCTTTAACAGCTACTGAACAGTTGTGTTTCAGTGTTCACTGTAGTCTGTGAGCTTTTCATTTTTTGAGTGCAGATTACGCTCCAGTTTGTTCTTCAACCACTGCCGGTTGTAGTCTGCTGAGCGTGTGTCACTGCCTCATCCTTCACATTTTTCTCGAATTGGTGCTGCTCCATTTTAGTGGAAAAAAATCTAATCTATTAGTGTGACGCGCTTCCATCCGTATACAATACATTGGTTGCAAACACTATAGAAGTACACAAAGGGGCCTTTCACAGATACTGAACAGTTGTCTGCAGGGTTCACTGTAGTCTGTGAGGAATAACCACACTTAGGCCTTATAACTTTTCTGACTTTCTTTATCAATCTACCAAGATGAAGAAGTCAGTGAGTAAGGCACGTGGTCGTGGTCGTGGCCGTGGATTTGCAGCAGGGAGAGGACGTGGGGATTCTGTGGCTGCTGCCGCACCCAGTGACACAGCATCCACCAGTTTTCCCCGTGAGCGTTCCTTTATGCGCACTTTTGTAGGAGCTCAGCGTACCCCCCTGCTGCGTGAAGAACAAATTGAAGCCGTTGTTGGTTGGATGGCAGCCAATGCATCGACTTCAATAGCTTCCACCTCCTCTCAGGACCACAGCACTGTTGAACAACCATCAGTCTCTTCACCGCCTGCCAAATTGCCCAGGCAGTCAGAGAGCTCTGTACAGGAGCCAGCTGAGTCTCTGCTTCTGTTCTCAGAATCTGTTGGCTTGCAAACAGGGGCCCATCCAAGCAGCATTCTGGAATGTGAAGAAGAGGCAGTATGCAGTGATGCGTAACAGCTGTGTCTCTCTGAATCTGAAGAGGCGGGTGAGCCAGTGCCGATGGTCAGCACACCGCAGAACGCATCTGATGATGATGAGACTCAGTTGCCAGTTTCTGTTGAGCATGGTGCTGGCCAGACCACCCAACAACAGCAGGTGTTGGAAGAGGGTAGTGGTGGAGATGATGAGGTCCAAGACCCAACATGGCGTGAGGAACAGGAAGGTGGTGGGAGCAGCTCTGAGGAAGAGATTGCCCCAACGGTCCAAACAGTAGGGAGAGGTAGGCTGCAGACTCGCTTGCCTGTAGCCTCCAGTTTGGCACCCGTTCGGAGCAGTTCTCTTCCAACAGCCAAACCGGGCGCTCCCAGGACTTGCTCTGCGTGGTCCTTTTTTGATACAGTTGCAGATGATATTTGCTATGTCAAATGCAAGCTGTGTAATCAAAAAATTAAAAGAGGTAAAAGTGTCAGTAACCTTAATACAACAAATATGTGGAAACATGTGCGGTCAAAGCACTTTGTTGAGTTACAAAGACACACTGGAGATGTAGGCCAACCTACAGCAGCACCTACATCTTCAGCTCGTGTTGGAGCCTCTTCCTCCAGTTCACACACAGCTGGTTCGGCTTCCTCACAGGATCGCCATGGAAGAACCTCTGTCACTGTTGTCCAGAGACACAGTGTTATTCCACCCACAGCTGCAAGTTTCCCCTGTCATCCTCACACACCCAGGCCACAAAACAGCCATCGGTAGCACAGGCATGGGATAAAAGACGGCCATACTCGGCAAACCATCCACGAGCACAGGCTCTGAATGCTGGCATTGCAAAACTCCTGTCCCTTGAAATGCTGTCATTCAGGCTGGTGGAGACTGACAGTTTCCGTGAATTAATGGCATTGGCAGTCCCACAATACAATGTGCCCAGCCGATTTTATTTCAGCAGGCAAGCCGTCCCTGGTCTGCAAAAGCATGTTGAGGCAAAAATTAAACATGCGCTACTAAACGCCGTCAGTACAAGGTCCACCTGACCACCGATGCGTGGACCAGTACCCATGGCCAGGGACGATACCTTTCACTCACTGCCCATTGGGTGAATGTTGTGGAGCCGGGTACAGATCTTGCGAGTGGCGCTGTACGTGTTCTGCCAACTCCAAGGATTGCCGGAATCAAGTCTGTCCACATTGACTCCTCCTCCTACTCCAGTTCCTCAGAATCATCGCTGCAGGAGCCGTCACGGTCTACCTCCACATGGACCCGTGGACGCTTACCTGATGCGACCGATATGAGCACAGCCGTGGCCAAACGGCAACAGGCCGTTCTGAAATTAATTCCCATGGGGAATCGAAGCCACACAGCGCAGGAGGTCTGGAATGCCATCAAGCAGGAGAGCGACGTGTGGTTTTTGCCAGCGAATCTCCAGCCAGGCTTGGTAGTGTGTGACAATGGCCGAAATCTGGTGGCAGCTCTGGGCCTTGGCAAACTCACTCACATACCATGTCTGGCACATGTGCTCAACTTGGTCGTGCAGAGTTTTTTGAGGGACTATCCGGATCTTGATGCACTGCTGCACAAGGTCCGCCTAGAGTGCGCTCACTTGCGACGTTCCAGCATGGCCAGATCGCGCATTGCAGCTCTGCAACGCAGATTGCGCCTTCCTGAACATCGCATCATATGTGACGTATCCACCAGGTGGAATTCAACGTTACATATGTTGGAGCGGTTGTGTGAGCAGCAGCCAGCAGTAATGGAGTATCAGCTGCATCAGGCGCAATCAACACGCAATTTGCGCCGTCCACACTTCACCATTAATGAGTGGGCCACTATGAAGGACATGTGCCACGTTTTGCGTGCGTTTGATGAGTCAACGCGGATGGCGAGTGCAGATGATGCACTAGTCAGCCTGACTGTCCCCCTTATCTGCCTGCTTCAAAAAACACTGCAAGCAATAAGGGATGAGGTTTTGGAAGAGGTGGAGGATGAGGAGTCACAAATTCCATCACCTTCTGGAAAGTCAGCGCAACGTGGTTCCTCACAAAGGGCTGGGCAGGGCTCACTTTGTGAGGAGGATGAGGAGGAGGAGTCAATGGAGGAGGAAGACATCGCTCCAGAGGGAGGTACACAACGCTCTAGTCAGTATGTAGAGCGAGGGTGGGGTGATGCAGAGCAGGCAGAGATGACGCCTCTTGCAGAGGACAGCGTTTCTTTGCCAGTTGGGAGTCTGCAGCACATGGTTGATTTCATGCTGCAGTGCCTAAGAAACGACCGCCGCATCGCCCACATTCTCACGACGTCTGATTATTGGGTGTACACCCTCCTAGACCCTCGCTACCGGGACAACGTCAAAAGCCTCATCACACCGTTGAACCGGGAGCGTAAAATGCGGGAGTACCAAGACACACTGGTGCAATCCCTAATGTTCTACCTTACTGCCGAGAGCACTGCTGCTGCTACTGCTTTACAAAGCAGCTCTGTGCGTCGAGGCAGTGTAGAGAGCTCTGCAACAAGAGGGAGCACACGCAGTGCCTCTGCACAGGGAAAGACCAGTATGTTAAAAATGTGGCAAAGTTTTGTGGCAGCGCCACAAATGTCTACACCATCCGAGAGGGCTCCAGTCAGCGGGAGGCAACGTATCCGTCAGATGGTGACAGACTACTTGGCTTTGCCTCTCAGTGTACTCCCAGATGGCTCTTCCCCATTCAAGTTTTGGGTCTCTAAGCTGGATACATGGCCAGAGCTTAGCCAGTATGCATTGGAGGTGCTGGCTTGCCCTGCTGCCAGTGTATTATCGGAGCGCGTCTTTAGTGCTGCAGGTGGTGTACTAACAGACCGTCGCATGCGACTATCCTCCGATAATGTAGACCGGCTTACTTTTCTGAAAATGAACAAGGCATGGATCTCGCCAGAATTTGTCTGTCCGTTTTCAGATTAAATAACTGGTTCGCAACGTTATCCATGTCTCCTGTTATGTTCATCTTTCTACCACCTGAACTCTACTCCCTGGGCTCCAACACTGCCAGTTGCTGCTCAGAAGTGTCGTGTCCACAGAACAAAACACAAGCTCTACTGTTAGTGGGGTTCAGTAACGCCAGCTGTTCCCCTGCTGTGTGAACGGCAAGAAGTCTCCTGTTCCCGACACATGGACAGAAAAACACATGACCAACATGCTCCAAATAGGGAAGAGCCGTCACCCTGCTTGTTATGCTGAAAACATGAAATTGTGAAGTTTTGCAGGCCTAGAATGATAAATTTTTATGACAAATATGGACAAATAATAATTTGTCATCACAGCGCATATCTGCACATGTCTATTAGAAATGGTAACAAAAAATAAAACATAGTCTACTCTTCACATTTTGAAATTAATGCATAAAAGTACATTTCATACTTATGAATTAATGCTTTTTAAGGAACTTTATCTGTACCTGTAAGATAATGCAGTCAATGGATGTACGAATCATTAAATCCTCATCATCATCATCACGAGTTTTATTTATGACAGACATTATAAAATACACATACTGATGCCAACTGTAACTTCAAACACCATATATGAAATGGCCAGCATGTAAACATGGTAATAATGTCCAATAATAAATTATTACATCTAGAAAGTGCATCATGCATACTGACAATAGGTAGTTATACCTGCAAGTGCTGTTGAAACAACCACAAGAGATATAAATTAATACTGGTATATAGGTATCACAGTGCATAGTTACTCATGGACAATGTTGATGTAATACTGTATCTCAATTAAGTCAGCGTCAACCATTAGGCTTGTTAGTCTTGTACATTGTTAAAGAGGGAACGTAATTTTTTTGTTTGTCATAGGTGGAGTATTACACATTAAATTATTACTGCTGTATTTTTTTTTTGCGTCCCTAGTGCGCAATAACGCAGCCTAACCTCACATTTTATAGTCAGCTAATTGCCACACGCTACCCTACCCTACGCGTGACAGTAGGAAGGTAGTGTTGACGGATAAAGCTTTGCGCAACCAGACATTCTTTTACCCTCTTCAACACTCTACAAGCAAAAAATGCATGATTTCAGCCGCAGACTTTATTGACGTACAGTATAACATCGGCATTACCCATCAGAGGCTGTCCACTGTCTGATACAGACATAGAATATACCTTTGCTATCCGTAGCCTTTGTTTCACCTACACTTGCAGGCACACACTTAAATTGTGACAAACAATGCCTAATGTTTTTTTAAATGGTTATTTTTTATCGTACATTATTGTGTCATCAATCATCACATTGATGAGTCCATGCTGGACATGTCATACATGCTATAGAAAGTTACGATTTTATGAACTTAAATAATTGAAATGTCTGTGACTGTCACATAAAATTTGCGATGATGATGATGAGTGACTATTACAAAATCCATTGTCTTCACTATGTTATGGTTTAACATAGCGTTCCTTAAGCATTATTCATAAAAAAAAAAATGGACTTTTATTCTTAAATTTACAACACTATATTTTGTTACCAATTTTTTGGGTGTTGTGTTGTTCCATTTATTTTTGGCATGTGCATATATGCGTTTATATTTGTATTTTCTTTATTTTTCCTTCTTGAAATTAGAAAACATGTGTATCTTTGTACCGTGTTAGCCAGTAGATAGAAAAATATTTAGACTTCAGAGTCAGCAGTGGTTGATACCTTTTAATGGATAACTGAAAAGATGGAAACAAATTGCAAGCTTTCAAGGCTACTCACGTCTCTTCATCAGGCAAAGACTAAATAAAAAAATTAAGCATCACATATTTCTATACACAACAGGACACAGGAATAGTGCAATAGGTAAGACAAGTAAGTGACGTGTATCAGAACTGTCATTATCTCACAGGGATGAACATAAATATTGGAACAGTTCCTAGATAAGGATAGAAAGTTTGATTGCCCTCTCATTGGCGTCTTTTTTTGGGTTTTCATGACCCTGGAAGGGCATAGACGCAGATTCCTTAATTGATATAGAATGACATAAATCCATGTGATCTATTCATTCCATCACTAACAGTGTCAAAGGTCATGATGAGCTTATAATTCTGAAACCTTTGTACGTTTCTCATATTTGAAGTTATATTTTAATACCAGTAATTCCATATCCATCATGCTATGACCGGGCATACAAAAGTCTTTTGCCACAGGTAAATTCATTAATTTATCTGTGATTGTGTGGCGCTGATAATTCATCCTTGTTCTCCTTTTTGTTGCCGGTCTCCCCTCACTTGTCCCTCCCTCACTTGTCTTAGCTATTCCTGTGTCCTGTTGTGTGTAGAAATATGTGATTCTTCATTTTTGGCTTTACTCTTAGCCTGATGAAGACACCTGAGTAGTCTCGAAAGCTTTGAATTTGTTACCATATTTTCAGTTAGCCATTAAACGTTATCAACCACAGAGGACTGTCAAGTATAAATATTTTTCTATTCTTGTAATTGAAATTCATCATTTTATTGTCGTAGTAAAACTTCATTTATTCTTGTTTGAAGTACATACATTTGCAATGGCCACGTAACAAGGCAATAACTCAATATTTTATGCCTACACCCTCCTTGACCCTGGGCTTCAACAGCGCCAGTTGCTGCTCAGAAGTGTTAGATGCACAGATGAAAACAATCGCTGATGTGTTTCTGGGGTTCAGTAACGCCTGCTGTTCCCCTGCTGTGTGTCTGGCAAAAATTACTGCTGCTAACTACAACTTCTACTTCAAACGTCTCATACTAGGCCTCTGCCTACACCCTCCTTGACCTGGGCTTCAACAGCGCCAGTTGTTTCTCGGAAGTGCTGTTAGCACAGTCTACACTTGCTCCTGTGTTACTGGGGTTCAGTAATGTCAGCTGTTCCCCTGCTGTGTGAACGGCAAACAGTCCTGCTGCCTCCACCACTGTTCTCTTCTCATCCCTGGGTTACAAACACCGCCAGTTGTTTCTCGGAAGTGCTGTTAGCACAGTCTACACTTGCTCCTGTGTTACTGGGGTTCAGTAATGTCAGCTGTTCCCCTGCTGTGTGAACGGCAAACAGTCCTGCTGCCTCCACCCTGTTCTCTTCTCATCCCTGGGTTACAACACCGCCAGTTGTTTCTCGGAAGTGCTGTT
Source organism: Oophaga sylvatica (assembly GCA_033576555.1). Classification (NCBI taxonomy): domain Eukaryota; kingdom Metazoa; phylum Chordata; class Amphibia; order Anura; family Dendrobatidae; genus Oophaga; species Oophaga sylvatica. The sequence continues at coordinate 463,891,742 of JARQOD010000003.1, forward strand.
AGCACAGTCTAACACTTGCTCCTGTGTTACTGGGGTTCAGTAATGTCAGCTGTTCCCTGCTGTGTGAACGGCAAAAAGTCCTGCTGCCTCCACCATGTTCTCTTCTCATCCCTGGGCTACAACACCGCCAGTTGTTTCTCGGAAGTGCTGTTAGCACAGTCTACACTTGCTCCTGTGTTACTGGGGTTCAGTAATGTCAGCTGTTCCCCTGCTGTGTGAACGGCAAACAGTCCTGCTGCCTCCACCATGTTCTCTTCTCATCCCTGGGCTTACAACACCGCCAGTTGTTTCTCGGAAGTGCTGTTAGCACAGTCTACACTTGCTCCTGTGTTACTGGGGTTCAGTAATGTCAGCTGTTCCCCTGCTGTGTGAACGGCAAACAGTCCTGCTGCCTCCACCCTGTTCTCTTCTCATCCCTGGGTTACAACACCGCCAGTTGTTTCTCGGAAGTGCTGTTAGCACAGTCTACACTTGCTCCTGTGTTACTGGGGTTCAGTAATGTCAGCTGTTCCCCTGCTGTGTGAACGGCAAACAGTCCTGCTGCCTCCACCATGTTCTCTTCTCATCCCTGGGCTACAACACCGCCAGTTGTTTCTCGGAAGTGCTGTTAGCACAGTCTACACTTGCTCCTGTGTTACTGGGGTTCAGTAATGTCAGCTGTTCCCCTGCTGTGTGAACGGCAAACAGTCCTGCTGCCTCCACCTGTTCTCTTCTCATCCCTGGGCTACAACACCGCCAGTTGTTTCTCGGAAGTGCTGTTAGCACAGTTACACTTGCTCCTGTGTTACTGGGGTTCAGTAATGTCAGCTGTTCCCCTGCTGTGTGAACGGCAAACAGTCCTGCTGCCTCCACCTGTTCTCTTCTCATCCCTGGGTTACAACACCGCCAGTTGTTTCTCGGAAGTGCTGTTAGCACAGTCTACACTTGCTCCTGTGTTACTGGGGTTCAGTAATGTCAGCTGTTCCCCTGCTGTGTGAACGGCAAAAAGTCCTGCTGCCTCCACCATGTTCTCTTCTCATCCCTGGGTTACAACACCGCCAGTTGTTTCTCGGAAGTGCTGTTAGCACAGTCTACACTTGCTCCGTGTTACTGGGGTTCAGTAATGTCAGCTGTTCCCCTGCTGTGTGAACGGCAAAAAGTCCTGCTGCCTCCACCCTGTTCTCTTCTCATCCCTGGGTACAACACCGCCAGTTGTTTCTCGGAAGTGCTGTTAGCACAGTCTACACTTGCTCCTGTGTTACTGGGGTTCAGTAATGTCAGCTGTTCCCCTGCTGTGTGAACGGCAAAAGTCCTGCTGCCTCCACCCATGTTCTCTTCTCATCCCTGGGTTACAACACCGCCAGTTGTTTCTCGGAAGTGCTGTTAGCACAGTCTACAACTTGCTCCGTGTTACTGGGGTTCAGTAATGTCAGCTGTTCCCCTGCTGTGTGAACGGCAAAAAGTCCTGCTGCCTCCACCATGTTCTCTTCTCATCCCTGGGCTACAACACCGCCAGTTGTTTCTCGGAAGTGCTGTTAGCACAGTCTACACTTGCTCCTGTGTTACTGGGGTTCAGTAATGTCAGCTGTTCCCCTGCTGTGTGAACGGCAAAAAGTCCTGCTGCCTCCACCATGTTCTCTTCTCATCCCTGGGCTACAACACCGCCAGTTGTTTCTCGGAAGTGCTGTTAGCACAGTCTACACTTGCTCCTGTGTTACTGGGGTTCAGTAATGTCAGCTGTTCCCCTGCTGTGTGAACGGCAAACAGTCCTGCTGCCTCCACCCTGTTCTCTTCTCATCCCTGGGCTACAACACCGCCAGTTGTTTCTCGGAAGTGCTGTTAACACAGTCTACACTTGCTCCTGTGTTACTGGGGTTCAGTAATGTCAGCTGTTCCCCTGCTGTGTGAACGGCAAACAGTCCTGCTGCCTCCACCCTGTTCTCTTCTCATCCCTGGGTTACAACACCGCCAGTTGTTTCTCGGAAGTGCTGTTAGCACAGTTAACACTTGCTCCCGTGTTACTGGGGTTCAGTAATGTCAGCTGTTCCCCTGCTGTGTGAACGGCAAAAAGTCCTGCTGCCTCCACCATGTTCTCTTCTCATCCCTGGGCTACAACACCGCCAGTTGTTTCTCGGAAGTGCTGTTAGCACAGTCTACACTTGCTCCTGTGTTTACTGGGGTTCAGTAATGTCAGCTGTTCCCCTGCTGTGTGAACGGCAAAAAGTCCTGCTGCCTCCACCATGTTCTCTTCTCATCCCTGGGCTACAACACCGCCAGTTGTTTCTCGGAAGTGCTGTTAGCACAGTCTACACTTGCTCCTGTGTTTACTGGGGTTCAGTAATGTCAGCTGTTCCCCTGCTGTGTGAACGGCAAAAAGTCCTGCTGCCTCCACCATGTTCTCTTCTCATCCCTGGGCTACAACACCGCCAGTTGTTTCCGGAAGTGCTGTTAGCACAGTCTACACTTGCTCCTGTGTTACTGGGGTTCAGTAATGTCAGCTGTTCCCCTGCTGTGTGAACGGCAAAAAGTCCTGCTGCCTCACCATGTTCTCTTCTCATCCCTGGGCTACAACACCGCCAGTTGTTCTCCGGAAGTGCTGTTAGCACAGTCTACACTTGCTCCTGTGTTACTGGGTTCAGTAATGTCAGCTGTTCCCCTGCTGTGTGAACGGCAAAAGTCCTGCTGCCTCCACCTGTTCTCTTCTCATCCCTGGGCTACAACACGCCAGTTGTTTCTCGGAAGTGCTGTTAGCACAGCTACACTTGCTCCTGTGTTACTGGGTTCAGTAATGTCAGCTGTTCCCTGCTGTGTGAACGGCAAAAAGTCCTGCTGCCTCAACTTAATTTCCATGGTACCTTCTGCTACCCATCCGGGTTCCAGTACCGTCAGCTGGTTCTCCGCAGTGCCTTTGGCCTAGGTGCCTCCATGTCGGTATCCGAGTTCCAGCAACGTCTGCTGGTCCTTGGTAGTGCTTTGGAGCACAGGTACCTCCTGCTTAGTAACCGTGTCCCAGTAACGTCAGCTGGTCCTCGGTTGTGCCATTGGCTCTTTTCCTTCTGCTGACCCTCCGGGTTCCAGCACAGTCAGCTGGTCCTCGTTACTTTCATTGGCTCTTGTACCTTCTGCTACCCATCCGGGTTCCAGTACCGTCAGCTGGTTCTCCGCAGTGCCTTTGGCCTAGGTGCCTCCATGTCGGTATCCGAGTTCCAGCAACGTCTGCTGGTCCTTGGTAGTGCTTTGGAGCACAGGTACCTCCTGCTTAGTAACCGTGTCCCAGTAACGTCAGCTGGTCCTCGGTTGTGCCATTGGCTCTTTTCCTTCTGCTGACCCTCCGGGTTCCAGCACAGTCAGCTGGTCCTCGTTACTTCCATTGGCTTTTGTACCATCACCAACAGGACAAAGAAGGTTAAGACAAACTACAAGATACAGAACAAGAGACAGAAGAACAATAAGCAGAAGATCAAAAAGCAGAAGAACATTAAGTATAAGACCAAAATGAAGAGCAAAATATATGCTCTAAATTCTAAGCAGAAGAAGACTAAGCAGTGTATGGGGGTGAGTCCGTTCCTCCTCGTGGTGCCCCTGGAAAATGCCTGATGCTGCTGCAGGCTAAACTGAACGCGGACAAATACTGTTGTAATTAAAATCTTTCGTGACAGCAAGAACGGAAGGATGAAAATTCAGAGTTTTACAGATTACAAGTACAGGAATGTCTGTCACAAATAAGAATATGATGAAAAGGATGAATAGGAAGAAGATGAAGAAGTAGAATATGAAGAATAATAACTGTTTAATAAGAACAATATAAGTAATGTTAACAAAAAGATGAATAGCAAGAAGTTTTAGAAGATTAAGAAGGTGAAGATGAAGAATAATTTGATGAGAAAGATGATGCTGCTGAAGATTATGAAGGAGAAAGTGTGTGAAAAGTTAAAAAGGTGAAGAGCATGGAAGTTGTGAAACAGACATATTTGACAAAATAGAAAAAAGGTTAACAACATTGTCAATTTCTTCGTCAATCCAAACGTATTTCAAAAAAAGAAATATTAATGCTATTCCATTGCATTGTGTTAAACATCTATGCCTTTAATGTCTCCTCAACCTCCCCCAATAAATTCTACATTACTCTTTGTTGTTTTCCTTCATGTACAATTAACCAACAAGGCAAGAATGGGTTTTTTTTAATTCCGATATTTTGTTCCCATAGACTTACATTGTATTTCCGGTATCGGTATCGGGTATCGCCGATATTTTTTGGGTATCGGCGATACCATTCCGATTCCGATACTTTTGGATATCGGAAAGTATCGCTCAACTCTAGTTATGGCTTGTTTGCTATATTCGTTAGGAAAGGACAGGTGAAGGAAATTCCCCAGCTTTAAAAAACCCAGTCTCCTCTAACCTTGTGCCATAAAACTGCAGCCATAGGTTCTTCTAAGCAAATGCCTAGCACTCTGAAAATGAAAATGATGGAGGCCTAGAAAGAAGGCTATAATAAGAAAGCAAATCATTTTAAAGTTTCCCTTTCCTCAGTTTGAAATGTAATTAAGAAATAGCAGTTAACAGGAACAGTGGAGGTCAAGATAAGATCTGGAAGACAGTGTGAGCTGCTAGTAGGATTGCTAGGGAGGCAAATAAGAACCTCTTCTTGACTACAAAAGACCTTCAGAAAGATTTAGCAGACAGAGAGTTGTGGTACATTGTTCTATTATTCAGAGACACCTGCACAAATATGGCCTTCATGGAAGAGTCATCAGAAAAAAACCTCTCATGTATCCTCACCATAAAACTCAAAGTCAGAAGAATGAAAAAGAACATCTAAACAAGCCTGATGCATTTTGGAAACAAGTCATGTGAACCGATGAGGTTAAAATATAATTTTTTGGCCACAATGATCAACTATGCTTTTGCGTTGTATTGCAGCCAATGGCAGGGGGCATTTCACAGATAGAGGGAAGAATGGATTCAATGACATTTCAACAAATTCTTGATGCAAACATAACACCGTCTGTAAAAAAAACCTAAAGTTGAAAAAAGGATGGCTTCTACAAAAGGATAATGATCCTAAGCACATCAAAATCCACAACAGACTACCTCAAAAGACGCAGGCTGAAGGTTTTACAATGGCACTCAGAGCTTCCTGATCTGAACATCATTGAAAATCTGCGACTAGACTTTAAAATAGCAGTGCATGCAAGACGACCCAGGAATCTCACAGGACAGGAAGAATTTTCCAAGGAAGAATGGATGAAAATCCCTCAAACAAGAATAAAAAGACCCTTGGCTGGCTGCTAAAAGCATTTATATATATATATATATATATATATATATTATATATATATACATGTTGGGCATATAATAATAACAATAGTTTTATTTATATATTGCGTCAAAATATTACACGGCACTTTATAAATAAACGGTGACATACAGACAACAAATTCAATACAAGGTAAGACAGTTAAACAGTCACAGGAGGAGGGAAGGCCCTACTCGCAAGCTTACAGTCTACAAGTTGATTCATGGTTGCAATTGATACATGGTTGCTCTGCAATGAATTTATGATTTAGTAGACCCCTGACTACCATGGTAAATCTACCAAATCTTGTTTTCTAAGTGATCCTCATTCGGTCCTTCCCCCCATTCCTAATTCACTTCATAGTTTGAGCTTTATGATGGTCAGAAATCCACATAATTTGATTTTGATCCGTATTTAATCACATTTGCTATTTATCCGAGTGATTTATAAGTAAATTACATGGCTATATCAACTTATTGCGAGTTCATTAAGAGTTAAAATTAGATACAAAATTTATATGTAATGCTATTAAAATATTTTTTTTTATTCTTCATACTTTTAATGTCACACTTAATGATTAATTTGATGGTACAAGATATTTAAATGATGTGTAAAATCATTTAGTTATTTCAAAGTAAATGTTATTTAATGCTAAAGTAATGGTTTATTTACTTTAATTTGCTTTTTCAATATCAGCAATACTTGTCCCCAAGGATTTGTGTTTTAAGTAAATGCAAGAAATTAAAGTATATAGAGAGGTAATTGAGTATTTAGCTGTACTATATATACATACGCACACAAACAAAAAAAGACGCGCTCGCTTAAAGCTACACCTACGCACATATACACAAATGCACACACAGACAAACACACAACTATACACACAAACCCACAATGTGCTGGTTATCATAACATCTTACTATAGTTTTTTGGTGCAGAACATGCTTTATTGGCTTTATTTATGCGGTTTCGACACTATGTCACCATAACGTTCATACTTTGGAGAAAGAGAAGAGAAAATAAGATTTAATAATAGCATTTTTTTTTGTTACATAACTGTTATAAATAGTAGCTATAGCAATGATCACTATTTGATGACTTTTCCACATCATATGAAAAGAGCAATCACTGGAGAAGGACATCATGGTCGAAAGAATAGAAGGAACAAAACGAAGATGAATCAGCAGCCATATGGCGTGATGCTATCAATATAATGGCAGAGAAGACCCTGGTGGACCTATCTGGGCCTGCACAAGATCGATCTTCCTTTATTCATTCACCAAGTCGCCACGGCTCAAGATCGAGCCATAAGGAGCAATGCTATGAAGTGTAATCAGCTTTCTACTGGTGTAGAATCACTAATATATTTGTCACCCAACCACATAATCGTATGAATGTATAATCCAAAGGGAGCTCTAACTACTGAGACCCCTAGAAATCTGTAGAATATTGTCCCAGAACCACTGCCTGAATTGGCTGAATGGAACTATAGTGAGCACTATTTCTCTGTTGTTTTCTATGGAAATATTATCTTTGTCAGTAAAGTAGTGAATGACTTGTTGGTCGATCATGCATACTACAGCTCAATTCACACACGAGACTTTAGAATCTCTATTCTGAAAATGGATTGAGGTACCAATCATTGGTCTCACAATAATTATCTATACTGTGGATCGTCCTTCACTTTTACAGAAAAAGGGATTTGGGGTGGAAAATAATTGATGAACCAACTATAGTCCAGACCAGTGTTCCCCAACTCCAGTCCTCAAGAGCCACCAACAGATCATGCTTTCAGGATTTCTTTAGTGTTGTCCAGGTAATAAGTCCATCACTGGTGCAATACTAAGGAAAACATGATCTGCTGGTGGCTCTTGTGAACTGAAGTTGGGAAACATTGGTTTTGGCCAATGTTATTTAATAGATGTTGTTTGATTCTATGGACCCCATAATCTGTAAAACAAAAGATTCAAGGGCTCTAATAAGAATCCAGAACTGTTCATTAAATACCACGTTCATCTTTATCTTTTTGAGCACCTTTCCTCCTTCTTTTTGAAGTCAGATCCCTACAATCACACATTAATGGTTTGATAGGCCTTCAGCCTTTTTTCTAGAATGTCTATGCTGGCTCTATAGGTGATACAGATATTTAAAGAGACAGTGGGAGCTCATCCATTCCCTTTGTGCATCATTGCCCACCATATAGACATTTTGGATTGAGTAATCAAAATTACACATTTTTACATTACAGGAAAAAGGATTTTATAAAAAATAAAATTTTCTATACTTGTTCCTGCTGTTTTTCACATAGGGCATTTACCAATTTCCCAATTCTCAAGGATTGAATGGGTGTATAACGGGCTTAATGTACAATGATTACAGTGAGGGTACAGTGAGGGTCTCTGAGTTGGAGCAACAATGACCTCTTGGGACTCATGCAATGTATTAGTAAATTGTTCTTCCAAAAAGGTTCCAATGTTCATATTCATTTTTCCTTAAAGACCATTTCTTTCTAGTTTACAATTTGTCTCTCTCTACAATTCTCTTTTTCGAACACTAACCTTTTTAAAAAAAATTATAAGTGCAGCAGGTACCAAATTTAATGATCACTAACATATTAATCAACAAAATCTATAGTCCTGGGTAAATTTTGGATTTTCTGTTTTGTTTCTGAAGAAGTGTATACTTGTATACTGAATGGTTATCCAGTTCCTGTCCATTCATGAAACCCATTAGACTTGTTACAAGATCTAGTTGTGATTTGGGAATTAATCCAACTTAACCATTTGGGCTTTGTAGTAATGTGTTTAGTCTTATGATGAGTCATCAACTCTTCCAAAAATGTCTCCTTTATATGGAAGTAACTCAATAGGTTCATAATCTCTAGTTTATATGAACTGTGCTATTTAAAGGAAATCTGTCACCAGGTTTTTGATACCCCATCTGAGAGCAGCAACATGCAGTGGCAGAGACCCTGATTCCAGTGATGTATCACTACTAGACCACTTGCTATCATTTTGATAAAGTCGCCATTTTATTTGCTGCAGATCTAGCATTTCTCTGAATGATGAGCTCTGTGTAACCCCGCCCACACCACTAATTGGCAGCTGCCTGCCTATGCACAGTTTACATGGGAAACTGTCAATCAGTTCAAGACTACCTGGAAGCAGATATACTAGTCCTTTAGTGATAATCACCTGCTGATAAAAAAGTGATTTTATCACAACTACACTAAAGGCCCCGTCACATATAACGAGATTGCTAGCGAGATCATTATTACGTAATGATTTTGAGATCGCTGGAGAGCCGTATCGTGATCGTTGGGGAGCTGTCAAACATGCAGAACTTCCCAACGATTTCGGCCGCCCCAGCGACATAACTAACGATCTCGTTGGTCGTTGGGACGCTTTCACACAGCAGCTATTTCAACGATCCACACCTTGATAGGGGCTGTACTGTGTCACCAATCATCTCCGATTGGTGGACGTTACTGCGTTCTGATTGGGTGGCAGGTTTAAAATAAAACCACGTTGTAGCAGTTCCGTCCCTATGTTCCTGTTTGCGTTCTGGTTTCGGATCGTAGCAGCGTTCTTCGGCTGTGACTCTGTATCCATTCATCTGGGCTTTGTTCCTGACAAGCGTTCTGGTTTGTGGATTGTAGTGTTCTTCGGCTGTGACTCCACACAGCCCGGAGAATTCTGCTAAGATCTGCAATCCTGCACGAGGTCAGAAACAAAGGATGGAATCGCTATTCTGTTGCTTTCTTTATGCACGGCGGGAAATGAGAATGCTGTAGTGACCACTAATCGGGGACGAGGGGCGCAGAAAAGTCAAATTTATGCATGCTACGTGTTTCAGTTCTGAATCGCTAACGAGGTCGTTGGTTAGGTGTCAAATACAGCGATGCACACTGCCCAGCGGGGGCGCAACGACCCAGGAATGGTCCAGGAAGCTTTGTAACGATCAGCGATCTCACAGCAGGGGCCTGATCGTTGCTACCTGTCAGACGTAACGAGATCGCTAGCGAGATCGTTATTACGTCACGATTTTGAGATCGCTGGAGAGCCGTATCGTGATCGTTGGGGAGCTGTCAAACATGCAGAACTTCCCAACGATTTCGGCCGCCCCAGCGATCTAACTTACGATCTCGTTGCTCATTGAGATGCTTTCACACAGCAGCTATTTCAATGATCCACACCTTGATAAGGGCTGTTCGGTGTCACCAATCATCTCCTGGAACTGGGACCCTAAATATCCCTGTCTCGGGGGGTACTCTTGAAGGTAGAGAGGCCTGAGCCTCCGACCTTACTGTGCTCATGTTAAGCCCTGATCTTTCCCCTCCCCACCTCATGAGGCCTGGGACAGAACTATAAGGAAAGCAAGACACAAAGATAAAACAGGGATAACAGAAAGCAACAAACAAACAAACACTCACCAAAGGTAGAGCGGTATATAGGGAATGATAGGAATGTACAAACTAAATGGGAATAGGGCAATGAGGGAAGCATACACCAAAAACAGCGCGCAACAATCTCCAGTAATAACAATGATCTCCAATTCAGCACAGCGTCTCCAAGGAGCTAGGAAGCAAAGCTTTCACTGGCAAAAGAAAGAAGGTCTAGCCACGTTTCATAAGGAGAGGTTATGACCAGATCAGAAGCAGCTGAAAATGGAGCTGCAAGTTTCTGACCAGCATAGAAAGGGTCGTTAATTTTTTCAGCTCCAAAGGAAACAAAATCCATTTAATATGGGACACAAACACACAGACTTAATGGAAGATCTGTTATTCAGAATAGGTAGGGATGTTCTACCTTCAGATCCCTTCAGATCCCCAGGAGAATGTGACACACTTGTGACAGTGGCAGTTTTCCTTTAAAGGAAGTACAATAAATGTGGATGTAAAGCAGCTTTAGCCACTGCCAACATCGTGTGGAGAATCAGAGGGAGTTATACCTAGAATATGCCCATCTCCCCAAAACCAGACAATAGTGGTTTCTTTATTTCATGCTAAATAAATAGCTATTCCCAAATATTATTTTCTATTAAATGGTGCAATATATAAACAGCTCTATGAACAGCACATTGGCTTCCAATTCACATATGTGGCATTTATTTATTCGTTCTTGTAATGGAAAGTAAACCTGACTGTATTACCATTATGACCCCGCATATCACAAATTTGCAAGTGAGGAAGGAAAAACAAGACCTTTTGACATCACTGTGTACATGTGTGTGTGTTAGATGAATTTACCGCATATTAAATGCAAAAGAGTGATGGTAACAAGCAATCCCTCATGTATATAAATCGCTGTAAGAAAGATGATATAAATGAATAAGTGAATATATAATACATATATACATATACATATAGATGCCAAAAGACATTTTCAGCTTGAGAGGAGTCTGTATTATTTTGAGTGCTCTGCACCTCTGGGTATGCTTGATATTCTGCAATGTTCCCTTAGGTTTTTCTTTGCAGTTTTCTTTGCCATGACTGCTCAGATATGTTTGTTTTAATGAGAAATAATTAAAAAGAAAGACACTTACACGAGCAAGTGTAGATGTTGCCTCAGTGTCTTTTTGCAAATGTATGAATAAGTTGTGTCTTTTTAGTCTCTGGAGTACTTTTTTTTAAGTATGATCTTCAGCACAAAGATGCTTTAGACATGGAGATATTCGCATACATTTTCCCATGAGTAGTTATTATTGTATGTGGCCTACTGTGCTTATTTCTCACTTAAAAAAGTAAATCTGTGCACAAAAGTAAAACTTGTAATAGACCTTAGCAACAATTTGCAAAAATGAATATATTAATATCATGAAATTACCTATTTCAATAATTAAGACATAAATAGCTTCATGTATTCTGCTGATAATTGCCTTTAAAGAGAATTTGTCATCAGGTTTTTGACACCTAATCTGAGAGCAGCGTTATGTAGAGACAGTGACACAGAATCCAGCGATGTGTCACTCAATGGGCTGCTCCCTGTAGTTTTGATAAAATCACTTTTTCATCAGCCGGAGATTATCTTTAGATGGCTAGTAAACCTGCTGCCATGTAGTCTGCCACGTTCATGAGCTATGCATAACCCTGCCCCTCTTCACTGATTGGCAGCTTTCTGCCTAGGCACAGTGTACACAAAGTTATACTGGGCTCCCCATTCAGGTAACTGCTAGATCTGCAGCGGATAAAACAGGAATCGCATCAAAATGACAGCAACTAGCCCAGAAAGTAATACATCATTGGACTAAGCATCTTTACTCCTACATTATGCTTCTCCAAGCTGTGGTAGAAAAAACACTGTGACAAATTCCCTTTAATTTACCATTTCAGTTAATAACTTTGATGTTTGCTCCATTGATTGTTTTAACAGCAAATGTTTCAAGTACTCATTCTAAATCGTGGAAAACTTAGACATAATATGTAATACACATAACATTTAGTCTTGAGATGACTTTAAATATTCAAAATTAAACCTTAGCTCTGATTAAACAGGATAACACTGTAGAGGTAAATCTCCAACTGGTATCATCCAAGACTCCATTTATTTTTAAAACTCTGCAAGAAATAACAAAAGAATCACACAAGACATAGAGGCCTATTGCCTATGACAGGCATTGTGGATGGCAGTCTTAATGAAGGGCTCTCTCTAGTACGATGTGTCTGTTTCATTGAGAGGCACATGACGCTTAATAAATTCAGTACATCTGAACTGTGGCATGCGCCCCCATGTCCCCATGTGCCTCACCAGAAATGTTACTGTAGTCAAAGTCTGGAGTAGCATTTCTGAAGTTATGAATTTGATAGGCAAACGCAGGGTCAGACTGGCCCACCGGAGAACCGGAGGATTCTCCGGTGGGCCCTGGCATCTGGGGGGCCCTGGCACCTGCTGGCATACAGGGGCCAGTTGCCTAGGGCCCCCACTGCTCCAGGGGCCCCCAGCCGGTGGCGTGTCGCTAATATCGGCACACCACGCAGCTGCCATGGGGGCCCCGTGCCAGCGGAGCAGCAGCGGGTGACAGGAGGCACTGGCAGGAGCCCCTGTCCCCGCTGCTAAAGAGAAATGAATATTCACTGCTTCCCATGCCCACATGGGCGTGGGAAGCAGTGAATATCATTACTTACCTGTCACCCGCTCCAACCGCTGAGCGCTGCTGTGTCCTTGCGTCCTCTCTTGCTGCGATGTTCAGGCAGAGGGCGCGATGACGTCATTAGTGTGCCTCTGCCTGATCATTCACTGCTGGAGGACCGGAGACAGCGGCGCTCAGCGGTTAGAGCGGGGATGACAGGTAAATCTCTCAGGTGCCGGGGCCCTGAGCCAACGGTGACACCGGCACCTGTCCCCCATAGCGCGACGGTGCCCCCGCCTGCTCAGGACACCAGCACCTGGCCCCAGCGACGAGAGGTGAGTATGTCTTTTTTTTGCAGCCAGCAGCAGCTGCGGCAGCATAAAGGGGCCTATTCAATGCAGCATCTATGGGGGCACAGTCTGTTGAGCATCTATGGGGGCATAATCTATGGGGGCATAAACTGTGGAACATCTATGGGGGCATAATCTATGGGGGCATAATCTGGAGCATTTATGGGGCATAATCTATGGGGCATAATCTATGGGGGCATAATCTGGAGCATTTATGGGGGCATAATCTATGGGGGCATAATCTATGGAGCATCTATGGGGGCATAATCTATGGGGGCATAATCTGTGGAGCATCTATGGGGCATAATCTATGGGGGCATAATCTGGAGTATCTATGGGGGCATAATCTATGGGGGCATAATCTGTGGAGCATCTATGGGGGTGTAAGGTTCTATGTATATATTCCTGAAACTCAGTTTGTTCGTCAGCCATTTTACTTTCTGTCTTGCTGCAGCTATCTTGCCCTCAGTCAAAATGGAGTTTCCAGCTTGCATGTTCCCGCCCTGATTCTCTCCTTTGCTTCTTAAGCAGCCACAGCTGAGCAATCAGTGCTTCAGAATCTAGCCTGCAGTGAACCTGTGACTTGACTCCTGTAAGCCTTGGACCTTGTACTCCAGCTATTCCTACTGAGGAACTCTGAAGCACTTGTGGACTCTGAACCCTGCTCTTTGAAAGACCCACGTTTGCATGGACTTACGGTAACAGAGAAGAAGATCCTGAATCTGTATTTGAGAGTGATTGCTGAGCTTGGATTACTCTGGCCTGCTGTGTCTCCTGTTTCTGCGTCTGCAAACTGTGTGACTATTTCTGCCAACTTGTATGAAGTAATACAGGACTTTTCTATATCAAACCTGTGACTCCTGTGTTTTCATCACACCCAAGCACAAGACCCCTATATGAACTGTACTACATACATTACAAGATTCTGAAGCCAAAACGTTAGTGTCTGCTGGGTCTGGAAGGCTGTGTCTGCTGTACTGTGGATATCAGACGTCCGGTTGTACTTTCTGTGATGACAGTGGTTGTGACTTCTCACAACCATTCCAGGTGAGCAATTCCCTTAAGTTTTTTTCTTTTTGCAGTGTTACCACAGGTAAACACTATTGTTTTTTTTTTTTTTTTCCTTTCTTTCTCTTTTTTGTCTGCTGTAACTGTGATGATAGTGGTTGTGACTTCTCACAACCATTCCAGGTGAGCAGTTCCCTTAATTTTTTTTTCTCTCTGCAGTGTTTCCACAGGTGAACACTATTGTTTTTTTTCTCTCCTCTTCTTCCAGTAATCCTGTCTTAAAAGATCTGGAAAATGGAGGCCCGCATAAAGGAACTTTGCGGAGTGACTGATAATATCCTTGCAGATTTGCAGAATATAAAGACCCGTTTTACAAATCTACAGGACCTCAATAATCACAATTTGCAAGTGGTTGGACAGACTACCCAGGATTTGCGAGCCAGGATTGAGGTTCTAGAGGGGCGAGTCCAGGCTCCTGCCGTAGCCCCGAGTGCTGGGATTCCCAAGTTGCCCCCTTTTCGTTTTGGCGGTGAACGTGAGAAATTCAGGGGATTTATTAATCAATGCAATCTTTTTTTTTCTGCACATGCTTCACAATTTCCCACTGAACGATCTAAGGTGCTTACTATAATTATGTTGCTTACCAACAAGGCTTTAATGTGGGCAAACCCTCTGATTGAGACTGAGGATGATTGTTTGAATCACCTTGATGATTTTATTTCAGCCATGGGGCAGGTGTTTGATGACCCCAATCGAGGTGCAACAGCTGAAGCAGCCATGTTAGCTTTGCGCCAAGGTAAGCACTCGGTAGCTGAATATGCCTTGGATTTCAGGAGATGGGCCCTTGATACCACCTGGGACAGTTCTGCCAAAAAATCTATTTTTCGAAAGGGGTTATCTCCACTGATTAAGGATGAACTTGCTCGTGCCGACCCTCCCACTGCGTTAGGTGACTTTATTAACTACTGCATCCGTATTGATACTCGTCTGACTGAACGCAGGCAAGAGAGATGGTTCGAAAGCAATCGTACTAACCTTTTCCTACCTTCCTCTCCAGCTAAGGAACCTTTGAGTAGGATTACACGGGAACCTGAACCTGAACCCATGCAGGTAGACTCTTTACAACGACGGGTTAGTGATGCACGCAAGGAACATTGTTTTAAGGAGAATCTATGTTTCTATTGTGGTAAGTCAGGGCACTTCATTATAAACTGCCCCAGCCGTTCTCGTAAGACTACTGCAGCACTCATTCATTGTGAGTGTTGCGAGAGGGGATCTGTCAGGTCCGAGCCTCAGGCTCCAGAGAGATCTGCAGAACAGATCTTGATTTCTCGGACTTAAACTCCGTTACCTCTGAGGACGTTGACTGTGTAAACGCTGCCATTTTTCAAGTTTCCTCAGCGGTGTCCCAGCTGAGTTGTAAGAAAAACAATTCTCATTGCTTTCTTTCCATCAAACTCTGGGTTGACTCAGCTTGGGTGTCTAGCTCTGCTATGATCGACTCAGGGGCAAGTGGTAATTTTATGGATGTCTCCTTTGCTCTGAAACAGGGGATACGTTCAGTGAAGAAGGCTACTCCAGTACAGATGGAAACTGTGGATGGCTCCCTGCTGACCTCTGGACCAGTGGATCAGGAAACAGAGCCTTTGAGGGTTCTTATGGGTAAAGATCATCAAGAGAAACTGTCCTTTATGCTTATCTCTTCTCCCCACTTTCCCATTATTCTAGGGCTACCATGGCTGCAGGCTCAGAACCCTACCATTAACTGGGAGACCAAGGAATTACACTTTCCAGAGAAACAGATGAGTCCAAAAGTTTCAGCTTGCTCTGTTCCTAAAGGAACCATGTCAGTCCCTGAACTACCAGCTGTATACCAGGACTATGTGGATTTATGTGACAAGAAGAACGCTGACCAGCTTCCTCCTCACCGTCCATATGATTGTCCAATTGAATTATTGCCTGGAGCAGAGATACCTTTTGGTAAGATCTACCCCTGGCGGGGCCCGAGCTAAAGGCTTTAAAGGATTACATAGATGAAAATCTAGCCAAGGGCTTCATACGCCCCTCTTCATCTCCTGCAGGTGCACCCATCTTCTTTGTAAAGAAGAAAGATGGATCTCTGAGACCATGCGTAGACTATAGGGAACTCAATAAGGTTACTATTAGAAACCGTTATCCATTGCCTTTAATCCCTGAGTTATTGGAGAGAGTGCGACATGCCAAAATTTTTTCTAAACTAGATCTTCGTGGGGCCTATAACTTAGTCCGTATTAGACCTGGGGATGAATGGAAGACTGCATTCAGGTCACGCTATGGACACTTTGAATATCTAGTTATGCCTTTTGGTCTGAGTACCGCCCCAGCCACTTTCCAACACTTGGTGAATGACATCTTCAGGGATCTCCTAGATACATTCGTGGTAATTTATTTGGATGATATTCTAATTTTTTCTAACTCCACAGAGGAACATCATGGACATGTGAGAATGGTCTTGGAACGTCTAAGACAAAATCATCTTTACATCAAACTTGAAAAGTGTGAATTCCATAGGACCGAAATTCAATTTCTGGGGTATGTACTGTCTACACAAGGAATTAGTATGGATGGAAGCAAAACCCAAGCCATCAAGGATTGGCCAAGTCCTAGAAATGTGAAGGAGGTACAGCGCTTCATCGGGTTTGCCAACTTCTATAGACGTTTCATTAGAAATTTCTCTGAGGTAGTGTCACCTATCACTCAACTTACCCGGAAAGAGTCTAGGTTTTCCTGGACTCCCCAAGCCCAGGAAGCATTTTCCCGTCTAAAAGATAAATTTACCACTGCACCTATCCTAGTACATCCCAACCCCGAGCTTGCCTTCATAATAGAGGTGGATGCTTCAGACTGTGCCGTTGGAGCTATACTCTCTCAGAGAACAGGTGAGAAGAATGTCTTGCATCCCTGTGCCTTCTTTTCCCAGCAGTTGTCTTCGGCTGAGAGGAACTACGATGTGGGCAATAGAGAGTTGTTGGCCATTATTGCCGCCTTCAAAGAATGGAGACACCTTCTTCAGGGAGCTGCACAGCAAATAGTCGTCCTGACAGACCATCGTAACCTTGAGTTTATCAGGTCGGCTAAGTGCCTGACTCCTCGCCAGGCTCGCTGGAATCTTTTCTTAAACCAATTTAATTTTATCATCTCTTATAGACCAGGATCACGCAATGGAAAGGCTGATGCACTCTCTAGGATTTACTCAGCAGAGACACGTCCAATTACTCCTCCTAAGACTATTCTTCCTGACTCTAGATTCCTAGGAGTAATTCATAATCAAGACCTACTTAAGGACATCAAGGAAGCATACCATGCGGATTCCTTTTTGGCACAACCCCCAAGGGACGTAAGTCTTGTCTTTAAGAATGGTGTGTGGATTCAGGGACAACGTCTGTATATTCCTGAAACAGTCAGATTAAGAGTATTGCAACTCATTCACGATTCCAAGATAGCTGGGCATAGAGGAATTCTAAAGACACAGGAATTTCTTTCTCGTTTCTTTTGGTGGCCCACTTGCAGGAAGGATGTTTTGAATTATGTCACTTCATGTGAGGTCTGTGCAAGATGCAAAACACCTCGCTCCTCACCAACTGGTCTGTTACAGCCTCTTCCCACCCCGTCCCGCCCGTGGGGATCCATTTCTATGGACTTCATTGTGGAGTTACCAACCTCTCAGGGGAAGAACACCATTCTAGTGGTGGTTGACCGTCTAACAAAGGCAGCTCATTTTATCCCTTGTGTCGGCTTACCCACTGCAAAACAGACATCAGATTTGATGATTAAAGATGTGTTTCGCTTACATGGAGTACCGGATGAGGTTATTTCGGATCGAGGGGTGCAATTCACTTCTAGGTTTTGGCAAAATTTCTGTGCAGCATTGGACATTAAAGTAAACCTTTCTTCTGCTTTTCATCCCCAGACTAATGGACAGACCGAACGAACCAATCAAACCCTGGAGCAGTATCTCCGCTGCTTTATCTGCCACCTACAGGATGATTGGGTGGATCTACTTCCATTAGCTGAGTTCTCGTATAACAACTCTCAGAGTGCCTCCACTAAACAGTCTCCTTTTTACTCTAATCTAGGTTATCATCCTAACATTCTACCACGATTTCCCATAGAAACGCCTTTACCAGCAGTGGCTGAAAGAATCACGTCTTTACAGAAGAATATGGATCTTCTAAAGGAAAATCTGGAATCGGCTCAAGAAAGGTACAAGAAAGCAGCAGATAAATTTCGTAAACCTGCACCAG
>JARQOD010000003.1:463909828-464083110 GCA_033576555.1 Oophaga sylvatica
CTGCTCCATTCTATTTAAAAAAAAATCAAATCTTAGTGTGACGTGCTTCCATCCGTATCCAATACATTGGTTGCAAACACTATACAAGTACACAAAGGAGCCTTTCAGAGATAGTGAACAGTTTGTGTGCAGTGTTCACTCTAGTCTGTGAGTTTTTTTTTTTTGAGTGCAGATCACGCTCCAGTTAGTTCTGAACCACTGCTGCTTGTACTCTGCTGAGCGTGTCTCACTGCCTCATCCTTGACATTTTTCTCTAATTGGTGCTGCTCCATTCTATTTAAAAAAATGAAATCTATTAGTGTGACATGCTTCCATCCGTATCCAATACATTGGTTGCAAACACTATAGAAGTACACAAAGGAGCCTTTCAGAGATAGTGAACAGTTGTGTGCAGTGTTCACTCTAGTCTGTGAGTTTTTTTTTTTTGAGTGCAGATCACGTCCAGTTAGTTCTTGAACCACTGCTGCTTGTACTCTGCTGAGCGTGTCTCACTGCCTCATCCTTGACATTTTTCTCTAATTGGTGCTGCTCCATTCTATTTAAAAAAATCAAATCTATTATGTGACGTGCTTCCATCCGTATCCAATACATTGTTGCAAACACTATAGAAGTACACAAAGGAGCCTTTCAAGATAGTGAACAGTTGTGTGCAGTGTTCACTCTAGTCTGTGAGGTTTTTTTTTTGGAGTGCAGATCACCGCTCCAGTTAGTTCTTGAACCACTGCTGCTTGTACTCTGCTGAGCGTGTCTCACTGCCTCATCCTTGACATTTTTCTCTAATTGGTGCTGCTCCATTCTATTTAAAAAAATCAAATCTATTAGTGTGACGTGCTTCCATCCGTATCCAATACATTGGTTGCAAACAATATAGAAGTACACAAAGGAGCCTTTCAGATATGAACAGTTGTGTGCAGTGTTCACTCTAGTATGTGAGTTTTTTTTTTTTGAGTGCAGATCACGCTCCAGTTAGTTCTTGAACCACTGCTGCTTGTACTCTGCTGAGCGTGTCTCACTGCCTCATCCTTGACATTTTTCTCTAATTGGTGCTGCTCCATTCTATTTAAAAAAAATGAAATCTATTAGTGTGACGTGCTTCCATCCGTATCCAATACATTGGTTGCAAACACTATAGAAGTACACAAAGGAGCCTTTCAGAGATAGTGAACAGTTGTGTGCAGTGTTCACTCTAGTCTGTGAGGTTTTTTTTTTGGAGTGCAGATCACGCTCCAGTTAGTTCTTAACCACTGCTGCTTGTACTCTGCTGAGCGTGTCTCACTGCCTCATCCTTGACATTTTTCTCTAATTGGTGCTGCTCCATTCTATTTAAAAAAAATCAAATCTATTAGTGTGACGTGCTTCCATCCGTATCCAATACATTGGTTGCAAACACTATACAAGTACACAAAGGAGCCTTTCAGAGATAGTGAACAGTTGTGTGCAGTGTTCACTCTAGTCTGTAGGTTTTTTTTTTTTTGAGTGCAGATCACGCTCCAGTTAGTTCTATCAACCACTGCTGCTTGTACTCTGCTGAGCGTGTCTCACTGCCTCATCCTTGACATTTTTCTCTAATTGTGCTGCTACATTCTATTTCAAATAATTCAAATCTATTAGTGTGACATGCTTCCATCCGTATCCAATACATTGGTTGCAAACAATATAAAGTACACAAACGGGCCTTTCACAGCTACTGAACAGTTGTGTGCAGTGTTTACTGTAGTCAGAGGTTTTCATTTTTGGAGTGCAGATCCCGCTCCAGTTAGTTCTTCAACCACTGCTGCTTGTACTCTGCTGAGCGTGTCTCACTGCCTCATCCTTGACATTTTTCTCTAATTGGTGCTGCTCATTCTATTTCAAAAATTCAAATCTATTAGTGTGACGTGCTTCCACCGTATCCAATACATTGGTTGCAAACAATATAGAAGTACACAAACGGCCTTTCACAGCTACTGAACAGTTGTGTGCAGTGTTTACTGTAGTCAGAGGTTTTCATTTTTGGAGTGCAGATCCCGCTCCAGTTAGTTCTTCAGCCACTGCTGCTTGTACTCTGCTGAGCATGTCTCACTGCCTCATGCTTGATATTTTTCTCTAATTGGTGCTGCTACATTCTATTTCAAATAATTCAAATCTATTAGTGTGACGTGCTTCCATCCGTATCCAATACATTGGTTGCAAACAATATAGAAGTACACAAACGGGCCTTTCACAGCTACTGAACAGTTGTGTGCAGTGTTTACTGTAGTCAGAGGTTTTCATTTTTGGAGTGCAGATCCCGCTCCAGTTAGTTCTTCAGCCACTGCTGCTTGTACTCTGCTGAGCGTGTCTCACTGCCTCATCCTTGACATTTTTCTCTAATTGGTGCTGCTCCATTCTATTTAAAAAAAATGAAATCTATTAGTGTGACGTGCTTCCATCCATATCCAATACATTGGTTGCAAACACTATACAAGTACACAAAGGAGCCTTTCAGAGATAGTGAACAGTTGTGTGCAGTGTTCACTCTAGTCTGTGAGGTTTTTTTTTTTTGGAGTGCAGATCACGCTCCAGTTAGTTCTTCAACCACTGCTGCTTGTACTCTGCTGAGCGTGTCTCACTGCCTCATCCTTGACATTTTTCTCTAATTGGTGCTGCTACATTCTATTTCAAATAATTCAAAACTATTAGTGTGACGTGCTTCCATCCGTATCCAATACATTGGTTGCAAACAATATAGAAGTACACAAACGGGCCTTTCACAGCTACTGAACAGTTGTGTGCAGTGTTTACTGTAGTCAGAGGTTTTCATTTTTGGAGTGCAGATCCCGCTCCAGTTAGTTCTTCAGCCACTGCTGCTTGTACTCTGCTGAGCGTGTCTCCCTGCCTCATCCTTGACATTTTTCTCTAATTGTTGCTGCTACATTCTATTTCAAATAATTCAAATCTATTAGTGTGACGTGCTTCCATCCGTATCCAATACATTGGTTGCAAACAATATAGAAGTACACAAACGGCCTTTCACAGCTACTGAACAGTTGTGTGCAGTGTTTACTGTAGTCAGAGGTTTTCATTTTTGGAGTGCAGATCCTGCTCCAGTTAGTTCTTCAGCCACTGCTGCTTGTACTCTGCTGAGCGTGTCTTACTGCCTCATCCTTGACATTTTTCTCTAATTGTTGCTGCTACATTCTATTTCAAATAATTCAAATCTATTAGTGTGACGTGCTTCCATCCGTATCCAATACATTGTTTGCAAACACTATACAAGTACACAAAGGAGCCTTTCAGAGATAGTGAACAGTTGTGTGCAGTGTTCACTCTAGTCTGTGAGGTTTTTTTTTTGAGTGCAGATCACGCTCCAGTTAGTTCTTGAACCACTGCTGCTTGTACTCTGCTGAGCGTGTCTCACTGCCTCATCCTTGACATTTTTCTCTAATTGGTGCTGCTCCATTCTATTTAAAAAAAATCAAATCTATTAGTGTGACGTGCTTCCATCCGTATCCAATACATTGGTTGCAAACACTATAGAAGTACACAAAGGAGCCTTTCAGAGATAGTGAACAGTTGTGTGCAGTGTTCACTCTAGTCTGTGAGTTTTTTTTTTTTTGAGTGCAGATCACGCTCCAGTTAGTTCTTGAACCACTGCTGCTTGTACTCTGCTGAGCGTGTCTCAGTGCCTCATCCTTGACATTTTTCTCTAATTGGTGCTGCTCCATTCTATTTAAAAAAAATGAAATCTATTAGTGTGACGTGCTTCCATCCGTATCCAATACATTGGTTGCAAACACTATAGAAGTACACAAAGGAGCCTTTCAGAGATAGTGAACAGTTGTGTGCAGTGTTCACTCTAGTCTGTGAGGTTTTTTTTTTGGAGTGCAGATCACGCTCCAGTTAGTTCTTGAACCACTGCTGCTTGTACTCTGCTGAGCGTGTCTCACTGCCTCATCCTTGACATTTTTCTCTAATTGTTGCTGCTACATTCTATTTCAAAAATTCAAATCTATTAGTGTGACGTGCTTCCATTCGTATCCAATACATTGGTTGCAAACAATATAGAAGTACACAAACGGGCCTTTCACAGCTACTGAACAGTTGTGTGCAGTGTTTACTGTAGTCAGAGGTTTTCATTTTTGGAGTGCAGATCCCGCTACAGTTAGTTCTTCAACCACTGCTGCCTGTACTCTGCTGAGCGTGTCTCACTGCCTCATCCTTGACATTTTTCTCTAATTGGTGCTGCTCCATTCTATTTAAAAAAAAATGAAATCTATTAGTGTGATGCGCTTCCAATCGTATATAATACATTGGTTGCAAACAGCCTTTTTGTTAAGGTACAGTATTATATCGACATTGTACAGGTGTCGCTATTCAGTCTGATAACTAGATATCATTCACCTTTTCTATCAGTTGTCGTTGTTTCAGCAAAACTTGCAGGTATATATTTAGCTATTGTGACTATGCACTATTGACTTTAACAAGGTAATGCATGAGTTTTGTTACCGATTCTCATTTTTACATGATGGACCTTTATGATATGGGTTGTTAAATTTGTAATTAAATATGTATTTTTTGAAATGACTCAAATATAAGTAATGTTGAAGAGGACTAGTCCTACATCCATTGTTTGCACAATATTACAGGTGTACATCACGTCCCTTAATCAACAATGGATTATTAAATTTACTTGTATGCTTTTATTTAAAAGCCAAGAACACTGAAGGCTAACCTTCGCACTGCAGCTGTTGTCAAAGTTCAACCCACATTATGCACTTCCAACATTGCAGCATTTGAGGCATGATGTGAGTTGGATTTGTCTAAGTTATGGAGTGACTGGGTTCACCATCAGTACCCTATAGCATAAGTAGGCTTTTGTGTTAGCATTTGTGTTCGACATGTGGATATCTGCAGTAATATGTCACAATTATTTTGTTACAGATTTGTGACAAAGACTAATAATTTATGGTTTTAAAGGTGACGTTTCACTTGTTTACAGCTTAGAAATAAGGGTGTAGCCTCTTATCTATGTGTAGCAGTAGCCACTTTAACATGTCATGTTTTTTTCAACATGTGTAGCTACCTAGCAGTAATTTTTGCCGGACACACAGCAGGGAAACAGCAGGCGTTACTGAACCCCACAAACACATCACCGATTGTTTTGATCTGTGCATCCAACACTTCTGAGCAGCAACTGGCATTGTTGTAGCCCAGGCAGTAGAGTTCAGGTAGTAGAAAGATGAACATAACAGGAGACATGGATAACGTTGCCAACCAGTTATTTAATCTGAAACCGGACAGGCAAATTCATGCGAGATCCATGCCTTGTTCATTTTCAGAAAAGTAAGCCGGTCTACATTATCGGAGGATAGTCGCATGCTACGGTCTGTTAGTACACCACCTGCAGCACTAAAGAAGCGCTCTGATAATACACTGGCAGCAGAGCAAGCCAGCACCTCCAATGCATACTGGCTAAGCTCTGGCCATGTATCCAGCTTAGAGACCCAAAACTTGAATGGGAAGAGCCATCTGGGAGTACACTGAGAGGCCAAGACATGTAGTCTGTCACCATCTTACGGAAACTTTGCCTCCTGCTGACTGGAGCCGTCTGGGATGGTGTAGACATTGGTGGCGCTGCCACAAAACTTCGCCACATTTGGAACATACTGGTCTTGCTGTTGTGAATGTGCTAGAAATGAATTCTGAGCAGAAGCTCCCTCTGGTGGTTGCAAACAGTACTGAACTATCCAATGAAGATTGTGAAGATTGGAGATCAGGTGTTACTGACTGGTGTTATATAAGGGAGGTTCCCTCCCATCAGGGTTGACGGTGATCAATTGTTCTGGTCTCATCTTTGATTCCTGTACACTTTGTAGCTTGCTGTTTCGTGCCTGCATCTTTTTCTAACAGATAAGACATTTTCTTCTTTTATTTTTTTTTGTTTTTTTTGGGCATTTTGTCCTGCACTTCTGTGGGGTCTGCCGGGTCCCCTTGGGGGCTTGTGCTCCTCTCAGTTTAGTTCAGCCACTTTTGTTTGTTCATTTTCCTTTTCCACTTTTTTCTGTGGCTGCTGTTTAGTTTTTGTTACACCAGAGAACTAATTTATGTGCTAGAGGTCGTGTCATCTCAGGTGTTTTTGTAATTAGTAGAGTTGGTACTTTTCAGGGTTTTTTGTGATTGCATAAAGTGCCCTTCCTATCCTTTTCTATTTATGAAGTTTAAGCCCCAACGTTTGCTCATACTATTTTCTGTCTGTGTCAGTATTTCTTCTTGTCTAACCGCCATTACATGTTTGGGGGCTTTCTATGTTCTTTGTGGATCTGCTCCGGGGCAGATAGCTTTCCTCTTTCTATCTTTAGGTGTAGTTAGCTTCTCAGGCTGTAACGAGGCGTCTAGGACCAACGTAGGTACGCTCCACGGCTGCTTTTAGTTGTGGTGGTTAGTCAGGGAACTGCAATCCCATAGATTCCAACCTGTCTGGTGTATTGCCTTTTTTGCCTGCTCTCCTCAGCTACCAAATCATAACATCTTGCCCTGTGCAGAGGCGCTGCTTGTGCTCCCTCTTGTTGCAGAGCTGTCTCCACTGCCTCGACGCACATAGCTGCTTTGTAAAGCAGTAGTAGCAGCAGTGCTCTCGGCTGGAATGGAGAACATTATGGATTGCACCAGTGTGTCTTGGTACTCCCGCATTTTGCGCTCCCGGTTCAACGGTGTGATGAGGATTTCTAAGTTGTCCCGGTAGCGAGGGTCTAGGAGGGTGGACACCCAATAATCAGACGTGGTGAGAATGTGGGCGATGCGGCGGTCGTTTCTCAGGCACTGCAGCATGAAATCAACCATGTTCTGCAGACTCCCAACTGGCCAAGAAACGCTGTCCCCTGCAAGAGGCGTCATCTCTGCCTGCTCTGCATCACCCCACCCTCGCTATACATACTGACTAGAGCGTTGTGTACCTCCCTCTGGAGCGATGTCTTCCTCCTCCATTGACTCCTCCTCATCCTCCTCACAAAGTGAGCCCTGCCCAGCCCTTTGTGAGGAACCACGTTGCGCTGACTGTCCAGAAGGTGACGGAATTTGTGACTCCTCATCCTCCACCTCTTCCAAAACCTCATCCCTTAGTGCCTGCATTGTTTTTTGAAGCAGGCAGATAAGGGGGACAGTCAGGCTGACTAGTGCATCATCTGCACTCACCATCCGAGTTGACTCATCAAACGCACGCAAAACGTGGCAGATGTCCTTCATAGAGTCCTTCGCCAGTCCTTACACTGGCTGCCCATTCATTATAGTATCCAATTCAAAGTACTGGTTGTCACCCACAAAGCTCTCCACAGTGCAGCACCCCCCTACATCTCCTCCCTCATTCCTATCTATCGGCCTAACCGACTGCTGCGCTCTGCAAACGACCTTCTACTAACCTCTGCACTAATCCGTACCTACCACTCCCGACTACAAGACTTCTCCCGTGCTGCGCAAATCCTCTGGAATGCTCTACCCCAAGAAATTAGGACTATCCGCAATTAGCAAGTTTCAGGCGCTCCCTCAAAACACATTTGTTCAGAGCGACCTATCACATTCACTAATCAAAGTCATTCTATGTGTAAGTCTGTGTGTGTAGCCCATTCACTATCTCCATCCATCCATCACTCCCTCAAAATGGCTGGACCATCATTGTAAATACACCATTGTATATAAACACATGTACTTTGTATTCCCCCACCTCATTGTAGATTGTAAGCTGTCACGAGCAGGGGCGGCTTATATTGCTTTAATTATTGTATTGCTAACGTTGTTACTTATGACTTGTGTTCTGAAACTGTTAAACTGTAAAGCGCTGCGGAATATGTTGGCGCTATATAAATAAAGATTATTATTATTATAGAGGCCCAGTCAGTAGTGGTGAAGTGTGAACGGCGCAAATTGCGAGTTGATTGCGCCTAATGCAGCTGATACTCCATTACTGTTGGCTGCTGCTCACACAACCGCTCCAACATATGTAACGTGGAATTCCACCTGGTGGGTACGTCACATATGATGCGATGTTCAGGAAGGCGAAATCTGCGTTGCAGAGCTGCAATCAGCGATCTGGCCATGCTGGAACGTCGCAAGTGAGCGCACTCTAGGCGGACCTTGTGCAGCAGTGCATCAAGATCCGGATAGTCCCTCAAAAAACTCTGCACGACCAAGTTGAGCACATGTGACAGACATGGTATGCGAGTGAGGTTGCCAAGGCCCAGAGCTGCCACCAGATTTCGGCCATTGTCACACACTACCAAGGCTGGAGATTCGCTGCCAAAAACCACACGTCGCTCTCCTGCTTGATGGCATTCCAGAGCTCCTGCGCTGTGTGGCTTCGATTCCCCATGGAAATTAATTTCAGGACGGCCTGTTGACGTTTGGACACGGCTGTGCTCATATCGGTCGCAACAGGTAACCGTTCACGGGTCCATGTGAAGGTAGACCGTGACGGCTCCTGCAGCGATGATTCTGAGGAACTGGGGTAGGAGGAGGAGTCAATGTGTACAGACTTGATTCCTGCAATCCTTGGAGTTGGCAGAACACGTACAGCGCCACTCGCAAGATCAGTACCCGGCTCCACAACATTGACCCAATGGGCAGTGAAGGAAAGGTATCGTCCCTGGCCATGGGTGTTAGAACCCTCTTGTTAGGTTTTGTTTCAGTTTGCTGGTCACATGACCTTTTTTCCCTATTTAGTCTGGCTCCGCCCTTCTGGCTTTGCTTGACTTCATTGTATTATCTACTGTTAAGCTAGCCGGGTGCTTAGGTGCCTTACTCAGTCAGTTTTGCTTGATGTTAGGATCTCAAAGTATTTTGTTTTCTGTTTAATTATCCCTGCTACAATTTCTGTTAGGAGGTATCCACCTTTTCTCCCAGTCCCTAGATCTTGTAGGGATTAGTGTTGAGCGATATTGCTCGATATCTAAAAATATCGTATCGAAATTGTATCGCCGATAGCACTAAATATCGTCGATATCCGATTCCGATTGCGGAAGTCCAATGTAAGTCTATGGGAACAAAATATCGAAACAAAAAAAACCCTTTCTTACGTTGTAAACACAAAATATACACACATAGAATACATATATATATATATATATATATATATATATACATGTCATTGTGACATATATACATATATTTATAGTTTATACACTTCTACATAGTAAAATAGACTCTGATTCAATTGCCGGGTAAAGCCGTGACATACCCCATAGAAGTCGACGGGCTCGGTGCCGAGTACCCCCAAAACCTCTGGCTCTGTGCGACTCAACTTGGGCGTCACGAACAGGATTCTGTAGCTCGCTATAAGCGAGTCCTGTGTGCCTGAATTGAACTGGTTTTGTGCTTGAGAATTGCTAAAATCATCAGAGAATGTATTTGCCATTTTTCCGCCATATCTGTGTCACGACGAGGCACTGGTGAAGAAGAAGGGCGTGCTCTTCATGGGTGTACTGTACACTCACTCAGTGACGCGAAAACGATGGCTCTAAATGGTACTGCAATGTAAGATCGTGCCCCACAGCTCTTCAGTTCCGCCTCCTCATCCTCCTCAGTGTGTGGAAACTAACACGAAGGTCCCGCCTCCCTACAAAAGAGGGGCCCTCTCCAGATGCTGATGACACATGTGACTTGGCAGAGATGGCTAATGGACACGAGCAGAAGTGTGAAGGGATGGAGCAGTCAGAGCTCTCCCCCCACGGAAGCGACCCGATCGCCACGGAACCACCGTTGGGCACCCGGCCTGGAAACCCTCCTACGCTGCAAGAAGCGGCAGATACCCTAAGAGGCCTGGCCCGGCACCGGGAGGAGGTCACCAGGATGGAAGCGAGCTGGCGTGCACTAAAACTAAACTTGGAGCGGCGCCAATCCCTCTTACCTGAAGTGTCTGTACCGGAAGGTGAGGCACCCGTTCTAGTAGAGGAGTCCTTGCAATGTGATCCAGTTGACGTTGTCGCAGTGGAGGCACCCGTTCCTGCAAAAACCGCAGCACCGTCAGCACCCCAGATCCCGCTGTCTGCCCCCGTCGCTGAGACAGAAGAAGCGACACCCGTCCTCATGGAGGAGGCCGCGCAGGCACCAGAGCACTACCTGCCTGTACCGGAGCCCCGACTGTCATCTGATTTAGAGCCGTCTGCTTCCTCCGCAGGGGAGCGCCGCCAGGACTGGGGGGCGACAGGAGAGCTGCCGCAAACCGGACACTGTAAGCTGCAGTGGAGTGGTGGAGACATGGAGCAGCTGGTGGAGGAGAATTTCAACCGGCGTCAGGAGGAAGAGTGGAGACGTTGGGAGCGGGAAGCAGAGCGACAAAGGGAGCAGCGAGAATCCCAAAAACTTCGGCAACGTAACCTGGAGAAGGACCGGGCAGATAAGGACCGGATGAGAAAGGATAAAGGAACCCTGTGTGAGCCGCGGCGTAAGGGTGCAGTACGGAGCTTTAAATTGAAAGGTGGTTGGGGCTTCATCAAGGAGCCTGGACTTTATTTAGAAGTCTTTGTGAACCGGCGGGACGTGGAGGCTCACCTCCCAGAAGGACACCCGGGGAGGGACCTGTTGCCAGGAGACTTGGTGACTTACACCCGACACTGGGGTTACAATGGATGGTCCGCCCTAAATGTTACCAGGTGCGACCCCTACTCCCCAGTGTGTCAGGAACCTGTGAGACCCTCGGAGCCTTCAGCCTCCCACATCCAGGCCTCTGCAAAAGTGCCCACCCCACGCCGTAAATCTCCCAAGCCTCCCTCAGTGGTCTCCTCAGCAGCCCCAGCTATGGACATGATAAGTA
The DNA here is from genome assembly GCA_033576555.1 of Oophaga sylvatica. NCBI lineage: Eukaryota > Metazoa > Chordata > Amphibia > Anura > Dendrobatidae > Oophaga > Oophaga sylvatica. The sequence continues at coordinate 463,920,591 of JARQOD010000003.1, forward strand.
TAGCTGGCCCGTACCCGGCGCCTGTTAGGCCCCCTGGGGTTCGTTCAGTCTGGGACATAGGGGTCCAGACCCGGAGGGAGATGAAAGAGGTGGCCACACAGACCCAGATAGCGGGTCACGACTTGACTGTACAGGCCACACGACGTCATCAGGTCCTGGTGGTCCTTGGTGCCTCGGATGTTTGGCAAGCATCAGAAGAGTACCAGGTGGTACCTGGAACACCCCTGCCAAAGAAGTATAAATAACCCGGACAGGGTCCCTGTATGTAAATAGTTAAATTGTTGATAAATAGTTAAATTGTTTATGTACCCGGACGGGTGAATGTTTATAAAAAAGTTTTTTAATTTAATAAAAAAAAAAAAAACACAGTTTTCATTACTTTTATTACAGTCTCATCCTGCGACGCCATCGATCTCCTGTAAAAAAATGAAAAAAAAAAAAAGTATACCACCTGACCGACGCAGTCCATAGTAACGAGTGTCCCACGACGATCCAGCTCTGCTACATCAGAATCCCGGCGCAGCACAGCTGATTACCTGCTTCCCCGGCGGTGACGTCATCGGACTGGTTTACGGCCGGGATTACCCTGCAGTCACTGCAGTTATCGCGAAAAACTGCATGTGACCGCCAGGGAGAAGATAATGGCGGCCATCAAGCAGTCCAGGATGTGACCGCCGGAGATCTTCTGCCAGGTAAGTGCCGCTGACTCCTGACAGACCCGACCGACGGACACTCACAGTGACAGTGACAAATCCGATTCCGGTATTCGATAAGACGAAAATATCGAAACGAATTATCGAAAGGCCGATAGAGCTAATATCGGCCGATAGCCGATATTTGCATTATCGTATCGCTCAACACTAGTAGGGATTCATCCCTCGCAACTATAGGTCTTCGTTCAGACTAGCTGAGGACTTTAGCGGTCTGGTCGCAGGATCAGGTTCCCCGTTACATCGTAGGGATTCAGCTTAGTTCTATTGTAGGGACAGAATTCCCTTCTTTCCTTAGTGGTTGTAGCAGATCATAACAATGGGTATTGGTCCACGCATCGGTGGTCAGGTGGACCTTGCTACTGAGGGCGTTTAGTAGCGCATGTTTAATTTTTCCCTCAACATGCTTTTGCAGACCAGGTACGGCTTGCCTGCTGAAATGAAATCGGCTTGGCACATTGTATTGTGGGACTGACAATGATATTAAGTTACGGAAACTGTCTGTCTCCACCAGCCTGAATGACAGCATTTCAAGGGACAGGAGTTTTACAATGCCAGCATTCAGAGCCTGTGCTCGTGGATGGTTTGCCCAGTATGGCCGTCTTTTATCCCATGCCTGTGCTACCGATGGCTGTTTTGTGGCCTGGGAGTGTGAGGATGACAGGGAACTTGCTGCTGTGTGTGGAATAACACTTTGTCTCTGGACAACAGTGACCGAGGTTCTTCCATGGCGATCCTGTGAGGAAGCAGAACCAGCTGTGTGTGAGCTCGATGAAGAGGCTTCAACACAACCTGAAGATGTAGGTGCTGCTATAGATTGGCCTACATCTCCAGTGTGTCTTTGTAACTCAACTACGTGCTTTGTCCGCACATGTTTCCACATATTAGTGGTATTGAGGTTACTGACACTTTTACCTATTTTAATTTTTGATTACACAGCTTGCATTTGACATAGCAAATATCATCTGCAAGTGTGTCAAAAAAGGACCACGCAGTGCAAGTCCTGGGAGCGCACGTTTTGACTTTTGGAAAACAACTGCTCCGAACAAGTGCCAAACTGGAGGCTACAGGCAACCGAGTCTGCAGCCTAACTCTCCCTCCTGTTTGTACCGTTGGGGCAATGTCTTCCTCTATCTTCCTTCTATCACTAACCACTTCTCTAGGCCTCTCACAGCTTTCAACCAAAGTACTGGTTCTCAGCCACAAAGCTATCCACAGTGCAGCACCCCCCTACATCTCCTCCCTCATTTCTATCTATCGGCCTAACCGACTGCTGCGCTCTGCAAACGACTTTCGACTAACCTCTGCACTAATCCGTACCTCCCACTCCCGACTCCAAGACTTCTCCCGCGCTGCGCCAATCCTCTGGAATGCTGTACCCCAAGAAATTAGGACTATCCACAATTTGCATGGTTTCAGGCGCTCCCTCAAAACACATTTGTTCAGAGCGGCCTATCACATTCACTAATCAAAGTCATTCTATGTATTCTGTGTAAGTGTGTGTGTGTGTGTGTGTGTGTGTCTAGCCCATTCACTATCTCCATCCCTCACTCCCTTAAGATGGCTGGACCATCATTGTAAATGCACCATTGTATATAAACACCTATACTTTGTATCTCCCCCACCTCATTGTAGATTGTAAGCTGTCACGAGCAGGGGCGACTTATTTTGCTTAAATTATTGTATTGTTAACGTTGTTACTTATGTCTTGTGTTCTGAAACTGCTAAACTGTAAAGCGCTGCGGAATATGATGGCGCTATATAAATTAATATTATTATTATTATGAGTATTCCTCTGAGCTGCTCCCAACACCTTCCTGTTCCTCATGCCATGTTAGGTCTTGGACCTCATCATATCCACTACCCTCTTCCAACACCTGCTGCTGTTGGGTGGTCTGGCCAGCACCATGCTCAACAGAAACTGGCACCTGAGTCTCATCATCATCAGATGCGTTCTGCGGTGTGCTGACCATCGGCACTGTCTCACCCGCCTCTTCAGATTCTGTAGAGACACAGCTGTTGTGCATCACTGCATACTCCCTCTTCTTCACATTCCAGAATGCTGCTTGGCTGGGCCCCTGTTTGCAAGCCAACAGATTCTGAGAACAGAAGCAGACACTCAGCTGGCTCCTGTACAGAACTCTGTCACTGCCTGGGCAATTTGGCAGGCGGTGAAGAGACAGATGGTTGCTCAACAGTGCTGTGGTCCTGAGAGGAGGTGGAAGCAATTGAAGTCGATGCATTGGCTGACATCCAACCAACAACGGCTTCAATTTGTTCTTCCCGCAGCAGGGGGGTACGCCGACCTCCTACAAAAGTGCGCATAAAGGAACGTTCACAGGGAAAACTGGTGGATGCTGTGTCACTGGGGGCGACAGCAGCCACAGAATCCCCACGTCCTCTCCCTGCTGAAACTCCACGGCCACGACCACTTGCCTTACTCCCTGCCTTCTTCATCTTGGTAGATTGATAAAGAAAGTCTGAAAAGTTATAAGGCCTAAGTGTGGTTATTCCGCAAAGACTGCAGTGAACACTGCACACAACTGTTCACTACCCAACGCGTCACAGCAGGAAGGCAGTCTGTGCGTCCAAACAAAGGCGCAAGCATACATTCACGTACCCTGTTTATAAAGCTATATAAAAAAAATTATGTAGTAGTGACGCACACTTTATTGAGGTACAGTATTACATGGCCATTCACCTTCTGTGGCTGTGCAGTCTCATCTATATATACCTTATCTATCCGTTGTCATGCTTGCAAGTCCACAGTCAGGCATAAATAGCAATTTGCACTATGCACTTTTTAAAGGTTATGTTTGTTAATAAAAATGATTATTGGCACATATTATGAGTATTACATGATGGAAATTGTATAATTTTTATAAACTGTTTAGTGACATTATTCAGCAAATGTAAAATTTTATTAATGTCACAGATAACTTGTAATGCTGATGATGTTTTGAAGTCAGACATTCATTGTCTATACAATAAAAATGGTGTACATACTGTTACTTATCCATCATTTATGGATTCAGATATGTACTTGTATGCTTTTATGTACAACCGTATAGCAGATTCCTTAACTAATTTATTTTGTGGTTTGCATTGCTGTTAAACATGTTAATGTATGCGTTTATGTTTGTCAATTCTTTATTTATCTCGATATTTTTTTAACTGAAATCATCATCTTATGGTAGTAAAGCTTATCTTTCTCTTGTTTGGAGTATAGACATTTAAAATTGACACGTAACAATGAAAATACTTGATCTACTATTTAAACATCCTCCTTGACCCTGGGCTCCAACACTGCCAGTTGTTGCCTAGAAGTGCTGTTAGCACAGTCAACACTTGCTCCTGTGTTACTGGGGTTCAGTAACACCAGCTGTTCCCCTGCTGTGTGTACATCAAAAAGTCCTGCTGCCTCCACCCTGTCCTCCTCTCATCCCTGGGCTCCAACACCGCCAGTTGTTGCCTGGAAGTGCTGTTAGCACAGTCAACACTTGCTCCTGTGTTACTGGGGTTCAGTAATGTCAGCTGTTCCCCTGCTGTGTGTATGGCAAAAAGTCCTGCTGCCTCTATCCTGTTCTCTTCTCATCCCTGGGCTCCAACACCGCCAGTTGTTGCTCGGAAGTACTTGGCACGGGTACTGACTCCTGCCCAGCCTGGATACAGCACGACAGCTGTTTCCTGGCAGTGTCAACGTCAATTAGCCTCCAATAAGTTGTCTTGTCGTGTTGCATTCTGGTTAGCCGACTATATGGTGCCTGCAGTTTTGGTCATTCCTATGTGTGCTGTGGGATATGTAAATAAAGGCTGTTTCCGTTGTGACAATAGGACAAGCACCCACTGTAGGACTGTGTGATTCGGTAACTGCGGACGGCTTGCGGCCTGTCAACTTACATTTTCATGGGTGCCTTATGGTACCCGTCCGGGTTCCAGTACCGTCGACTGGTTCTCCGCAGTGCCTTTGGCCTAGGTGCCTCCATCTCGGTATCCGAGTTCCAGCAACGTCTGCTGGTCCTTGGTAGTGCTTTGGAGCACAGGTACCTCCTGCTTAGTAACCGTGTCCCAGTAACGTCAGCTGGTCCTCGGTTGTGCCATTGGCTCTTTTCCTTCTGCTGCCCCTCCGGGTTCCAGCACAGTCAGCTGGTCCTCGTTACTTGCATTGGCTCTTGTACCTTCTGCTACCCGTTCGGGTTCCAGTACCGTCAACTGGTTCTCCGCAGTGCCTTTGGCCTAGGTGCCTCCATCTCGGTATCCGAGTTCCAGCAACGTCTGCTGGTCCTTGGTAGTGCTTTGGAGCACAGGTATCTCCTGCTTAGTAACCGTGTCCCAGTAACGTCAGCTGGTCCTCGGTTGTGCCATTGGCTCTTTTCCTTCTGCTGCCCCTCCGGGTTCCAGCACAGTCAGCTGGTCCTCGTTACTTGCATTGGCTCTTGTACCTTCTGCTACCCGTCCGGGTTCCAGTACCGTCAACTGGTTCTCCTCAGTGCCTTTGGCTTAGGTGCCTCCATCTCGGTATCCGAGTTCCAGCAACGTCTGCTGGTCCTTGGTAGTGCTTTGGAGCACAGGTACCTCCTGCTTAGTAACCGTGTCCCAGTAACGTCAGCTGGTCCTCGGTTGTGCCATTGGCTCTTTTCCTTCTGCTGCCCCTCCGGGTTCCAGCACAGTCAGCTGGTCCTCGTTACTTGCATTGGCTCTTGTACCTTCTGCTACCGTCCGGGTTCCAGTACCGTCAACTGGTTCTCCGCAGTGCCTTTGGCCTAGGTGCCTCCATCTCGGTATCCGAGTTCCAGCAACGTCTGCTGGTCCTTGGTAGTGCTTTGGAGCACAGGTACCTCCTGCTTAGTAACCGTGTCCCAGTAACGTCAGCTGGTCCTCGGTTGTGCCATTGGCTCTTTTCCTTCTGCTGCCCCTCCGGGTTCCAGCACAGTCAGCTGGTCCTCGTTACTTGCATTGGCTCTTGTACCTTCTGCTACCCGTCCGAGTTCCAGTAACGTCAGCTGGTTCTCGGAAGTTTGTCAGCCTTCTTGTACCTTCAGCTACATTTACAAATTGAAGATTTTTTAAATGTTTTTTTGGGTAATCACTCTGGATCTCCAACAATGAAGACGACGACCCTGATGACCACCCCGAAGAAGATGACGACCACAAGGACGACGAGCATCAAGCCAACCAGCCTGAACACCATCACAAAGAAGAAATAAAAGATTACCCAAAAGAAGATCACCAACAGGAGAAAGAAGGTTAAGACAAACTACAAGATACAGAACAAGAGACAGAAGAACAATAAGCAGAAGATCAAAAAGCAGAAGAACATGAAGTATAAGACCAAAATGAAGAGCAAAATATATGCTCTAAATTATAAGCAGAAGAAGACTAAGCAGTGTATGGGGGTGAGTCCGTTCCTCCTCGTGGTGCCCCTGGAAAATGCCTGCAAGAACGCAATGACAGCAAGAACGGAAGGATGAAAAATTCATACTTTTACAGATTACAAGTACAGGAATCTCTGTCACAAATAAGAATATGATGAAGAAGATGAAGTAGAATATGAAGAAGAATAATAGTTTAATAAGAACAATATGAATAATGTTAACAAAAAGATGAATAGCAAGAAGTTTAAGAAGAAGATAAAGAAGGTGAAGATGAAGAATAATTTGATGAAAAAGATGATGCTGCTGAAGATTATGAAGGAGAAAGTGTGTCAAAAGTTAAAAAGGTGAAGAGCATGGAAGTTGTGAAATATACATATTTGCCAAAATAGAAAAAACGTTAACAACATTGTCAATTTCTTCGTCAATCCGAACATCTTTAAAAAAAAAAATATTAATGCTATTCCATTTGATTGGGTTAAACATCTATGCCTTTAATGTCTCCTCAACCTCCCCCAATACATTCTACATTACTCTTTGTTGTTTTCCTTCATGTACAATTAACCAACAAGGGAAGAATGGTTTTTTTTTAATTCCGATATTTTGTTCCCATAGACTTACATTGGATTTCCGGTATCGGTATCGGGTATCGCCGATATTTTTGGGGTATCGGCGATACCATTCCGATTCCGATACTTTTGGATATCGGAAAGTATCGCTCAACTCGATGTGAGACCCATCGGAGACAGCGATGATAATGTGTGCAAACTGCAAAGCACTGCGGAATATGTTAGCGCTATATAAAAATAAAGATTATTATTATTATTATTAAATAAAGAAGTGAAAAACACAATAATAATAATTTTTAATCAAATTTTATTTAGGTAACTACTGTTTTCCAGGGACTGGACAAGGTGTGGGCTTCTAGGATCACTAATATACAGTAGAGAGGATGATAAGAGAAATTTCTTTGTCATTGATTCAAATTGAACTGTAGAAGTGTGGAAGGATTGAGCATCTATGAGACATTTCAAGATTTCACTCATAATTTATTGACAAATCCATTCTAGATTTTTACATTTAATCTTTATTAGATGAAATATAATGGTATGCTATCTTCCTGTCTCTGGCATCATACTTCACATATCTTATGTAAATGTGTCCAATATCAGTAATCATTTAAATGACTTCCATCAGCTGTCACCCTGATAATGACCTCCAGGAAGAGATATTAACATTTCTTCTCTTCCTTAATGCATTTATTTTGCACTCTACATACAATGTGGCATTACACCCCCTCATATGCTCAAAGTAGCACAAAATGGTTGAAAAGCAGATCATTTTGGAAGTTATATAAGTGGGTTCTTATTTCCTAATACATTAATTCTCATCTTGAATGTTTTTTTTATTAGTCAGTAGATTCGTTTTTAGTAATTCTGTTGCACTGAATTTGGATTCATTTTTCAAGTCTTTATATTTGGAAAGGCAATGCATAAACAATGCAAAAAGCTTCGCTCCCAGCTGCTCAATTATAAAAATAAAACATTTTAATCAACACTCTATTTAATTATCATTTAATCTTGATTGATATAAATATGAACATTTTATCTACCCCACTTGCCTTGTACAGTGTCTTGAGATGTGCAGCTGTAAACAACCTCAAGGACATTTTGGAAGTAATTGAAATTATTGCAAAACCTTATCATAGAAAAGTGTATCACAAACATCTCAGATAGGAAATCTAGATTGTGAGCTCCTTCGGGGACAGCGACGATAATGTGTGCAAACTGTAAAGCGCTGCAGAATATGTTAGCGCTATATAAAAATAAAGATTATTATTATTAGTAGCATAAATTAACTTTTGAGGAATCAAAGTCACAAGAAGTGACTGATGGTGTGGGCCTGGTACTAGTAGGCAATCCTCATCCTCTGTGTGGCCTGATTTGTAGCTACTATGAATCTTTAAGGGAACCTATCACGTCGCATAATACTATTAACATGCATATATAGGGTTAAGCTGCAGGTTAATAGTCTTAGAAAGATGCCTGGCAAACATACTGAAAGTGCAGCTCCAAAAAAAAAACAAAAGAACTTAGTTCCTCCAGGGATCAGCCGGCTTTCAGTCATAGAGGCGAGGTGGCATGGCACTGAGATCAGAGACTGTAAGCATGCCCCTACACTTTGATTGACAGCTTGGTCTGTAGTGCATCAGTGCAGAGACAGCTGTCAGTCAAAGTGCCAGAATGTGGTTATAGCTGACTCTCAAAGTATAGTGAGCGGGGACTGTAGCCATGCCGCCAAGCCTCTTTGACTGAAAGCAAGCAGCTCCCTACTTATTGAAGTATTTGTTAAAAAAAAAGAAAATTATATGTTGAAATGCAAATGTAATAAAAATACTTAAAGTTTGTTTTATAATTGAAACCATTATGTGAATGGGTACCTAAATTAAGTTTGCCATGCCAATTACCTTCTCTGTTTGGTTTGTTCACCCTTTCTATACCCAAGACACTCATCATTGTAACATCCCCTAAATGTTTTTTAGAAAGTATTTAGATAAACAAGAAATTGTGTGCTTTTAATCTGTGTGTTAGTATCCTCAAATGTTTTAGGAATTGATCTTGCGATATGTTTAGTTATAGAAATTTTTGCTTGTGGATGTAAATCCTCAATGTATTTGCTACGATCCATCATATTTTGACATACAGTTAGGTCCATAAATATTTGGACAGAGACAACATTTATCTAATTTTGGTTCTAGACATTACCGCAATGAATTTGAAACAAAACAAATCAGATGCAGTTGAAGTTCAGACTTTCAGCTTTCATTTGAGGGTATCCACATTAAAATTGGATGAAGGGTTTAGGAGTTTCAGCTCCTTAATATGTGCCACCCTGTTTTTAAAGGGACCAAAAGTAATTGGACAAATGACTCCAAGGCTATTTCATGGACAGGTGTGGGCAATCCCTTTGTTATGTCATTCTCAATTAAGCAGATGAAAGGGCCGGAGTTGATTTGAGGTGTGGTGTTTGCATTTGGAAGGTTTTGCTGTGAAGGAAACATGTGGTCACAGGAGCTCTCCATGCAAGTGAAACAAGCCATCCTTAAGCTGCAAGAACAGAAAAAAACCCATCCAAGAAATTGCTACAACATTAGAAGTGGCAAAAATCTACAATTTGGTACATCCTGAGAAAGAAAGAAAGCACTGGTGAACTCATCAATCCAAAAAGACCTGGGAGCCCACGGAAGACAACAGTGGTGGATGATCGCCGCATACTTTCTTTGGTGAAGAAGAACCCGTTCACAACATCAACTGAAGTCCAGAACACTCTCAGTGAAGTAGGTGTATCTGTCTCTAAGTCAACAGTAAAGAGAAGACTTCATGAAAGTAAATACAAAGGGTTCACATCTAGATGCAAACCATTAATCAATTCCAAAAATAGACAGGCCAGAGTTAAATTTGCTGAAAAACACCTCTAGAAGCCAGCTCAGTTCTGGAAAAGTATTCTATGGACAGATGAGACAAAGATCAACCTGTACCAGAATGATGGGAAGCCAAAAGTTTGGAGAAGAAAGGGAACGGCACATGCATGGCTTTCAATGGCACTGGTCACTTGTGTTTATTGATGACATAACAGCAGACAAGAGTAGCCGGATGAATTCTGAAGTGTATCGGGATATACTTTCAGCCCAGATTCAGCCAAATGCTGCAAACTTGATTGGACGGCGCTTCATAGTACAGATGGATAATGACCCCAAGCATACAGCCAAAGCTACACAGGAGTTCATGAGTGCAAAAAAGTCGAACATTCTTCAATGGCCAAGTCAATCACCAGATCTTAACCCAATTGAGCATGCATTTCACTTGCTCAAATCCAGACTTAAGAGGGAAAGACCCACAAACAAGCAAGACCTGAAGGCTGCGGCTGTAAAGGCCTGGCAAAGCATTAAGAAGGAGGAATCCCAGCGTTTGGTGATGTCCATGGGTTCCAGACTTAAGGCAGTGATTGCCTCCAAAGGATTCGCCACAAAATTTTGAAAATAAAAATATTTTGTTTGGGTTATGTTTATTTGTCCAATTACTTTTGACCTCCTAAAATGTGGAGTGTTTGTAAAGAAATGTTTACAATTCCTACATTTTCTAACACATATTTTTGTTCAACCCTTCAAATTAAACGTTACAATCTGCACTTGAATTCTGTTGTAGAGGTTTCATTTCAAATCCAATGTGGTGGCATGCAGAGCCCAACTCGCGAAAATTGTGTCACTGTCCAAATATTTCTGGCCCTGACTGTATGTGGTGGTGTTACAAGTAATGAACGTACAAATAGATTAAGTTAGGCTGGAGTCACACTAAACGGATAAAAATATTGGTCCGATTCTCCCTGCCGAGAATTGCATGAGTGTAATGCAAGTGTCATGCGAATACAATCCGATTTTTCACACCTAGCATCCAATTTACATCCGAATGCAGTGTGATTGCTATCCGATTGCAATGCGATTTTAACTTAAGCTTTTACATAGACATCTGTCATTTACACGTCATTTTCAAAGGAAATATTCTTCAAAACAGATATGTACAGTACAGACCAAAAGTTTGGACACACCTTCTCATTCAAAGATTTCTCTGTATTTTCATGACTATGAAAATAGTAGAATCACACTGAAGGCATCAAAACTATGAATCAACACATGTGGAATTATACATTACACTTTACAAAAAATTAAGTTGTGTGATTTGCAGGGTTTTGCACAACTCCTTCATCATTTTTTACACAAATGTGGTCCCTTGGTCCATCATGATCTCTTTAGGCAACCCTGTTCTAGAGAAGATATGGACCAACTCTCGGGCGATACACTTGGCGGAGGAATTACGTAGTGAAATGGCCTCTGGGTATCGCGTAGCATAGTCCAGTAAAACCAAGATATACTGATGTCCTCGGGCCAAGTTGACCAGGGGTCCCACTAGATTCATAGCTATGCAATCAAACGGCACCTCAATAATGGGCAACTGCACTAAGGGGCTACGAAAGTGGGTGACTGGGGAAGTCATCTGGCAGGTGGGACAGGACCTACAGAAATTCACAATATCACGGTGACTGCCGGGCCAGTAGAACCTCTGGAGGATCTGTTTCTGGGTTTTTTCTATGCCTAGATGACCACCTAACACATGTGTATGGGCCATGTCTAACACCTTGCATCTGTATGGCCCTAGCACCAGTAACTGCTCAAATACCTCTCCTCTCAGCTTGGTGACCCAATATATCAACTCCCCATTCATGGCAAAATATGAGTATCGGGTGTCAGGCCACGGCTCTTGAGCAACACCATTTAGTACCGTCACATTATCAAATGCCCCTTTTAGAGTTAAATCCCTGAGTTGGATGGTTGCAAAGTATCCACCGGACACCTTCAGCTCAGGGATGTGGGCCTCTGGGGATGCTGCCTCGTCCTCATCATCAACAAGCACACAACATGGAAACTTGTCAGCTGCACCCTGCAACGAGGTTTCTATAGGAGCAACCTGGCTGTTGTCCGGGCAAAAATTTGTCCTCCCTTTCCCCCACAAGTGCCAAAACAATGCAAAGTCCCGCCCTATTATAATAGGGTGCAATAGGTCCTTCACTATGCACGCATCATGAGTCTCGATACCATAGCTTGTGTTTATGACAACTTAGGCCACAGTGTAGTCCTTAGCGTCGCCATGGATACAGTGGAACCCCACCATCTTTTTTGGAATCAAAGAATAGAGAATTGTGGTCCTCACTTGTGTTACCAAAATCCCTGAGTTTAACAGACCAGTCATTTGTACTCCATTCACTGTTATGTGGCATGATTGCAGTCCTACACTGCCACGTGGTACCACTATTTTATGGGAGCACTCTGTAGGCTTGTTTTCTATCTATATGGTAACATGCATTTTTTTGCTCCTATTTATGTATCTTGAAAAATTAGTGGCTTATAGTGGTGCCACGTGGCATTTTTTGTAGCTTGCAATATTAGCACTGATTTATTATTGATAACCAGCACTTTATTGCTTATTTGCACTTCATGCTTTGCCATGTATCATCAAAAAATTCTATTCTTTGTATTTATTAATTCATAGTAATATTTGATACATGTTCCACATGAATTGTGTTGTTGCAAACTCTATAGTATGAATTATTCCTTTCTCTTTTTTGCCTAGCATATTGGAGGAGATGTGCATTAGGTTCTCATTATTCATTGAGATCTTATTGGTGTTGTAATGTGGCCAATTTGTTCTGGCCTTTTTAAATGTTTTTAAATTTCAAGTCACTTTTTGTATGTATCTTTTGTGTCACTAAAATTCATCTTTATTTGTTGAAAATATTGTGGTTATCATTTTTGGGTTGATCGCATCCTTCATGCACACATCTTTTCTTATAAACATTAAGTTTATACCCTGGGAATGGGGTAACACCCATGGAGCTTCCAAGGCTATTAATATCATCTCACAGCTGTATATTTAGCCTTACTGGCTATTATAATGGGGACCCTCCCAAAAAAATGATGTAGGGACCCCCTATAATTAATAACCAGCAACTGTTATGCAGACTGCTGTGGGCTGATATTAATAGCCTAGGAAGGGGCTATGGTTACTGGCCCACCAGGCTAAAAACATCAGCTCTCAGCAGCCCCAAAAAAGGTGCATCTCTAAGATGTGCCAATTCTGGCACTTAGCCTGGGTCTTCCCACTTGCCCTGTAGCGGTGGCAAGTGTGGTGATAGTTGGGAGTTGATGTCACCTTTGTATTGTATTGCATTTAAAATGGCGCCGGTGGACTGGGAGAGGTCGTAAGTATGGTTTAATTAAGATTTATTAAAGGAGTCTGTGTCATTCTTTCAATTAAAGGACTTTTTTCAGGGTGTCTATGTTTTTATACTATATGACTATGGGTTAGTAATAGGGTGTCTTATTGACATCTCTCCATTACTAACCTCGGGGCTCGATGCCAACTGACAATACAAAGGTGACATCAACCCCCCACCAACTATGACCCTCATTGCCACCGCTACAAGGCAAGTGGGAAAAGCGAGGCTAATGCCAGAATTGGCACATCTTATAGATGTGCCTTTTCTGGGGTGGCTGAGAGCTGATGTGTTTAGCCTGGGGAAGCCAGCATCCATGGCCCCTTCCTAGGCTATTAATATCACCCCACAGCTGTCTGCATAGTCTTTGCTGGTTATTAATTATAGGGGGGTCCTACATCATTTTTTGGGGGATCCCCCATTATAATAGCCAGTAAAGAATAAATAAACAGCTGTGAGCTGATATTAATATCCTGGGAAGCTCCATGGGTATTAGCCCCTTTCCAAGCTATAAACATTGGTCCCCAGCCATTGGCTTTCCCTCTACTGGTTAAGAAAATTACGTGGGAACCCACACCATTTTTTTCAGAAAAATAATCTTTTATTAATTAAATATATGAGCAGTAAGCTGCACACGCACTGCACTAGTTGTACTGTATATGTCACTGACATCTATATATCTATTTATTCTATGTGTATTTACTGTATGTAATCCATATATTCTATCCTGTCGGCTTCTGCTCTGATTTTACAGTATGCGGCTGCTGAATTGCCAGCTTTTCTTCTATCTATGTAATATATATACATACAGTATATACAGTACAGACCAAAAGTTTGGACACACCATCTCATTCAAAGATTCTTCTGTAATTTCATGACTATGAAAATTGTGGAATCACACTGAAGGCATCAAAACTATGAATTAACACATGTGGAATTATACATTACTAGTGTTGAGCGATACTGCTCGATATCTAAAAATATCGGATCGGAATGGTATCGCCGATATCACTAAATATCGTCGATATCTTATTCCGATACCGGAAGTCCAATGTAAGTCTATGGGAACAAAATATCGCAACTAAAAAAAACCTTTATTTCCTTGTAAACACTAAATATACACACATAGAATACACATATATATATATATATACATGTCATTGTGACATATATATATATATATATGTATAGTTTATACACTTCTACATAGTAAAATATCCTCTGATTCAATTGCTGGGTAAAGCCGGCTTCTGTGAAAACACAGAAGCACCCGACATGAAATGACACTTGGTGTACATAGGGTTAACCATGTCTTTTCATGTCCTTTGCTATCTGATTTGCACAAAAAATTACATCAGTCTATGTGTGCAAAATTTCACACCTGTAGGGGTTAATTAAAGGTGTAAATTCATTGTAAAAAAAACAGACTTTTTTGCTACGAATTTACACCTTTAATTAACCCCTACAGGTGTGAAATTTTGCACACATAGACTGATGTAATTGTTTGTGCAAATCAGATAGCAAAGGACATGAAAAGACATGGTTAACCCTATGTACACCAAGTGTCATTTCATGTCGGGTTCTGCATTTTCACAAAAGCCTGCAATTGAATTAGCGGCTATTATACTATGTAGAAGTGTATGAACTATAAATATAAATATATATATATGTGTCACAAATTCAATGACATGTATATATATATATATATGAGGTGTAAAATTGTTTAAAAAAAATGCGTGGGCTCCCGCCCTATTTTCGCAACCAGACAGACAAAGCCAGCGAATGGGGGCAGATAATAATAGCCCAGAGAGGGACCATTATTTTTGGCCCCCCCTGGCTACTAACATCTGCCCCCAGACACCCCAGAAAAGACAAATCTATAATTAGATTCGCCCTTTCTGGCACTTTGCCCGTCTATTCCTATTGCCCTGTAGCGGTGGCGAATGGGTTAATATGGGGTTAAAGCCACATTGCAATTGAAAGGTGACCTTAAGCCAGGTTAATAATTGAGAGCTGTCAATTAGACAACTATCAATTATTAATCCTATTGCATGAAATAAAAATAAAACACACACACTTTAATTAAAAATCATTTTAATGAAATAAAGACACATGTTTTTGACCATCTTTTATTTGACTGCAAAAACCATTTCCTGTAATAAAAATAAAATAAAAAAGCAAAATTATTCTTACCTATCCCATGCACAGTCAGGTCCCACGGTGTAATCCTTCAGAAAGGGTTAATGTTTACTGCAGGGACCGCAGCTAATGCTGCAGCCTCACAGTAAACCCCCAAATGAATGAGTTCCTCTCCTGGCTGACAGGAGAGGAAGTGGAAAGCTTAATTGATTGCTTTCCACTTTCACTTCAGGTCAGCCAGGGACACAATCAGTGACGTCAGAGGGAACTGATTAACAAAAATAGGGGTTCCCTTCGAATAAAAAATGGCGTCGGGTCCCCCCTATTTTTGTTAACCAGCAAGATGAAGCAGACCGCTGAGGCCTGGATTTTCAGGCTGTTAAGGAGCCAAGATCCATGGACCTTGCCAGCCTGATAATACCAGGCCACAGCAGTCTGCATATCTTGGCTGATTAACAAAAATAGGGGATCCCCTCGAAAAAAATTGGCATGGGGTCCCCCCTATTTTTGTTAACCAGCCAGATGAAGCAGACCGCTGAGGCCTGGATTTTCAGGCTGTTAAGGAGCCAAGATCCATGGACCTTGCCAGCCTGATAATACCAGGCCACAGCAGTCTGCATATCTTGGCTGATTAACAAAAATAGGGGATCCCCTCAAAAAAAAAATGGCGTAGGGGTCCCCCTATTTTTGTTAACCAGCCAAGTAAAATGCAGACTGCTGCGGCCTGGTATTAAAAGACTGTCAAGGCCCATGGATTTTGGCCCTCAACAGCCTGATAATACCAGGCTACAGCAGCCCCACATTTGGCGCATCAAAAGATGTGCCAATTGTGGCACTTTACCCGGCTCTTCCCACTTGCCCTGTAGCGGTGGCAAGGGGGGTAATAAGGGGTTAATGTCACCGTTGATTGCACGGTGACAATAAGCCCGGTTAATAATGGAGAGGTGTCAATAAGACACCGATCCATTATTAATCCCAAAGTTATTAAATGCATAAAAAAAAGACAAAGCAAGAAAAAGTATTTTAATGAAATAAAAGAGACAACAGTTTTCATTTCTTTTATTGTACTCTCATTCCTGCGACGCCATCGATCTCCTGTAAAAAAAGAAAAAAATCAAACCAACAGTATACCACATGTCCGACGCAGTCCATAGTAACGACTGTCCCACGACGATCCAGCTCTGCTACATCGCAATGACAGGCAGAGCCTGTCATCGCGACGCAGCACAGCTGATTACCTGCTTCCCCGGCGGTGACGTCATCGGACTGACTGCTTTACGTCCGGGATTACCCAGCAGTCACTGCAGTTATCGCGAGAAACTGCATGTGACCGCCGGGGAAAGATGATGGCGGCCATGAAGCAGTCCAGGCCGTGACCGCCGGAGATCTTCTGCCAGGTAAGTGCCGCTGACTCCTGACAGACCCGACCGACGGTCACTGACAGTGACAGACCCGACCGACGGACACTGACAGTGACAGTGACAATCCCGATTCCGGTATCCGATATGACGAAAATATCGGTACTCGGAATCGAAAGCCCGATACAGCTAATATCGGCCGATACCCGATATTTGCATTATCGTATCGCTCAACACTATACATTACACTTTACAAAAAAGTGTGAAACAACTGAAAATATGTCTTATATTCTAGGATCTTCAAAGTAGCCACCTTTTGCTTTGATTACTGCTTTGGACGCAGAAAAGGTGAACGGATGGACTCTACATGCCTAGTTCCCACCGTGAAGCATGGAGGAGGTGGTGTGATGGTGTGGGGGTGCTTTGCTGGTGACACTGTTGGGGATTATTCAAAATTGAAGCGGTGAGCGGTCCAGCTCACCCCAAAACATCTCGATTGAGTTCAGGTCTGGTGACTGTGGAGGCCAGGTCATCTGGCATAGCACCCCAACACTCTCCTTCTTGGTCAAATAGCCCTTACACAGCCTGGAGGTGTGTTTGGGGTCATTGTCCTGTTGAAAAATAATTGATGGTCCAACTAAACGCAAACCGGATGGAATAGCATGCTGCTGCAAGATGCTGTGGTAGCCATGCTGGTTCAGTATGCCAACAATTTTGAATAAGCAGACCCCCAAAGAACATAGGAAGCCCCCAAACATGTAATGGCGGTTAGACAAGAGGAAATACAGACACAGACAGAAAATAGTATGAGCAAACGCTGGGGCCCAATCTGCCTAGACAGAATAGGGTAGGAAGGATACTTACTGCAATCCAAAAAAAAACCTTAAAAAAGCCAACCCTACTAATTGCAAAAACACCTGAGATCACATGACCTCTACCACCTAAATTAGTTCTCTGGTGTAACAGAACCAAGCCGCAGCCACAGAAAAAACTGGAAAAGGCAAATGAACAAACAACAGTGGCTCCAGAGGAACCGAGAGGAGCCCAAGCCCCCAGGGAAGGGGAACCTGGCCAACCTCACAGAAATGCAGAGAAATATGCAAATGGCAAGCACAAAAACAAAAAACAGAAAATATCTTGTCAGCAGGAGAAGAGGCAAGACTCAGCAAGCTTCCAAGTGAACCAGGAAACAACGTTGAGACAAGAACAATTGTTCACCGGCAACCATGATGGGGGAAAACCTCCCTTATATCCAGCCAATCTGTGATTCCTGATTGCCAATCCTCACTGAATGGCTCAGTACTGTTTGTAATCACCAGAGGGAGCTTCTGCTCAGAATTCATTTCTAAAACATTCATAACACAGCTCCATTTTCAGGTGCTTCTGATCTGGTCATTACCTTTTCCTATAAAACCTGGCCAGACCTTTTTTGTCTTGCCAGTGAAAGCTTTGCTTCCTTACTCTTTGTAGATGCTGTGCTGAATAGGATTTCATTGATGCTATTGGAGATTCGTCTTCCTGTGCGGTGTGCTTAAGCTAATTGTTTGGAGAGAAGTTGTTGTGGAGGTGTTCTATAGTATTGGGTGTGTTTATGTCCTGGTTCATGTTCCCATTTAGTTTACTCCTCCCTATCCTCCTCCCTATTGTTTGTTTGTGCTTTTGCAAGATTGAGATTTTCTGTTATCCCTGTTTTGTCTTTTGGGTCTTGTTCACATTACATTTCTATCCCAGGCTTCATGTGTTCGGTCAGGGAACAGACCAAAGATTTACAGGAGCATAGTAATGTTGGAGACTCAGGCCTCTTTACCATCAAGAGTACAGTACCCAAGTTCCAGGGACAATTTGAAGCCCTCTTCCCCTACCTAAGACTGTCACAGCTTGACAGTTACCTTTCATGTGAGATCTACGAACAACAAAATTGACTCCATTTCTCAACACATAGGATAATTATTCACGTTCATGTAAAATTGGGAGATATTTGCAAATGATATGTTTGATTTCTGTGGAAATCAATGCTGAACTCAGTGGAAATGGCTATGTTAATCACATTATTAGTAATACCACACTTCTGTATAAATGATAACCTCAATTGTTCGATTCAGTAGTCATTTTTTTCTTGATTAGGAATAATTGCTTTATCTTGAGAGATGTAATACAGGGCACACAATACTTCTGTTTGGCATCGGCGGGATGCGAACCTGGATCTGAGGAGTCAGTGGTCTCCCATCCAGGCCCAGCCAGTTGCTGCTCAGCTTCGCCATCGATCCCAATGCCTAGCTAGTACCCGAGCGGCACAAGCTGTTACTAGAGTCTTTGTTCATAGTAGCCTTAAACCTAGGTTACAGAACAGGAAAAGGCTGTTATAAGCCTAAGTCCAAAAATGCCTGCACTGAGCATGTCCGTGACATGGCGAGCCGTGATTGGCGGTTAATGTTAGCTGATCCTCTGACCTCGCATCGCCTGATTGGTCACGGATGACGTCATCGGTGATGCGATTGACGAGATGGCTGGGGGCGGAGCTTAGCCCTTAAATAGCTTGTCTGTCCACGGCGCGGTCAGATCATACTAAAATAGGCAGTGCTCATGTGTGGACGTACCAGAATCTGGGTTCCACGTGCTCTCTAGCTTTGCTCTCCGGGACCTGCTGATGCCAGAGTTCGCTCGGCTAAATAGCACAGGTCCTTCAGGCAGGATTAGCTTATGCCAGGCAGGTAGCCAATGTAGCGCAGTCTTGCTACAACAAGAGGGTAGCGATACACCCTGAGCAGACTGCAGGGCGCGTAACCTGGGCATCGCCTGCCAGTTGAACAGAGAGTTGCTCAGTCCGGTCGCACACCGGCTGGCAGCACGTGGGCATCGCCGCCAGCTGAACAGTCAGTTGCTCAGTTCGGTCGCACACTGGCTGACAACACGTACGCCTGGCGGGAGTCGCATGCACTACCTAATCGTCTGGCAAGTGGCTTCTGTGCAGTCAACAGGGCTATGTCTACGCCAGCCTACAGCACATCTCCTGCGATGTTAACGGAGATAGTGCAAATATCTCTCTCCTGGTGTGAAGTAACATAGGCGAGATCTAATATTATGCTTTAGTTGTCAGTTGTTACCTTCATACCCAAGGAGTGTTCGGCAGCAGTGACTCTAACTGCATCGCGGACCCCGGGTTCGGTTGCAATACATTATTTAATAAAGTTGTTGCAACCAAGCTCATAACAGCTTCTCAATGAGGTATGGAAAAATACAGGGAACTAATATCACAAGTAAGATGCTTGCGTGTTAAAAGAGAAATGACAGCACTCACCTGAACATTTCGAAGGTGAATTAGTACTTTATTAAGTGTAGAACCTGTAGAAGCGCAAGTGAGGCATGAAACGATCGTTGACTTTTGTCTCTGGCTAAATTAAACTCGTGCACTGGCACTACCGCACCTTATGTTTGTCCAAGATGGAAGAAAAGCAATAAAGGACTAATTTACCTTCTAAAGAATTGGGTGAGTGCTGTCATTTCTCTTCAAACTTGCAAGCATCTTATGTATATCTTTGATATTGCACCAGCCTAGAGCTATCCAAATTAGAGGTTGTGAAGGAAATACTGGATATATGGACACTTAATTAAGGCTACAAATTTGGTGCCCGTACATCTCTCTTTTTTCAATATATTTCACGGACTAATATTACAAGTAACCCAACAAAATTGATTCTCCCACTGGAATTTTTCTACAGTCATTAGTAATTCCTTATAGTGTACTTGACAAAACTCAGAGAAGGTGTCAGAAGAGGTTGTAATAAATTAATTGGCCATTTTTTCCCAAACTGTCTTAAATCGACCATCTACTGAAAAGTGACTAAACATTGCTCATGTGTAGCTACTAGAGATTATCAAATTCTTTGAAGTTCAAATTCCCCATGCTAGTCAAATTTTTCCAAAAAATTAAATTTTCAGGAAATCAATTCACCATGAATTGTAATATTGAAAAGCATCTAATTGTCCTAAAAAGAATGTAACACTCTTTGTAAAAGATTATTGCACTTTATTACATATACTCCTTGTAAAACTCTGACAAGTTTTGTGCTTTTCAAACTTAAGAAAAAGGCCCAACATATATCACTCTTTGTAGTTTGTCATCAGACAGACTATTCTTTGAAAAACTCTGATTCAAACTGATGGTGTTGTTGTCAGAGGCAACTTCATCATGCTGTGACCGAAAGAAGTCCAGCAGTATATTCCAAAATGCCCTTCTCTTCCTCCCAAAATATCCCTGACAGATGCAAAGGTGAGGGATTATGATCTGCAATTGGTAGTGCTCCTGCCAGGATGACAGATACTGATGGTTTTGATCTTCTGTTGTTGCTAGCGGCTTCCACATTCTTAGCAGTGGTATGTAATTAACTTTTAACAGTCTTTTCAATCCTAATTATTCAACACTTGCCAAGAATGATGTAACAAGAATTGCTAGGTATGTAAGTAGGAATATCTGTAAAAAGCAAAGTGTAGGAGCAGGCTGCAATGTACTGTGGGTGTGACATGCAAGGCTGCATAGGTGTGCGAAAACAGATATGCACAGTTAAATATCAACATTTTGTAATTTTTTTTTTTATCAAAATTCAACCAACTTTCCAAAAATGATGTAAGAAGAAATGCCATGTAGATACATGTCCCAAAAGCCAGCACATGCAGCATGGACATATATCAGTGTGGCATGTACAGATGTAAAGTTTGCAAAAGAAAAATTGCTTGTGACATTCTCACAATTTGTGAGGTAGAGAGTCACAGTTACATTTTTAGATTTGGGGAAATTTTGTTTTGTATTTTTTTTTTAATTATTCCCCTCTTCACAAAAAGGATTGCACAAGAAATGCAAAATCTCAGTCACTTGTGACAACCAAGCACACATGATTTTCAGATTTTTTTAGTTTCTGAAAAAATTATTGTGATGCCTTGCTGATGCTTCTTAATTGTGAAAGAAATAGTAAAAATGTGTATTTAGAATATAAAAGCAGCAGGACAAATGCCAACTACACTTTATCATTCACACTAAGTCTGCCACTGTTCCTTTAGGCACCTCTACCATCTGCCTTTCTCTAAGAATAAAATATCTGTGTCATTCAAAGACTATTATATTCATTTGTTTCACAGGGCAGTTTTACTATATGTACAGTAGCATTTGTCTAGTGCTTAAGGTTTTTCTAGTACAATCTCTACTGCTGAGCTTTGAGCTCTGACAACCTCTCACTAGAGATGAGCGACTTTGCCTCCGGGAGGGTCGAGTCGGGTATCGGACCACTCGACTTTTCCAAAAGTCGAGTCGAATGAAGTCGGCAGACTATCGGAAACAGTCGACCCCAATGCAAGTCAATGGGGAAGATAAGTCGGCAGTGAGTGGAGGACAATAAACACACCTACAGTGCCCATTTCAATGCCAACAACATAAATTCTTAACCGTAATTCACGTTATAATAATAGTAATGCATTGAAAACTGGGGTTATTTGGCTAAAGTTCTGGGGGAGGCAGGGCTGGCTCCAGGTTTTCGTGGGCCCCGGGCCAAAGAGTCTCAGTGTGCCCCTATAACACATACCACAATTCATGAGGCTCTGATACGGCAGAGAAATATAGGTATAGTACAATGCCAAATACTTCACTTCTTACATTACATGAGTGATATCTATTGTAAATTCTACAATAGCTCAAAAACCGGACAGTATTGTCCTCCATACAGTATTATGGGCACCACATAGTGCGTCATACAGAATGGGCTCCATATAATGCTCCATACAGAATAGGCCCCATATGTGCTCCATATGATGCTCCACATATAAAGGGCCCTATATGATGCCCCATAAATAATGAACCCCATATGATGCTCTAGTATATGATGGGCCCCATATATGATGCTTCAGTGTATGATGAGCCTCATATAATGCTCCAAATATAATGGTCCCCATATATAATGCTCCATATATAAAGGGCTTCATGTGATGCTCCATATATAATGTGCCCCATATGATGTGCCATATATAATGGGCCCCATATGATGCTCCAGTATGTGATGGGTCCCATGGATGATGCTCCAGGGTATTATGGGCATATATAATGCTCCATATATAATGGGCCCCATATAATGCTCCAGTACAAGATGGGCCCCATGGATGATGCTCCAGTGTATGATGGGCCTATATAATGCTCCAGTGTATGATGTGCCCTATATATAATGCTCCAGTGTATAATGGGCCCTATGATGCTCAAGTGCATGATGGGCCCCATAAATAATTCTCCAGTGTATAATGCTCCCCATATATTGCTCCAAACATTAAAAAAAATGAAATACCTCTCCTCGCTGGGCACTGCTCTACTCTGGACTCCTTAGCGTCGCCATCTTCCAGCTCTCTGCACTGTGACTGTTCAGGCAGAGGGCGCACAGACGTGACATCATCGCGCTCTCTGACTTGAATGTCACTGTCAGGAAATGTGGAAATGTCACATCGGTGGAGCAGGGAGAGGTAGGTATTGCAAGTGCTGGGGCCCTGAGTAAGCAAGGGGGCACACTCATGGGCGACGGGAACTGGCACAGGTCCCCTCATAGTACGCCGGTGTCTCTGATGCTGAGTGGGCCTCCCCACATGCTCAGGGCCCCCGGGGGGGTGTACAGCCTAGTTAGGGAGGTGGAAAAACTGGCATATGTTGAGGTGTAGGCTGGACGTTCAGCAGCTGCAAATGGAGGAACTGGAGAAGTCGGAGGAAAAGGAGGACAAAGCGAGCCATTTTGCTGGCAACCTATGTGTCATCAGGGGAAGGTGATACAAAATCCTTTGAAACCCAGGCATGGTTCATTTTAATGAAGGTGAGATCACCAACATTTTGGGTTGACAACTGAGTCTTTCTTTCTGTCAGGATTGATCCAGCAGCACTGAAGACTCTTTCTGATAGCAAACTATCAGCAGGGCAAGCGAACTCCTGTAAGGCATATTGTGCCAATTCAGGCCAGGTGTCCAGTTTACAGGCCCTGTAGCCAAAGGGGAATGAACTGTGAGGGAGACCATCGATAGGGGAGGAGAGGTAATTTTGAACCTAAGTTGACAACTGCTATCTCCTGTCTGTTACAATCGATTCAGTTTGTTCGCCAATATTAGCTCTAGGATCTCCTGTGGCATGATGTTCTGTAATTTGCCTTTATAGCGTGGATCGAGGATGCTGGCCAACCAATAGCTGTCATCCTTATAATTTTGGCAATGCGGGGGTCCCTTTTTAGGATTCGCAAGACATAATCACACTTGTGGGCCAATGTTCCAGATGTCAATGACTCACTGCCAGTGGTGGGTGGAGGAGCACTTTCTGCCAACTCCACATCCCTCCAGTTATGCACAAACCCTGGACCTGACCTTGGCAAGCCAACATTTTCTTTTGCCCCCTGAGAAGCAACCTCCTCCCCAAAATAATCACCCCCTCCTCTTCCTCTTCCTCCACCTCATCCAGGACAGTTCTCTGAGCAGACAATGCCTGACTGTCATCACGTCTTCCCTCTTCCTCCTTCTCCTCCTCCACTGTAGACACCTGATCCTTTTTTAATGTGCATCAAAGTTTGCATAAGCAGACACATAAGTGGGATGCTCATGTGTCACGCTGTTACTGCATACAGGAGGTCCTATGCTGACCCTAAGCTGGGGTCCTGACTAATCCCTCTACCTGGAGGTATTGTTGATGGTACAGAGGTCCAGGCCGCCAGCGTAACCCTATCTCCTGCAAATCCCTGACCTTCAGTAATCTAGTCCTGAGAAGGACCCCGATCACAACAAAGGGGACTGGAAGGTATATGCCTAAACACAGTAATAGACGAACGAGACAGTACAAGGGGTAAACTAAAATCCACCTTGCATACAAAACTCACACCACAAAAACAGAGGGAACACCAACGGGTACGGAGATAAATGATAAAGTGAGGAGGGGAAAAAAGACCACACCAGGTACTCTTCACTTCAGACTCCAATACCACGATCCGCTCTGCTGGTCTGCATGAATGCTTTCACCGACACATTCCTAGCAGACTGCAGGTATTTGAAGGAATCTCATTACTGCAGATTAACTGCAGCTGGGCGAGGCCGGACCTCGATCTAGCACAGAGAGAAAAAATTAACTCCCTCACTGCCGAAAAACACCAAGCACCAAAAACTCAGCTGCGCGAAGTCAGATTGTGTAATCGCGACGATCTTCGTGGTGACACACCCGTGACAGTACCCCCCTTCTACGAGGGGCCTCTGGACCCTCAGAGCCAGGTTTATCCGGGTGAGTCGTGTGGAAGGCCCGAATTAATCGGTCTGCGTTAATATCCGATGCAGAAACCCACGTCCTCTCCTCAGGACCATACCCCCTCCAATGAACCAGGTACTGAAGGGACCGGCGGTTAAGACGTGAATCGATGATTTTCGACACCTGAAACTCCAAGTTACCATTGACCACCACAGGAGGAGGAGGTAAAGGTGACGGTATCACCGGCGCCACATACCTCTTAAGCAAAGATCTGTGGAACACGTTGTGAATTTTAAACGTAGGGGGAGGTCAAGACGGAATGCCACCGGATTAATTATAGAACTGATCCTGTATGGCCCGATGAACCTGGGACCCAGTTTCCAAGAGGGAACCTTGAGTTTTATATTTTTGTAGACAACCATACCCGTCGTTCACACATAGGTCCGACCAGACACTCTCCTCCTGTCAGCCACACGTGTTGTGAATGGACTTGAAATGAGTTCTGAGCAGAGGCTCCCTCTGGTGGTTACAAGCGGTACTGGACTGTCCAGTGAAGATTGTGAGGATTGGGAATCAGGTGTTACTGACTGGTCTTATATAAGGGAGTCGCCTTCCCATCAGGGTTGCCGGTGATCAATTGTTCTGGTCTCAATCCTTGATTCCTGTTTCCTTTGTAGCCTGCTGTGTCGTGTCTGCATCTCCTGCTAACAGATAAGACATTTTCTTCTTTTTGTTTTTGTGCTTGATTTTTGCATTTTGTCCTGCACTTCTGTGGGGGCCTTCAGGGTCCCCTCCGGGGGCTTTTGCCCTCTCAGTTTAGTTCAGCCACTGATGTTTGTACATTTGCTTTTTCCAGTTTTTTCAGTGGCTGCTGTTTTGATTTTGTTACACCAGAGAACTAATTTAGGTGGTAGAGGTCGTGTGATCTCAGGTGTTTTTGAAATTATAGAGTTGGTGCTTTTCAGGGTTTTTTGGGATTGCAGTAAGTGCCCTTCCTATCCTTTTCTATTTAGATAGTTTGGGCCCCAACGTTTGCTCTTACTATTTTCTGTCTGTGTCAGTATTTCTTCTTGTCTAACCGCCATTACATGTTTGGGGGCTTTCTATGTTCTTTGGGGATCTGCTCCGGGGCAGATAGCTTTCCTCTTTCTATCTTTAGGTGTAGTTAGTTTCTCAGGCTGTGACGAGGCGTCTAGGACCAACGTAGGAACGCTCCACGGCTGCCTCTAGTTGTGGTGGTTAGTCAGGGTACTGCAATCTCATAGATTCCAACTGCTCTGGTGTATTGCCTTTTTTACCTGCACTCCTCAGCTACCGAAACATAACAGTATCACCGGCCAAAAATTGAAAATTGTATGGTACTCACAGAAGGGAAAAATATTGTGAAAGAAAAAAGGTTGTCAGAGTTGTCAGAGATATTTTTCAGTTTGTTGCATTTTTTTTTTTTCCCTCTGTATCTCTGGGTGCTGGGGAGGATTTTTTCTCTCAATGGAGTTTGCACAGTTGTCTGGCCGTGTGGATCAGCTTGCCACTGAGGTTCGGAGTATTGCTACCTATCTTGCTAGGTTGCCTGTTGTGGAACCTAGGATTCCCGTGCCAGATTTGTTTTTGGGGGATCGAGCCAAGTTTCTGAATTTCAAAAATAATTGTAAATTGTTTTTTGCCTTAAAATCTAAGTCCTCAGGGAACGCAGCGCAGCAGGTTCAAATTGTCATCTCTCTCCTGCGCGGCGATCCTCAGGATTGGGCTTTTTCCCTGACACCTGGGGATCCTGTTTTGAGTGATGTTGATGCATTTTTTCAGGCCTTGGGTTTATTGTACGATGAGCCTAATGTCACTGATCAAGCCGAAAAAGCCTTGTTGGCATTAAATCAGGGGCTTGATGACGCTGAGTTATACTGTCAGAGATTCCTAGGTGGGCAGTCCTGACCAAATGGAATGACGACGCTTTGGCAGCCCTTTTTCGGAAGGGTCTGTCAGATAATGTAAAGGATGTTATGGTGGGATTCCCTGTCCCCTCTGGTCTCAATGATTCTATGTCATTAGCGATTCAAATTGACAGACGTTTGCGTGAGCGGAGAAGTATGCGTGGAATAGTGTTGCCTTGTGAACCTGCTTCTGAATCCATGCAGTGTGATAGAGTGGTTTCTGGGGCACAGCGTCATGAGTTTCGAAAGCGCAATGGGTTATGTTTCTACTGTGGTGATGCCTCTCATGCTATTTCAGTCTGCCCTAAGCGGGGAAGACGTTTTGCACGCTCAGTTGTCTTGGGTAGTGTTCAGACTAAGTTTTTATTAACTGTTACTCTGATATGCTCTCTGTCCTCATTTTCTGCTCAGGCTTTCGTTGATTCGGGAGCAGCTATTAACCTGATGGATTTTGATTTTGCTAAACGTTGGGGTTTCCCTTGATACCCCTACGAAGTCTATTCCCCTACTGGGGATCGATTCTACCCCTTTGGCTGAGAATAAACCTCAGTTCTCTACTCAGGTGATAATGAGGGTTGAACCTGATCATCAGGAGAGCTGCAAATTTTTGGTTCTGTATAATCTGCATGACATTATCGTACTGGGTTTCCCTTGGTTACAGTCTCATAATCCTGTTTTGGATTGGAAATCTGTGTCTGTAACCAGTTGGGGCTGCCAATGTGTTAATACCAACACTCCTGTTTTTTCTGCCTCCCCCCAGGCT
Source organism: Oophaga sylvatica (assembly GCA_033576555.1). NCBI lineage: Eukaryota > Metazoa > Chordata > Amphibia > Anura > Dendrobatidae > Oophaga > Oophaga sylvatica. The sequence goes on from JARQOD010000003.1 coordinate 463,947,928, forward strand.
CAGGATGTTCCTGACTTTTTGATTGATTTTTCTGATGTGTTTAGCGAAAGTAAATCTGCATCCTTGCCTCCCCATAGGAGCTATGACTGCGCTATTGAATTAGTGCCTGGTAGTAAATTCCCTAAAGGTCGCCTTTTTAACTTGTCTGTACCTGAACATGACGCTATGCGGTCTTATATCAAGGAGTCATTGGAGAAGGGTCATATCAGACCATCCTCTTCACCCTTAGGTGCCGGTTTTTTCTTTGTGGCCAAAAAGGATGGTTCATTAAGGCCGTGTATTGATTATCGTCTTTTGAACAATATTACTGTGAAATATCAATATCCGTTACCCTTGATTTCTGACCTGTTTTCCAGGGTGAAAAACGCTACTTGGTTTACCAAGCTTGACCTCAGGGGGGCATATAACCTTATTCGCATTAAGCACGGGGATGAATGGAAGACGGCATTTAATACCCCTGAGGGCATTTTGAGTACCTTGTGATGCCCTTTGGGCTCACTAATGCTCCTTCTGTCTTCCAGTCCTTCATGAATGACATTTTCAGGGATTTTGTGGATAAATTTCTGATTGTTTATTTGGATGATATCTTGATTTTTTCCAATGACTGGGACTCTCATGTGAAACATGTTCGAACTGTATTCCAGATTTTGAGAGAGAATGCTCTGTATGTGAAGGGATCAAAGTGTCTTTTTGGCGTACAGAGGATCTCATTTTTGGGATTCATTTTGTCCCCATCTGTTATTGAAATGGACCCGGTCAAGGTTCAGGCCATCTGTGATTGGGTCCAACCTACTTCATTAAAGGCTCTTCAAAGATTTTTGGGTTTTGCCAATTTTTATCGTAAATTTATTGGTAATTTCTCGGTTATTGTTAAACCATTAACTGATTTGACCAAAAAGGGTTCTGATGTGGTGAATTGGCCTCCTGAGGCAGTCTCTGCATTTCAGGAACTTAAGCAGAGATTCACTTCTGCTCCTGTTCTACGGCAGCCTGATGTTTCTCTGCCATTTCAGGTGGAGGTTGATGCCTCTGAAATTGGGGCAGGTGCCGTTTTGTCCCAAAGAGATCCAGAGACCTCTAAAAGTAACCCTTGTGCCTTTTTCTCTCGAAAATTTTCTCCTACTGAACGTAATTATGACGTGGGTAATCGGGAGTATTGGCCATGAAGTGGGCTTTTGAAGAGTGGAGACATTGGCTGGAGGGAGCCAAACATCAGGTGGTGGTCCTTAAGAATCTGGTTTATCTGGAATCTGCCAAGCGACTTAATCCTAGACAGGCCAGGTGGGCCTTGTTTTTCACACGTTTTAATTTTGTGGTTTCCTTTCTTCCTGGCACTAAGAATGTTAAGGCGGATGCCCTCTCGAGGAGTTTCCTTGCGGACTCTCCTGAGTTATCTGATCCTTCTGTTATTTTGAAAGAAGGTGTAGTTCTTTCCGCCATCTCGCCCAATTTGAGACTGCTCTGGAGGGGTGTCAGGAGGATAGGCCCGAGCGCTGCCCTGTTGGGAAATTGTTTGTCCCGACCAGTGGAAAAAGAGTGTGATGTCTGAGATTCATTGTTCCGCGTTGGCCGGTCATCCCGGAATTTTTGGTACCAGAGACTTGGTTAGTCGGTCCTTTTGGTGGTCTACCTTGTCTCGTGATGTCAGGGAATTTGTGCAGTCCTGCGGGACTTGCTCTCGCTCCAAGCCTTGCTCTCGCTCTAGTGGTTTATTGATGCCATTGCCTGTGCCCAAGAGACCATGGACCCATATCTCTATGGATTTCATTTCCGACCTCCCTGTTTCTCAGAGAATGACCGTCATCTGGGTGATTTGTGATAGGTTTTCCAAGATGATACATCTTGTGCCATTACCTAAGTTGCCTTCCTCCTCTGAATTGGTGCCTTTGTTCCTTCAGCACGTGGTTCGTTTACACGGCATTCCTGAGAACATTGTGTCTGACAGAGGAGTCCAGTTTGTTTCCAGATTTTGGAGGACCTTTTGTTCTAAACTTGGTGTTCAATTGTCTTTCTCCTCGGCGTTTCATCCTCAGACCAATGGTCAAACTGAGAGAACAAACCAGACATTGGAGACTTATCTAAGATGCTTTGTGTCTGCTGATCAGGATGACTGGGTCTCTTTTTTGCCTTTGGCTGAGTTTGCTCTTAATAATAGGGCTAGCTCTGCCACTTTGATGTCTCCATTTTTCTGTAATTCTGGGTTTCATCCTCGATTTTCTTCAGGACAGACGGAGGCTTCTGTCTGTCCAGGTGTTGACTCTGTTGTGGAGCGTATGCAACAGATTTGGGACCAGGTAGTGGAGAGGTTGTCCCTCTCTCAGGAGAGGGCCCAACGGTTTGCTAACCGGCATAGGACTGATGGTCCTCGGTTTAAAGTGGGGGACTTGGTCTGGTTGTCCTCAAAAAAATATTCCTATGAGAGTGGCATCTCCTAAATTTAAGCCTAGGTTCATTGGACCTTATAAGATCATGGAGATTCTTAATCCTGTTTCTTTTCGTTTGCTTCTTCCAGGGACATTTAAGATCCATAACGTGTTCCACAAGTCCTTGTTGAAGAGGTTTGTTGAGCCAGTGGTTCCTACTGCTTTGCCTCCTGACCCTGTTCTGGTTGAGGGCAATATGGAGTTTGTGGTTGAGAAAATATTGAATTCTCGTTTTTCTAGACGGAAACTCCAGTATTTGGTTAAGTGGAGAGGTTATGGTCAGGAAGACAATTCTTGGGTGTTTGCTTCGGACATCCATGCTAGGAGACTCATCCGTGCGTATCATAGAACTCATCCTGACCGACCTGGTTGCTCAAGTGAGGGTTCGGTGACCCCTCCTCAAGGGGGGGTACTGTTGTGAATGGACTTGAAATGAGTTCTGAGCAGAGGCTCCCTCTGGTGGTTACAAGCGGTACTGGACTGTCCAGTGAAGATTGTGAGGATTGGGAATCAGGTGTTACTGACTGGTCTTATATAAGGGAGTCGCCTTCCCATCAGGGTTGCCGGTGATCAATTGTTCTGGTCTCAATCCTTGATTCCTGTTTCCTTTGTAGCCTGCTGTGTCGTGTCTGCATCTCCTGCTAACAGATAAGACATTTTCTTCTTTTTGTTTTTGTGCTTGATTTTTGAATTTTGTCCTGCACTTCTGTGGGGGCCTTCAGGGTCCCCTCCGGGGGCTTTTGCCCTCTCAGTTTAGTTCAGCCACTGATGTTTGTACATTTGCTTTTTCCAGTTTTTTCAGTGGCTGCTGTTTTGATTTTGTTACACCAGAGAACTAATTTAGGTGGTAGAGGTCGTGTGATCTCAGGTGTTTTTGAAATTAGTAGAGTTGGTGCTTTTCAGGGTTTTTTGGGATTGCAGTAAGTGCCCTTCCTATCCTTTTCTATTTAGGTAGTTTGGGCCCCAACGTTTGCTCTTACTATTTTCTGTCTGTGTCAGTATTTCTTCTTGTCTAACCGCCATTACATGTTTGGGGGCTTTCTATGTTCTTTGGGGATCTGCTCCGGGGCAGATAGCTTTCCTCTTTCTATCTTTAGGTGTAGTTAGTTTCTCAGGCTGTGACGAGGCGTCTAGGACCAACGTAGGAACGCTCCACGGCTGCCTCTAGTTGTGGTGGTTAGTCAGGGTACTGCAATCTCATAGATTCCAACTGCTCTGGTGTATTGCCTTTTTTACCTGCACTCCTCAGCTACCGAAACATAACACATACGTTTGTATCGGTTCCCCATAGTACTAAGATTGTTCAGCACTCCTCTCCACACTGAAGCAAGTGATGACAAAATCATTCTTCCTCAGGAACCCCCGAAGAGCCCCCCCTACTGAAGTACAAAACTGGGGGTGAAAACCATATGCCCCAAAAAACGGGGACTTACCAGTGGACTCGCTCCGCCTATTGTTAAGAGCAAACTCTGCCAGAGGTAAGAAAGAAGCCCAGTCCTCCTGGTTCTCTGACACAAAACACCGGAGATATGTCTCCAAGCTCTGGTTCAGACGTTCTGTCTGACCATTGGTCTGAGGATGAAAAGCCGATGAAAACGACAAATGCATCCCCCGCCGTGTACAAAATGCCTTCCAGAATTTGGACACAAACTGAGACCCCCGATCCGACACCACATCGGAGGGTACCCCGTGAAGCCTCACAATCTCCCCAATGAACACCTGCGCCAGAGTTTTAGCATTAGGAAGAGCAGGAAGAGCGATAAAATGAGCCATCTTGCTGAACCTGTCCACTACAACAAGTATGACTGTTTTACCCGAAGACGGCGGGAGGTCCGTAATAAAGTCCATAGACAGATGAGTCCACGGACGCTCCGGGATCTTCAAAGGTAAGAGGGCCCCAGACGGATGGGTATGTGGGGTCTTAGAGCGCGCACAAACCCCACAGGACGCAACAAAAGTTACCACCTCCCTATGTAAGTTAGGCCACCAAAACTGCCGCGAGAGGAGATCCACAGTTGCTTTACTCCCTGGGTGTCCTGCTAAGGCTGAGTTATGGTGTGCCTCAATCACCTTTTGTCGCAAGTGATCCGGAACAAACAGTCTCCCTGGAGGTCCAACAGGGGCGTCCCCCTGAGCCTCCAATACCTCCTTCTCAAGCTCAGAGCATACTGCCGACACCACCACCCCCTCCTGAAGGATAGGAACCGGGTCATCCGTCTTCCCGGCCCCAGGGAAACTGCGAGATAAGGCATCCGCCTTTACATTTTTTGACCCAGGACGATATGTGACAACAAAATTAAACCTGGTAAAAAATAACGACCACCTAGCTTGTCTGGGATTCAGACGTTTTGCGGACTCTAAATACAGCAGGTTCTTGTGATCGGTGATGACGGTGACTGGGTGGACTGCCCCTCCAAAAAATGAGCCACTCCTCAAAAGCTAACTTAATGGCCAAGAGCTCCCTATTGCCGACATCGTAATTCCTCTCAGCGGACGACAATTTTTTAGAGAAGAAAGCGCACGGGTGCCACTTACCAGGGGACGAACCCTGTGACAATACTGCTCCCACCCCTACCTCAGAAGCGTCCACCTCCACAATGAACGGCTGTGACGCATCCGTTGAATGAGTATGGGTGCCGAAGCAAAACAATTTTTCAAAGAGGAAAACGCTTGACAAGCCTTGTCAGACCACCTAGAAAAATCCGTCCCTTTTTTAGTCATGTCTGTGAGAGGTTTAACTATGGAGGAGAAATTACGAATAAATTTCCGGTAGTAGTTAGCAAACCCCAGGAAACGTTGTAGTGCCTTAAGATCCTCTGGCAGATCCCACTCAAGAACTGCCCGCACTTTCCCAGGGTCCATATGAAAACCGACGCTGACACCAGGAAACCTAAAAACTGAAGTTCCTGTACGGCGAACACACACTTTTCCCATTTGGCGTACAGTTTATTATCCCGCAAGATCTGCAACACCTGCCTAACATGCTCCTGATGAGACACCAGATCCGGCGAGTAAATTAAGATGTCATCCAGATATATAACAACAAACTGTCCCACCAGGCGGTGAAAAATGTCATTAACAAAGTGTTGGAACACCGCCGGGGCATTAGTCAGACCAAATGGCATGACAAGGTTCTCATAATGCCCCTCTGGAGTGTTAAACGCCGTCTTCCATTCATCCCCCTCCTTCATCCTAATCAGATTGTACGCCCCCCTGAGATCCAACTTAGAGAACCATTTGGCGCCCATGATCTGATTGAAGAGATCGGGAATAAGTGGGAGCGGATACGGATCTCGGACCGTAATCCGATTGAGTTCACAGAAATCCAGGCAAGGGCGTAGGCCTCCATCTTTCTTCTTCACAAAGAAGAACCCCGCGGCCACCGGGGAAGATGAAGGTCTAATATGCCCCTTAGCCAGACTCTCTGAAATGTAATCTTCATGGCCTGTCTCTCAGGACCAGAAAGGTTATACAACCTAGATTTCGGTAACTTGGCCCCAGGAGCAATTTAACAGAACAGTCATACACGCGATGAGGAGGTAGTTCTTTACACCCTTTCTCCGAGAATACATCCTCAAAGTCCACCAGAAATGGAGGTAAGGTCCTAGGAGCGACCGCACCGATGACTGTATTCATGCAGTTTTTATTCACTCCATTGGCTTATCTCTCTGTATTGCCAATTAATAACCGGTTATGCTTAGTTAACCAAGGAAGGCCCAGCACTATAGAGTGGGAAGACCCTCCAACACGTAACACGACAACAGTTCTTTATGTATCGCCCCCACTTGAAGATCTATGTTATGCACTGCTTGCAAAAAACTACCCTGACCGAGAGGTCTGGCGTCGATCGAGAATATGGGGATGGGTTTTGCCAATACACTCAGTCGCATACCTTGAACCCGGCAAAGCGAGCATCCACCAATTAGCCCCGGCCCCACTATCCAGAAGAACAGATATCCTCTCAGTTCTCGCACCCACCACCACCTCCGCCGGCATGAGGAATTGAGACGGACCTAGGGACGAAATACCTACTCCCAGATTGCCGTCCACCACACAACCTGGGATCAATAGTTTTCCGGCGACTTCTCACTCTGCAAAGGACGGGATGGACACCCCCCAATAAAATGTCCCTTTCTCCCGCAGAAGAAACACCTTCCTGTCTTGTGGCGCACTGCCGATCCCCTCCCCCAGAATGATGTCCCTCCTAACTGCATAGGCTCCTCTGGACTGACCAGGGGAACCTCCATATAAGGGGCCCTATAGAAGGTGGAGTCATCACAGGGGCAGAGTTACCCCGCACCTCTCCCGAAGCCGCCTGTCAATGCGAATAGCAAGGGCCATAGCGGCTTCCAGTGACGTGGGAGGGTCATACTGTGCCAGCACATCCTTTAATTTGTCAGATAAACCTTGACAAAACTGGCTCCTAAGAGCCGGGTCATTCCACTGGGTGTCCATGGCCCACCTACGGAACTCCGAACAGAATTCCTCCGCCGGACGATCTCCCTGCTGTATCTTACGTAACTTAGATTCAGCAAGGGAGACCCGATCCGGGTCATCATATACAAGACCCAGAGCTGCAAAAAACCTATCCACTGACTGGAGAGCCGGGGAGCCCGGGGGAGAGAAACGCCCAGGATTGGGGGTCTCCTTGTAGGAGCGAGATGACAATCCCCACCCTTTGTTCTTCACACCCAGATGACCGAGGTCGCAGCCGAAAGTACAATTTACATGCCTCCCGGAAAGCAAAAAACTTGTCCCGCCCCCCAGTGAACCTGTCAGGGAGAGCTACTTTAGGTTCAGGACCGGCTTGCTCCAGGGGGTACAAAACCTTGGACTTAACGTCCGCCAGCTCCATGGACAAACTCTGCAACTGCCGAGCTAGACTGGCTACTGGATCCATGGTGGCTGGAGAAAATCTTTAGTGGTCGGTGAAAATGTCACGCTGTTACTGCATACAGGAGGTCCGGGGTCTATGCTGACCCTAAGCTGGGGTCCTGACTAATCCCTCTACCTGGAGGTATGTTGATGGTACAGAGGTCCAGGCCGCCAGCGTAACCCTATCTCCTGCAAATCCCTGACCTTCAGTAATCTAGTCCTGAGAAGGACCCCGATCACAACACAGGGACTGGAAGGTATATGCCTCAACACAGTAATAGACGAACGAGACAGTACAAGGGGTAAACTAAAATCCACCTTGCATACAAAACTCACACCACAAAAACAGAGGGAACACCAACGGTACGGAGATAAATGATAAAGCGAGGAGGGGAAAAAAGACCACACCAGGTACTCTTCACTTCAGACTTCTCAGTACCACGATCCGCTCTGCTGGTCTGCATGAATGCTTTCACCGACACATTCCTAGCAGACTGGCAGGTATTTGAAGGAATCTCATTACTGCAGAATTAACTGCAGCTGGGCGAGGCCGGACCACTGCCGAAAAACACCAAGCACCAAAAACTCAGCTGCGCGAAGTCAGATTGTGTAATCGCGACGATCTTCGTGGTGACTTATGATAGCGTAAAAGTCTCTGCGCTTACCAGACGTGTGCATTCCTCAAAACACTGAAGGACTTTACAGAGGTCTTTCAGCTTTGACCACTGCACACCCGACAACGCGATGTCTGCCCTCAAACTGCCTGCCCGTGTATCCTCCCACAAATGCATTACAGCCTGCCTCTCTTCACACAGCCTTCAACCATGTGCATGGTGGAGTTCCATCTTGTTGCAACGTCTATGATTAGGAGGTGCTTGCGGAGGTGGAGCGATCGCTGCAGCCTCTGCATACGACTGGAGTCTACGGGCGAGCGGCGGATGTGCGAGCACAGTCTTCGCATCTTATGGAGCAGGGCTGGTAACTCCGGATAATTATTTATGAAGAACTGCACCACCAGGTTCAAGGTGTAAGCCACGCAAGGTATGTGTCTGAGTTTTGCCAGGGCTATGGCCGCCCCAAAATTACGGCCATTATCACTGACTACCTTGCCTGGCTCAAGATTTAGACTGCCCAGCCATGACTCGGTTTCTCACTGCAAGTAGTCGGCCAGTACCTCCGCGGTGTGTCTGTTCTTGCCCAAAGACATCATCTTTAAAACAGCCTGCTGACACTTACCACTAGCTGTTCGATAGTGGGACACCTCGTGTGCAACACTGGCAGCTGCGAATGGAGTGCTCGTGCGACTGCACTCTGTCAACAAGCTTTTGCTTCTGGAGGAGGAGGAGGAAGAGGGTGCAAACGCCTACAGCTAACTGTTGCCTATACCGTGGGCTAGGCAGCACTGTCCCACCGCCGCTGTCCCCTGTGGCCCCTGCTTCCACCACGTTAACCCAGTGAGCAGTGATGGACAAGTAACGGCCCTGGCCATGCCTACTGGCCCATACATCTGTTGTGAGGTGCACCTTTCCACTCACTGATTGTTTGAGTGCATGGACAATGCGGTCTTTCACATGCAGGTGGAGGGCAGAGATGGCTTTTCTAGAAAAGAAGTGCCGACTGGGTAGGTCATAGCGTGGGACAGAGTAGGCCATGAGCTCTCGGAACGCTGCGCTTTCAACCAAATGGAAGGGCATCATCTATAATGAGATCAGTTTGGCAATGTAGGCGTTTAAAGTCAGTGTCCGCGGATGAGAGAATGAGTACTTTCTTGTCCTACTCAGAGTGTCTGGTAGGGTGAGCTGGACTTGAGAGCTGCATATGGGTGAACTAGGGGTGGACATGACAGCCTGAAAGGGGGTTGGTGATGGTGATGGTGGTGGTGGTGGTAATAGCCTAAATTCAGTCTTTCGTTGCAAAAACATTGTGATTCCCTGACTGCTTTGGCCTTGCGACGACACATCAACATTTCTTGCTGGTGGTGTGCTAACTGGTGGGCTTACAGTGGGGGAAGCGATGGAGCGTTGGTGGCTACCTTCAGTCGAAGCAGGTGCACATGTGCTACCTGAGGTGGAGGGCAGGGATGGCTTTTCTAGAAAAGAAGTGCCGACTGGGTAGATCATAGTGTGGGACAGCGTAGGCCATGAGCTCTCGGAACGCTGCGCTTTCAACCAAAATGGAAGGGCATCATCTCTAATGAGATCAGTTTGGCAATGTAGGCGTTCAAAGCCAGTGAGGTTTTGTAGTCCGTCTACGCTTACAAGTGCATGGTGTTTAAATGTCTAAGCATGCAACTGGCATTCAAATTTCGGAGATTTTTCCCTCAGCTAAAGGTCCTTCCGTACTTCTTACAGATAACCTTTGCCTCATCAATAGGATTTTGGTTAAAAAAAGTGGCACACTGCACTCTTCTTACTATGGGATCAATTTTCAGGGCTTGCACGCTGTGCTAATTTGACCGTCTGGCCAAGCTGTACTGCAACTCCTTTTGTTTTTTTTAACACGTTTTTGGACTGCTACGTGCCTGCCAGATAACCGCAGCTGCAATGTTGATGCCTGCTATAGATCCTCCTCCTCTTCTGAGCTATTGCCAGCGGCACCCTCTTACCCCAATGGATGCCAATCCTGGTCGACAACTGGGTCATCCATCACCTCCTCTTCAATTTCATCTGCACCTTCCTCTGTGTCACCGTGTAAGGTGGTATAGTATGCGGGATGGGGCACCTGAGTTTCATCAGGGTCAGAATCGGGCTCAGTAGACTGTGAGGGCAATGCAGTGCTCTGGGTGAATGTACCAAATATTCAGCTTGGTCTGGGGAATTCAGGATTTCACTTGATAACCCAGGCATAGTATGTGAAAAGAACACCAGGGAGTAATCTGAAGTGTGGCCTGCCTCATCCTTAACTTGTGGTGGGGGTGAAGGACACAAGGAAAAGTGTTGTTCCTGACCAGGAGCCGGAACTGATGACTCAGTGCTTGCATTTTTGTAACTTTAGAAGAGGAGTCAATAGAGCTGGAGCCTGTTTCGGCAATATAAGCCAAAACCTGTTCCTGATGCTCCGGCTTTAAAAGCGGTTTACCTACTCCCAGAAAAGGGAGCCTTCCAGGCCTTCTGGAGCCAGACGATGACACAGGCTCAACATCTCCTGCCTTTTGTGCTATTGTGGTTTTGGCACTACCAGCAGATGCACCACCACCACTGTCAGTACTAGATGGCCCCCCGCCCACGTCCGCGGCCTCTTCCACCATACTTCCTCATGTTTGGGAAAATGTATCAAAAATTCCAGCAGATATATGGTACTGTACGAGAAGCGTACAGCTGTATACGGTGTAGGGAAAAATTTCAATCTCCGTATATATTTCCGGAGTCACACACAGACGCTATCTCAGTATAGATTTGACAATAATACAAAGAGCAGATATACGGTACTGTATCAGAAGCGGACAGCTGTATACGGTGTAGGGGAAAATTTCAATCTCCGTATATATTTCCGGAGTCACACACAGATAGTCAGCATGTATTTGACCGTGATACCAGCCGGTACACAGTAGTGTGTGAGGAGAGTACAGATCTATATGGTGTGGGAAGAAATGAACGCTCGGTAACTGTGCAGAAAAAAAGAATAAAAGTATTAGTGCTGTGGTAAAAGCAGTCTGCACAGCAGTGTACACACAGCAATACAGCTATCAGGCAGCCTAATAACCAGCGCTGCTGCACACAAGAAAATCCTCCCCTGTCACTGCACACTAACTGTACAGCACAATTGCTATCAGCACAAGCACAGAAGAACTTCTCTTTCCAGCCCTAACTCTGTCCCTACTAATAAACAGCATCAGCAACCTCTCCCTACTGTTAAGATCGGCAGAAGTATAATGGAGGTCGGCGCTCAGGGCTTTTATAGACACTATGATGCCCCCCAAAGCAAGCCAATCACTGCATTGCCCTTCTCTAAGATGGTGGTGGACGCTGCTCATGTCATCTCGTTGCCCACAGTGTACGTCCTTGCTCATTGCTGAAAAAAAGCACCTGAAAGCATTCTGGGAAAACTGACTTTGGCGCTCATTTTGCCGACCGCATGGCCGACTGCATGCTATGGTCGTGTTTCGGCCAACGAAACCCGACTTTGGCGAAAGTCGGCGACTTTTGAATCTGACCAACCTGTTTCGCTCAACTCTAACTCTCACTATTCTTATTAATTGTAAAATGGCTGCTGCTTTCCCTACCTTGAATTCAATTCATACTACACTATACCATGTGATGTGATCATTGTCTGCCAGTATGGGGAATCCTGCACGGGCATGCCTAAAGTTATGTTACCATTCTGTGGCTGCTGCAGTCTTCTGCAATGTGCAAAAAATTAGCAAGCATTTGTTTTTTTCCGTTCTGTTAAAAGAAATCATATTCCTAATTGTTTGAGTATGCCACCATCTGCGAATTTAAAAAAAAAAACCTTAATTCTAATCACGGCGAATCAATTTGTTTATTTTCAAATGTCACCCTCCTGATGCTCTCTATTTGTCTCTTGCTTTTCTCTTCTGAACAGACTTAAGTTTTGTTTCATTTTGTTTTGTCATTAGTAACCAGACACGTAGCAGCCGTCTTCCAGGAAATTTTAGAGAGCTTAATGTCCCTTTGCCTACAAGCTTTTTGGAGATTGGAATTTCATTCTCCAGCAGGACTTGGCACCTGTCCACACTGCCAAAAGTACCAATACCTGGTTTAAAAACAACAGTATCACTGTGCTTGATAAGCCAGTAAACTCGCATGACCTTAGCCCCATAGAGAATCTATGGGGTATTGTCAAGAGGAAGATGAGAGACACCAGACCTCACAATGCAGACGAGCTGAAGGCTGCTATCAAAGCAACCTGGGCTTCCATAACCCCTCAGCAGTGCAAAGGTTGATCTCCTTCATGCCACGCCGCATTGATGCAGTTATTGATGCGAAAGGAGCCCCGACCAAGTATTGAGTGCATTTACTGAACATACATTTCAGTAGGTCAACATTTCGGATTTTAAAATAATTTTTCAAGCTGGTGTTATAAAGTATTCTAATTTACTGACATAACGACTTTTGGGTTTTCATTAAATCATCAAGATTAATAGAAATAAACACTTGAAATACTGTAGATCATTCTGTTTGTAATGACTCTATCTATATATATATTTGTATTGAAGAACTGAAATGAATTAACTTTTTGGTGATATTCTTATTTTATCTGAATCTCTCTTCCTTCTAATTTTTGACAGTTCCTGAATTGTCCGCATAGACTTTGTGGCTATGTGCACACGTTGCGGAATTGCCATGGAAATTTCCGCGGCAATTCCGCACCTCCCTGCCGCGGGAAATCCGCATATTATAGGTATGCGTATTCCCGATAAACACTAGCGTTTTGCAAGCGGAATTAGCTTACAGAATGCTAGCGTTTTACAAGCTATCTGACAGGGTGGTCACACGAGTCAAACAAGTGTTTGACTCGTGTGACCAACTTTTTACTATTGATGCCGCCTATGTCGCATCAATAGTAAAAAGATCTAATGTTAAAATAATAAAAAAAAAATAAATAATGATATTCTCACCTTCCGGCGCCCCGCAGCTTTCCCGCCTCTCAGCGACGCTCCCGGCAAGTTTCGTTCCCAGGAGTCCTTTGCGGCAATCATCCCGATGACGTAGCATCTCGCGAGACCGCTACGTCATCTGGGTGATCTCGCAATGCACTCCTGGGAACGCGATTGGCGGGAGGGTCGCTGAGAGGCGGGAAAGCTGCGTGGGACGCCGGAAGGTGAGAATATCATTATTTTTTATTTTAATTATTGTTTTTACATGGATATGGTACCCAGGGCTTGGAGGAGAATCTCCTCTCCTCCAGACCCTGGGTACCATCCGCACATGAACCGCTTACTTTCCGCATGGTGGGCACAGCCACATGCAGAAAGTAAGCGGTTAAATGCATTCCTATGGCGGCGGAATCGCCGCGGTTCCCAAAAAATAATGAGCATGCTGCGGATTCTCCGCGATGCGATTCCGCCGCGGAAAAACCCGCAGCATGTGCACAGCATTGCGGAATCTCATAGGCCTTAATGAGTTGTATTGTGTAAGCGGTTTTGCCGCGGTTTCGCGGCATTTCCGCCGCGAAAAACCACGGCAAAACCGCTAAAAAACCGCAACGTGTGCACATAGCCTGTGAGTTTCATAATTCTTCCATCATAAATTAAACAGGATGTGTCAGACCATGTCACACACACCACATGCCCAAATAAGTTAGTAAAATGATTAAATTACATTTACCAGTGAGTGTAGTTTGATTTTCCCCTCTACTATGTCACTGTAGTCATAGGCGACGGGAAATACGGTGAGAGATGGCCCATCTATTATGGGGTGGAAAAGGCTTTTTTTTTTTGCATTATATACAAGTAATTATACAGGAAAGAATATTTCCTAACATTTTTTATTGCAAACTCCATTTTATCATTGGTTTTGTATGTTTTATTGTCAGACCGTAAAAGTGGAGTAATATTCTAACAATATTCTTCCAATCAGCGACCTGGGAGTCAGAGATGCATCTAGGGGTCTTCCCAATGCTGTTCCTATTCCATTTGTTTCCATCCATTTCAGTGATATTCCTGCCTCCCCAGCCCTCCTATTAGGGTCTTTTGGAAAAATGCTCAAGTTTCCCATTGACTTACATTATACTTGTTACTCTAGTGGAGCCCGTCTGAGTGTCCAGCCTGCTCGATTCGAGCACTCAAGCATTTTAGTGCTTGATCATCCTAGCCGTTATCTTTAAAGATGTCTACCACATTGGTAAAGAAAGTTCAGTGGTAAGTCAAAAACACATCTTCCCTTCCCAGGAAGGAAAAGCATGGTTTAGAGTTACTACTTCACTCCCCATGTCACCGCAGAAGCCATCTTGGAAGCAGGAGGAAGGAAAGAGTTATCTGAGCAGCGAAGACAGCAGGAGGCAAACTTAGGGCACCATGATAAATGTAAAATCACTTTTTAGTCTCAGGGTTAAGAGTAGCTTTAATAAATGCTTGATACAAACCAAAATTATGTTGCTTATATTTTGTAATTTACTATTTCTACTGGACAATCAATGGCAAGATGAGGATAACCTATTGTTGATAAAAAACAGTATGGACCATGCTGGAGAAATCAGAACCATTAGCAAGGAAAATCACTGTGCATGCTTATTCATGAACACTATATCTAAGCATGCTTGACTTGAATTAATCAGGACCTTTTTTTAGTCCTCTAGTCAAATACCTATAGTCAATAGTAGAATTTGGCATACTTTGTGGAAACTTTTCTTATAATTAAAAGCCTTTTAATAAAAAATGTAAATTTCATATAATATTTGTTTTTAAAAGTTGTTTCTAGAGGAACATGATTATTGTTGCTGGCGAACCAATTTAAAGTAGCAGCTTAAAAATTTAACATAACAAATCAAAATCATGTGGATAAAAGCTCTCTGAAACTAAAAGTGTTAATAAGCCTCAAGCAAGGTATGGGGAGGTGAAGAACAACTTCTGACTTAAGTAGTTTCCACCAGACAAGGGCACCTGATGCGTAACTGAAGTTTGCTTCTAATGAGACAAGCTCTGACTGTTCCTCAAGGATGACAGAATTCAGCTCATCACTCACCCTTTATAGAAGGACAGTTTTAGGAGAACAACACAAAACATGAAAAGAAAAAAAAAACAATATGAAATTACTTGACTAATTCAGCAGATGTCAAAATAGTTAATTTGATTTGCTTTCCACCCCCAAAAAACAGCACAACACTCAGCTCTATTTGGATGAATTAGTCAAAGCAACAACTTAATAAAAATGACTGCTTTAAATGGAATATATCAGCAGGTTTTTGGTATGTAATTTGGGGACAGCAGGAGATTGAAGCTGAAATGATGTGTCATTTATTAAGGTTGTGCTGATATTTACTTACAATGAAGGTTTTATCACCAGGACAATATCATTGCCTGGACTACAGCTCAAGAGACTGCTAGTACAACTCCGCCCTTTCCTGTGTTAAGCAGCTCTCTGTTAATAGACAATGTACACAGAGAGCCTTAGTATGGGCAGTGGCAGCTTTCTCAACTCTGATATATACTGCATCTAAAAACTATGACTGTACCACAACTACTGCACCTACCTAGCTAAGTGACACATTTATGGAATCAGGATCTCTTTTCCTACATCATGCTCTTTTCAGATGAGGTAGCCAAAACCTATTGACTAATTCCTTTTAACTCCATGTAAAAAGCAGTCCGTTTAATCTAATTTAATACAACCCTCTTTAATCTATTTTTTTCATTAATATACAAATATGCCCACTTCTTTCCTTACCTTTCCTCTTAGCTTCACATATTTCAAGATCAGTATGTCACTATATTAAAAAATTATTAAACTAAAATTTTAGGACAATAAAATCATGGATTATAACTGTCTTCTGCGTCTTTTTTCTCTCCTCTTCTGTTTTATCTTATTTGATATAAAAAATAAAATATTCTAGTAGTGTTAAACGTAGCCCAGTATATTTTTCAATTTGTGATTTTTTTTTTTATTGACACATAGTAGTACTGGACTACATTTAGAAGTTGCTGCAAAATAAACTAGATGACCTACTAATAGCTTCATATTAATGAAATCTTTAAATTAGTTGGTGTTATGAGGAGAACTTGTTACACTCATGTCCCAGGTATCTCTGACTTTGCGCTCTTCTCCTGGGTCCACTGCTCTCTGTTGTGCTCCACATTGGTTTTACACGTTGCGCTGCTTGGATCAATGATATCATCTCCCTAGGCCTATTTTAGGGGTTGTAGTTCAAATCGATAAGTCTGCAGTCACTCTGTGTGTGACTGCAGACTTATGAATCGCCCCAGCGCATGCACTGTGCACTGAGTTAATTCACTAGTTTCTGATTCAGGACTGGAGGGTATGAGTTATACATGCTCATGGCCAGTGGGCGGCTTCTCTTCCATACACTTGAAGCCACACCCAGTGTACGACAGCGTCACTAGACGGGGCATGGCCTTGCTCCATACAAGTGTATGGAGCAAGGCCATGCCCACTAAACAGCTTCTGCCCTGGAGTATGTATATAACACCTCCACCAGGGCCGTGGTACTCGGAACCGGGTCGGACAGATCTTTGGGGAAGTCATGGGGCCGTGACCCGACTCCGTGGCCCTGGCTGTGCCATAAAATGGGGAATATGTATATGGGATTTAAAGTGATGACACCTGTGGTGTTCGGCAACATATGGCTGATGCTGCTAAAGGAGACCTCTGGGGATGATAGTGACCCAGCTGGTATGGTTCTACTCCCCCCAAGTGGAGTGGGGCCCCAGGGCTACCGGTTCTGTTTACTTGGCTTCATGTACCATGTGGTGCAGGACTCAGGGCGCAACAGATCACTGGAGGACACAAGGACTGTAGTTTTCTTTTCCTTTACTTGATGGTTGATAGTACAGACCTGGGCACTGGTAACAGATCGTGATGGAGAGCCTGGCAGCCTGGAAGCAATTTTGGATACACCTGGCCAGGTAGGTATGGAGCCCTTCCTTCTGCGCTGTCCTCCCTTTTTTTTCTCGCTGCCTAACAGCTCACCCTCCTGCTGCTGTCATTACCATAGTAAGCGGCTGCTCCACAGGCGGGATGGATTGAGCTCCCAGGGGTTTCCACGTCGGGGCCTCCTGCATTCTGCACTCTGAGTGGTGCAGTAATCGCGGCTATTATTTAGTTCAATAAAGTCTATGGCACACAGTACCTGGTAATACCGGGCTACCTGGTTGATCCTGTTCATGACGCCAAGATGACATGCCCACCAGGGCTGTGGGGTATTCGGAACCGGGTTGGACAGTTATTTGGGGAAGTCACAGAACTGTGACCAGGCTCCGTGGCCCTGGCTGTGCCATAAAATGGGGAATATATATATGGAATTTAATGTGATGCCACCTGTGGTGTTCAGCAACAGATGGCTGACACTGCTAAAAGAGAGCGCTGGGGCTGATGGTGATGCAGCTGTGATGGCTCTGCTTCACACAGGTGGAGCAGTGCCCCAGGGCTACAGGTTCTGTCTATGTCTGGCTTCATGTACCTTATGGTGCAGGACTCAGGGTGCAACAGATCACTGAAGGACACAAGGACTGTAGTTTTCTTTTCCTTTACTTGATGGTTGATAGTACAGACCGGGTCACTGGTAACAGATCGTGATGGAGAGCCGGGCAGACTGGAAGCAATTTTGGATACACCTGGCCTTTTAGATACGGAGCCCTTCCTTCTGCACTGTCCTCACATTTTTCCTCGCTGCTCAGCCTCCTGCTGCTTTCCGTCTCTCTCTATTTTTTTTTAAAACAAACCGTTGCCCCCACGGCAGGCAGCTTGAGCCTATCACAGGTGCCGCTCCTTTTTGTTGGCTCCAGGTTCTGGTATGCTGCTGTGCCGCCGTGTATTAGATTGGGCCAGCAGACCTGCAGTCCCATGCCCTCCGGATTTAGGTGCCAGGACTTCAGTACCCGCGCAAACACGGACTCAGGTATCCGGTCCCCAGCACTCAGCTCTGGGGCAAGTTTAATCACAGCTCCACTCCCCAGGTTCTGCTCGACTTCTCTCCTACTGACATCTGGTAAGGAGACCCTTCCTTGCTTCCAGGCATGACATTTCTCCCTGTGAGGGAAGCAATGCCACTGTTGCAACAGGACTCCTGGGGTGCCACATATAATATACATACCCTCTGGTTCCGACTCAGAAGTAAGTCTTCAGTCACACAGAGTGACTGCAGGTTTATTGATTTCAACCAGGCAACCCCTTTTAGGCCCATTGACCACCTGTGTTTTTGGATGGAGGCTCTAGACCTCTATGTTTGGTGTACCCCACCTTCTGACCATACTGTGTTTACTTGCTTTCAACCCTGCTGGGCTCTACTTCATCCATCTGTAAACCAAAGAATGTAGCATAGCCTAAATCACTCAGGGTGCATCATCATTTACCACAACAGTGGATCAAGGTGGAAGAAAAAGAGATACAATAATGATGCGCACACCTCAATATGAAGAAATATATATAAAAAGTGAACATTTTATTTTATCATCATACATAAAAAACTTCTAAAACGAATTGCACAACCTGACCCTATATCAAAAACCCATCATGATTACAGATGAGTGAACTTGTGCGGAAAACGTTCACCAATCTCAAATTCATCACGAACGTAGCACATTCGGATTCGTGTTCGCTTTCACAAGCATTTTTACTCAAAGTCGTCAAAATCCGGTCGAGGTTCGTTATATCATCTCATTTCCACTAATGCTTTTGTTATTAGTTTGGTTTGGATAGTGGTGCTGTAGGATAATTGGTGAGGACTGGATGAAGTGTTTGATGAGGGGAGGGAGTGTGAAGAGGTTAGAAAAGTGTGTGGACAGGTGACAGGAGCGGCGCTCCTTTTTTTGTTTCCCTTAACTTTTTGTGTGTTGACTCCAGCAGCTAATTAGGGCGCAGAAGCCATCCACAAAATCATGACACAAGGACTTCTGTGATTGGCTGCTGAAGTCACATGTCTCTGGCCATATAAAAAGTGGACATCTTGTTTGGCTGGCGCCACTGTCTCAGTGTCACAGTGCAGAGAGGTCACTCCTGGCTAGGGCTGGTGCTGAAAGTGAACTTGTCAGTTAACTTCATAGGATACTATAGTGTGTGAAATCGATCTTCCAGGATCGAACTAGATTGTGCAAAAACTGTGTGGCAGTCTCTGGACTCACCATTTTCCACTCCAAATAGCTTGCAGTAAAACTGTGTTTCAGTGGCAAGTCAGAAGGCCAGATTTCCACTTAAAAATCGTTACGTATAACAGTGTTGTTTAGGTACACTATCTAAGAAAATAAATAGTGATTGTTCATTTAGTGACAGGTGACTGACAGATGTGGACCTAAGGTTGTGAAGCAGCAGGTTACAATAGGGGAAGGCTACTTACAACCTGAGTTGGAAAAAGCGAAGTAGTGGTGAAATGCAGAATCGACTGACGTTGAGGACGTTGAGATGAGCACTGGTAGGGGCAGCGGGATTGGCTGACTTTAAGATGAGCAATGGGAGGTGTAGCAGAACTGAATGATATTGAGATATGCACTGGCAGGTAGACAGACATGGCTGATTTACTGGCAGGCAGTCGGATCCTCGTTCAGATTGGAGGGACAAGAACAGTCTTGGGAAGGACTGTTTCACAGGCAGGTACGAATGCAATACAGAGAGCTTAGGACCCAGTTCATACTGGACAGACAAGGAACCACAGGTGCAGTACAGAGGTAGAGCCGAAGGTGTGGCAAAGAGGCAGAGCCACGAGTTCGGCAGAGAGGCAGATCCATGGGAGCGATGCAGAAACAGAGCCACGGGAGCGGTGCAGAATTACAGCCGCAGGAGCAGCACAGAAGCAGAGCCGTGGGTGCGGCACAGAGGCAGAGCCGTGGATGTGGCTCAGAGGCAGAGCCGCAGATGCAGCCAAGCATTTGAAGCTGCAGACGCGGTCAAGCACGTAAAACCACAGACACAGTCAAGCATAGGAAACTGGAGATATGGTCAAAACTGCAAGACGTGGCATAGCACAATAACAAGGACAAGAACACACTGGATGGACAGGGTAAAGTTTACACTAGACCAATACAAGGACAGGTACAAGCAGGACAGACAGGACCAGATTCATACAAGGTACTTACAATGAAGTAGCAAGTGTACACAAAGATCACTAATGTTGTACAGAGACAACAGAATAGTGATAGGTGATAATTCAGATACTGTAAGTTTGAGGAGTAGGAACAGGGACATACACAGCAGGGAAGGGAAAGATCCAGACTTGGATACAAACAGGTACAGGGATAGGTTCTAATTCAGACAAGGACAGAGTTAGGGTTCAAGCCTGGGTATACAGCCCCCATGGTTACAAGAGCAGGAGGGCAAGATCAGAGACAGGACCTGATAACTCAGTAGTTGCACACAGACTAATAGAGTATATTGCTTAGGCATCTTCATATTGGTGGACATGCCTTAAATACCAAGTGCCTTTTAGAAATTGGATTGGGATACATTAGGAATGCGTGCACTGTCTCTTTAAGAATCAGAAAGGGCAGGCATGGCCACCCTAAAAATGCAGCCAGGAAGCACACAAATAGCAAGCAGTGGAAAGAACTCACTGCATGTAGTGATGAACCAGTATACTCGATGCACGCTCGGGTGATCTCCGAGTATTTGGAAGTGCTCAGAGATTTAGTTTCTGTTGCTGATGCTGTAGCTGCATGATTTGCAGCTACTTGACAGCCTGAATACATGTGGGGATTCCTTAACAAACAGGCATTCCTCACATGTATTCAAGCTGTCCAGCAGCCATAAATCATTCAGCTGCGGCAACAGAAACTAAATCTCCAAGCACTTCCAAATACTCGGAGACCACTCAAGCATGCTTGGGAAAACCCGAGCAATGAGTATACTCACTCATCACTAACTGCATGGCCTGGAGTGGTGAGTAAGTGTACCTGCATGGTGGGGGATGTAGAACCATGCGGGGATGATGACAGGGATGTTACAAGTTGACTGTGGTGGAAGGTGTGTCAGAGGCCTATTATAATGATGGAGATTACTAGGCTTAGTGAACATTTTGCATAGATCCTGGCTTTTTGGCTGGGGTTGATTTTATTTGGCATGTACATGTAAGGATACAAGTGACATAGGCTAATACCTATACTCTGGAGCTTTGACTAATATTTTATACACTGTTGTATTATTATTGCTACATTGTGATGATGTATCTGTATCTAGATTTGTATCACCATGAGATAATTGTATCATGATGGGTTTTTGATATAAGATAAGGTTGTGCAAGTAGTTTTAGAAGTTTTTTTTATGTATGAAGATTTAATTAAATGTTCACTTTTTATATGGGGTCTAAGGAGTAAGGTCTCTCCTTGTGGAGAGTGACATACCAGCTCTGGCGTGTCGAGTTAAGGAGGCTTATTCGCCGTGCAATGCTCCTCTGGGAAATTTAATATGCAAATTGCCTCTTCAAAAAAAGAGGACTTGTACTCTATAGCGCCACCTATTGGAAGTAGCGATCCTACAAGTCACAATCAACCCTTTAATGAGTCTTGTAATATGACTTAGGATAAAAGCCAAATCAGTATCTCCATTTGCAGACACGGTGTTTCGGACTATTGGTCCTCGTCAGTGCAAAGTAGGAGAGATCTGATTTGGCTAGATGAGAGGCTCTGGACTGGGGTCTAAGGAGTAAGGTCTCTCCTTGTGGAAATGGAGATACTGATTTGGCTTTTATCCTAAGTCATATTACAAGACTCGTTAAAGGGTTGATTGTGACTTGTAGGATCGCTACTTCCAATAGGTGGCGCTATAGAGTACAAGTCCTCTTTTTTGAAGAGGCAATTTGCATACACTTTTTATATATAATTCTTTATATTGAGGTGTCGTACATCATTACTGTATCTCTTTTTCTCTCGCCTTGATCCAATTCATCTGCCTTGATGCTCCTGAGATTCCAGAGTGTGCGAAGTCCTCACTGTCCATGTGTCATCCAGCTTGCTACAGCAATGACTGGGGTTCGTGGGACCACCACTATCTGAGGCTTAGAAGTTCTACCTCACCTTGTGATTCTTGACAAAACTCATTTTAAGATACTCAATAAATCAATCGACTAATCAATATGAATATGGCTTGTGAAACTTTTGATAATCATCGCTGTGAATCCATTTAACTTACAAATATAACATCAGCTGTACCTAAAAGGAAAAGTGTAATTGTAATGGGACAAGTATAAATTATTTGAGTTGGGGAAAAGCCAATGGGCCCGATTCCAGACTTGTGATTTATTGAAGTTACTTTTTTTTTGTCCTGTGTGACTTGCTGATGTTTTTTCCATTAAATACTTTAAAATGGCACATGCATGTCATGAATTTAGTGCAAAGTAAAAAATGCTCTTTATTTTTGTCTTTAAATAGTTTTTGCAATTTTTTATCAGCAAAAGTCGCAAAAATGCACCAATTTGAAAATCTTTCAGAAACCTTACTTCAAGCAGTGACTGGAGTGAAATGTGCTTAAAAATGCATACAAAAATGTGAAATTTGGTAAGAAGTTGAATTTCATGAATCTGTCTAAAACATCTTGATCAGCAAAGTTGTCAAGGAGAAATTAAAAAAATAACTTAAAAAAGAAAGAACACTTAAAAAGTTGTGTAAAATGTATAAACAATAAGGCGCAAAAACTAAAACCACAAAAAAGGAGCAAATCCTTGCAGAAAAATGTTGAAAAAAGCAATGATTAATTGGTACCAATGATGATCAAACGTGCTCGGATAACACATTGACCGCTCGGGTGCTAACAGAGTGACTACGGCGTGCTCAAAAAATATGTTCGAGTCCCCACAGCTGCATGTCTCGTGGCTGTTCAACAGCCTCAACAAATACAAGTATTACCTGTTTGTTAGGCAATCACTGTATGTGTTGCTGCTGCTGAACAGCCCGAGGCATGCAGCCGCGAAGTCTCAAACATATTTTTCGAGCATGCCAAAGTCACTCTGTTACCACCTGAGCATGCTTGGATAACACCTTATCCACAAACGTCGCTCATAACTAATACCAATATGTTCAAAATATTGTCATAATATTTTGTATTTTTTTATAACTTTTTTTTAGCTTTTTTTGTCTCTAAAAGCGTAATACACAGTCCTTTCTTTACATGCAGTGATACAAATATGATTTTAAAGGTTTTCTGCCTGGTCTGTATAGATCATTTGCCACCTTTTTAAGAAAAATGAATTGCAGTAAACGCCTTCTGTGAGCACTGTAGGGAAAGAAACATGTCATACTGGAAGTGAGATCACTGACTTCAGAGCACACAGAATACAACAGGTGAAATGTATTTTCTGATCTTTCAACGTATAAAAGGACAGAATTTTGGGAATAAATACAGTCATATCTATAGACTCAGCTTCAAGATAGTTTTCAAATATGACTATACTCTCTAAAATGTTTTGTGATCAATCATTTAGAAATATAGAGATGATTGCTGCTACTAGTACTTGCCCTATTCCTTGGAGTATGATTACTGGAAGGGTTAATGGACACAGTTGTTTTATGGCATGTCCCAAACAGGTATGTTTGGATTATATTTATTTCTAGTATATCTCCATGAAATAACAAGAAAGAAAAAAAAATATGGATACTTCCACCCACTTGGAAGTTAAAGGGAATCTGTCACCCTAAATTGGCGGGATATTTAAATGATGGCAGTCAGGTCAGATGGGCGGTGTTTTGGGTACTTGCCTTAACATGTTGTTCACGGCTGTCTCCATTATTTCTGGGAATTGTAGTCGTTGCCCTCCATATAACGCGCCTGCGCATTGCAATCTTGAATTGCGCACGCGCAGTATGCTTTCCCCTCAGATTGCAATGCGCAGGCGCGTTATATGGAGGGCAACGACTACATTCCCAGAAATAATGGAGACAGCGGCGAACAACATGTTAAGGCAAGTAACCAAAACACCGCCCATCTGACCTGACTGCCATCATTTAAATATCCCGCCAATTTAGGGTGACAGATTCCCTTTAATCCAAGATCCTTCTATGAAGTGCTCAAAAACTGTTTTCAATTCTGGAGTGGGGACTTGTCATGATCAGCCTTTATGCACAGTGCACAGAATTATTAGGCTAGTGTATTTTGTAGATTTTGAGCTGTTTTGTTGTTATTCTCATTTTAACAGATTAATTGACCTGGGAAAATTGAGATTTTTCATTTAGTTACATATTAATTCTAAGCTGTATCAGTGTTTGTAGATGGAACTTGCTAGTTAATGAATGCATTTGATTACAGCAGCCTCTGCACTGATGCAAACGATGTGACGGACAGGACTATCTGGAGAGAAGAGAGGAATAGCAAGGTCAATACGAGCTAGCAGGGCTAAACGGCCTATGTAAGTCATTTTTGTCTCAGACTAATTTTTCCTAATTTACTAACAGATGCGTTTTGAAGGGTAAGACTTCACTTAGCTTCTGTAAGCAAGGCTCTACGAGCATAGTGAAGTTATTATTTTTACTGAAGGTAAGCTTTATTCAATCATGAATTAATCCCTGGTTTTGCAGACAAAGCGCATTATGTACAACACACCATAATAAATCTCATCAATATACATTATCCCTGACAATGTATATAGGAAGGTATACATATTTTTTTCTAGTTGACACCTAATAGCAGAGCCTTTCCTTTAATCCCAGTCCCTATTGTGATGGTGATGAATCACTTCTGTCCCTGCTACAATAATAATTATCAGTCATGTTGGTGAACTCTATCTGGTTCAATTTGTAGAATTTGTCTGCTTGAGGATTATACTTATTAGCTCAGGAAATTGCTTATGTACAGATATGATAGATCACTCAGTTTCACATCTACGCCTGTTAACACTAGCACTGCGCTTTCTGTCCATCATAGATCACAGTGAAGTTTAGCAACCTTCCTTCCCAGGCATGTTGAATCTAAAATGTACCTGCAGCACACCACCAAGAGAGCAGTCACAATCTCCCTTAACTAACTGATTCATTTTCCCTGATGAGGAAGACATATCTGAAATTAGCCTGTTTTCTTGCTAGAATGACCCAGGCTAAGGGAAAGAATTACCAGGATAGATGTGCTGTCTAATCCCATTACTGCGCAATGAATGAACAGGATAAATATGGATGCACTCAGACTGGCGCACTAACTCAATCTATATGTCTCTCGTTTCCTTCAATTTATGGGTCTTGTCCTACTTATCTTTTCCTTTGGCTCATCATCCTCACTGTATTCCTTTCTATTGTACTCAATAATAGACTCAATAATATATGGTCATTTTTAAATGTTAATAGAGATTTGACTAATGTTTTTTCTATTGTTGCTTCCCGATTCCTTAACTTATATAAATAAATGCAAGTATAAGATTTTACATGTAATGTTAATTTTGGAATATGCAGTTTTGCTCAAAAGTTTACATACCCCGGCAGAATTATTGCTTTCTTGGCCTTTTTTTCAGAGAATATGAATAATAACACCAAAACTTTTTCTCCACTCATGGTTAGTGGTTATGTGAAATCATTTATTGTCAAACTACTGTGCTTTCTCTTTTTAAATCCTAATGACATCCCAAAACATCCAAATGACCCTGATCATACATACCCTGGTGATTTTGGCCTGATAACATGCACTGAAGTTGCAATACATTCAGTTTTAGATTTCATTAAAAAGTACTAGATTTTATGCAGATTTTCAGTGCACATTTTATTGGCACCCTGTAAATTTTTATGAGTGACTGTATTCACTTCATCAGTCATCTGTCCTGTTGTACATCCAAAAAAAGGCTGCACTCAAGCATACTAAAGCATGACAACATAGAATACATGAAATTTTGAATAGCAATATGGCTTTGGAATATAAGGAAAAATTTGAGACGCTTAGTATAAACATTTGGCCAAACATTTTAAAGCCCAACAACCATCGTCAAGGTGGTCTCAATTCTGTTGAGTCCCTAACCTAATGTGAACATACCTCTATTAGGCTGATATCTGAATTTCTGGGTGAATATGCACCTCTGTCAGTAATGCCTGAATTTATGGGTAAAGTAGGGAGCTGGTGTAATTAAAATCACCACCTGGTGGGGGCGGAGTGCTCGGTCAGCAAGCTAACATTCAAAAGACAAAAAACCTGACTGGCACTTCCAGACTAATGTGAACTAGGTGCAAACCAAAGGAGCTACCCTCATGTAAAACATCCAAAAAAAGGCTGCACTCAAGCATACTAAAGCATGACAACATAGAATACATGAAATTTTGAATAGCAATATGGCTTTGGAATATAAGGAAAAATTTGAGACGCTTAGTATAAACATTTGGCCAAACATTTTAAAGCCCAACAACCATCGTCAAGGTGGTCTCAATTCTGTTGAGTCCCTAACCTAATGTGAACATACCTCTATTAGGCTGATATCTGAATTTCTGGGTGAATATGCACCTCTGTCAGTAATGCCTGCATTTATGGGTAAAGTAGGGAGCTGGTGTAATTAAAATCACCACCTGGTGGGGGCGGAGTGCTCGGTCAGCAAGCTAACATTCAAAAGACAAAAAACCTGACTGGCACTTCCAGACTAATGTGAACTAGGTGCAAACCAAAGGGAGCTACCCTCATGTAAAACATCCAAAAAAAGGCTGCACTCAAGCATACTAAAGCATGACAACATAGAATACATGAAATTTTGAATAGCAATATGGCTTTGGAATATAAGGAAAAATTTGAGACGCTTAGTATAAACATTTGGCCAAACATTTTAAAGCCCAACAACCATCGTCAAGGTGGTCTCAATTCTGTTGAGTCCCTAACCTAATGTGAACATACCTCTATTAGGCTGATATCTGAATTTCTGGGTGAATATTCACCTCTGTCAGTAATGCCTGCATTTATGGGTAAAGTAGGGAGCTGGTGTAATTAAAATCACCACCTGGTGGGGGCGGAGTGCTCGGTCAGCAAGCTAACATTCAAAAGACAAAAAACCTGACTGGCACTTCCAGACTAATGTGAACTAGGTGCAAACCAAAGGGAGCTACCCTCATGTAAAACATCCAAAAAAAGGCTGCACTCAAGCATACTAAAGCATGACAACATAGAATACATGAAATTTTGAATAGCAATATGGCTTTGGAATATAAGGAAAAATTTGAGACGCTTAGTATAAACATTTGGCCAAACATTTTAAAGCCCAACAACCATCGTCAAGGTGGTCTCAATTCTGTTGAGTCCCTAACCTAATGTGAACATACCTCTATTAGGCTGATATCTGAATTTCTGGGTGAATATGCACCTCTGTCAGTAATGCCTGCATTTATGGGTAAAGTAGGGAGCTGGTGTAATTAAAATCACCACCTGGTGGGGGCGGAGTGCTCGGTCAGCAAGCTAACATTCAAAAGACAAAAAACCTGACTGGCACTTCCAGACTAATGTGAACTAGGTGCAAACCAAAGGGAGCTACCCTCATGTAAAACATCCAAAAAAAGGCTGCACTCAAGCATACTAAAGCATGACAACATAGAATACATGAAATTTTGAATAGCAATATGGCTTTGGAATATAAGGAAAAATTTGAGACGCTTAGTATAAACATTTGGCCAAACATTTTAAAGCCCACCAACCATCGTCAAGGTGGTCTCAATTCTGTTGAGTCCCTAACCTAATGTGAACATACCTCTATTAGGCTGATATCTGAATTTCTGGGTGAATATGCACCTCTGTCAGTAATGCCTGCATTTATGGGTAAAGTAGGGAGCTGGTGTAATTAAAATCACCACCTGGTGGGGGCGGAGTGCTCGGTCAGCAAGCTAACATTCAAAAGACAAAAAACCTGACTGGCACTTCCAGACTAATGTGAACTAGGTGCAAACCAAAGGGAGCTACCCTCATGTAAAACATCCAAAAAAAGGCTGCACTCAAGCATACTAAAGCATGACAACATAGAATACATGAAATTTTGAATAGCAATATGGCTTTGGAATATAAGGAAAAATTTGAGACGCTTAGTATAAACATTTGGCCAAACATTTTAAAGCCCAACAACCATCGTCAAGGTGGTCTCAATTCTGTTGAGTCCCTAACCTAATGTGAACATACCTCTATTAGGCTGATATCTGAATTTCTGGGTGAATATGCACCTCTGTCAGTAATGCCTGCATTTATGGGTAAAGTAGGGAGCTGGTGTAATTAAAATCACCACCTGGTGGGGGCGGAGTGCTCGGTCAGCAAGCTAACATTCAAAAGACAAAAAACCTGACTGGCACTTCCAGACTAATGTGAACTAGGTGCAAACCAAAGGGAGCTACCCTCATGTAAAACATCCAAAAAAAGGCTGCACTCAAGCATACTAAAGCATGACAACATAGAATACATGAAATTTTGAATAGCAATATGGCTTTGGAATATAAGGAAAAATTTGAGACGCTTAGTATAAACATTTGGCCAAACATTTAAAGCCCAACAACCATCGTCAAGGTGGTCTCAATTTGTTGAGTCCTAACCTAATGTGAACATACCCCTATTAGGCTGATATCTGAATTTCTGGGTGAATATGCACCTCTGTCAGTAATGCCTGCATTTATGGGTAAAGTAGGAGCGGTGTAATTAAAATCACCCTGGTGGGGGCGGAGTGCTCGGTCAGCAAGCTAACATTCAAAAGACAAAAAACTGACTGGCACTTCAGACTAATGTGAACTAGGTGCAAACCAAGGGAGCTACCCTCATGTAAAACATCCAAAAAAGGCTGCACTCAAGCATACTAAAGCATGACAGCATAGAATACATGAAACTATAGGCTGACATCTGAATTTCTGGGTGATATGCACTCTGTCAGTAATGCCTGCATTTATGGGTAAAGTAGGCAAATGTTTATACTAAGCGTCTCAAATTTTTCCTTATATTCCAAAGCCTATTGCTATTCAAATTTCATGTATTCTATGTTGTCATGCTTTAGTATGCTTGAGTGCAGCCTTTTTTTGGATGTTTTACATGAGGGTAGCTCCTTTGGTTTGCACCTAGTTCACATTATCTAGAAGTGCCAGTCAGGTTTTTTGTCTTCTGTCCTGTTGTACAGTCCTCAAGGCACTTCTTCCTTCCCCATTACAATGTCAAGGCGGTAACGTGCATGCCTCCTTTTCGCGCCTATATTCACCATGGTCACTAACGGCATCAGGATGATAGTTACGACATATTATTCAACAGGCTGTCGTATGTTGCTCGTAGAGTATAGTTTAGCTAATTATTTATCACCCAGCCTTTTAAAGGACAGTCCGGTACAACATCATGGTAAACACCACTGTTTTTTTCAAATGTGCTGGCACTAGTGCAATGTCTGTGTTCATGCTATGGATAAAACTAAATAAATTTTTTTATATCATGGTTTTTCTCAGAATATTACTTCTTTTATTAATTGTGATAGTCAATATGTTGTATACTGCATTTTCTACACCAAATGCAGAGTTCAGTATATCGGCTGCACTATACGCAAAATTAAAAAAAGGATAGCAGAACATTTTAAAAATATCGAGATTAAAAACGCAGTATACTTTGGAGCAGCGAAACATTTTGTAAATGTACATCAAGGCAACACCAAATGTTTTTCTTTTCATGGTATTGAAAAAGTTCACGCCACTATTCGCGGTGGAAATAGACATAAATTATTAATCATACGTGAAGCCTTTTGGATCCTGAAATTAGATACCAAATTCCCTAAGGGTACGAATTTTCATTTTACTTTGATTGGCTCCTTGCCTCTATATATTAACCACGTGTATTTTATTTTAATGTGCCTATGACTAAGGGTGCTTTCAGCGCACCAGAAACGCGTCAGGTTTCCATACATTTTAACATGGCTCAATAGCCGAATAAAGTTTTTGCATTTTTATATAGGCTGGTGTGCCGAGTTTTCTTCTTTTTTTTGGCATACAAAATATATTCTAGTCACAGTAAATCGAGTGAAAAGTTAGCTTCAAATAGGATTGACATCAACTGTATCTTTTGGTTTCTGTTTCAAATGGGTCCATTCTTGTGTAAGAATCTAATAGGTCTCAGATCTTTAGGGTGTAAATCAGAGTGAAATCGGAATGCAGTGCACAGACTGGCCACCACGAGTTCTCATAACCCAAGCGTGACAGCTGCATAAAAATACATATCATTGGCCAATCTTGCTCAGATTTATTCCACTGTCAGACTAGGCCCTAAGAAATGCTGTTTAGTCAGACCAATCCTGCTTCTCTAAAGTTATAGGTAATTCAACACAAATGATTTGTAATTGTTGAATCCAAATGGAAGAAAGCTATACAAATTGTTTAACTGAGAAATATCTAAATAGTTCTTTTGGACAAATAAAAATGAAAATAAAAAAGCTTTTTCTCAAGCTAAGTAATAAGCACATTTTAAATTTGTGGACTTTGCTGAAGCCTGCTGACCCCATTTCCATGTCCATGCTGAGTCACTTCATTATGATGTTCCCTATGAACTTCTCAATATGTACAGTGAGAAAATACAAGTGGTAATTTCCTGATGAAGAAGTAATTGAATACTTCGAAATGCGTAGATTAATCCAACAAATTTCACTCACCTCGTCTGGATTGGAATTTTATTCAACAGCGCGGGTAATATCCACAATGTTCCTTTATTCCAAACTTGATATGGTCACCTGCTGACCCATGGATCTGCTGCAGCTGACATTTCCCTGATAATTTTCACTCTAATAATGGATATATCAGGTTAGTATAATATAAGCAGAAATTTGAAATATCCACCAGATAAGACCCTATTTTGCGCTAATTTTTTCCACAGCTTTGCAGTCAGTGGGGAAAATAAGTATTTGATACACTTGCGATTTTGCAAGTTTTCCCACTTACAAAGAATGGAGAGATCTGTAATTTTTATTGTAGGTACACTTCAACTGTGAGAGACAGAATCTGTTAAAAATCTAGAAAATCACACTGTATGATTTTATAGTAATTAATTTAAATTTTATTGCATGAAATAAGTATTTGATAATAGAAAAGCAGAGCTTAATATTTGGTACAGAAACCTTTCTTTGCGATCTTTACAGAGGTCAGACTTTTCCTGTAGTTCTTGACCAAGTTTGCACACACTGCTGTAGGGTTTGTGTCCTTCATACAGATCTTATCAAGATCTTTCAGATTTCGGGGCTGTCGCTGGGTAACATTGAGTTTCAGCTCCCTCCAAAGATTTCTATTGAGTTCAGGTCAGGAGACTGGCTATGCCTATCTGGGACCTTGAAATGCTTCTTACGGAGCCACTACTTAGTTGCCCTGACTGTGTGTTTCTGGTCATTGTCATGCTGGAAGACTCAACCATGACCCATCTTCAATGCTCTTACTGAGGAAAGGAGGTTGTTAGCCAAAATCTCGCAATACATGACCCCAGCCATCCTCCCTTCAATATGGTGCAGTCGTCCTGTCCCCTATGCATAAAAGCACACCCAAATCATTATGTTTGCCCTAGAATGCTTCACGGTTGGGACAGTGTTTTTGGGGTTGTACTCATCCTTCTTTTTGCTCCAAACATGGCAAGTGGAGTTAATACCAAAATGTTCTATTTTGGTCTCATCTGACCACATGAACTTCTCCCATGCCTCTTATGGATCATCCAGATGGTCACTGGCGAATATGAAATGGGCCTGAACATGTGATGGCATGAGCAAGGGGACCTTGCGTGCCCTGCAGGATTTTAAACCATGAAGGCGATGTTTGAGACTGTGGTCCCAGCTCTCTCTTTAGGTCATTGACCAGGTCCTCCCATATAATTCTGGGCTGATTGCTGACCTTTCCCAGAAGCATAATTTACCCCACAAGGCGAGATCCTGTATGGAGCCCCAGACCAAGGAAAACTGACTGACATCTTGTGTTTCTTCCATTTTCTAATAATTGTTCCAACAGTTATTGCCTTCTCACCAAGCTGCTTTCCCATTGTACTTAAATCACAAAATCCTACAACTGTGTAACTCAGCCTCAAAACCAATGAAATAATACAATATCCCCCATCAATAAAAGGGGAAAAAAGGCATCAACCAAAGAAAATTTTAATGTAAATATTTTATTTAGAAAGCACAATAAAATGTGATATGCCAAAAATCTTATTGTAAAAATGGAAAGGGCATCTCAAAAACAGGGCAGCAACTGGACAAGGGAAAACATGACTAAAGCAGCATTTAAATATCCTTGAAAAAACACAATGCTATGTCATAATATTACTGGAGGTCCATAGAATTGTGCAAAAGTGCAGTAACAGTGCAAAGTGCCTATTATCATACAAGGACCAGTTAGTAAGATCGGCGCTGTCAGTGTGATGGCACGGGAGTCCGGTTCTTACATTAATGTAAGTCCTTTATGCTTCTATGTGCTGACTCCATCAGATATACTATCAATTAACCACTAGGTTTTTTCATTATTTACATTCCTGCACATTGTTAGCTGGGCTACTAAAACGTTTTACATGCAGCATTTGGCAAATGTCTTGATTTTGTCTTTTTGTGTTTTTTCTTTTATTAGTTATACTAACTGATCCTTGTAAGTCCACAGGGTCCAGGACTTTATCTTGTGCAAAACTAATTTTGTTGCATATATTATTTTCTGTACGTGCAGGGTTTTTTTTTATACCGGAAAAACCATTAGACCACTGGCCATCTGGCAATTCTGGAAAATGCCAGAAGAGCCTGTCTGGTCATGGGCCACCTTGTCTACTATGTTGTTAACAGAATCGGTGTTCTAAAGACATCTAAACTGGTAAGAGTTGTGACGGAGCACAAATTCGCTGACTCCGTCACTTACCTCAGCAGGCTATGAGTATCATTATAAACATTGGTCTTATAGTAACTCTTCCTTTCCTCCATCCAGGGTAATATTAGGAATATATCCCCATCTGGTGTGTGGGGACAGGAACTGCATGAGCCTGTGTGATTTCAAATGCCAGGGCTGAGTTTCAATCCCAGTCCGTACCTGGATATTTGTAAAAAACGTGATATAAAACAAAATTGGCTTTGTATGCATTATCTCATAACTTCTTGTTAGGGTTGGTGGATTGCAGTTAATAAAAATATAAATGAAGTGCAATCGCAACCCGGGGTCCACCGTGCAGAGATGAAACTGCTGCTAGTGTGAACGATGACGGAATTAAACAGCGAGCGGTTCCTTGAACGCAATGTGTTAAACGTCACACAGAGTGAGAGTAACACAGAGTACCAAGCTTTGATACTTCTCGGAGAGGTGCTGCATTAAAGAACACTAAGTGCTTTACCCTGTTAACGTCACAGGGATAATAGCACGAGAGTTGCGCTTGATCTGCGGCTAAACTGTGCAGATCGCACACAAGAATGAAGTAGATGCAGTGCCGAGAGGTAACCTCTATTGACACTAGATATAAATCCCTGTTGCCTAAATTGAGAGATGACTAAAGGGTTGAACTCGCTCTGTAACTGAACTGTGCAAATCGCACACATGACCGAAACAGATGCTGAGTCAAGTGGTTAATCACCCCAGTCCTGAAGCTACTAAGCTTAGAGCAGACCAGCCTCTGGCACTGAGCCAAGGGAACGAAACCCCAGCAGTGTGCAAGCTACCTGTCAATGCGTTCATACATGGAACAAATGGACACACGCAATTGTGCAGGCACAGTGGTAGAGTATCCACACACACACATACCAAACATGAATGACACTAGTGCGCCCACACGCGCCTTTGAGAGCCTTTATACATTAGGCTCCACCCCAAACACTCACGCCCATTCGGCTGAGATATCGCCCGCAGGCCAATCCAGAGCTGCCACATCACCAGAGCAGGTAGCGTCCGACCACCAATGAGAAGACGCCATATCACGGACATGTTCAGAAAGGTGATTACTGGACTTAGACTCCAGAGCACAGGACTGCACCTGCATATCACTGGTTCCCATAGACTTGGCTGAAGAGCCAGCAGCAACCAACGCACACCATGAGCCTGAGCAAGACGCTGGGACTGATGTCTATGCTGAGCAGCAGCGGCTGGAGCCGAATGGGAGACCGCAGAGGCAGACAAGGCTTGGGATCTATCCCGCACAGTGGAAGAATCCTGACGCCTAACACTGCTCTTGCATTAGTAAGTTACCTATTTATGTTTTAGGAAAGATGTGTATCTTCGTACCGTCTAAATATTTAAATAAATAAAGTCTAAATATTTTTCTATTTATGTTTGTCAATTACTGTCTACTTAATAATTTAATTAAGCGTGTTTTTGTTATCTTCTTTAAGTTATGTATGTTTCCCATTTAGTAACTGTACATATATATTTTTGTTACAGCATTGTATTTTTCTATTTTATTTAGGACATCCCTAAGATGATGAGAGCTAGCATCCCTGTACTTGTAGTGTTCTTGTAGCTCCTCTGCAGAATATCTGATTAAAATTGGCAGAAAATGTTGGGTAACATATGGCTCATCCATTGAAGTGGCACTTCAACACTCACCTTGTTGTGGAAGAATCTATACTTAGTATAGAATACTTAGTAGATCAGTTTCCTAGCAATAAATGGAGCTACATCTACAAAAAAATGGTATGATAAGGATGTTTGGGAATTTCAATAAAGACTTTCAAGTTTCAACAAATGATGTCCTTTTTATCTTATGCATATTATTTCAATGAGAAATCCATAAAGACAGTTTTACACAGTAGTCGACGGTATATGGTTGCCATGAAAAGTCCTATGCTCTACTAGAAAGGAGCAGGCTATATCACAAATTGATACAGTTATAGTGTCTACACTGTGGGGCTACTACATTTTATTGGTCTCATTGCATGGCTGTACTTCTATTCTAGGAATAGCACACAATATTTAAATAACTAAATGGATAGAAAAAAAACACTTAAATTATACCAGACTACAGATTTGTATAGAACAAGCATTTTTTTTATATCATTTGAACATTCTACATCCTTGATACGCGACCACTGTCCGCAGTCACCTTGCAGATCCAAAATGGCTACCACGAACAGGCTTGGCAAAAGAGCCCAGTGATTGCCCTGGCCTTCACCCTTTAACTCCTGTACAGGGATCTGGATTTACACAAGGGTACCTGGGTTTTTTTTTTACCATGTTCACTAAATGCTAAATCTGTCCTGCTTATTCTCCAGGTCATTATGAGTTCGCAGACACTAAACATGTATAGATTCTTTTCATTTTTTAAGTGGTGAAAAAAAATCCAAAATTTGCACACACAAAAAGGCGCCATTTTCCGATCGTCTTCATTTTTCGTGATCTGGGGTGGGGTGAAGGTTTATTTTTTGCACACCGAGCTGATGTTTTTTTTTTATACCATTTTGGGGTAGATACAATGTTTTGATCCCCTGATATTGCATTTTGTTGTGGCAACCCAAAAAACGTAATTCTGGCTTTTTGATTTTTTTCTTGTTACAGGATTGACAGCGGCATTTAATATGACAATAGAAAAAAGAGACAGCGCCCCCGACCGTGGTGAAGAAATAAGTCTTACATTTATTCTGCCTCCTGTTGCGACGTTTCGGTCAGAAGACCTTTTTCGTGCTTGAAAAAGGTCTTCTGACCGAAACGTTGCAACAGGAGGCAGAATAAATGTAAGACTTATTTCTTCACCACGGTCGGGGGCGCTGTCTCTTTTTTTCTATTGTCATGGAATTTTTCCAGGTTGGACTCCTGGTATTTGACATGCGCCTCAGGAACTTTGTCTATAGGATTTTGACATTTGAACCCTTTTTGTTCTAATAGTGGCATTTAACATGTCAAAAGTCACTGGTGGATTGCTATTTCACCTTTGGCTGCTAGGGGTACATGACAGCTGATCAGATCAGTTGTTATGTGCCTTAACACATACCAGCTAAGCGCTGGGGCCCACATCTAAGAGGCGGAGGCAACCAATGATGTACCTATACATCATAGGTCATAAATGGGTTAAGGAAATAAAATTGAATATAGAATTTAGAATAATATGCAATAATAAATGCATGTGCATTTACATGCTGTTTATAATTACAGTCTGTTTTAAAGCTATTTTCCAAAAGATACAATATACTTATCCAATGTAAGTGTAAAAAAAAAATAGTATGTAATTGTTTTCCCAGAAACCATAAATTGTGCAATATTCTTTTCTAATTGTTAAAATAAAAAACAATAATAAAACATGCAAGATAGTGGATGACCACTGACACAAAAAGTGAATAGATCACACTTAGATCACACTAAGGCTGAGTGCACACATTCAGGAATGTTTGCAGAATATTCCTGAGCAAAACCGGACTTTTTTTGCGGTAAAAACGCACGTTTTTTTTGCGGATTTTGCGCGTTTCTGGTGCGTTTTTTGCACGGATTTGACGCGTTTTTACCGCGATTTTTTCCTGAACTTTCTAGGTCAATAATATAGCGGGAAAAATGCTAGAAATCCGCAAAATTAATGGACATGTTGCTAGATTTTCCGCGATGCGTTTTTTTCGCGGAAAAATTGCAGAATTCATTCTAAATGATAGGATGCTTAATTCATGCGTTTTTGACGCGTTTTTTCCCGCGAAAAAACGTGAAAAAAACACAAATAATCCTGAACGTGTGCACTTAGCCTAAGACAAATAATTCAATTTCCACATTTATCTCCTAGGCACCTGAGTATCCATCTGGAAAATCCATTTACTCTCTGCCATTGACATTGCCTCAATGTAATTACATACTCAACAATTTTTATGGAAGAGTACAACAGTTAGACATTTGACTGTGATTTAACCTATTGGAAATGCCATATGTGAGATTACTTTTACAGTATGAATGTATGTTGTTTTTTTAACCCTTTCTTTTTTACAGCATTAGATCTAAAATAACATTGAAAAATTGCAAATTCCAACTGAATATAGCAGTTGAGAACTAGTTGAAGCATCCAACATAACAGTTTAATTAGAAATAAATTGATCAGGCAAAAAAAATCATCTCTTTATTCATATTTTCCTTGGAAATTCAATTTCCAGAAAAGTTATTCTCCACTAATTTAATGTTTCTTATTATGCTTTGGGATTTTTTCTAGATCACAGAACATAATAATAAAAGTAAGATAAAAAAAATAAAAAAAATCTTAAAATCTTTATACTAACCCTACAACTCACCTCATCAGCACCTTTACTCCTCACTATCACCTGACTGGACCTTTTTTGCATCTTCTTATCCCCATGATGATCACTGAAATCCCAGGGCCTCTCACACTAAGCTGGGACTTCTGGCTCTGATGAGGCATGGCAGGGTTGTAAGCAAGTGGTCATCATGATGTCACAACGTACGTTGAGACATTGGATGTGCATGTACAGAAACTCTCAGGCTTCATCAGAGCTAGAAGTCCTAGCCCAGTGTGAGAGGTTTGGGCTTTTCAGCACTCACAGCAGGTATCAGAAAATGTGACGAAGACCGGACAGGGGACGATGAGGAAAGGAGGGACAAGAGGGATGAGTGTTCTGGGGAGTATAAGGATTTTTTTAAGCTTTTGATGGCTCTTTATGGTTCAAAAATATGGCAACTGCCATTTTGCTGAATCTTAACATAAGTAAATTACAAAAAAAATCCTCATTTTCGAGAATATAGAATTTTATTTACGCTGTGTGCAGAATTATTAGGCAAGTTGTATTTGAGAGGATTCTTTTTATTATTGAACAACAACTATGTTCTCAATCAACCCCAAAGACTCATAAATATCAAAGCCTAATATTTTTGGAAGTTGGAGTTGTTGTTTTTTAGATTTGGCTATAGGAGGATATCTGTTTGTGCAGGTAACTATTACTGTGCAGAATTATTAGGCAACTTAATAAAAACCAAATATATACCCATCTCACTTGTTTATTTTCACCAGGTAAACCAATATAAAACACAAAATTTAGAAATAAACATTTCTGACATTCAAAAACAAAAAAAAATCAGTGACCAATATAGCCACCTTTCTTTACGATGACACTCAAAAGCCTTCCATCCATAAATTCTGTCAGTTGCTTGATCTGTTTACAATCAACATTGCGTGCAGCAGCCACCACAGCCTCCCAGACACTGTTCCGAGAGGTGTACTGTTTTACCTCCCTGTAGATCTCACATTTTATGAGGGACCACAGGTTCTCTATGGGGTTCAGATCAGGTGAACAAGGGGGCCATGTCATTATTTTTCTTCTTTTAGACCTTTACTGGCCAGCCACGCTGTGGAGTGTTATGATTTGGTAGCTGAGGAGTGCAGGTAAAAAGGCAATACACCAGAGCAGTTGGAATCTATGAGATTGCAGTACCCTGACTAACCACCACAACTAGAGGCAGCCGTGGAGCGTTCCTACGTTGGTCCTAGACGCCTCGTCACAGCCTGAGAAACTAATTACACCTAAAGATAGAAATAGGAAAGCTATCTGCCCCGGAGCAGAACCCCAAAGATAATAGAAAGCCCCCAAACATGTAATGGCGGTTAGACAAGAAGAAACACTGACACAGAAAGAAAATAGCATGAGCAAACGCTGGGGCCCAAACTAACTAAATAGAAAAGGATAGGAAGGGCACTTACTGCAATCCCAGAAAACCCTGAAAAGCACCAACTCTACTAATTTCAAAAACACCTGAGATCACACGACCTCTACCACCTAAATTAGTTCTCTGGTGTAACAAAATCAAAACAGCAGCCACTGAAAAAACTGCAAAAAGCAAAAGTACAAACATCAGTGGCTGAACTAACTGAGAGGGCAAAAGCCCCCGGAGGGGACCCTGAAGGCCCCCACAGAAGTGCAGGACAAAATGCAAAAATCTAGCACAAAAACAAAAAGAAGAAAATGTCTTATCTGATAGCAGGAGATGCAGACACGACACAGCAGGCTACAAGGGAAACAGGATTCAAGGATTGAGACCAGAACAATTGATCACCGGCAACCCTGATGGGAAGGTGACTCCCTTATATAAGACCAGTCAGTAACACCTGATTCCCAATCCTCACAATCTTCACTGGACAGACCAGCACCGCTTGTAACCACCAGAGGGAGCCTCTGCTCAGAACTCATCTCAAGCCCATTCACAACAGTACCCCCCCCTTGAGGAGGGGTCACCGAACCCTCATTTGAGCAACCAGGTCGGTCAGGATGAGTTCTATGATACGCACTGATAAGTCTCCTAGCATGGATGTCCGAAGCAAACACCCAAGAATTGTCTTCCTGACCATAACCTCTCCATTTAACCAAATACTGGAGTTTCCGTCTAGAAAAACGAGAATCTAATATTTTCTCAACCACATACTCCAGATTGCCCTCAACCAAAACAGGGTCAGGAGGCACAGCAGCAGGAACCACTGGCTCAACAAACCTCTTCAACAAGGACTTGTGGAACACGTTATGGATCTTAAATGTCCCTGGAAGAAGCAAACGAAAAGAAACAGGATTAATAATCTCCATGATCTTATAAGGTCCAATGAACCTAGGCTTAAATTTGGGAGATGCTACTCTCATAGGAATATTTTTTGAGGACAACCAGACCAAGTCCCCTACTTTAAACCGAGGACCATCAGTCCTATGCCGGTTAGCAAACCGCTGGGCCCTCTCCTGAGAGAGGGACAACCTCTCCACTACCTGGTCCCAAATCTGTTGCATACGCTCCACAACAGAGTCAACACCTGGACAGACAGAAGCCTCCATCTGTCCTGAAGAAAATCGAGGGTGAAACCCAGAATTACAGAAAAACTGAGACATCAAAGTGGCAGAGCTAGCCCTATTATTAAGAGCAAACTCAGCCAAAGGCAAAAAAGAGACCCAGTCATCCTGATCAGCAGACACAAAGCATCTTACTTAGATAAGTCTCCAATGTCTGGTTTGTTCTCTCAGTTTGACCATTGGTCTGAGGATGAAATGCCGAGGAGAAAGACAATTGAACACCCAGTTTAGAACAAAAAGTCCTCCAAAATCTGGAAACAAACTGGACTCCTCTGTCAGACACAATGTTCTCAGGAATGCCGTGTAAACGAACCACGTGCTGAAGGAACAACGGCAGCAATTTAGAGGAGGAAGGCAACTTAGATAATGGCACAAGATGTATCATTTTGGAAAACCTATCACAAATTACCCAGATGGCGGTCATTCTCTGAGAAACAGGAAGGTCGGAAATGAAATCCATAGAGATATGGGTCCATGGTCTCTTGGGCACAGGCAATGGCATCAACAAACCACTAGAGCGAGAGCAAGGCTTGAAGCGAGAGCAAGTCCCGCAGGACTGCACAAATTCCCTGACATCACGAGACAAGGTAGGCCACCAAAAGGACCGACTAACCAAGTCTCTAGTACCAAAAATTCCGGGATGCCCAGCCAATGCGGAACAATGAATCTCAGACATCACACTCTTTTTCCACTGGTCCGGGACAAACAATTTCCCAACAGGGCAGCGCTCGGGCCTATCCTCCTGACACCCCTCCAGAGCAAGTCTCAAATTGGGCGAGATGGCGGAAAGAACTACACCCTCTTTCAAAATAACAGAAGGATCAGATAACTCAGGAGAGTCCGCAAGGAAACTCCTCGAGAGGGCATCCGCCTTAACATTCTTAGTGCCAGAAAGAAAGGAAACCACAAAATTAAAACGTGTGAAAAACAAGGCCCACCTGGCCTGTCTAGGATTGAGTCGCTTGGCAGATTCCAGATAGACCAGATTCTTATGGTCCGTAAGGACCACCACCTGATGTTTGGCTCCCTCCAGCCAATGTCTCCACTCTTCAAAAGCCCACTTCATGGCCAATAACTCCCGATTACCCACGTCATAATTACGTTCAGTAGGAGAAAATTTTCGAGAGAAAAAGGCACAAGGGTTACTTTTAGAGGTCTCTGGATCTTTTTGGGACAAAACGGCACCTGCCCCAATTTCAGAGGCATCAACCTCCACCTGAAATGGCAGAGAAACATCAGGCTGCCGTAGAACAGGAGCAGAAGTGAATCTTTGCTTAAATTCCTGAAATGCAGAGACTGCCTCAGGAGGCCAATTCACCACATCAGAACCCTTTTTGGTCAAATCAGTTAATGGTTTAACAATAACCGAGAAATTACCAATAAATTTACGATAAAAATTGGCAAAACCCAAAAATCTTTGAAGAGCCTTTAATGAAGTAGGTTGGACCCAATCACAGATGGCCTGAACCTTGACCGGGTCCATTTCAATAACAGATGGGGACAAAATGAATCCCAGAAATGAGATCCTCTGTACGCCAAAAAGACACTTTGATCCCTTCACATACAGAGCATTCTCTCTCAAAATCTGGAATACAGTTCGAACATGTTTCACATGAGAGTCCCAGTCATTAGAAAAAATCAAGATATCATCCAAATAAACAATCAGAAATTTGTCCACAAAATCCCTGAAAATGTCATTCATGAAGGACTGGAAGACGGTAGGAGCATTAGTGAGCCCAAAGGGCATCACTAGGTACTCAAAATGCCCTTCAGGGGTATTGAATGCCATCTTCCATTCATCCCGTGCTTAATGCGAATAAGGTTATACGCCCCCCTGAGGTCAAGCTTGGTAAACCAAGTAGCGTTTTTCACCCTGGAAAACAGGTCAGAAATCAAGGGTAACGGATATTGATATTTCACAGTAATATTGTTCAAAAGACGATAATCAATACACGGCCTTAATGAACCATCCTTTTTGGCCACAAAGAAAAAACCGGCACCTAAGGGTGAAGAGGATGGTCTGAAATGACCCTTCTCCAATGATTCCTTGATATAAGACCGCATAGCGTCATGTTCAGGTACAGACAAGTTAAAAAGGCGACCTTTAGGGAATTTACTACCCGGCACTAATTCAATAGCGCAGTCATAGCTCCTATGGGGAGGCAAGGATGCAGATTTACTTTCGCTAAACACATCAGAAAAATCAATCAAAAAGTCAGGAACATCCTGAGCCTGGGGGAGGCAGAAAAAACAGGAGTGTTGGTATTAACACATTGACAGCCCCAACTGGTTACAGACACAGATTTCCAATCCAAAACAGGATTATGAGACTGTAACCAAGGGAAACCCAGTACGATAATATCATGCAGATTATAGAGAACCAAAAATTTGCAGCACTCCTGATGATCAGGTTCAACCCTCATTATCACCTGAGTAGAGAACTGAGGTTTATTCTCAGCCAAAGGGGTAGAATCGATCCCCAGTAGGGGAATAGACTTCTGTTGGGGTATCAAGGGAAACCCACAACGTTTAGCAAAATCATAATCCATCAGGTTAATAGCTGCTCCAGAATCAACAAAAGCCTGAGCAGAAAATGAGGACAGAGAGCATATCAGAGTGACAGTTAATAAAAACTTAGTCTGAACATTACCCAAGACAACTGAGCGTGCAAAACGTCTTCCCCGCTTAGGGCAGACTGAAATAGCATGAGAGGCATCACCACAGTAGAAACATAACCCATTGCGCTTTCGAAACTCATGACGCTGTGCCCCAGACACCACTCTATCACACTGCATGGATTCAGAAGCAGGTTCACAAGGCAACACTATTCCACGCATACTTCTCCGCTCACGTAAACGTCTGTCAATTTGAATCGCTAATGACATAGAATCATTGAGACCAGAGGGGACAGGGAATCCCACCATAACATCCTTTACATTATCTGACAGACCCTTCCGGAAAAGGGCCTCCAAAGCGTCATCATTCCACTTGGTCAGGACTGCCCACCTACGGAATCTCTGACAGTATAACTCAGCGTCATCAAGCCCCTGATTTAATGCCAACAAGGCTTTTTCAGCTTGATCAGTGACATTAGGCTCATCGTACAATAACCCCAAAGCCTGAAAAAATGCATCAACATCACTCAAAACAGGATCCCCAGGTGTCAGGGAAAAAGCCCAATCCTGAGGATCGCCGCGCAGGAGAGAGATGACAATTTGAACCTGCTGCGCTGCGTTTCCTGAGGACTTAGATTTTAAGGCAAAAAACAATTTACAATTATTTTTGAAATTCTGAAACTTAGCTCGATCCCCTAAAAACAAATCTGGCATGGGGATCCTAGGTTCCACAACAGGCAACCTAGCAAGATATGCAGCAATACTCTGAACCTCAGTGGCAAGCTGATCCACACGGCAAGACAACTGTGCAAACTCCATTGAGAGAAAAGATCCTCCCCAGCACCCAGAGATACAGAGGGAAAAAAAAAAAAAAATGCAACAAACAGAAAAATATCTCTGACAACTCTGACAACCCTTTTTTTTTTTTCTTTCACAATATTTTTCCCTTCTGTGAGTACCATACAATATTAAATTTTAGGCCGGTGATACTGTTATGATTTGGTAGCTGAGGAGTGCAGGTAAAAAGGCAATACACCAGAGCAGTTGGAATCTATGAGATTGCAGTACCCTGACTAACCACCACAACTAGAGGCAGCCGTGGAGCGTTCCTACGTTGGTCCTAGACGCCTCGTCACAGCCTGAGAAACTAATTACACCTAAAGATAGAAATAGGAAAGCTATCTGCCCCGTAGCAGAACCCCAAAGATAATAGAAAGCCCCCAAACATGTAATGGCGGTTAGACAAGAAGAAACACTGACACAGAAAGAAAATAGCATATGCAAACGCTGGGGCCCAAACTAACTAAATAGAAAAGGATAGGAAGGGCACTTACTGCAATCCCAGAAAACCCTGAAAAGCACCAACTCTACTAATTTCAAAAACACCTGAGATCACACGACCTCTACCACCTAAATTAGTTCTCTGGGGTAACAAAATCAAAACAGCAGCCACTGAAAAAACTGCAAAAAGCAAAAGTACAAACATCAGTGGCTGAACTAACTGAGAGGGCAAAAGCCCCCGGAGGGACCCTGAAGGCCCCACAGAAGTGCAGGACAAAATGCAAAAATCTAGCACAAAAACAAAAAGAAGAAAATGTCTTATCTGATAGCAGGAGATGCAGACACGAGACAGCAGGCTACAAGGGAAACAGGATTCAAGGATTGAGACCAGAACAATTGATCACCGGCAACCCTGATGGGAAGGTGACTCCCTTATATAAGACCAGTCAGTAACACCTGATTCCCAATCCTCACAATCTTCACTGGCCAGACCAGCACCGCTTGTAACCACCAGAGGGAGCCTCTGCTCAGAACTCATCTCAAGCCCATTCACAACAGTGGAGTATTTGGATGCATGTGATGGAGCATTGTCCTGCATGAAAATCATGCTTTTCTTGAATGATACCGACTTCTTCCTATACCACTGCTTGAAGAAGGTGTCTTCCTGAAACTGGCAGTAGGTCTGGAAGTTAAGCTTCACTCCATCCTCAACCTGAAAGGTCCCACAAGTTTATCTTTGATGATACCAGCCCATACCAGTA
This sequence comes from Oophaga sylvatica, assembly GCA_033576555.1. Taxonomy (NCBI): domain Eukaryota; kingdom Metazoa; phylum Chordata; class Amphibia; order Anura; family Dendrobatidae; genus Oophaga; species Oophaga sylvatica. The sequence continues at coordinate 463,992,130 of JARQOD010000003.1, forward strand.
CCCCACCTCCACCTTGCTGGCGTCTGAGTCGGAGTGGAGCTCTCTGCCCTTTACTGATCCAGCCTGGGGCCCCATCCATCTGGCCCATCAAGAGTCACTCTCATTTCATCAGTCCATAAAACCTTAGAAAAATCAGTCTTAACATATTTCTTGGCCCAGTCTTGACATTTTATCTTATGTTTCTTGTTCAAAGGTGGTCATTTTTCAGCCTTCCTTACCTTGGCCATGTCCCTGAGTATGGCACACTTGTGCTTTTTAATACTCCAGTAACGTTGCAGCTCTGAAATATGGCAAAACTGGTGGCAAATGGCATCTTGACAGCTTCACACTTGATTTTCCTCAATTCATGGGCAGTTATTTTGAGCCATTTTTTATCAATACGCTTCTTGCGACCCTGTTGGCTATTTGCCATGAAACGCTAGATTGTTTGGTTATCACGCTTCAAAAGTTTGGCAATTTCAAGACTGCTGCATCCCTCTGCAAGACATCTCACAATTTTTGACTTTCAGAGTCCGTCAAATCTGTCTTCTGACCCATTTTGCCAAAGGAAAGGAAGTTGCCTAATAATTAAGCAAACCTTATAAAGGGTGTTGATGTAATTAGACCACACCCCTCCTCATTACAGACATGCAAATCACCTGATTTACATAATTGGCAGTTGGCTTTCAAGCCTATACAGCTTGGAGTAGGACAACATGTATAAAAAGGATGATGTGATCAAAATACTCATGTGCCTAATAATTCTGCACACAGTGTACTTTAAATAAACTTCACTCACAGTTAAGTTTATTCACTCATCTGTATTTTTTAAATGTAAATTTCAACTTAAATTCTTTTGATAAATTGTGGTACATTTTAAAAATTAATTGTAATTTTCCAGGAAAAAGCTAATTACTGTACTTTAGTCCAGCCTTTTTCACTTCAATGGAGTTGGGTTGCAAGACCAGATACAAACCGTTAATAGGTGTGCCAATGTTTTGTGTAAACCTATACAACCTCTTTAAAGGGAGTATTTCAACATAGATAAACCCTTGTATGGGAACAGTAGTGTTATATGGTAGCAGATCAGTTGGCCATTTGTTTTCAGGTTCCAGCGCTTCAAAAACATTTTTCTGCTGGACCAACAAATAGTTCAGGGGGCATGGGAAAAAAGCTGAAATGGATGGAAAAGAGCTAAAACTAAATGGGAACATCATAGAGAAGATGCCTGCATTCCTTTCTGACTCACATATGGTATCTGGGAATAATGTTATCAGACTATTGAACCAGTTTTACGTATTTATAAGAAAACCTACCAAACCAAATCTAAACTTTTTTTTAAAAAGGAAAAATGCTAAGAAACATTTTTTCCTTCATATAACATGTATATAATGCAAAATAAAAATAAAAAAAGATAATTAAAAAATTATACCTCCCCTTTAGCAAATGTTCACATGGAGTATTTTTGCTTTATTTTTTCCTTTAACATTTGTGAGGGCTCTCCCTCATTCCAAATTGTTAGCTAGATAGTGGAATACATATTCCCCATCACTTTAGAATGTCAGCTAAAACATGGCCATTTGAATTTTGGGCTTCGCTCGCCACCACCACCATGTCCACAGCCATGTCATTATGAGGCCCTCACTTGTCATTTTCAGAGGGCCAGCAGGGCCAATGAAACCTGAGTTTGGGGATTTCCCTCAAGTAGCCCTGTATCATACATTTGAGAGAGCTCTCACTCCTATATTCGTGATGTCCCTCCCTCATTCCAAATTGTTAGCTAGGCAGTGGAATACAAATTCCCCATCACTTTAGAATGCCAGCTAAAACATACCCATTTGAATTTTGGGCCACATCCACCGCCATGTCATTATGCGACTCTCGCTTAACATTTTCAGAGGGCCAGCAGGTGCCATGAAACCTGTGTATTGTGAGCTCCACAGTTCATTTTGGCCACTGGATCCCAATGGAGCCACTGTCATAGCGGGTGAAGCCACTGTAAGGTGAATATAATACAGGAGTTGGGGGAGCTTTATGCTCAATGTCAGTAAATTGGATTCTACCAGACACCAAAACCATTAGAATTTAATTAAAATACAGTGTATGCAAGCGAGGACCTGTATAGTGGTCAGTCTGTCAGGCCTGAAACCCATGTCAGGGTCATGTACAAGCCTAATTTCACTTGGAAGCAGCCTCCTCAAGGGAAAGAGACAGGAGTGCTATTTGACCAATCTGCACTAGCCTACACACTTCTTCTGGAAACTACACAACCAGACAGAATGTACCTTTTTCATGATTTTTAGCAACAACGGAGTAATTACAGGATATATCCCAGAGAATGATGAGGTCTGTGGAGTATATTACTCAGGTGACAGGCAGTGCTACAGAGCTCAGGTAAAGGCCTTAGTGTGGCAATGACCATGTTCAAAGATGTGTAAGTCTGCGGCCTGAATAGGTCTGTGGAGCATATTAACCCAGTCTCTTAGATGTATTTAAAATAAACAGAAACTGGGAAATACCCCACCATCAAATTTTCTGAACCTAAATTTAGAAAATGTAAAGGAAGCGCCAGTGTAATCAAGAGACACAAGTCTCATTTAGAAGCCTGGAAAAGCCAGCATTGGTCTTTGTCCAGCACCAGATAATATACTGTAAAGTGGTAATGAATATATATGCCCTATCTAAGTAACAATTTGTGAACAAACGTATATGCTGACAAGGGACAACTGAAGGCTGCGCTCGGACAACGAACTAGGTGAGGTTGCTGACTGTTGTGTCTGTGCAACTGCAGGTTGTGGGCAGGAGGAATCAGCACCTGCTTCCTGGATAGCAGAATGGGAAGGCTGTAACACAGGGGAAGGGCCAGTGGTTTCACCCTCAGACACAGATCTTGGACACAGGCATTCCGCACACCTACTGGGGTGCTATGTATGTGAGCAGTATATGGCGCATGCTAACAGAGGTATTATGTAGAATTTCACTTTTTAAAGGGATGTATTTGTAAGATTTTTGAACTAGCAGCATATATATAGAGAGAGTTAGGGTTCGAGTTCCCGCTGCTGCACAAGGGGAGTCTCGAACCAGTCCCGCTGCGGTCCCCCATTCATCTCCGGCCGCAGTAGAGCCTGCTCAGCAGAGACGTCGGTCCCAGCGTCTTGCCCATTCCAATACTGTGCAGAGACTTGCTGCTGCCTCTCCTGGATCTGCTATTATAGCCAGTGCTGTGTTGTGAATAGGCTGGAAATGAGTTCTGAGCAGAAACTCCCTCTGGTGGTTACAAATGGTACTGGACTGTCCAGTGAAGATTGTGAGGATTGGGAATCAGGTGTTACTGACTGGTCTTATATAAGGGAGTCGCCTTCCCATCAGGGTTGCCGGTGATCAATTGTTCTGGTCTCAATCCTTGATTCCTGTTTCCTTGGTAGCCTGCTGTGTCGTGTCTGAATCTCCTGCTAACAGATAAGACATTTTCTTCTTTTTGTTTTTGTGCTTGATTTTTGCATTTTGTCCTGCACTTCTGTGGGGGCCTTCAGGGTCCCCTCAGGGGGCTTTTGCCCTCTCAGTTCAGTTCAGCCACTGATGTTTGTACATTTGCTTTTTCCAGTTTTTTCAGTGGCTGCTGTTTTGTTTTTGGTTACACCAGAGAACTAATTTAGGTGGTAGAGGTCGTGTGATCTCAGGTGTTTTTGAAATTAGTAGAGTTGGTGCTTTTCAGGGTTTTTTGGGATTGCAGTAAGTGCCCTTCCTATCCTTTTCTATTTAGCAAGTTTGGGCCCCAACGTTTGCTCATACTATTTTCTGTCTGTGTCAGTATTTCTTCTTGTCTAACCGCCATTACATATTTGGGGGCTTTCTATGTTCTTTGGGGATCTGCTCCGGGGCAGATAGCTTTCCTCTTTCTATCTTTAGGTGTAGTTAGTTTCTCAGGCTGTGACGAGGCGTCTAGGACCAACGTAGGAACACTCCACGGCTGCCTCTAGTTGTGGTGGTTAGTCAGGGTACTGCAATCTCATAGTTTCCAACTGCTCTGGTGTATTTCCTTTTTGCCTGCTCTCCTCAGCTACCAAATCATAACAGTATCACCGGCCTAAACTGAAAATTGTATGGTACTCACAGAAGGGAAAAATATTGTGGAAAGAAAAAAAAAAAAAATTGTCAGAGTTGTCAGAGATATTTTTTTTTTTTTCTGTTTGTTTCATTTTTTTTTTTTTTTTCCCTCTGTATCTCTGGGTGCTGAGGAGGATTTTTCTCTCTCTCAATGGAGTTTGCACAAGAGTCTGGCCGTGTGGATCAGCTTGCCACTGAAGTTCGGAGTATTGCTACCTATCTTCCTAGGTTGCCTGTTGTGGAACCTAGGATTCCCATGCCAGATTTGTTTTTAGGGGATCGAGCTAAATTTCAGAATTTCAAAAATAACTGTAAAATGTTTTTTGCCTTAAAATCTAAGTCCTCAGGGAACGCTGCGCAGCAGGTTCAAATTGTCATCTCTCTCCTGCGCGGCGACCCTCAGGATTGGGCTTTTTCCCTGACACCTGGGGATCCTGTTTTGAGTGATGTTGAAGCGTTTTTTCAGGCTTTGGGCTTATTGTACGATGAGCCTAATGTCACTGATCAAGCTGAAAAAACTTTGTTGGCATTAAGTCAGGGGCTTGAGGACGCTGAGTTATACTGTCAGAGATTCCGTAGGTGGGCATTCCTGACCAAATGGAATGACGACGCTTTGGCAGCTCTTTTTCGGAAGGGACTGTCAGATAATGTAAAGGATGTTATGGTGGGATTCCCTGTTCCCTCTGGTCTCAATGATTCTATGTCATTAGCGATTCAAATTGACAGACGTTTGCGTGAGCGGAGAAGTATGCGTGGAATAATGTTGCCTTGTGAACCTGCTTCTGAATCCATGCAGTGTGATAGAGTGGTTTCTGGGGCACAGCGTCATGAATTTCGAAAGCGCAATGGGTTATGTTTCTACTGTGGTGATGCCTCTCATGCTATTTCAGTCTGCCCTAAGCGGGGAAGACGTTTTGCACGCTCAGTTGTCTTGGGTAGTGTTCAGACTAAGTTTTTATTAACTGTTACCCTGATATGCTCTCTGTCCTCATTTTCTGCTCAGGCTTTTGTTGATTCTGGAGCAGCTATTAACCTGATGGATTTTGATTTTGCTAAACGTTGTGGGTTTCCCTTGATACCCCTACGGAAGTCTATTCCCCTACTGGGGATCGATTCTACCCCTTTGGCTGAGAATAAACCTCAGTTCTCTACTCAGGTGATAATGAGGGTAGAACCTGATCATCAGGAGAGTTGCAAATTTTTGGTTCTGTATAATCTGCATGACATTATCGTACTGGGTTTCCTTGGTTACAGTCTCATAATCCTGTTTTGGATTGGAAATCTGTGTCTGTTACCAGTTGGGGCTGCCAATGTGTTAATACCAACACTCCTGTTTTTTCTGCCTCCCCCAGGCTCAGGATGTTCCTGACTTTTTGATTGATTTTTCTGATGTGTTTAGCGAAAGTAAATCTGCATCCTTTCCTCCCCATAGGAGCTATGACTGCGCTATTGAATTATTGCCTGGTAGTAAATTCCCTAAAGGTCGCCTTTTTAACCTGTCTGTACCTGAACATTACGCTATGCGGTCTTATATCAAGGAGTCATTGGAGAAGGGTCATATCAGACCATCCTCTTCACCCTTAGGTGCCGGTTTTTTCTTTGTGACCAAAAAGGATGGTTCATTAAGGCCGTGTATTGATTATCGTCTCTTGAACAATATTACTGTGAAATATCAATATCCTTTACCCTTGATCTCTGATCTGTTTTCCAGGGTGAAAAACGCTACTTGGTTTACCAAGCTTGACCTCAGGGGGGCATATAACCTTATTCGCATTAAGCACGGGGATGAATGGAAGACGGCATTTAATATCCCTGATGGGCATTTTGAGTACCTTGTGATGCCCTTTGGGCTCACTAATGCTCCTTCTGTCTTCCAGTCCTTCATGAATGACATTTTCAGGGATTTTGTGGATAAATTTCTGATTGTTTATTTGGATGATATCTTGATTTTTTCCAATGACTGGGACTCTCATGTAAAACATGTTCGGACTGTGTTCCAGATTTTGAGAGAGAATGCTCTGTATGTGAAGGGATCAAAGTGTCTTTTTGGCGTTCAGAGGATCTCATTTCTGGGATTCATTTTGTCCCCATCTGTTATTGAAATGGACCCGGTCAAAGTTCAGGCCATCTGTGATTGGGTCCAACCTACTTCATTAAAGGCTCTTCAAAGATTCTTGGGTTTTGCCAATTTTTATCGTAAATTTATTGGTAATTTCTTTGTTATTGTTAAACCATTAACTGATTTGACCAAGAAGGGTTCTGATGTGGTGAATTGGCCTCCTGAGGCAGTCTCTGCATTTCAGGAACTTAAGCAGAGATTCACTTCTGCTCCTGTTCTACGGCAGCCTGATGTTTCTCTACCATTTCAGGTGGAGGTTGATGCCTCTGAAATTGGGGCAGGTGCCGTTTTGTCCCAAAGAGATCCAGAGACCTCTAAAAGTAACCCTTGTGCCTTTTTCTCTCGAAAATTTTCTCCCACTGAACGTAATTATGACGTGGGTAATCGGGAGTTATTAGCCATGAAGTGGGCTTTTGAAGAGTGGAGACATTGGCTGGAGGGAGCCAAACATCAGGTGGTGGTCCTTACGGACCATAGGAATCTAGTTTATCTGGAATCTGCCAAGCGACTTAATACTAGACAGGCCAGGTGGGCCTTGTTTTTCACACGTTTTAATTTTGTGGTTTCATTTCTTCCTGGCACTAAAAATGTTAAAGCGGATGCCCTCTCGAGGAGTTTCCTGGCGGACTCTCCTGAGTTATCTGATCCTTCTGTTATTTTGAAAGCGGGTGTAGTTCTTTCCGCCATCTCGCCCAATTTGAGACTGGCTCTGGAGGGGTGTCAGGAGGACAAGCCCGAGCGCTGCCCTGTTGGGAAATTGTTTGTCCCGGACCAGTGGAAAAAGAATGTAATGTCTGAGATTCATTGTTCCACGTTGGCCGGTCATCCCGGAATTTTTGGTACCAGAGACTTGGTTAGTCGGTCCTTTTGGTGGTCTACCTTGTCTCGTGATGTCAGGGAGTTTGTGCAGTCCTGCGGGACTTGCTCTCGCTCCAAGCCTTGCTCTCGTTCTAGTGGTTTGTTGATGCCATTACCTGTGCCCAAGAGACCATGGACCCATATCTCTATGGATTTCATTTCCGACCTCCCTGTTTCTCAGAGAATGACCGTCATCTGGGTGATTTGCGATAGGTTTTCCAAGATGATACATCTTGTGCCATTACCTAAGTTGCCTTCCTCCTCTGAATTGGTGCCTTTGTTTCTTCAGCACGTGGTTCGTTTACACGACATTCCTGAGAACATTGTGTCTGACAGAGGAGTCCAGTTTGTTTCCAGTTTTTGGAGGACCTTTTGTTCTAAAATTGGTGTTCAATTGTCTTTCTCCTCGGCGTTTCATCCTCAGACCAATGGTCAAACTGAGAGAACAAACCAGACATTGGAGACTTATCTAAGATGCTTTGTGTCTGCTGATCAGGATGACTGGGTCTCTTTTTTTGCCTTTGGCTGAGTTTGCTCTTAATAATAGGGCTAGCTCTGCCACTTTGATGTCTCCATTTTTCTGTAATTCTGGGTTTCACCCTCGATTTTCTTCAGGACAGACGGAGGCTTCTGTCTGTCCAGGTGTTGACTCTGTTGTAGAGCGTATGCAACAGATTTGGGACCAGGTAGTGGAGAGGTTGTCCCTCTCTCAGGAGAGGGCCCAACGGTTTGCTAACCGGCATAGGACTGATGGTCCTCGGTTTAAAGTGGGGGACTTGGTCTGGTTGTCCTCAAGAATATTCCTATGAGAGTGGCATCTCCTAAATTTAAGCCTAGGTTCATTGGACCTTATAAGATCATGGAGATTCTTAATCCTGTTTCTTTTCGTTTGCTTCTTCCAGGGACATTTAAGATCCATAACGTGTTCCACAAGTCCTTGTTGAAGAGGTTTGTTGAGCCAGTGGTTCCTACTACTGTGCCTCCTGACCCTGTTTTGGTTGAGGGCAATCTGGAGTATGTGGTTGAGAAAATATTGAATTCTCGTTTTTCTAGACGGAAACTCCAGTATTTGGTTAAATGGAGAGGTTATGGTCAGGAAGACAATTCTTGGATGTTTGCTTCGGACATCCATGCTAGGAGACTCATCCGTGCTTATCATAGAACCCATCCTGACCGACCTGGTTGCTCAAATGAGGGTTCGGTGACCCCTCCTCAAGGGGGGGTACTGTTGTGAATAGGCTGGAAATGAGTTCTGAGCAGAAACTCCCTCTGGTGGTTACAAACGGTACTGGACTGTCCAGTGAAGATTGTGAGGATTGGGAATCAGGTGTTACTGACTGGTCTTATATAAGGGAGTCGCCTTCCCATCAGGGTTGCCGGTGATCAATTGTTCTGGTCTCAATCCTTGATTCCTGTTTCCTTGGTAGCCTGCTGTGTTGTGTCTGAATCTCCTGCTAACAGATAAGACATTTTCTTCTTTTTGTTTTTGTGCTTGATTTTTGCATTTTGTCCTGCACTTCTGTGGGGCCTTCAGGGTCCCCTCAGGGGCTTTTGCCCTCTCAGTTCAGTTCAGCCACTGATATTTGTACATTTGCTTTTTCCAGTTTTTTCAGTGGCTGCTGTTTTGTTTTTGGTTACACCAGAGAACTAATTTAGGTGGTAGAGGTCGTGTGATCTCAGGTGTTTTTGAAATTAGTAGAGTTGGTGCTTTTCAGGGTTTTTGGGATTGCAGTAAGTGCCCTTCCTATCCTTTTCTATTTAGTAAGTTTGGGTCCCAACGTTTGCTCATACTATTTTCTGTCTGTGTCAGTATTTCTTCTTGTCTAACCGCCATTACATGTTTGGGGGCTTTCTATGTTCTTTGGGGATCTGCTCCGGGGCAGATAGTTTTCCTCTTTCTATCTTTAGGTGTAGTTAGTTTCTCAGGCTGTGACGAGGCGTCTAGGACTAACGTAGGAACGCTCCACGGCTGCCTCTAGTTGTGGTGGTTAGTCAGGGTACTGCAATCTCATAGTTTCCAACTGCTCTGGTGTATTTCCTTTTTGCCTGCTCTCCTCAGCTACCAAATCATAACAGTGCTGGAGCAGACGTCTTTGGGACAAAGTTCTGCGTTTCCCCTTCTGAGCATGCCCAGGGTAAGATCTCTCATTGGAGATCAGGGGTCACATGTTCAGGTACTGCAGCAGCTCCTATTGGTCTGCCAGGAAGGTCCTGAAACTACATGTGTTTTGGAACAGTTTCTCATTGGTCCTTGTTTCTGGCAGGTCCTGTAGCTGTTACTATAAAAGTGTGGCATGGCTGGGCCACCATGCGCTAATATCATCCGTTATATGCTTTGCACCTGTGTGGTCATGTCACGCTGTCTAATGATATGTATACTATGTCAGTAAACTATTAATACAGGAACAACACTCTATACAACAACTAGTATAGCTACATCAGCATGTAAGTATAGAATAGGTTTACCTGACACGATATCTGCTGAACCCAGGGTTAATCTTGAGGACTTGATGAGCTGAAACAGGAAAGTGGTGGACCGGGATCTAACCTGACCCTAAACTGGGGTCCTAACTAATCCCTCACCTTGGAGGTACTGATAATGGTTCAGAGGTCCAAGTCACCAACCTAACCCTGTCTCCTATCAGACCCTGAACCCTGTAATCAGTCCTAAGAAGGATCCTGACTACCACCAAAGGAATATGGGCTGATCTTAGCTAAATACACAGATTAGACATATAAGACAGACAGGATAACACTCGCTTGCATACACACTCAAAAACCAAAGGAACATAAATGGTCTGGGAAATAAACTCTAACCAAGTTGAGCTTAGAACAACTAAGGAGCTCACAACTAAAGTCTATACAGATTCATTCCTATCTGTGGTCTGCATGAAGGTTTCACTGGCAACTCCCCAAGCAGACAACCAGGAATTTAAAGGAAACCAATCAACAAATAATCAATTGCAGCCGGGAGAAACTGCACCCAGTCCCAGCACCGAGCACAGACAGAATTAACTCCCTAGCTGCCAAACACAAAGAAACAGCAGCTCAGCTGTGAGAAGTCAAAATGTGCAACCGCGACGATCTTCGTGGCAATGCACACATGACAGTACCCCCCCTTCTACGAGGGGCCTCCGGACCCTCAGGGCCAGGCCTGCCCGGGTGAGTTCTGTGGAAGGTCCGAACCAAACGATCTGCGTTAACATCAGACGCAGGGACCCACGTCCTCTCCTCTGGACCATACCCCTTCCAATGCACCAAGTACTGAAGGGACCGGCGATTCAGACGTGAGTCAATGATCTTTGATACTTGAAATTCCAAGTTACCATTGACCAACACAGGAGGAGGAGGTAGAGGTGACGGTATGACTGGTGCCACATACCTTTTAAGTAATGACTTGTGGAACACATCATGAATTTTAAACGTAGGAGGGAGGTCCAGACGAAATGCCACAGGATTAATTATGGAACTGATCCTGTACGGCCCGATGAATCTGGGACCCAGTTTCCAGGAGGGCACTTTAAGTTTTATATTCCTGGTAGACAACCATACCAGATCGTTCACATTCAGATCTGGACCAGAAACTCTCCTCCTATCAGCCATACGTTTGTAACGGTTCCCCATAGCACTCAGATTATTCAATACACCTCTCCACACAGAAGCAAGTGACGACGAGAAACGCTCCTCCTCAGGAACCCCAGAAGGGCCCCCCCCATTGAAAGTACAAAACTGAGGATGAAAACCATATGCCCCAAAAAACGGGGACTTACCAGTGGACTCGCTCCGCCTGTTGTTAAGAGCGAACTCTGCCAGAGGCAAGAAAGAAGACCAGTCCTCTTGGTTCTCTGAGACAAAACACCGGAGATATGTCTCTAAGCTCTGATTCAGATGCTCTGTCTGACCATTGGTCTGCGGATGAAAAGCCGAGGAAAATGACAATTGCATCCCCCGACGTAAACAAAATGCCCTCCAAAATTTGGACACAAACTGAGACCCCCTATCTGACACCACATCAGAAGGCAACCCATGAAGTCTAACAATCTCCCTAATGAACACCTGCGCCAGAGTTTTAGCATTAGGGAGTGCAGGAAGAGCAACGAAATGTGCCATCTTACTGAACCTGTCAACAACCACCAGTATGACAGTATTCCCTGACGACGGAGGAAGGTCCGTAATGAAGTCCATAGATAAATGAGTCCATGGACGCTCCGGAAGTTTCAAGGGTAAAAGGGTCCCAGACGGACGGGTATGAGGGGTTTTAGAGCGAGCACACACCCCACATGACGCGACAAAAGTTATAACATCTTTATTAGCATTAGGCCACCAAAACCGGCGAGAAAGGAGATCTAAAGTAGCCTTACTCCCTGGATGTCCTGCTAGAGCAGAATTATGATGTGCCTCAATAACCTTTTGTCTCAACAGATTTGGGACAAACAGTCTCCCTGGAGGTCCTGCAGGGGTGTCCCCCTGAGCCTCTAACACCTCCTCCTCAAGCTCAGAAAATACAGCCGACACTACCACCCCCTCCTGAAGGATAGGACTCGGGTCATCCGTTTTCCCGGCCCCTGGGAAACTGCGAGACAAGGCATCAGCCTTTACATTCTTAGACCCCGGGCGATAAGTGACGACAAAATTAAACCTGGTAAAAAACAACGACCATCGAGCTTGTCTGGAATTCAGACGCTTAGCGGATTCCAAATACAACAGGTTCTTGTGATCAGTAATAACGGTAACCGGGTGGACTGCCCCCTCCAAAAAGTGACGCCATTCTTCAAAAGCTAACTTAATGGCCAAAAGTTCCCTATTGCCGATATCATAATTCCTTTCGGCGGACGACAATTTCTTAGAAAAGAAAGCGCACGGATGCCATTTACCAGGGGACGGACCCTGGGACAATATAGCACCCACCCCTACGTCAGACGCATCCACCTCCACAATGAACGGCTGAGATGCATCTGGTTGGATGAGAACGGGTGCCGAAGCAAAACATCTCTTCAAAGAGGAAAAGGCTTGACAAGCTTTGTCCGACCATTTAGAAAAATCCGTCCCTTTTCTTGTCATGTCAGTGAGAGGTTTGACGACAGATGAGAAATTACAAATAAATTTCCGGTAGTAGTTAGCAAACCCCAAAAAACGCTGCAGAGCCTTAAGATCCCCTGGCTGATCCCATTCAAGCACTGCTCTCACCTTTTCAGGGTCCATACGGAAACCGGAGGCTGACACCAAAAAACCCAAAAACTGAAGTTCCTGTACGGCAAATACACACTTCTCCAGTTTGGCGTATAATTTATTGTCTCGCAAGATCTGCAACACCTGTCTCACATGCTCCTGATGAGACACAAGATCTGGCGAGTAAATTAAAATGTCGTCCAAATATACAACCACAAACAGCCCCACAAGGTGACGAAAAATGTCATTAACAAAATGTTGGAATACTGCTGGTGCAGTAGTCAGACCAAAAGGCATGACTAGGTTCTCATAATGTCCCTCCGGCGTGTTAAACGCCGTTTTCCACTCATCCCCCTCTTTTATCCTAATCAGATTATACGCCCCCCTGAGATCCAATTTAGAAAACCATTTGGCGCCAACAATTTGATTGAAGAGATCAGGAATAAGAGGGAGTGGATACGGATCTCGAACAGTAATCCGATTAAGTTCGCGGAAATCCAAGCAAGGGCGTAGGCCTCCATCTTTCTTCTTCACAAAGAAGAACCCCGCGGCTACTGGGGAAGATGAAGGTCTAATATGCCCTTTGGCCAGACTTTCAGAAATATAATCTTTCATAGCCTGCCTCTCAGGACCAGAAAGATTATACAACCTAGCTTTAGGCAACTTAGCATCAGGAAGGAGATTAATAGAGCAGTCATACACGCGATGAGGAGGCAACTCCTGACACCCCTCCTCAGAGAAAACATCCCCAAAATCCTCCAAAAAAGGAGGCAATGTACTAGGCACGACCGCACTAATGACTGTGTTCATGCAGTTGCTTTTGCAAAACTCGCCCCATTGGCTTATTTCTCTGGACTGCCAATTAATCACAGGGTTTATGTTTAACCAACCAAGGAAGTCCCAACACAATGGGAGTAGGTAGACCCTCCAACACATAACAAGATAATTGTTCCTATGTATTGCCCCTACCCGAAGGTCAATGTTATGAACCTCATGAACAAAGCTACCTTGGCCGAGAGGCCTGGCATCAATGGAGAATATAGGTATCGGTTTGACCAATACACTAAGATGCATACCTTGAGCCTGAGCAAACTGAGCGTCAACCAGATTAGCCCCGGAACCACTATCAAGAAGAACAGACAATCTCTCCACTCTCGTACCAACTACCACCTCCACTGGTACAAGGAACTGAGAAGAACTGGCGGATGAAATACATACTCCCAGGTTGTCGTCCACCACACAACCTGGGATTAACAGTTTTCCGGCGACTTTTGGCTCAACAAGGCACGGGATGGACATTCTCCAACAAAATGTCCCTCTTTCCCGCAGAAAAAACATCTTCTAGTCCTGCGGCGTACCGCCAATCCCCTCCTACGAAATGATGTCCCTCCCAACTGCATAGGCTCATCCGAACAGACAAGGGGAACCTCAACATAAGGGACTTTAGTGGTAGGAGGAGAAACAACAGGGAGTGGGGTTACCTCACCCCTCTCCCGAAGCCGTCTATCAGTACGGATAGCTAAGGCCATAGCAGCCTCCAGAGAAGGAGGAGACTCATACTGAGCCAAAACGTCTTTTAATTTATCAGAAAGCCCATGACAAAACTGGCTCCTAAGAGCTGGGTCATTCCACTGAGTATCTGTGGCCCATCTACGAAACTCAGAAGCAAATTCCTCTGCCGGACGATCTCCCTGCTGTATCTTACGTAATTTTGTCTCAGCAAGAGAGACCCGATCTGGGTCATCATATACCAATCCCAGGGCAGTAAAAAATTGATCTACAGACAGTAGAGCCGGGGATCCCGGAGGAAGGGAAAATGCCCAGGATTGAGGGTCCCCTTGCAGAAGTGATATAACAATTCCCACTCTCTGCTCCTCACTCCCTGATGATCGAGGCCGAAGCCGAAAATACAATTTACATGCCTCCCGGAAGGTGAAAAATTTGTCTCGCCCACCAGTGAACCTGTCCGGGAGAGCAACCTTAGGTTCAACTGTGGTTTGCTCCAGGGGAGACAAAACTTTGGACTTAATGTCCGTCAGCTCCATGGATAATCCCTGCAACTGCAGAGCCAGCTGGGCTACTGGATCCATGGTAACTGGAGATAATTTTTATGGCCAGTGAAAATGTCACGCTGTCTAATGATATGTATACTATGTCAGTAAACTATTAATACAGGAACAACACTCTATACAACAACTAGTATAGCTACATCAGCATGTAAGTATAGAATAGGTTTACCTGACACGATATCTGCTGAACCCAGGGTTAATCTTGAGGACTTGATGAGCTGAAACAGGAAAGAGGTGGACCGGGATCTAACCTGACCCTAAACTGGGGTCCTAACTAATCCCTCACCTTGGAGGTACTGATAATGGTTCAGAGGTCCAAGTCACCAACCTAACCCTGTCTCCTATCAGACCCTGTACCCTGTAATCAGTCCTAAGAAGGATCCTGACTACCACCAAAGGGATATGGGCTGATCTTAGCTAAATACACAGATTAGACATATAAGACAGACAGGATAACACTCGCTTGCATACACACTCAAAAACCAAAGGAACATAAATGGTCTGGGAAATAAACTCTAACCAAGTTGAGCTTAGAACAACTAAGGAGCTCACAACTAAAGTCTATACAGATTCATTCCTATCTGTGGTCTGCATGAAGGTTTCACTGGCAACTCCCAAGCAGACAACCAGGAATTTAAAGGAAACCAATCAACAAATAATCAATTGCAGCCGGGAGAAACTGCACCCAGTCCCAGCACCGAGCACAGACAGAATTAACTGTAAGGTTCTATGTATATATTCCTGAAACTCAGTTTGTTCGTCAGCCATTTTACTTTCTGTCTTGCTGCAGCTATCTTGCCCTCAGTCAAAATGAAGTTTCCAGCTTGCATGTTCCCGCCCTGATTCTCTCCTTTGCTTCTTAAGCAGCCACAGCTGAGCAATCAGTGCTTCAGAATCTAGCCTGCAGTGAACCTGTGACTTGACTCCTGTAAGCCTTGGACCTTGTACTCCAGCTATTCCTACTGAGGAACTCTGAAGCACTTGTGGACTCTGAACCCTGCTCTTTGAAAGACCCACGTTTGCATGGACTTACGGTAACAGAGAAGAAGATCCTGAATCTGTATTGGAGGTGATTGCTGAGCTTGGATTACTCTGGCCTGCTGTGTCTCCTGTTTCTGTGTCTGCAAACTGTGTGACTATTTCTGCCAACTTGTATGAAGTAATACAGGACTTTTCTATATCAAACCTGTGACTCCTGTGTTTTCATCGCACCCAAGCACAAGACGCTATATGAACTGTACTACATACATTACAAGATTCTGAAGCCAAAACGTTAGTGTCTGCTGGGTCTGGAAGGCTGTGTCTGCTGTACTGTGGATATCAGACGTCCGGTTGTACTTTCTGTGATGACAGTGGTTGTGACTTCTCACAACCATTCCAGGTGAGCAATTCCCTTAAGTTTTTTCTTTTTGCAGTGTTACCACAGGTAAACACTATTGTTTTTTTTTTTTTTTCCTTTCTTTTCTCTTTTTTGTCTGCTGTAACTCTGGATATCAGATGTCTGGTTGAAACTTTCTGTGATGATAGTGGTTGTGACTTCTCACAACCATTCCAGGTGAGCAGTTCACTTAATTTTTTTTTCTCTCTGCAGTGTTGCCACAGGTGAACACTATTGTTTTTTTTTTCTCTCTCCTCTTCTTCCAGTAATCCTGTCTTAAAAGATCTGGAAAATGGAGGCCCGCATAAAGGTATTTTGCGGAGTGACTGATAATATCCTTGCAGATTTGCAGAATATAAAGACCCGTTTTACAAATCTACAGGACCTCAATAATCACAATTTGCAAGTGGTTGGACAGACTACCCAGGATTTGCGAGCCAGGATTGAGGTTCTAGAGGGGCGAGTCCAGGCTCCTGCCGTAGCCCCGAGTGCTGGGATTCCCAAGTTGCCCCCTTTTCGTTTTGGCGGTAAACGTGAGAAATTCAGGGGATTTATTAATCAATGCAATCTTTTTTTTTCTGCACATGCTTCACAATTTCCCACTGAACGATCTAAGGTGCTTACTATAATTATGTTGCTTACCAACAAGGCTTTAATGTGGGCAAACCCTCTGATTGAGACTGAGGATGATTGTTTGAATCACCTTGATGATTTTATTTCAGCCATGGGGCAGGTGTTTGATGACCCCAATCGAGGTGCAACAGCTGAAGCAGCCATGTTAGCTTTGCGCCAAGGTAAGCACTCGGTAGCTGAATATGCCTTGGATTTCAGGAGATGGGCCCTTGATACCACCTGGGACAGTTCCGCCAAAAAATCTATTTTTCGAAAGGGGTTATCTCCACTGATTAAGGATGAACTTGCTCGTGCCGACCCTCCCACTGCGTTAGGTGACTTTATTAACTACTGCATCCGTATTGATACTCGTCTGACTGAACGCAGGCAAGAGAGATGGTTCGAAAGCAATCGTACTAACCTTTTCCTACCTTCCTCTCCAGCTAAGGAACCTTTGAGTAGGATTACACGGGAACCTGAACCTGAACCCATGCAGGTAGACTCTTTACAACGACGGGTTAGTGATGCACGCAAGGAACATCGTTTTAAGGAGAATCTATGTTTCTATTGTGGTAAGTCAGGGCACTTCATTATAAACTGCCCCAGCCGTTCTCGTAAGACTACTGCAGCACTCATTCATTGTGAGTGTTGCGAGAGGGGATCTGTCAGGTCCGAGCAACAGATCTTGATTTCTCGGACTTAAACTCCGTTACCTCTGAGGACGTTGACTGTGTAAACGCTGCCATTTTTCAAGTTTCCTCAGCGGTGTCCCAGCTGAGTTGTAAGAAAAACAATTCTCATTGCTTTCTTTCCATCAAACTCTGGGTTGACTCAGCTTGGGTGTCTAGCTCTGCTATGATCGACTCAGGGGCAAGTGGAAATTTTATGGATGTCTCCTTTGCTCTGAAACAGGGAATACGTTCAGTGAAGAAGGCTACTCCAGTACAGATGGAAACTGTGGATGGCTCCCTGCTGACCTCTGGACCAGTGGATCAGGAAACAGAGCCTTTGAGGGTTCTTATGGGTAAAGATCATCAAGAGAAACTGTCCTTTATGCTTATCGCTTCTCCCCACTTTCCCATTATTCTAGGGCTACCATGGCTGCAGGCTCAGAATCCTACCATTAACTGGGAGACCAAGGAATTACACTTTCCAGAGAAACAGATGAGTCCAAAAGTTTCAGCTTGCTCTGTTCCTAAAGGAATCATGTCAGTCCCTGAACTACCAGCTGTATACCAGGACTATGTGGATTTATGTGACAAGAAGAACGCTGACCAGCTTCCTCCTCACCGTCCATATGATTGTCCAATTGAATTATTGCCTGGAGCAGAGATACCTTTTGGTAAGATCTACCCCCTGGCGGGGCCCGAGCTAAAGGCTTTAAAGGATTACATAGATGAAAATCTAGCCAAGGGCTTCATACGCCCCTCTTCATCTCCTGCAGGTGCACCCATCTTCTTTGTAAAGAAGAAAGATGGATCTCTGAGACCATGCGTAGACTATAGGGAACTCAATAAGGTTACTATTAGAAACCGTTATCCATTGCCTTTAATCCCTGAGTTATTGGAGAGAGTGCGACATGCCAAAATTTTTTCTAAACTAGATCTTCGTGGGGCCTATAACTTAGTCCGTATTAGACCTGGGGATGAATGGAAGACTGCATTCAGGTCACGCTATGGACACTTTGAATATCTAGTTATTTTTTTTCGTCTGAGTACCGCCCCAGCCACTTTCCAACACTTGGTGAATGACATCTTCAGGGATCTCCTAGATACATTCGTGGTAATTTATTTGGATGATATTCTAATTTTTTCTAACTCCACAGAGGAACATCATGGACATGTGAGAATGGTCTTGGAACGTCTAAGACAAAATCATCTTTACATAAAACTTGAAAAGTGTGAATTCCATAGGACCGAAATTCAATTTCTGGGGTATGTACTGTCTACACAAGGAATTAGTATGGATGGAAGCAAAACCCAAGCCATCAAGGATTGGCCAAGTCCTAGAAATGTGAAGGAGGTACAGCGCTTCATCGGGTTTGCCAACTTCTATAGACGTTTCATTAGAAATTTCTCTGAGGTAGTGTCACCTATCACTCAACTTACCCGGAAAGAGTCTAGGTTTTCCTGGACTCCCCAAGCCCAGGAAGCATTTTCCCGTCTAAAAGATAAATTTACCACTGCACCTATCCTAGTACATCCCAACCCCGAGCTTGCCTTCATAATAGAGGTGGATGCTTCAGACTGTGCCGTTGGAGCTATACTCTCTCAGAGAACAGGTGAGAAGAATGTCTTGCATCCCTGTGCCTTCTTTTCCCAGCAGTTGTCTTCGGCTGAGAGGAACTACGATGTGGGCAATAGAGAGTTGTTGGCCATTATTGCCGCCTTCAAAGAATGGAGACACCTTCTTCAGGGAGCTGCACAGCAAATAGTCGTCCTGACAGACCATCGTAACCTTGAGTTTATCAGGTCGGCTAAGTGCCTGACTCCTCGCCAGGCTCGCTGGAATCTTTTCTTAAACCAATTTAATTTTATCATCTCTTAGAGACCAGGATCGCGCAATGGAAAGGCTGATGCACTCTCTAGGATTTACTCAGCAGAGACACGTCCAATTACTCCTCCTAAGACTATTCTTCCTGACTCTAGATTCCTAGGAGTAATTCATAATCAAGACCTACTTAAGGACATCAAGGAAGCATACCATGCGGATTCCTTTTTGGCACAACCCCCAAGGGACGTAAGTCTTGTCTTTAAGAATGGTGTGTGGATTCAGGGACAACGTCTGTATATTCCTGAAACAGTCAGATTAAGAGTATTGCAACTCATTCACGATTCCAAGATAGCTGGGCATAGAGGAATTCTAAAGACACAGGAATTTCTTTCTCGTTTCTTTTGGTGGCCCACTTGCAGGAAGGATGTTTTGAATTATGTCACTTCATGTGAGGTCTGTGCAAGATGCAAAACACCTCGCTCCTCACCAACTGGTCTGTTACAGCCTCTTCCCACCCCGTCCCGCCCGTGGGGATCCATTTCTATGGACTTCATTGTGGAGTTACCAACCTCTCAGGGGAAGAACACCATTCTAGTGGTGGTTGACCGTCTAACAAAGGCAGCTCATTTTATCCCTTGTGTCGGCTTACCCACTGCAAAACAGACATCAGATTTGATGATTAAAGATGTGTTTCGCTTACATGGAGTACCGGATGAGGTTATTTCGGATCGAGGGGTGCAATTCACTTCTAGGTTTTGGCAAAATTTCTGTGCAGCATTGGACATTAAAGTAAACCTTTCTTCTGCTTTTCATCCCCAGACTAATGGACAGACCGAACGAACCAATCAAACCCTGGAGCAGTATCTCCGCTGCTTTATCTGCCACCTACAGGATGATTGGGTGGATCTACTTCCATTAGCTGAGTTCTCGTATAACAACTCTCAGAGTGCCTCCACTAAACAGTCTCCTTTTTACTCTAATCTAGGTTATCATCCTAACATTCTACCACGATTTCCCATAGAAACGCCTTTACCAGCAGTGGCTGAAAGAATCACGTCTTTACAGAAGAATATGGATCTTCTAAAGGAAAATCTGGAATCGGCTCAAGAAAGGTACAAGAAAGCAGCAGATAAATTTCGTAAACCTGCACCAGCTTTCAAGGTAGGAGACTTGGTCTGGCTGTCAACCAGAAATCTTAAGTTAAGGATTCCATCGTCTAAGTTGGGACATAAGTACATTGGACCCTATAAAATCAGTAAAATTATAAGTGCCGTTGCTTGTCGTCTTCAACTGCCCAGAACTATGAGAATCCACCCTGTCTTTCATGTATCCCTACTAAAGGCTGCGACACCCAATACGTTTCCTGGACGTTCCTCTCCTTGCCCTGACCCAGTGCTAGTCGATGGTCAGGAAGAATTTGTGGTGGAAAGGATTTTAGATTCCAGGTTGTATAGAAATCAGTTACAATATCTGATTAAATGGCAGGGCTACCCAGTGGAGGACAACTCATGGGAACCGGTCAATAACGTTAATGCTCCTCGCTTGCTCCGTCAGTTTCATCAGAGGTACCCACACAAGCCTGGTCTGAGGTCATCCGGAGGTTGTCCTTAAGGGGGGAGTAATGTAAGGTTCTATGTATATATTCCTGAAACTCAGTTTGTTCGTCAGCCATTTTACTTTCTGTCTTGCTGCAGCTATCTTGCCCTCAGTCAAAATGGAGTTTCCAGCTTGCATGTTCCCGCCCTGATTCTCTCCTTTGCTTCTTAAGCAGCCACAGCTGAGCAATCAGTGCTTCAGAATCTAGCCTGCAGTGAACCTGTGACTTGACTCCTGTAAGCCTTGGACCTTGTACTCCAGCTATTCCTACTGAGGAACTCTGAAGCACTTGTGGACTCTGAACCCTGCTCTTTGAAAGACCCACGTTTGCATGGACTTACGGTAACAGAGAAGAAGATCCTGAATCTGTATTGGAGAGTGATTGCTGAGCTTGGATTACTCTGGCCTGCTGTGTCTCCTGTTTCTGTGTCTGCAAACTGTGTGACTATTTCTGCCAACTTGTATGAAGTAATACAGGACTTTTCTATATCAAACCTGTGACTCCTGTGTTTTCATCGCACCCAAGCACAAGACGCTATATGAACTGTACTACATACATTACATTAACTCCCTAGCTGCCAAACACAAAGAAACAGCAGCTCAGCTGTGAGAAGTCAAAATGTGCAACCGCGACGATCTTCGTGGCAATGCACACATGACAGGTCATGCGTGTGTGTGGTTAGGGCGGCTGAAATACGCCACTACAATACCGACTTAATCGGTGAGGAGGGTCGGTGTCCTAGATGCCCTAGATTACCGGCATAACCGGTGAGGAGTTTGATTGCCGTATTCAGGGCTTGGCGTTCAGACGCCATAGATTGCGGGTGACTCCCTCGAGGACATTAGCGCGTGATCACGTTCTATGTTCGCTTAGCAGTCAACTGTGTACCTGGGTGCCTGACAGGACACAGAAGTTTGTCTCTGCGGCTCTGTGATGTAAAAGGGTTCGCTTTCAACGCTAGACAGCACCCTAGCGTGTTTATTTTGCGACTCAGTGGTGTTAAGTGAGTTCGCACACATCGCCATATAGCGCTACGGCATTCCTTCTAGCGGCTCTGTTGAATAACAGAGTTCGCACATATTGCCACAGCGCTTTACGGCGTTTATTTTGGCGACTCTGCGGGATAACAGAGTTTGCTTATTGCGCCATTTTACTAGCAGCAGGCTCCGCCTGCACGGTGGACCCTGGGCTGCGAACGCACCTCTCTACATCATATATTTGGTGCGTTCCGCAGACCCTAACAGAGAGCATGTTTCATTACTCATATTATTATTCTGTTATTCTGTGAAAGGCTGAAATCTGAAGATGTGTGTTGTGCACATTAATGCATTGATGTTCCAAAATGTCCAAGTGCAGATCCAAAAATCAACATCAGGCTACCAGATAAACACTGAAAGAGACCACGCTGGGGACCTCACAATAAATTTTGCAGTTATTATCATTGCTAGAGATAGGGAATACAATTTTCACCGTTGCACAATGTGCAAAGATTTTTAAAAAATTACCCAAGGGGTCTGTATCAGACATGCCGAAAGACGCCATGATGGGGACATCACAATGCATTTTGCAGTTATTGCAAGAGATAGAGAAAGGGAGTGCAAGTTTCACCAGTGCAAAGTTTTCAAAAAATTACCCAAGGGGTCTGTATCAGACAAGCTGAAAGAGGCTGTAATGGGAAACTGACAATACATTTTGCAGTTATTACAAGAGGTAGAGATGGGAAATATAAGTTTCACCATTGCACAATGTGCAAAGATTTAAAAAAATTACCCAAGGGGTCTGTATCAGACATGCCGAAAGACGCCATGATGGGGACATCACAATACATTTTGCAGTTATTGCAAGAGATAGAGAAAGGGAGTGCAAGTTTCACCAGTGCAAAGTTTTCAAAAAAATACCCAAGGGTTCTGTATCAGACAGCTGAAAGACGCCATGATGGGGACATCACAATACATTTTGTAGTTATTACAAGAGGTAGAGAAAGGGAGAGCAAGTTTCACCATTGCACAAGGTGCAAAGTTTTCAAAATATTACCCAAATGGTCTGTATCAGACAAGCTGAAAGAGGCCATGATGGGGACATCACAATACATTGTGCAGTTATTACAGAGGGTAGAGATAGGGAGTACAAGTATGACCATTGCACAATGTACAAAGTTTTGAAAAAGTAAAAAACATTACCCACATGGGGTATACATAGATGACCACTAAATAGTTGATGCAGAAGTAGGAGGAGGAGTTGATTTCCTGAACAAAATGGGTTTGGATGGTAAGGGATGGACGTTAAGACAAATTAAAAAAACAAACATTTAGGCTGCATCTAAATAGTTGATGCAGAAGTAGGAGGAGGAGTTGATTTCCTGAACAAAATGGGTTTGGATGGTAAGGGATGGACGTTAAGACAAATTAAAAAAACAAACATTTAGGCTGCATCTACATTACGTTGCTGTTATCCGTAGGGCTTACAAAGTCAGAGGAAATCCAGACCTTATTCAATTTTAGAAGAGTTAGCCTGTCTGCATTTTCCATTGACAGTCTGCACCAGCCAAACTATAAACCCGCTCAGACAACACACTTGCGGCAAGACATGGCAGCAACTCTAAGGCGTACAAGGACAGGTCAGGCCAAGTGTGCAGCTTGGACAACCAATTGTTAAAGAGCACTGAAGAATTAGGAAGGACACTGGTCACTGAAGTAGTCCTTCACCATCTTAGTCAACTTCTCTCTTCTCATCATAATTACACCCAAATATAGCCCTTGCTGATGTGACAGTTTCATGAAAATGGCCCAGTTGGTGGACATATACTCCCCCCTGAGTTGCACCTGGTGTGCTAGGCCCTCCCTTGTAATCCTTGTGGGTGAAAAGAGCTGATATCTCTTCCAGCAGTGTTGTCTCAGGGTAATCTTTTTAGCAAGTGTTCCAAAACGTCCCTCTGGCATGCATGCACTGAAAATGGCACATCTGCCTCCGACATTAGAGAAGCAAATTTCTCCTTATACATGGGTCAAAAAAGGTGCACAGCCAGTATTTCATGTTAGATAAAATGTGTTTCACACAAGGGTCTTGGGAAAGGCATCTGGACATGAACTCTGCCATGTGTGGCAGACTACAAAGAGTCAAACGGTCAGTGTCCTCACCAGGAGGAACACTACCATCTTCTCCTCCACACAAAGCATAGCCTCCTCCTACTCTTCAAGCCATCTATTCTGTACAGGCATGAAGCTGAGATTGGGAGTCCCCTCTGAAGCACAGACCAAAAACTCCTGTTCTTCCTCCTCCTCTTGTTCCTCATCGTCACCCAATGTGGCCTGAGAATATTGTGTGATGCTGGGCTGAGTGGTGTCAGCCACTGTAAAATCTTGCTCAATAGCCACCTGCTCGGCATTCAAAGCTCCCTCTTTCACATTCTGCTGCAAACATTTTAATAGACAGAGCAGTGGGAAGGTTATTCTGATAATAGCGTCATCAGCGTTCACTATCTTTATGCAGTATACAAGGTTTAGAAGAACCTCACATATGTCAGCGATCCACATTCACTCAGCAGTAGTTATGTGTGGGGGCTGAGTGTTTCTCTGACAGGCATTGAGAAGCTGGAATTCAGACACTGCCCTCTGCTGCTCGATAAGCCTCGCCAACAAATGGAAGGTCGAATTCCAGCATGTGGGCAGGTCGCAAATCAGTCGATGACGAGGTAAATTAACTTGCTGTATCGAAGCTAGACTGGCAAAAGCCTGAGATGGCTTTCAGGAAATGTGCCCTGAAATGTGACCTTGGCAAGTAGGTCCGACAATTCATGATATATTTTTAAAAATGTGCAGCTAAGTTCAGCACGTGGGCCATGCATGGAACATATACCAGCTTACAGAGCTTTAAAGCTGTCACCAAGTTATGTCCATTATCGCGCACAACCAGACCTGGTTGGAGGTTCAGCGGGAGGGCCATTGATCGGTCTGTTCTTTTATCCCTTTCAACAGCTTGGCTGCATTGTGAGATTTATCACCTTAACAGATGAGTTTCAGCAGAGCGTGCTGCCACTTCACCAAGGAAGTGGTGCAGACTTCCCAGTTGGGAAGTGATGGGGAGGCTAGTTCCTATGAGGATGAGGAGAGACAGGCACTGGAATGCGAGAAGACTGAAACCCTGATGGAAGAGCCTCTGACTCTGTCCCAGACTCCACCAGGTTAACTCAGTGTGCCATCAGGGAACTGTAGCATCCCTGTCCACATTCCTTACAGCTACTGCAGAACTCTCAGGGCTTCTAAACCCTCAAACTTGTGCCTTATTTTCTCTAGATATCCAGACTAAGGTAAATCTCTACCATTCCGCTCTTATGTGTACTTTTTCAAATATTACCTGAATATTTATGTTTCTATGCCACCATATTTATTCTTTTGCATATTTACTTGAATTGCATATTGTGATCTCTAATCCCCTTTGGGACAATCGTGTTTTGTTTATTCTTTAATTATGTTGTTTATTATTTTTGCTGCTTTGTTAAATTGATATTTTACATCATATTTTGTTTTACAGCGACATATGAATAAGATCCCGGCGGAATCGAAACGTCATCCCTGTAGTCGCTTTTTCTGAGTATACCTTGCTCCCTTATGTATTTTCTAATAAAATATTTTGTGATTTCTGCAATGATATTCCACTAGAGTGTGCAGTGAATTTTGATTTTCTACACAGGAATATTATGGAGCTCCAAAAAAACTTGGTTTTGTATATGCTTGTACTAACTAATACTATTTGCTGATTTGTAGATTATGGTAGTGAAAGAAAACCTGCTATCTCTCCCTAAACCGGGCTCATTCTTGCGGGAAACTCACACGAGTCTCGCACCTCAATACCCAGCACTGCCTCCGGCACTCGGACCGGAGCGTTCAGCTGCATAGAAATACATGCAGCCGCACACTCCGGTCCCTAGTGCTGGAAGCAGTGCCGGGTATTGAGGTGCGAGACTCGTGTGAGTTTCTCGCAAGTGTGACCCCGGCCTAATCCAACAATCTGTTCCTAATTCTAAAATATACAATACACAATGCAAAAGATCTCCAGCATGTACTTGCAATGATGATGTGAACTGATGTGAACACCCAGGTGACTGTCTTTCACTCTTCCTCCTATTGAATTTCTCCTTACGCTATCCCCACCTAACAAAAAACTAATCTTCACAATATTCAGCTCTAGTCTTAAAACAGCTTTTTGAATCAATAAATCTACCTATACGCTCCTTTCACTCTCCTATGCTCACACTACGCTCTCCTTACACTGTTTCCAGCTGCAATGTGCGCAAGTTGACGCCGGCAGGGATTAAATATTCCCTATGATGCTGTAAGGCCAGCCAATCATAGTAATGCCACCCCAAAGATGGTGCCGGAATTTCTGTGATTGGCAAGCCAGCCCAGCATGCTCATTGGCTGCAAATAAAGCACCAAACATGCTGGGCGGGTCACTTGAATATACCGAGGTGAATACCAAATTACTCTCTGAGTAATGAATAGCCTGAATAGCGTACTATTCGTGCAAGTAACGAATAGTGCTGAATGTATTTGGATGGTGAACTGGATAAGTGACTACCTACAGACAGGCCGCAGTTTGTAAGGATGGGGGAGGTGGTATCTGGCAGTGTACGGAGCAGTGTTGGAGCCCCTCAGGGTACAGTGCTGTCACCCTTCCAATTTCTCTTTGTATACAGCTGACTTTCAGTATAAATCTGATTTTTGTCACCTCCAAAAATTCTCAGATGACTCCGTGATTGTAGGGTGCATTGTGGGGGGCTGGGGGGAGGAGGAATATAGAAGGGTGGTTTCTGACTTTGTGGATTGGTGTCAGACTAACTGTCTAGAACTAAATGTAAAGAAAACCAAGGAGATGGTGGTGAGTTATAGAAGGAAAAAGGAGGATTACTTACGATCACCATTGCTGGCCAGTAGGTTGAGATTGTTGAGAGCTACAAATATTTGGGGGTTCACCTTGACAGTAAACTCGATTGGAGGTGTCATACAGAAAAGGTTTACAAGAAGGGAATGAGCAGACTGTACTTTCTGCGGAAGCTCAGGTCGTTCAATGTGTGCAATAAAATGCTGGAGATGTTCTACCAGTCCGTTGTAGCAAGCGCCATCTTTTTTGCTATCATTTGCTGGGGCAGTAGTGTGCGAGTAGCTGACGCTAATAAGCTCAACAAACTTATCAAGAAGGCAAGTGCAGCTGTTGGCCTCCATCTTGACTCTTTTGAGGAGGTATTGGAGGATAGAATTCAGAAGAAGTGTAGGGATATAATGAACAATAATACACACCCCCTATACGAGCTGTTCTTGAAGCAGAAGAGCACATTCAGCAGCCGTCTAATCCTATTAAGGTGCAAGAAGGAGAAATTCAGGAAATCGTTTGTACCTACTGCTATGGGGATGTGTAATAATTTTCTAAGGTGGTAGAAAATAATGACTGATGGCTGGTGTACTAATGTCAATTAACATTGTCTTAAATACACCTGAACTACACACTTTTATTTATTATGTAATGTTGGTATACCTGTGCAAGATTTGTGTCCTAATATTTTATGTACTGCTGTTTGTATTGCTGCTGTAATACTGTAATTTCCCCCCGGGATCAATAAAGTGTATCGTATCGTATCGTATTTGTTGATCAATTCACAACATATAATATAATAATAATATTAATGTATGATAACAATTAACAGCTGAAAAAAAAATAGGTTATCAACATTAGAAATTATAATAAAAAGTCCTGGGAAGAGAGACGGGAAAAAACGGTAGCAATATCTAAGAGTGATATTAAAAGTGTAACATCAAATTGGGTTGTAAGCGATTAAACTCACTTTATGGGGGCAAACAGCATTCTGAAAGGAATGTGTCTCCAACATGGATCCCTGATGATAGTTTGCTGCCATTGTGGTTGCCGAGGATGATTCCTGGTAATGGTTCCACCGTAAGGGTTAGGCCGGGGTCACACTACGAAAGAAATACGGACAGTGCAATGCGAGAAAAAATCGCATTGCACTCAGACAAATGTTAATCTATGGGGCAGCTCCTATCATCCATTTTTTCTCGTCCGTTTTATACGTGCGAGTGAAATCACAGCATGCTGCGATTTGCAGCGTATTACGGACGAGACTCACCAATGCAAGTCAATGGGTGCGTGAAAAAAACGGATTGCACACGGACCAGACATGTGACTTGCAAGAAAAACGCAAAATTTCTCCTGGTGACAGGAAATTCAATCATGCTTTATCAGGAAGTTTTGACATGCAAATTAGCCTGGCACACTCCATTCCTAACCAGGAAGCACGCCTCCACAGAGTAATCATGGCCAGACATATCAATGTCGAAATGTTCCTAGTGCTGGTGCAAGAAAGGCCTGTTTTGTGGGACCAACGTGACCCCCATTATGCAGACCGCTCCCGGAAGGAAGCCACATGGAGGTCAATATGTGGCCACATGTTCCCTGGTTTTGAAGATCGACCTCGTGCGGAGCAGTAAGAAATAAGTAAGTAGATTGATGTAACAATTTTGTTAACAGTGAAATAAAAACCTTGAATGCAGGATATCTTATGTGTGTCCTATATGACCCATATTTTATAGGATACACATTAGCAACATCACAGGCCACATTACACTGAGGCCTACATGTTGAAACACACACAATGTGATTGATAATGTTTTTCTTATCTTTCAATTTTCAGTGAATGATGTCACTAGACAGTGGCGGAGTTGCCGGGACCAGCACCGGCAGGAACGCCAGCAATTAGGGCGGAGTGGGGAAGGAGCACCCAAAAAAAGAAAATACCTGTATTATGACCGGTTGAATTTTCTGGCCTCCAGCATGGATCTTAGACCGTAAGTGCATGCATTAAGGTACACCTTCTACACATGTACTGTCACCAGTAAGTATTTATTGTAATGTTCAATGTTTTCTATCAAATAGAACAGAGTCAAACCTAACTGAACGAGAGACTGCTTCAGACTCCGAGGTCAACATTGACCCTGTCAGTGAAGGTGACGAAGTGGCTGGCCCATCTTTGGCACCCCTCGACAGCAATCAGCCAGCAGCAGCAGCACCAACACCATCTGCAGCAGCATCACCATCCACACAGCAGGCTAATCCCCAGGAGGAAGATGTGGCCCACAGCCACAGTCCTACAGTGCCGCTTGAAATGTCACTCCTGCCTTCTGCCATATAGCTTCGTGGAAGCCGCAGAAGGGTTCTTTCCACCACAAGGAGGCAAGTGGATACTGGGGTGCTGAACTATCTATCCAGGGCTGCCCATGACGATGGGGAAGAGGCCATCTTCCGTAGCCTTGCGCAATACTTGCGCCCGCTGCCACATTCACTCAGATTGTGTGCCCGAGGTGCTATACAGATTCTACTGGATGCATGTGCCCCACCCAACAATCCTTGGAAAGGTGGCAGTTGTCTTGCACCAACCTTCAGCCGCTGCAAAACCTTCCGCACCAGCAGTCACGGGAAGTAGACTCGGCCCCCCCCTACCTTCCAGTCAAGGGCCACCCAAACCGAAGTCCAACCAAACTATGGACACTTGTCTGAGTTCAGTGCACCTGCCCAATATGGCCACTTGAGCAGACCCAATGTTGGAGGCTGGTCGCAACATCTGTATGCTCGACATGGGCATATTGGGGGATATGAATCCATGGGTTACTCCCATAGCCAGGATGTCATCCATTCATACCATTCCCACCACTATTATGTACCTCACACACAGGAGCAAACCTTGGGTCAGAATACTGCCTGGCCATCTTCCCTAGCCCAGGGTGATACTCAGGTTGCCCAAGAAAGTAGACCTAGTTCTGCACAAGGTGACCGTCCCCCTTCACCCCCACCCCCAACTTACCACAACCTATAATGAGGCTATATGGTGTCCTGTTTTTTTTTATTATCTTGTATTTTATTTCTTCATTTGTTATTTTTGGTTTTGATTAATATTTGTCCATTGTACGACAGTTGTATATTATGAAGCCTGAATGGTAGGCCGTTACAGCCATATGTGGTAATATGGTTGAACAAATTTTGATACAAACAAAATCAGAATGAGCCAAAAACACAAATCATGCGTCTGATGTTTTCTTAAAGCATTAGTTTATTATCAACCTTGATTTAAGGTATCTTCAAAAGACTTAGACACTTCAAAGGGTAAAACATTCAAAAAACACTGTGACAAACTGCCATAACTGCTACATAGACACCACTGTTATGATTGGTAGCTGAGGAGTGCAGGTAAAAAAAAGGCAATACACCAGAGCAGTTGGAAACTATGAGATTGCAGTACCTGACTAACCACACAACTAAAGGCAGCGTGGAGCGTTCCTACGTTGGTCCTAGACGCCTCGTCACAGCTGAGAAACTAACTACACCTAAAGATAGATATAGGAAAGCTATCTGCCCGGAGCAGAACCCAAAGACAATAGAAAGCCCCAAACATGTAATGGCGGTTAGACAAGAGGAAATACTGACACAGAAAGAAAATAGTATGAGCAAACGCTGGGGCCCAACTAACTAAATAGAAAAGGATAGGAAGGGTACTTACTGCAATCCAGAAAACCTGAAAAGCACCAACACCACTAATTTCAAAAACACCTGTGATCACACGACCTCTACCACCTAAATTAGTTCTCTGGTGTAAAAAATCAAAACAGCAGCCACTGAAAAAACTGGAAAAAACAAAAGTACATACATAAGTGGCTGAACTAAACTGAGAGGGCAAAAGCCCCGGGGGGGACCTGAAGGCCCCACAGAAGTGCAGGATAAAAATGCAAAAATATAGCACAAAAACAAAAGAAGAAAATGTCTTATCTGTTAGCAGGAGATGCAGACACGACACAGCAGGCTACAAGGGAAACAGGATGAAGGATTCAGACCAGAACAATTGATCACCGGCAACCTGATGGGAAGTGACTCCCTTATATAAGACCAGTCAGTAACACCTGATTCCAGTCCTCACAATCTTCACTGGACAGACCAGCACGCTTGTAACCACCAGAGGAAGCCTCTGCTCAGAACTCATCTCAAACCATTCACAACACACGACATTCTGTTGCCAGGGAGTTGATCCCTCAGGGAAACAAAATAACTGGTTAAAACATCATGCTCTTTTAGCCCAGAGGGCTGACGACGTTGAGGATGGACGGGTCTTGCATTAGTACGATCAGGACTTACATACTCCAACTCATCATCAACATTGGATGGACAATCATGGTATCTAGTGAAATTATGCAGTACAACACACGCCTGTATAGCCACATTAACATTGGCTTCACCAAGTTGAATAGCGGACTGGAGTACCCGCCATTTGGCACACAGAATACCAAACACACACTCAACAAGACGGCGTGCACAGGAATGTCTAAAATTAAATATAGTGCGCCTGTGGTTCAGGCCTCTCCGTGGATGCGGCCTCATGACGTTGCGCGTCAACTGAAAAGCCTCATTTGCATCCATGACATAAGGCAAGGCTTCAATATTAGTCCCTGGTAGGTTACGTGGGGGTGGGATGTTCAACTCATTGTTGCGTAGCCGCCGACCCATAATGGAAGAATTGAAGACTCTTGAGTCTCCAGTTCTTCCATAGGCCCCAATATCTACAATTATAAACCTGTAGCTACTGTCAACCAGGGGAACAGAACTACTGAAAAATATTGTTTATAATTGTAATATTGGGACCCTGAGTTCGGCGGCTTACGCACACGGATGTGCTTCCCATCCAGGGCTCCTAGACAGTGTGGAAACTGGCAGGTCTCCTGAAAACCACGAGCTTACGCAACCAATTTTCCATTTGCGGCTGAGGCATGACCAGGTGATGGAGTCGGGACCAGATTTCTGTGCATGTTGACCTCACAATCCCAGAGATGGTTGACTTTCCAAGTAACAATTCTAAATGCAATGCTGCATATGATAGATGTTTATACATTGATGACAATTTAAGTCCATAAATAAGAAACCTTGCCACAAAAACATGAAAATCCAAGCTATGTGTTTGTTGGGTCATATACAAGCTTTATCGTACATGAAAACTTGTGGGGGGTGACACATAGATCAATAGAAGTATAAATAACAAAGGTATAAGGGCAGGTAATACATAAGTGTATAAAAGAGATCATTAATATATCGGTTGCATACATACCGTAACATAAGGATTAGGCGCTCCTCTGCAGAAATTGCTTTTACGCATCCTGGTGTCCTGAAACGTTATCCCAGGGTGCACAATCTTCAACAATATATCAAATGTGCAAAGGGACATCCGACAATAAGAAAAAACTTGTCGGGATTGCTACGCACAGATGCGTACAGATGGTGGAAATGCCCTTTACTGACCCGTCGCCTCAAAAGTGGATGGACTTAAAATCTTCTCCACCTCCTCGGATCCACAATCACTGTGTATGGGTCACCAAAACGTCGTAACAATACCCAGTTATACAACACACGCTCAGTTGTGTTAAAAGTAAGTGTGTCTCCCATATTTAGGACAAAGCACAACTTTTCGTTTTTCACTCCCCTCCTTCCCAGAGCCATAACTTTTTATTTTTCTGTCAATATGGCCATGTGAGGGTTTATTTTTTGTGGGACGAGTTGTACTTTTGAATGACTCCATTGGTTTTACCATGTCGTGTACTAGAAAACAGGAAAAAAAATCCAAGTGCTGTGAAATTGCAAAAAAAATTCAATCCAACACTTGTTTTTTGCTTGGCTTTTTTGCTAGGTTCACTAAATGCTAAATCTGACCTGCCATTATGATTCTCCAGGTCATTACGAGTTCATAGACACAAAACATTTCTAGGTTCTTTTTTACCTAAGTTCTGAAAAAAATTCCAAACTTTGCTAAAAAAAAAAGAAAAAAAATTGCGCCATTTTCCGAAACCCATAGTGTCTCCATTTTTCATGATCTCGGGTCAGGTGAGGGCGTATTTTTGGCGTGCCGAGCTGATGTTTTTAGTAATACCATTTTGGTACAGATACGATCTTTTGATCACCCGTTATTGCTTTTTAATTCAATGTCGCGGTGACCAAAAAAAACGTAATTCTGGCGCTTTGGATTTTTTTCAAGCTACGCTGTTTAGCGTTCAGGTTAATCTTTTTTTTATTGATAGATCAGGTGATTCTGAACCGGCGAAATCTAATATGTATATGTTTGATTTTATTTTTTATTGTTTAATTGTGAATGGGGCGAAAGGGGGGTGATTTAAACTTTTATATTTTTTTAATATTTCTAAAACATTTTTTTTCATCTTTGGAATGCTTCAATAGTCTTCATTGAGGCTAGAAGCTGCCACTACCTGATTGCATCTGCAACATAGAGGTGATGAGCAGATCGCCTCTATGTAGTAGAATTACATACTTGCTGTGACTGCCGACGCACAGCAAGGTGGCACTGACAACCATAGAGATCTCCAGGAGTCCTCGGGTTGTCAAGCCGATGCACCAGTGACCCGCAATCACGTGATGCGGGTCACCAGTGAGCACATTTCCGGCATGATTACCGGAAGTGCCATTTAAATGCCTCTGTCAGCGCTTGACAGCGGCATTTAACTAGTTAATAGCAGGGGTGGATCGGGATTCCACCCGCGGCTTTTGTGGGCACATGTCAGCTATTCAAAACAGCTGACATGTCCAGGGAAAGATGTGGGCTCACCGCCAGAGCCCACAACAAAGGGAGGGATAACGACATCTGCATACTATTATGTCCGATGTCGGAAAAAGGGTTAAAAACATTGCAAAGGGTTGCTAGATGACTTATGACAAATTTAAAAAACTTAATAAAACACAAACACATTGCATTTCAGTTTTCTAGCCTTCATCAGGTGTAAGCGCCTTATAACCCTATCTTCTGTTTCTTTGCTCTAAATTTAGAAATTAATTTATTGAAAGAATCTAAAGAATAACAATGAGTCACTTGTTGGATAAATGACATTATAATCAAAGGAAATAATATAGTTCATTCTGTAGAAAAATATGAACGTACTTCAGACAATGCATATATCAATAATAAAGATGAGTAACGCTGAACTGTAAGGTTTGTGGTTCATACCAGAGAGAGAGAGACAGAAAGAAAGCGGGAGACTGTCATGTGAAAAAATACTATTAACCTGCAGATATGGGTTAATCTGCAGGATAATAGCATTTTTAACCTGCCCAGCATCAGAACTTGGACCCCTGTTGCCTGGAAAAAATTAACTTTATTCCTCCTGGTAACATTCCAGTTTCAGAAATAGGGGTGGCATGGGCATGGATTCAGTCACTTCTCAGTGTATAGTGATCTACTACTGTCAGGTCTGTCATTATTAAGGTCAGCTGTCAGTCAGTGCGGGGGTGTCGTTAAAGCCGCTGCTCAATATACACAGGGCAGAAATTGAGCTCAGATTGGCACCGCCCTTGTGACCTAAACCAGAATGCTACCAGGAGAAATAAAAATAATTTTGTCCTGGTAGACGGGGTCTAATTGTAAGCACACGGCAGGTTCAGAACAGTGCTGACCCACAGATTAATCCCACATCTGCAGGTTAATAGCGTTTTTTCCACGTGACAGGTTCCCTTTTAAGTCCCCTATACAAGGGTGTGTGTTACAGTACATTTGTAGACCACTATACTAGCACTAGTCACCTTATTTATACTTATTTATTTAAAATTTGTACTTCAATCTATACACGAGAAAAAATGGCAACACTCCTGATGTCACCTAGTGAAAAAGCTGTGGTCTATATCCATCCATGCATGTGCCACATTTCGACTCTTCAACCTGTGTGTCTGCTTAATAAATTGAAAAATGTTCACAGTTTGAAGAGACGAAACATTGCCCAAACACATGAATGGGTGAATAATGATCAGAGTTTTGTCACTATCACATCTGGAGTGCTGCCATTTTTTGTCGTGTATAGATTGAAGTACAAATTTTTTACTTTATGTATATGAAGGATACTGGGCCGGTACCCAGAGGCACGCGTTTGATACACTGGTTTCCTGTAATGCTGCTTTGGTTTGAGGATACCTCATTTTATAACAATTTTAACTTGTGTATATTAAAGTATATTTTATTTGCCAGTGCCTATTTTATTTTGTTCTATATTTATCAGTTTAGGAATTATTCTTCTGCATTATACTTATTGGAACATTAATTTTCTGAGCTACCTCTATATTTATGACTGTATTATAAACTTGAGATTCCGTTATTTATTGTACCCTTCTCCCTCTGATGACATCAATTATCCTCCAGGTTATCATTTTTATTCTTTAGATTACTTCCATGAAGTTAACTTTTTAATATTTGGCACATTTTGACACTTTTTCTGTTTAGTTATTTTTTGGTCTACAAGCAAGATGACCATAATATGTTAAAGATAAAGAATACTATTACAGTAAAGGTGATGAATTTTACATGTTGATTACTTTTCTGAAAACTGTATATGAAAATAATAAAATGCTGCATCAAGTAAAGTCATTGTTTTGGTCTGTGTGTGTTACCATAAGCGCAGAACATGGTAGAGTTTCACCTAACAGATGAGTTTTGATCAATGAGAGGTCATAGGTTCATTAGACACAAGTTCTGTACAGAAGATCTCCTGCTGTGCCACAGATACACATGGCCCATTATTCCGCTTTGGTACTCCAGATCAGTCAATGCTTTCTATTCTTTTCTTACTCTTGTTTCTTTTCCTTCTCTTACATTCCACAGGGAAACATGTAGAGAAACCCCAATCATGGTAAAAATGCTTGTGGAATAGGTGAATGGGAGAAATTGTGTTTTCCACATCAGTTTGCTGACAGGAGTGACTAATGAACGAATTTAGCCTTGGGGCTGGGATGTTTCTGTTTACCCCATAGGGTGATTGATTTCACTGTCATTGCAGTTCTCAGGAATCTTCCCTTCAGTGGTCCAATGAACTTTCATGAATATAGGAAATAGAAAGAGAAAGAAAATGAATGATGACAATGATGATCCTTCCTGCCTTTATCTGTTAATGTTCTTCTTTTCGTTTTCTGATGACTTGACCTCAATTTTGCATCAAGGTAAATAATGTAAAAATAAAATTTAGCAGAGCAGATGCTCTAATGATTCATGACACAATGGATTTTATGTAGAAATACTGTAAGGAGTATACTTGCTCCAGAAGAATTTTAGATTGTTTGTTAAACAAAACTAAATATGTATACAGAAGAAAAAATGCACTAAGTTGCCAATGTCACAGCAACCAAATATAGCGTCAGTCTAGAGGTAGGGTAAAAAAAAACTATTTTATTCACACAATGTCTTAAAGGGTTCCATGTTCATCAGACCAAGATGTCAATATTGCAAAGACAGAATGTTTGCAAATAGTGATGAACGAACGTGCTCCAATAAGGTGTTATCCCAGCATGCACGTGTGCTAACCGAGTGTCTTTGGCTTGCTTGAAAAATATGTTTGATTCCCCACAGCTACAGGTCTCGCAGCTGTTAGACAGCCACAACACATGCAGTGATTACCTGTTTGTTAGGCAATACCTGCATGTGTTGTGGCTGTTCAACAGCCACGAGACATGCAGTCGCGGGAACTCAAACACATTTTTCGAGCATGCCGAAGACACAAGGTTAGCACACGAACATGCTCGGATATCGCCTCCTCTGAGCACGTTTGGTCATCTCTATTTTTTAAGCCTATAGTAATGGCTTCAAACAAAATATATAATTGTAATAATCTTTATTAGTCAAACAATAATATTGCCATTATTAATAAAAAATATAAAAAAGTGGTTGATTTTATTAATGATATCAAAAAGTCACATTATCACACTCATTGATATACAGTCATGGCCAAAAGTTTTGAGAATGACACAAATATTATATTTTCACATGATCTGCTGCCCTCTGGTTTTTATGTGTGTTTAACAGATGTTTTTATCACAGACAGAAATATAATTGCAAATATATGAGTAACAAAAGCTTATATTGACAGTTAGAATGAGTTAATGCAGCAAGTCAATATTTGCAGTGTTGACTAGAGTTGAGCGATACTTTCCGATATCCTAAAGTATCGGAATCGGAATGGTATCGCCGATATCACTAAAATATCGGCGATACCCGATACCGATACCGGAAGTCCCATGTAAGTCTATGGGAACAAAATATCGAAATTAAAAAAAACCCATTCTTGCCTTGTTGGTTAATTGTACATGAAGGAAAACAAGAAAGAGTAATGTAGAATGTATTGGGGAAGGTTGAGGAGACATTAAAGGCATAGATGTTTAACCCAATCAAATGGAATAGCATAAATATTTTTTTTTTTAAAGATGTTCGGATTGACGAAGAAATTGACAATGTTAACGTTTTTTATATTTTGGCAAATATGTATATTACACAACTTCCATGCTCTTCATCTTCACCTTTTTAACTTTTCACACACTTTCTCCTTCATAATCTTCTGCAGCATCATCTTTTTCATCAAATTATTCTTCATCTTCACCTTCTTTATCTTCTTCTTAAACTTCTTGCTATTCATCTTTGTTAACATTACTCATATTCTTCTTATTAAACTATTATTCTTATTCATATTCTGCTTCATCTTCTTCATCATATTCTTATTTGTGACAGAGAATCCTGTACTTGTAATCTGTCAAAGTATGAATTTTTCATCCTTCCGTTCTTGCTGTCACAAAAGATTTAAATTACAACAGTATTTGTCCGTGTTCAGTTTAGCCTGCAGCAGCAGGCATTTTCCAGGGGCACCACGAGGAGGAACGGACTCACCCCCATACACTGCTTAGTCTTCTTCTGCTTAGAATTTAGAGCATATATTTTGCTCTTCATTTTGGTCTTATACTTCATGTTCTTCTGCTTTTAGATCTTCTGCTTATTGTTCTTGTGTCTCTTGTTCCGTATCTTGTATTTGTAGCACAATCTTGTACCAGCTGATGTTAATGGGACACGGTTACTAAGCAGGAGGTACCTGTGCTCCAAAGCACTACCAAGGACCAGCAGACGTTGCTGGAACTCGGATACCGAGATGGAGGCACCTAGGCCAAAGGCACTGCGGAGAACCAGCTGACGGTACTGGAACCCGGAGGGGCAGCAGAAGGAAAAGAGCCAATGGCACAACCGAGGACCAGCTGACGTTACTGGGACACGGTTACTAAGCAGGAGGTACCTGTGCTCCAAAGCACTACCAAGGACCAGCAGACGTTGCTGGAACTCGGATACCGAGATGGAGGCACCTAGGCCAAAGGCACTGCGGAGAACCAGTTGACGGTACTGGAACCCGGACGGGTAGCAGAAGGTACAAGAGCCAATGCAAGTAACGAGGACCAGCTGACTGTGCTGGAACCCGGAGGGGCAGCAGAAGGAAAAGAGCCAATGGCACAACCGAGGACCAGCTGACGTTACTGAACCCCAGTAACACAGGAGCAAGTGTTGACTGTGCTAACAGCACTTCCGAGCAACAACTGGCGGTGTTGGAGCCCAGGGTCAAGGAGGATGTTTAAATACTAGATCAAGTAATTTCCTTGTTACCTGTCAATTTTAAATGTCTATACTTCAAACAAGAGAAAGATAACCTTTACTACCATAAGATGATGATTTCATTTAAACTAATATCTAGATAAATAAAGAATTGACAAACATAAACACATACATTAACATGTTGAACAGCAATGCAAACCACAAAATAAATTAGTTAAGGAATCTGCTATACGGTGTACATAAAAGCATACAAGTACATATCTGAATCCATTAATGATGGATAAGTAACAGTATGTACACCATTTTTATTGTATAGACAATGAATGTCTGACTTCAAAACATCATCAGCATTACAAGTTATCTGTGATATTACTAAAATGTTCCATTTGCTGAATAATGTCACTAAATATTTTATACAAAATTATACAATTTCCATCATGTAATACTCATAATATGTGGCAATAATCATTTTTATTAACAAACATAACCTTTCAAAAGTGCATAGTGCATAGTGAAAATTGCTATTTATGGCTGACTGTGACTGTCGACTTGGAAGCATGACAACAGATAGATAAGGTATATATAGATGAGACTGCATAGCCACAGATGGTGAATTGCGATGTAATACTGTACCTCAATAAAGTGTGCGTCACTACTACATAATTTTTTTTATATAGCTTTATAAACAGGGTACATGGATGTATGCTTGTGCCTTTGTTTTGACGCACAGACTGCCTTCCTGCTGAGACGCATTGGGTAGTGAACAGTTGTGTGCAGTGTTCACTGCAGTCTCTGCGGAATAACCACACTTAGACCTTATAACTTTTCAGACTTTCTTTATCAATCTACCAAGATGAAGAAGGCAGGGAGTAAGGCACGTGGTCGTGGAGTTTCTTCAGGGAGAGGACGTGGGGATTCTGTGGCTGCTGCGGCCCCCAGTGACACAGCATCCACCAGTTTTCCCCGTGAGCGTTCCTTTATGCGCACTTTTGTAGGAGCTCGGAGTACCCCCCTGCTGCGGGAAGAACAAATTGAAGCCGTTGTTGTTTGGATGTCAGCCAATGCATCGACTTCAATTGCTTCCACCTCCTCTCAGGACCACAGCACTGTTGGGCAACCATCTGTCTCTTCACCGCCTGGCAAATTGCCCAGGCAGTCAGAGAGTTCTGTACAGGAGCCAGCTGAGTGTCTGCTTCTGTTCTCAGAATCTATTGGCTTGCAAACAGGGGCCCAGCCAAGCAGCATTCTGTAATGTGAAGAGGGAGTATGCAGTGATGCGCAACAGCTGTGTCTCTCTGAATCTGAAGAGGCGGGTGAGACAGTGCCGATGGTCAGCACACCGCAGAACGCATCTGATGATGATGAGACCCAGGTGCCAGTTTCTGTTGAGCACGGTGCTGGCCAGACCACCCAACAGCAGGTGTTGGAAGAGGGTAGTGGAGATGATGAGGTCCAAGACCCAACATGGCATGAGGAACAGGAAGGTGGTGGGAGCAGCTCAGAGGAATAATAATAATATTTATTTATATAGCGCCATCATATTCCGCAGCGCTTTACAGTTTAGCCGTTTCAGAACACAAGTCATAAGTAACAACGTTAACAATACAATAATTTAAGCTAAATAAGTCGCCCCTGCTCGTGACAGCTTACAATGTACAATGAGATGGGGGAGATACAAAGTATAGGTGTTTATATACAATGGTGCATTTACAATGATGTTCCAGCCATCTTAAGGGACTGAGGGATGGAGATAGTGAATGGGCTAGAGACACACACACACTTACACAGAATACATAGAATGACTTTGATTAGTGAATGTGATAGGCCGCTCTGAACAAATGTGTTTTGAGGGAGCGCCTGAAACCATGCAAATTGTGGATAGTCCTAATTTCTTGGGGTACAGCATTCCAGAGGATTGGCGTAGAGCAGGAGAAGTCTTGGAGTCGGGAGTGGGAGGTACGTATTAGTGCAGAGGTTAGTCGAAAGTCGTTTGCAGAGCGCAGCAGTCGGTTAGGCCGATAGATAGAAATGAGGGAGGAGATGTAGGAGGGGTGCTGCACTGTGGAGAGCTTTGTGGGTGAGAACCAGTACTTTGGTTGAAAGCTGGGAGAGGCCTAGAGAAATGGTTAGTGATAGAAGGAAGATAGAGGAAGACATTGCCCCAACGGTACAAACAGGAGGGAGAGTTAGGCTGCAGACTCGGTTGCCTGTAGCCTCCAGTTTGGCACCTGTTCGGAGCAGTTGTCTTCCAAAAGTCAAAACGTGCGCTCCCAGGACTTGCACTGCGTGGTCCTTTTTTCACACACTTGCACATGATATTTGCTATGTGAAATTCAAGCTGTGTAATTAAAAATTAAAAATAGCTAAAAGTGTCAGTCACCTCAATACCACAAATATGTGGAAACATGTGCGGACAAAGCACGTAGTTGAGTTACAAAGACACACTAGAGATGTAGGCCAACCTACAGCAGCACCTACATCTTCAGGTTGTGTTGAAGCCTCTTCATCGAGCTCACACACAGCTGGTTATGCTTCCTCACAGGATCGCCATGGAAGAACCTCGGCCACTGTTGTCCAGAGACAAACTGTTATTCCACACACAGCAGCAAGTTCCCTGTCATCCTCACACTCCCAGGCCACAAAACAGCCATCGGTAGCACAGGCATGGGATAAAAGACGGCCATACTCCGCAAACCATGCACGAGCACAGGCTCTGAATGCTGGCATTGCAAAACTCCTGTCCCTTGAAATGCTGTGATTCAGGCTGGTGGAGACAGACAGTTTCCGTAACTGAATATCATTGTCAATCCCACAATACAATGTGCCAAGCCGATTTCATTTCAGCAGGCAAGCCGTCCTGGTCTGCAAAAGCATGTTGAGGGAAAAATTAAACATGCGCTACTAAAAGCCCTCAGTAGCAAGGTCCACCTGACCACCGATGCGTGGACCAGTACCCATTGTTATGATCTGCTACAACCAGTAAGGAAAGAAGGGAATTCTGTCCCTACAATACAACTAAGCTGAATCCCTACGATGTAACGGGGAACCTGATCCTGCGACCAGACCCGCTAAAGTCCTCATCTAGTGTGAACGAAGACCTATAGTTGCGAGGGAGTAATCCCTACAAGATCTAGGGACTGTGAGAAAAGGTGGACACCTCCTAACATAAATTGTAGCATGGATAATTAAACAGAAAAATAAATACTTTGTGATCCTAACATCAAGCAAAACTGACAGATTAAGGCACCTAAGCACCCGGCTAGCTTAACAGTAGATAATACAATGAAGTCAAGCAAAGCCAGAAGGGCGGAGCCAGACTAAATAGGGAAAAAAGGTCATGTGACCAGCAAACTGAAACAAAACCTAACAAGAGGGTTCTAACACCCATGGCCAGGGACAATACCTTTCCCTCACTGCCCATTGGGTCAATGTTGTGCAGCCGGGTACTGATCTTGCGAGTGGCGCTGTACGTGTTCTGCCAACTCCAAGGATTGCAGGAATCAAGTCTGTACACATTGATTCCTCCTCCTATTCCAGTTCCTCAGAATCATCGCTGCAGGAGCCGTCACGGTCTACCTCCACATGGACCCGTGAACGTTTATCTGTTGCGACCGATATGAGCACAGCCGTGTCCAAATGTCAACAGACCTTCCTGAAATTAATTTCCATGGGGAATCTTAGCCACACAGCGCAGGAGCTCTGTAATGCCATAAAGCAGGAGAGCGACGTGTGGTTTTTGGAAGAGAATCTACAGGCAGGCTTGGTAGTGTGTGACAATGGCCGAAATCTGGTGTCAGCTCTGGGCCTTGGCAACCTCACTCACATACCATGTCTGTCATATGTGCTCAACTTGGTCGTGCAGAGTTTTTTGAGGGACTATCCGGATCTTGATGCACTGCTGCACAAGGTCCGCCTAGAGTGCGCTCACTTGCGACGTTCCAGCATGGCCAGATCGCTGATTGCAGCTCTGCAACGCAGATTTCACCTTCATGAACATCGCATCATATGTGACGTACCCACCAGGTGGAATTCCTCGTTACATATGTTGGAGCGGTTGTGTGAGCAGCAGCCAACAGTAATGGAGTATCAGCTGCATCAGGCCAGCAACTCGCATTTGCGCCGTTCACACTTCACCACTACTGAGTGGGCCTCTATAATAAGAATAATAATATTATTTATTTATATAGCGCCATAATATTCCGCAGTGCTTTACAGTTTAACAGTTTCAAAACACGAGTCATAAGTAACAACGTTAACAATACAATAATTAAAGCAAAATCAGCCGCCCCTGCTGGTGAAAGCTTACAATCTACAATGAGGTGTGGGAGATACAAAGTACAGGTGTTTATATACAATGGTGTTTTTACAATGATGGTCCAGCCATTTTAAGGAAGTGAGGGATGCATGGAGATAGTGAATGGGCTACACACACAGAATTACACATAGAATGACTTTGATTAGTGAATGTGATAGGCCACTGTGAACAAATGTGTTTTGAGGGAGCGCCTGAAACCATCCAAATTGCGGATAGTCCTAATTTCTTGGGGTAGAGCATTCCAGAGGATTGGCGCAGCGCGGGTGAAGTCTTGGAGTTGGGAGTGGGAGGTACGGATTAGTGCAGAGGTTAGTCGAAGGTCGTTTGCAGAGTGCAGCAGTCGGTTAGGCCGATAAATATAAATAAGGGAGGAGATGTAGGGGGGTGCTGCGCTGTGGAGAGCTTTGTTGGTGAGAACCAGTAATTAGAATTGGATCCTATAATGAATGGGCAGCCACTGCCAGTGTAATGAGTGGCGAATAACTCTATGAAGGATATCTGCCACGTTTTGCGTGCGTTTGATGAGTCAACGCGGATGGCGAGTGCAGATGATGCACTAGTCAGCCTGACTGTCCCCCTTATCTGCCTGCTTCAAAAAACACTGCAAGCACTAAGGCATGAGGTTTTGGAAGAGGTGGAGGATGAGGAGTCACAAATTCCATCACCTTCTGGACAGTCAGCGCAACGTGGTTCCTCACAAAGGGCTGGAGGACTTTCAAAGTACCATGCTGTATCAACAATTGAACCTCCAGAGTCGCTGTCTATATTTTCATAACCATTACAAACTTTTAATGTATTTACAAAGCACATAATGTACATTTTTTGTCTATCCTTTTGTAATGGTATTGTGTTTCCATAAACTGATGTTACAGAATTATGATACAAAGTTTTTAAATTTTGAGTTTTAAATTTTGTAAATTTATATGTATTTGAAGGACTTTGTGAGGAGGATGAGGAGGAGTCAATGGAGGAGGAAGACATCGCTCCAGAGGGAGGTAGACAATGCTCTAGTCAGTATGTAGACCAAGGGTGGGGTGATGCACAGCAGGCGGAGATGACGCCTCTTGCAGGGGACAACGTTTCTTGGCCAGTTGGGAGTCTGCAGCACATGGTTGATTTCATGCTGCAGTGGCTGAGAAACGACCGCCGCATCGAACACATTCACACCACGTCTGATTATTGGGTGTACACCCTCCTAGACCCTCGCTACCGGGACAACTTACAAAGCCTCATCACACCGTTGAACCGGGAGCGTAAAATGCGGAAGTACCAAGACACACTGGTGCAATCCATAATGTTCTCCATTCCAGCCGAGAGCACTGCTGCTGCTACTGATTTACAAAGCAGCTCTGTGCGTCGAGGCAGTGGAGACAGCTCTGCAACAAGAGGGAGCACAAGCAGCGCCTCTGCACAGGGCAAGAACAGTATGTTCCAAATGTGTTGAAGTTTTGTGGCAGCGCCACC
The DNA here is from genome assembly GCA_033576555.1 of Oophaga sylvatica. Lineage (NCBI taxonomy): Eukaryota > Metazoa > Chordata > Amphibia > Anura > Dendrobatidae > Oophaga > Oophaga sylvatica. The sequence continues at coordinate 464,035,745 of JARQOD010000003.1, forward strand.
AATGTCTACACCATCCGAGACGGCTCCAGTCAGCAGGAGGCAACATTTCCGTAAGATGGTTACAGACTACATGTCTTGCCCTCTCAGTGTACTCTCAGATGGCTCTTCCCCATTCAAGTTTTGTGTCTCTAAGCTGGATACATGGCCAGAGCTTAGCCAGTATGCATTGGAGGTGCTGGCTTGATCTGCTGCCAGTGTATTATCGGAGCGCGTCTTTACTGCTGCAGGTGGTGTACTAACAGACCGTTGCATGCGACTATCCTACGATAATGTAGAACGGCTTACTTTTCTGAAAATGAACTAGGCATGGATCTCGCCTGAATTTGCCTGTCCGGTTTCAGATTAACTAACTGGTTGGCAACGTTTTCCATGTCTCCTGTTATGTTCATCTTTCTACCACCTGAGCTATACTCCCTGGGCTACAACACTGCCAGTTGCTGCTCAGAAGTGTCGTGTCCACAGACCAATACACAAGCTATAGTGATAGTGGGGTTCAGTAACGCCTGCTGTTCCCCTGCTGTGTGTCCAGCAAAAATTACTGCTACCTAGCTACACATGTTTAAAAAAACATGACATGTTAAAGTGGCTAGTGCTACACATAGATATCAGGCTACACCCTTATTTCTAAGCTGTAAACAAGTGAAACGTCAAATTTAAAACCATTCAATGATTAGTGTTGGTAACAAATATGTAACTAAATAATTGTGACATATTATGGCAGATATCCACATGTCTAACACAAATGCTAACACAAAAGCATACTTATGCTATAGGGTACTGATGGTGAACCTTCTCACTCCATAACTTTGACCAATCCAACTCACATCATGCCTCAAATGCTGCAATGTTGGAAGTGCATAATGTGGGTTGAACTTTGACAACAGCTGCAGTGCGAAGGTTATCCTTCTGTGTTCTTGGCTTTTAAATAAAAGCATACAAGTAAATATAATAATACATTGTTGATTAAGGGACATGATGTACACCTGTAATATTGTGCAAACAATGGATGTAGGACTATTCCTCTTCAACATTACTTATATTTGTGTCATTTGAAAAAATACATATTTTAGTTAAAAATTAAAAACCCATGTTCAGTAGCTGTGAAAGGCCCGTTTGTGTACTTCTATATTGTTTGCAACCAATGTATTGTATACGGATGGAAGCGCGTCACACTAATAGATTAGATTTATTTTAAATGGAATGTAGCAGAACCAATTGGAGATAAATGAAAAGGATGAGCCACTGAGACACGCTCAGCAGAGTACAAGCAGCAGTGCTTGAACAAGTAACTGGAGCGTGATCTGCACTCAAAAAAGTAAAAAACACAGACTGAAGTGAACACTGAAACACAACTGTCCACAATCTGTGAAAAGCTCCTTTCTGTACTTCTATAGTGTTTGCAACCAATGTATTGTATACGGATGGAAGCGCGTCACACTAATAGATTAGATTTATTTTAAATGGAATGTAGCAGAACCAATTGGAGATAAATGAAAAGGATGAGCCACTGAGACACGCTCAGCAGAGTACAAGCAGCAGTGCTTGAACAAGTAACTGGAGCGTGATCTGCACTCAAAAAAGTAAAAAACACAGACTGAAGTGAACACTGAAACACAACTGTCCACAATCTGTGAAAAGCTCCTTTCTGTACTTCTATAGTGTTTGCAACCAATGTATTGTATACGGATGGAAGCGCGTCACACTAATAGATTAGATTTATTTTAAATGGAATGTAGCAGAACCAATTGGAGATAAATGAAAAGGATGAGCCACTGAGACACGCTCAGCAGAGTACAAGCAGCAGTGCTTGAACAAGTAACTGGAGCGTGATCTGCACTCAAAAAAGTAAAAAACACAGACTGAAGTGAACACTGAAACACAACTGTCCACAATCTGTGAAAAGCTCCTTTCTGTACTTCTATAGTGTTTGCAACCAATGTATTGTATACGGATGGAAGCGCGTCACACTAATAGATTAGATTTATTTTAAATGGAATGTAGCAGAACCAATTGGAGATAAATGAAAAGGATGAGCCACTGAGACACGCTCAGCAGAGTACAAGCAGCAGTGCTTGAACAAGTAACTGGAGCGTGATCTGCACTCAAAAAAGTAAAAAACACAGACTGAAGTGAACACTGAAACACAACTGTCCACAATCTGTGAAAAGCTCCTTTCTGTACTTCTATAGTGTTTGCAACCAATGTATTGTATACGGATGGAAGCGCGTCACACTAATAGATTAGATTTATTTTAAATGGAATGTAGCAGAACCAATTGGAGATAAATGAAAAGGATGAGCCACTGAGACACGCTCAGCAGAGTACAAGCAGCAGTGCTTGAACAAGTAACTGGAGCGTGATCTGCACTCAAAAAAGTAAAAAACACAGACTGAAGTGAACACTGAAACACAACTGTCCACAATCTGTGAAAAGCTCCTTTCTGTACTTCTATAGTGTTTGCAACCAATGTATTGTATACGGATGGAAGCGCGTCACACTAATAGATTAGATTTATTTTAAATGGAATGTAGCAGAACCAATTGGAGATAAATGAAAAGGATGAGCCACTGAGACACGCTCAGCAGAGTACAAGCAGCAGTGCTTGAACAAGTAACTGGAGCGTGATCTGCACTCAAAAAAGTAAAAAACACAGACTGAAGTGAACACTGAAACACAACTGTCCACAATCTGTGAAAAGCTCCTTTCTGTACTTCTATAGTGTTTGCAACCAATGTATTGTATACGGATGGAAGCGCGTCACACTAATAGATTAGATTTATTTTAAATGGAATGTAGCAGAACCAATTGGAGATAAATGAAAAGGATGAGCCACTGAGACACGCTCAGCAGAGTACAAGCAGCAGTGCTTGAACAAGTAACTGGAGCATGATCTGCACTCAAAAAAGTAAAAAACACAGACTGAAGTGAACACTGAAACACAACTGTCCACAATCTGTGAAAAGCTCCTTTCTGTACTTCTATAGTGTTTGCAACCAATGTATTGTATACGGATGGAAGCGCGTCACACTAATAGATTTGATTTTTTTCTAATATAATGGAGCTGCACCAATTCCACTAAATAAAATAAAAAAAAAAAAAAAAAAAGTGACACGTGCAGATGCCTACAAACAGCGGTGGATGCAGAGCAAACTGCAGCGTCACCTGCACTGTCACACACACACCTTGCACAGAGCTGTTAAAACAACACTGGCAAAATGAAGCTTTACACAGCGGTTGGTAAACTAGCCTGCCTCAAGCACAGTAGTACACAAAATCGCAATATCTAACTGTCCCTCAGAGTCAGCACAGCAGCGTTCTGTCCCTAACTGAGTTCACAGCACAGTGACACTAAAATGGCTGCGGCGCCTTTTATAGTGCATTCTGACATCATTTCAGCAGCCAATCACAGCCATGCCATTAGTTAAGATGACCGCATCATTACAGGATGTGCCCACACTTCGTAGGATTCCTCATTGGCTGACTAAAATCACATTGCCTCTCAAAGAATTATGGGAACTTCCGATTCCGGTATACGATATTGAAAAAGTATCGGAATTAAGTATCGGAATTCCGATAACGCGAATATCGGCCGATACCCGATACTTGCGGTATCGGAATGCTCAACACTAGTGTTGACCCTTCTTCTTCAGGACTTCTGCAATTCTCCCTGGCATGCTCTCAATCAACTTCTGGACCAAATCCTGACTGATAGCAGTCCATTCTTGCACAATCAATGCTTTCATTTTGTCAGAATTTTTAGGTTTTTGTTTGTCCACCCGTCTCTTGATGATTGACCACAAGTTCTCAATGGGATTAAGATCTGGGGAGTTTCCAGGCCATGGACCCAAAATCTCTATGTTTTGTTCCCTGAGCCATTTAGTTATCACCTTTGCTTTATGGCAAGGTGCTCCATCATGCTGGAAAAGGCATTGTTGATCGCCAAACTGCTCTTGGAGGGTTGGAGAAGTTGCTCTTGGAGGACATTCTGGTACCATTCTTTATTCATGGCTGTGTTTTTAGGCAAGACTGTGAGAGAGCCGATTCCCTTGGCTGAGAAGCAACCCCACACATGAATGGTTTCAGGATGCTTAACAGTTGGCATGAGACAAGACTGGTGGTAGCGCTCACCTTGTCTTCTCCGAATGAGGCGTTTTCCTGATGTCCCAAACAATTGAAAAGGGGATTCATCAGAGAAAATAACTTTACCCCAGTCCTCAGCAGTCCACTGCCTGTACCTTTGCAGAATATCAGTCTGTCCATGATGTTTTTTCAGGAGAGAAGTGGCTTCTTTGCTGCCCTCCTTGAGACCAGGCCTTGCTCCAAGAGTCTCCGCCTCACAGTGCGTGCGGATGCACTCACACCTGCCTGCTGCCATTCCTGAGAAAGCTCTGCACTGCTGGTAGCCCGATCCCACGGCTGAAACACTTTTAAGAGACGGTCCTGGCGCTTGCTGGTCTTTCTTCGGCGCCCTGGAGCCTTTTTGGCAACAATGGAACCTCTCTCCTTGAAGTTCTTGATGATGCGATAGATTGTTGACTGAGGTGCAAACTTTCTAGCTGCGATACTCTTCCCTGTTAGGCCATTTTTGTGCCTTGCAATGATGACTGCACATGTTTCTTTAGAGATAACCATGGTTAACAGAAGAGAAACAATGATGCCAAGCACCAGCCTCCTTTTAAAGTGTCCAGTGGTGTCATTCTTACTTAATCATGACAGATTGATCTCCAGCCATGTCCTCATCAACACCCACACCTGTGTTAATGGAGCAAGCACTGAAAAGAGGTTAGCTGGTCCTTTTAAGCCAGGGCTGCAATGATGTTGAAATGTGTTTTGGGGGATAAAGTTCATTTTCTAGCCAAATATTGACTTTGCAAGTAATTGCTGTTAAGCTGATCACTCTTTATAACATTCTGGAGTATATGCAAATTGCCATTAGAAAAAGTGAAGCAGTAGACTTTGTAAAAATTTATATTTGTGTCATTCTCAAAATTTTTGTCCATGACTGTACAAATAAATGATCATTAAAGGCACCAAAACCTATGAAGTGAAAGACTTTCACAACAGAAAAAGGATTCTGTCCTAGTTAATTTTGCAAAATATTTTATATATGATCAATTCATAATACTCATCACCAACCTGGTATCAAAGCGTGTGTTTCTAATGCTAGTAACTTGTAAGACAATTTGAACTGCCCTTTGGAATCTGGAAAAATTTAAATATTTTGCTTTTCCAGCGAGAAACTAAAAGCGTGGCTATCTAATAGAAGGAAAAGAAGGCAACGTCCAGCTTCACAAACATAGAAATGTTTATTTGTGGATGAGTACAAAAAAAGTTGTGCAAACAAAATTAAAATATTGTGATAGATAAGTCCTTAAAACTTCAATACATTTCTGGTTCAAGACACCCTTAACCCCTTAACCCCCAAGGGTGGTTTGCACGTTAATGACCTGGACAATTTTTACAATTCTGACCACTTTCTCTTTATGAGGTTATAACTCTGGAACGCTTCAACAGATCTTAGCGATTCTGAGAATGTTTTCTCGTGACATATTGTACTTCATGATAGATAAAATTTCTTCTATATAACTTGCGGTTATTTATAAAAAAAAATGGAAATATGGTGAAAATTTTGAAAATTTTGCTATTTTCAAAATTTGAATTTTTATTCCCTTAAAATAGAGAAATATGTCACACAAAATAGTTACTGAATAACATATCCCACATGTCTACTTTACATCAGCATAATTTTGAAACCAATGTTTTTTTTTGTTACGAAGTTATAAGGGTTAAAAGTTGACCAGCGATTTCTCATTTTTACAACAAATTGTACAAAACCACTTTTTTTAGGGACCACCTCACATTTGAAGTCACTTTGAGGTGTCTATATGGCAGAAAATACACCAAAGTGACACCATTCTAAAAACTGCACCTCTCAAGGTACTCAAAACCACATTCAAGAAGTTTATTAACCCTTCAGGTGCTTCATAGGAGCTGAAGCAACTTCGAAGGAAAAAATGAACATTTAACTTTTTAGTCACAAAAATGATCTTTTACAAACAATTTTTTTATTTTAACAAGGGTAAAAGGAGAAAATGGACAGAAAAAGTTATTGTGCAATTTCTCCTGAGTACGTCGATACCCAATATGTGGGGAAAACCATTGTCTGGGCGCACAGTAGGGCTCGGAAAGGAAGGAGCGCCGTTTGACTTTTTCAAACCAAAATTGGCTGGAATTGAGATTGTATGCCATGTCGCGTTTGGAGAGCCCCTGATGTGCCTAAACAGTGGAAACCCCTACAAGTGACTCCATTTTGGAAACTATACCCCCTAAGGAACTTATGTAGATCTGGTGTGAGCACTTTGAATCCCCAAGTGTTTCACTAAAATTTATAATGCCTGGGTGTGAAAAAAAATCCTATTTTTTTCCCACAGAAATGATATTTAAGTCACCAATTTTTTATTTTCCCAAGGGTAATATGAGAAATTGGACCATAAAAGTTGTTGTCCAATTTGTCCTGAGTACGCTGATATGACATATGTGGGGGGAACCACTGTTTGGGTGCACGGCAGAGCTCGGAAGGGAAGGAGCGCCATTTGACTTTTTCAAACCAAAATTAGCTGGAATCGAGATTGGATGCCATGTCGCATTTGGATAGCCCCTGATGTGTCTAAACAGTGGGAATCACCCACAAGTGACCCCATTTTAGAAACTAGACCCCCTAAGGAACTTATCTAGATCTGTGGTGAGCACTTTGAACCCCCAAGTGCTTCACACAAGTTTATAACGTAGAGCCGTGAAATTAAAAAATCATATTTTTTCAACAAAAATTATCTTTTCACCCCAATTTTTATTTTCCCAAGGGTAACAACACCTCAAAAGTTATTGTGCAATTTGTCCTGAGTACGCTGATACCCAAAATGTGGGGGTAAACCACTGTTTGGGTGCATGGCAGAGCTCGGAAGGGAAGGAGTGCAGTTTGACATTTTCAACGCAGAATTGGCTGTATGCCATGTAGTGTTTGGAGAGCCCCTGATGTGCCTAAACAGTGGAAACCCCCCACAAGTGACCCCATTTTGGAAACTAGACCCCCAAAGGAACTTATCTAGATATGTGGTGAGCACTTTGAACCCCCAAGTGCTTCAGAGAAGTTTATAAGGCCAAGCGTGAAAATAAAAAATCATTTTTTTCCAAACATGATCTTTTAGTCCCCAGTTTTTTACGTTCCCAAGGGTAACAGGAGAAATTGGACCCAAAAAGTTGTTGTCCAATATGTCCTGAGTACGCTAATACCCTATATGTGGGACAAAACTACTGTATGGGCACCTGTCGGGGCTCGGAAGGAAAGTAGTGATGTTTAGCATTGCAGACTTTGAAGGAATGGTCTGCGGGTGTCATGTCACGTTTGGAGAGCCCCTGATGTACCTAAACAGTGTAAACCCCCCACAAGGGACCACATTTTGGAAACTAGACCCCCAAAGGAACTTATCTAGATGTGTGGTGAGAACTTTGAACCCTCAAGTGCTTCACAGAAGTTTATAACGTAGAGCCATAAAAATAAAAAATAATTATTTTCCACAAAAATGATATTTTCACCCCCCAATTTTTTATTTTCCCAAGGGTAACAGAAGAAATTTGACCCCAAAGTTATTGTGCAATTTGTCCTGATTATGCTGATACCCCATATGTGGGGTAAACTACTGTTTGGGCGCATGGCAGCGCTCAGAAGGGAAGAAGCACCGTTTGACTTTTTCAAAGCCGAATTGGCTGGAATAGAGATCAGACGCCATGTCATGTTTGGAGAGCACCTGATGTGCCTAAACAGTGGAAACCCCTCAATTCTAACTCCAACCCTAACCCCAACACACCCCTAACCCTAATCCCAACTCTAATCATAACACTAACCACAAACCTAACCCTAACACACCCGCAACCCTAGTCCCAACCTTAAGCCTAACCCTAACTTTAGCCCCAACTCTAACCCTAACTTTAGCCCCAACCCTAACCCTAATGGGAAAATGGAAATAAATTCATTTTTTTAATTTTATTATTTTTCCCTAACTAAAAGGGTGATAAATGGGGGGTTTGATTTACTATTTATATCGGGTTTTTATGATTTGCAGCTGTCACATGCTAAAAGACGCTTTTAATTGCAAAAAATAGTTTTTGCATCATCACATTTTGAGAGCTATAATTTTTTATTATTTTGGCCCACAGAGTCATGTGAGGTCTTATTTTTTGCAAGACGAGGTGACATTTTTATTGGTATCATTTTTGGGCACGTGACATTTTTTGAACGCTTTTTATTATGATTTTTGGGAGGCAGAATGAACAAAAACCAGCAATTCATGAATTTCTTTTGGGGGGGGTGTTTATACCGTTCTGCTTGTGGTAAAATTGATAAAGCAGTTTTATTCTTCGGGTAAGTACGATTGCAGCGATACCTCATTTACATCATTTTTTTATGTTTTGGTGCTTTTATACAATAAAACGATTAATAATAAAAAATTATTATTTTTGCATCGCTTTTATTCTGTGAGCTATAACTTTTTTATTGTTTTGCTGATGATGCTGTATGGTGACTTGTTTTTTGTGGGACAAGATGATGTTTTCAGCGGTACCATGTTTATTTATATCCGTCTTTTTAATCTCGTGTTATTCCACTTTTTGTTCGGCGGTATGATGATAAATCATTGTTTTTTAGCCTTGTTTTTTTTTTAAGGGGTTCACTAAAGGGGTTAACAAATAGGACAGGTCGTTACGGATGCGGCGATACTAAATATGTGTACTTTTTACTTTTATTGTTTTTTTCTTTTTATTTACATGAAAAAATGAATTTATTGGGGAATATTTTTTTTCTTTAATTATGATTTTTTTTTTTACACATGTTATTTTTATTTTTTTGACTTTTTTACTTTGTCCCAGGGTGGGACATCACTGTAAAAGGTCAGATCGCCGATCTGACACTGTGTACAGCACTTTGTCAGATCGGCGATGTGTCAGGCACTGCTGCAGGCTTTCTCAGTGCCTGCTCTCAGCAGGCACTGAGGAAGCCGCTTCCCTGCAGGACCAGAAGGACCCCGCAGCCATCTTGGATCTGAGGTCCTGCAAGGATGAGGGTCCCTCTGAACAGCGCCATGCATCGTGCTGTTCTGAGGGTCTCCGGGAAGCACACAGGGAGCCCCCTCCCTGCGCGATGCTTCACTGTGCCCCGGTACACTGCGATCATGTTTGATCGCAGTGTGCCAGGGGTTAATGTGCCGGGAGCGGTCCGTGACTGCTCCTGGCACATAGTGCCTGGTGTCAGCTGTGATAATCAGCTGACACCCCGCCGTGATCAGCTGCGCTCCCCCCGTACTATTCCGTCCTTGGAAATTATGTCCAGGGTTCACATGGACAGAATAGTATGTCAGATGGGATAAAGGGGTTAATCATGATGCGAGAAATGAATTATCAGTGCACTTAAACTAAACTGCAGTTTAACCCGCTAAATGCCCCTATCGATCTCACATATTTAAAGTCCCCACATGGGTGGAAAAATCAACCTCCACATTGGGTATTCTCGGATTTACCCATGGATAAATATCACCTCTACTTTCCATCCTTTGGGGTTGTACCCGGCAACAAGGGACCCATGGACCAAAGTCACTCTGCTCCCCCAGTCTAGGAAAGCCTCTGTTTGGTACCCATTCACAAGTATCTGGCACAGCTGGGGCTCGCTGTCAGCGGAACAGACTGGCTGGGCATACATAGACACATGGTGGGTATACCCGCAGTCCATGGGTTCAGATGTCAGAGGGCAGTTGACAGTCACATGTCCAGGCCATTGACACCGTCAACACTTAATTACTATAGGATGAGTATACCTTAGAGCTGCTTTAGGGGACACAAAACTTTTGTCACCCTCACTTTGGGTTACCACCTCATCAAGGGCTCGTCCTGGTTAGCCCAAACAGTGGTTTGTGGACTTTTCCCATGCTACTGTACAAAGTCCTGAGTGGCTGTATACCACTCAATTCAACTTATCAGCTGGTCCAGAGTGCCTAGGTCCTCTTGCCCCTCCCAATGCTGCAGATGTGGCCGGCAGACCCCTCACCAGCCGGTCCACCACCACCCTCTCTACTATCTTGGCTGGGGTCAAAGTCTCAGGCTAGAGCCATTCCTCCACCAATAAGTCATACACCTGAGACCTGGCAGAACGAGTCTCTGCAATGGACCACTGGTACACCCTCTAATCACCCCTCACCTTAGGGGTCTCCTCTTTACACCGCTGATACTCTTGTTGCTGCCACTGCAACTGCAGTGCCTCTTGCTGCTGCCACTGGAACTGCAACACCTCTTGCTGATACTCCTGCTGGAACTGCAGCACCTCTTGCTGCATGAGGACCACCTGCTTCTAAAGCTCCTCCATTTTTCCAACAGGCTTGCTCATCGACATGCAGTACACTTTGGGGTATGCCTTAGTTCACATTGCTCCGCATTCTACAGCCATATGTGATGAGGCAGTGACCCAGCAAAGTTCAAACCAAAATGTCTCTTTAATGTTATACTCAGCAAAACACAGCACACAATAACCTCTGGATTGCAGCCGGGAAACAGGACAGTCCACCTCCGGATCGCAGCCGGGAGCAAGACAGTCCATCTCTGGTTCGCAGCCGGGCACATATCCTCTAGATCACAGTCACTAAACACACCAGTCTACCTCCTTTGACCAGCTGCCGTGGGTGACTGCACTGTCGTGTTAATTTTCTACTCATAGCACTACACAGTACACAATATCCTCCGGATTGCAGCCGGGAATCATATCCTCCAGTTTACAGTCACTAAACATGCCAGTCCACCTTCTGAGACCTGTTGTCGTGGGTGACTGTACCGCTGTGTATGCTGTGGGTGCCAGGCTTTTCAGCTGCCTTGGCTGTTTGGCTCCACTGGCCTGTGTTGCCTCACACACAGGTGGAGCTCTGCAGAGCCTTTTGCTCTGTACTCCTCCAAACGCCAGACTGACACTGACACTGAGCCTGACACCCCCAACCTTATACTGCATGGTTTTTAGCTAGAATCTGTGGCCTTCAGCCACAAGGAAAACCTAGACTGCACCACTAACATCCTGCAGTCTGTTTCAAACCCCAAAAACCAAGAGCAGGTTTTCCCTAAATCTGCCTTGAACAACTAGCATGTCTAACCTATACTCACTTTAGTCTGCATTGCAACCACAGCTACGCCTGTGACTGCAATGCCCTCTCATGGCCTCAATACGCCTCCCTGCGCATCCTGTTGGAAACATACAGTGACCCTTTCATGTAACACCAGTCACTGCCTCACACTTGTCACTAGCCTATGTGATTTACCCACTGTACTGGTAGAATTTTTTTCTGTGTTTACCATAAGCCATTTGAATGTAAATAGTGATTGAATGAATGAATGAATGAATGAGTCAATATGACAGCAATCTCCATTTTCCACTTTTGTATTGCAGTGATAGCTACAGGAGTTATTCAATGGCTGATACAAATATGTAATGTAAATTCTGTCTGAATCATTGCTTACGCAAATAGATGAAATGCAATTTTGATCACAATTACTGCATTGCTTATTCATGTATCATGTAAATCTTGACTCTTGGCAAGAAAAACACAGAATAATGTTATGACAACATCATCTAAAAAGCAGATGTATTTTTTGTAAGCATTATGACCTACTTCTTAATAGTTTATGCAAGACTGCTTGTACTGAACATGTGTGACCGCCAGCTCAGATTCATGAGGTTGACACACTGAGATGGAATTAAAAGAACAGCAGTGTGTAATGACAATATCATAGCTAGCAAGCATTGTGTGCAATACTTGTGAAAAACAACATATTTCCTGGTATTAATACTTTTTTCGGAGCCTTAATGGTGTCGGATCAACCCGCCGCGGCGAGCAGAGCACCTCCCGAGCTGGATCTGCAAAATGGCAAGCGTTGCGTCGTCCTGCGGCAAAATTTTTTCGCGAGGGCTGGCTACTGTAGGTGAGATGTTGCTGAGAGCTGGCTACTAAAGAAGATTGCAGATAGGATTTCTTTGGAAAAATTGTAAAAATTTTTTTGCGTCAAAATGCTACGAACATTTTACACCACGTACAGCATGTGCTAAAAGCGCGGCACGCTGAATGGCGGCGTCCAGGTCCAAACGGCGTGCGTTCCAGAGCCAGAAAACCGTAGCGCGGACACCGAGGCTTAATCGCAAATTCCGGAGATGCTCGTCCCGTCAGGACGAGCATGGGAGCGCCTGACGCGAATTTGCTCAAAAAACGCAACCGTTGCCCGAATCCGAAGGTGCAGCTGTTGAGGTTGACACACTGAGATGGAATTAAAAGAACAGCAGTGTGTAATGACAATATCATAGCTAGCAAGCATTTTGTGCAATACTTGTGAAAAACAACATATTTCCTGGTATTAATAGAGTAAATAATTAGATGTTAATGGAACAATTTGTTTAACGAGTAGGACATGAGTAATGATAATTAAAAGTTTAAAAGCGTTCAATCAGTGAAAACATGTTATCACCTTTCCACAATATTGGTGATAACTAGAGATGAGCGACTTTCCCTTTTTTCGGGTCGAGTCGGGTTTCATGAAACCCGACTTTCGCAAAAGTCGGGTTGAGCGAAATCGGCCGACTAACGGGAAAAGTCAGTGGGTCGACCGAAACACGAAACTCAATGCAAGTCAATAGGGAAGCAAAGTCGGCAGGGAGTGGAGGACAGTAAACACACCTACAGTGCCCATTTTCAGAGCCGGCGGATGGCTCAGCCAAAGAGCGGTGCCGGCATGGCTTTGAGCGGCGCGGGATTCAAATACCCCGCCAAAGCCGCGCCGGCACCGCTCATTGGCTGAGCCGCCCGCCAGCTCAGCCAATGAGCGGCGCGGGATTCAAATTCTCTGCCGTGCTGCACCTCTCATTGGCTGAGCCGGCGGGCGGCTCAGCCAATGAGTGGCGCGGGATTCAAATCCCCCGCCATTGGCTGAGCGGTTCCGCCCGGCTTTGCTATGTGTGTGTGTGCGAGGCTGTGTGTGTGTGTGTGTGTGTATGCAGGCATCATCCAATGGGACTACAAGTCTCATTCGGCTATGCCTGCTACACTGTCAGTGAGTGACACATTAGCCAATGATGGGACAGTAGTAGTCCCATCATCCGGCTAATGTGTTGAATGTTAAAAAAAAACCATACATTACATACACAACATACAGAATATACAACATATAACACATACCATACATATAACACAGGACATGCATATACTGTAACATACAACACGTAACATACATATAATATACATTTAACACATAACATACAGAACATACATATAACATACAACACATAACATACATATAACACATAACATACAGAGCATACATATAACACATAACATACAGAGCATACATATAACATATAACACATAACATACAGAACATACATATAACACATAACATACACAGCATACATATAACACATAACACAGCACATACATATAACATACAACACGTAACATAGAGTACATACATATAACATACAACACATAATATACATATAACATACAACACATAACATAGAGTACATACATATAACATACAACACATAACATACATATAACATACAACACATTACATACAGAACATACATATAACATTCAACACATAACATACAGAACATACATATAACACATAACATACCGAACATACACATAACATATAACATACAGAACATACACATAACATACAAAACATAACATACAGTACATACTCACCAATCACCTATTCCCCGATGCCATCGTCTCCTGTAATAAAAATAAAATAATAAAGCAACCTATACATCACCTGTCCGCCGTAGTCCAGATAATAACGAGTGTCCCACGACGATCTCCGGTCTAGAACGCTGACATCGGGTGATGTCAGCGCTCTACACCACCCCTGCGATACACTGACATCGACGCCGGGAGAGAATGACGTCACTTCCGTTCATTCTCTCACTGGTAATGCTGGGTGAGAAAATTCCCATGCAGCATTGCCATAAAGTGAGAGAATGAACTCAGTGATGCACTGCAGGAGCCATTGTCTCCTGTCAATGCATCACTGGGAGGCCCTACAGAGCAGTGGCATCACCTGATGTCACTGTTCTATAGGGAAGAATGTCGTGGGACATTCGTTATTAATTGGACTGCGTCAGACAGGGAGTATACGGTTGTTTAATTTTTTACGTTTTATTACAGGAGATCGAGGGCGTAGCTTGGATCTGAGCGTATAATAAAGATATACTGTGAGCCCTTGCAGGCAGGGTCCTCTCTCCTTCTGTACTTGTGTGTGCCTTGTATTGCTCATGTTTACTGTACTTGTCTATATTTGCCCCTCTTCACATGTAAAGCGCCATGGAATAAATGGCGCTATAAAAATCTATAATAATAATAATAATAATATGAAAACCGTGTTGTGTTTTATTTCATTAAAATACTTAATTCTTATGCGTGTGTTGTTTTTTTTAACCCTTTATTAATATAAGATTAATAATGGATAGGCGTCTTATTGACGCCTCTCTATTATTAACCGGGCTTAATGTCACCTTACAATAGCAAAGTGATATTAACCCCATATCCCACCGCTACAGGGGAGTGGGAAGAGAGGGGCTAAGTGCCGGAATTGGCGCATCGTACAGATGTGCCAATTTTGGGGCGGCTGGGTGCTGGTATTTTTAGCCAAGGGGGTGCGCCAATATCCATGGCCCCTTCCTAGGCTATGAATATCAGCCCGCAGCTGTCTGTGTAGCCTTTCTGGCTATAAATTACTGGGGGACCCCATTTCATTATTTTGGGGGTCCCCCTAATTTAATAGCCAGTAAAGGCTAGCTGCGGGCTGATATTCATAGTCTGGGAAGCTCCATGGGTATTAACCCCTTCCCAGGCTAGAAATATTGGCCCGAGCCTTCGGCTTTCCCCTCTGGCGCAGAAAATTGCGCGGGAGCCCACGCTATTTTTTTCTCATTTTTTTTAATTAACGCTATTGCGTGTAGATTTTGTGTGTGTGTGTGTGCGCGTGGGTCTTTAACTATTTATGTACCATTCATCTATCTATCTATCTATTATCTATCTATCTATCTATCTATCTATCTATCTATCTATCTATTATCTATGTAATATCTATCTATTATCTATCTATTTTCTATCTATCTTCTATCTATCTGTCTGTTTATATATTATCTATCTTTCTGTCTATCTATCTGTCATCTATCTATTATCCATCTAACTTTCTATTATCTATTATCTATCTGTCTGTACATTATCTATCTTTCTGTCTATCTGTCATCTATCTATCTATTATCTATCTATATTTCTATTATCTATCTATCTATCTATCTATCTATCTATCTATCTATCTATCTATCTATCTATCTATCTATCTATCTATCTATCTATCTATCTGTTATCTATCTATCCAGCTATTATCTATTTATTATCTATCTACCTATCTATTATCTATCTATCTATTATCTATCTATCTATCTATCTATCTATCTATCTATCTATCTATCTATCTATATTTCTATCTATCTATCTATTATCTATCTATCTTCTATCTATCTATTATCTATCTATCTATCTATCTATCTATCTATCATCTATTTATTCTCTATCTATCTATTATCTATCGATCTATTATATATTTATCTATTATCTAGCTATCTATCTATCTATCTGTCTATGGCTGGAGTCACACACACCGTATAAAAATCGGACCGTATTATACGGCCGTAATACGCAGAAAAGTCCCCTGAACAGTGATCCGTATGTTATCCGTGTGCAATGCGAGGATGCGATTTCCTTGCATCAAAATATCCGTGTGTCATCCGTATGGCATCCGTATGGCATCCGTACGGCGAGATTTTCTCGCCGGCTTGCAAAACCGACATATAATGTATCCAAATGAC
Source organism: Oophaga sylvatica (assembly GCA_033576555.1). Lineage (NCBI taxonomy): Eukaryota > Metazoa > Chordata > Amphibia > Anura > Dendrobatidae > Oophaga > Oophaga sylvatica. Next base: position 464,051,700 of record JARQOD010000003.1, read on the forward strand.
AGTTTTAAAATCACAAAAGAAAGAATAGACATATACACATAGAATACATATATATATATATATATGTCATTGTGACACATATATAGGGTACATACTCATTTGCGAGAAAAAAAACGGTCCATTTTCTGGATGGAAATAAGGTCTGATTTTATGCAATTGGCATGCGATTGTCATGCGATTTGTATGCGATTTTTAATCACACCATCCGTTTTCCATCCGCATGCAATGCGATTTTAACATGAGGTTTTACATAGAGCAGTTCTCTCTATGTAAAAATTCATGTTAAAATAACATTGTAATAAAAACTGTACACATCATTTTAAAAAGCAAATAATCCTATATATATAGGGGACCTGACAGAGCGCCGGAGAGGTAAGAATAATGTTGTTTTATTATTATTTTTTTATTACAGGAGAACAAGGGAATCGAATGAATACCAGTACAATAAAAGATGGTCAAAAACTGAATATTTATTTCATTAAAATGATTTTTAATTAATGTGTGTGTTATTTTTAAATTTCATACAATAGGATTAATAATTGAGAGTTGTCTAATTGACAACTCTCAATTTTTAACCTGACTTAAAGTCACCTTCCAATAGCAAGGTGGCTTTAACCCATTATTAACCCATTAGCCACCCCTACAGGGCAAGATAAATAGACGGGCTAAGTGCCAGAAAGGGCGCATCTAATTATAGATTTTCCTTTTCTGGGGTGGCTGGGGGCAGATGTTAGTAGCCAGGGGGGGCACAAAATAAATTCACCCTCCCTAGGCTATTATTATCTGCCCCACTCGCTGGCTTTGCCTATCTGATGGAGAAAATACAGCTGGAGCCCACGCATTTTTTTCAACAAATTTACACATTTAATTAACCCCTACATGTATTAAATTTTGCACACATACACTCATGTAATTGTTAGTGAAAACCATATATCAAACTACATGAAATGACATGGTTAACTGTATGTAAACCATGTGTCATTTCATGTTGGGTTCTGTAATTTTACAAAAGCCAGCAATTGAATTAGCGGCTATTATACTATGTAGAAGTGTATGAACTATAAATATACAGTACAGACCAAAAGTTTGGACACACCTTCTCATTCAACGATTTTTCTGTATTTTCTTGACTATGAAAATTGTAGAATCACGCTGAAGGCATCAAAACTATGAATTAACACATGTGGAATTATACATTACACTTTACAAAAAAGTGTGAAACAACTGAAAATATGTCTTATATTCTAGGCTCTTCAAAGTAGCCACCTTTTGCTTTGATTACTGCTTTGCACGCAGAAAAGGTGAACGGATGGACTCTTCATGCCTGGTTCCCACCGTGAAGCATGGAGGAGGTGGTGTGATGGTGTGGGGGTGCTTTGCTGGTGACACTGTTGGGGATTTATTCAAAATTAAAGGCATACTGAACCAGCATGGCTACCACAGCAACATTCAGCAGCATGCTATTCCATCCGGTTTGCGTTTAGTTGGACCATCATTTATTTTTCAACAGGACAATGACCCCAAACACACCTCCAGGCTGTGTAAGGGCTATTTGACCAAGAAGGAGAGTGTGGTGGTGCTATGCCAGATGATCTGGCCCCCACAGTCACCAGACCTGAACTCAATCGAGATGGTTTGGGGTGAGCTGGACCGCTCACCGCTTCAATTTTGAATAAATCCCAACAGTGTCTCCAGCAAAGCACCCCCACACCCACACCTCCTCCATGCTTCACGGTGGGAACTAGGCATGTAGAATCCATCCGTTCACCTTTTCTGCGTGCAAAGCAGTAATCAAAGCAAAAGGTGGCTACTTTGAAGAACCTAGAATATAATACATATTTTCAGTTATTTCACACTTTTTTGTAAAGTGTAATATATAATTCCACATATGTTAATTCATAGTCATGAAAATACAGAAAAATCTTTGAATGAGAAGGTGTGTCCAAACTTTTGGTCTGTACTGTTTAATATATATATATATATATATATGTCACAATGACATGTATATATATATATATGTATTCTATGTGTGTATATGTATTCTTTTTTAAAGCTGTCAGTGTGATTTTACAGTATAGCCGGGATGAACTGCCGGCTTTTCTAAAGGACACCGATGTGATTTTATCGCAAGTCACATGTGTGGTCCGTTTGTAATCCAATTTTTCATCGCACCCATAGACTTGCATTGGCGATTGTCGACCGATAATCGGTGACAATCGCAGCACGCTGCGATTGTCTTGGTCCGAGGAAAACGGCCGAGAAAAAATGTGATGGTGGGAGCTGCTCCATAGATTAACATTGGTCCAACTGCAATGCGATATTTCATCGCATTGCAGTTGTCTGTTTTTGTCGCCAGTGTGACTCCAGCCTTAGAAAGAGAATCTGAAAAAAAATCCAAAAAATCATATTGTATAATTTTTAAATAATTAATTTGCTTTTTTTTTGCATGAAATACGTATTTGATCACTTAACAACCAGCAAGAATTCTGGCTATCACAGACCTGTTAGTTTTACTTTCAGAAGCCCTCCTAGTCTGCACTCATTACCTTTATTAATTGCATCTCTTTGAACTTGATACCTGTATAAAAAGCACCTGTCCACACACTCAATCAATCAATCACACTCCAAACTCTCCATCATGGCCAACAGCAAAGAGCTGTCTAAGGCTGGTTTCACATTGGCGTTTTTTAGCGCAGCGCATCGTGCTCATCCGATCGCATGCGCCATGCGCCCCTATCTTTAACGGGGGTGCGCATGGTTTAGCGGTAGCATGCGATCATCAGCGTTTTCGTGTGATTGCGTTATTTTGTCGACTTGGCGCGCACAACACAACATGTTGCTTTTTTGGGTCCACCCAAACTCGTTAAAAAGGTGCATGCGCTCGCATCGCGCACGGAAAGCGCCCAAACAACACATTACAGTTTATGTGATCGCTGATGTGCGCTGGGTCAGGCGCAGGTCAGCGTTCTACAATGCATGCGCTGTCAAAGAAAACACATGTCTAGACACTGGTTTAAACCACCCACTAAACAAAGAAACATTGCTTGGTGGTAGTGTATATAAAAGAAGGTGTTGGCACTACTGTCCACTACTCTACAGCCAGCCATACAGAGAGAGACACTACAGCCAGAGAGACAGCAGCTGCTCCATTTCAAAATCTTGCACAGGAACTTGGATAATGTGAGTATAAAACCTAATGTCTTTCTCTCCTTTTTTCTCAAATAATTAGGTACTAGTGTTGAGCGATACTGCCCAATATCCTAAAATATCGGATCGGATTGGATCGGCCCGATACTCAAAAAGTATCGGGTATCACCGATCCGATACCGGAAACAAAATGCAAGTCTATGGGACAGAAATATCGGAACTAAAAAAAACCCTTTCTTTCCTTGTAAACACTAAATATACACACATAGAATACATATATATATACATGTCATTGTGACATATATATATATATATATATACATATATTTATAGTTCATACACTTCTACATAGTAAAATAGCCTCTGATTCTATTGCCGGGTAATGCCGGCTTTTGTGAAAATACAGAAGCACCCGACATGAAATGACACATGGTTTACATAGAGTTAACCATGTCTTTTCATGTAGTTTGATATCTGGTTTTCACAAACAATTACATGAGTGTATGTGTGCAAAATTTCACACCTGTAGGGGTTAATTAAAGGTGTAAATTCGTTGTAAAAAAAACCGGACTTTTTTGCTACGAATTTACACCTTTAATTAACCCCTACAGGTGTCAAATTTTGCACACATACACTCATGTAATTGTTAGTGAAAACAATATATCAAACAACATGAAATGACATGGTTAACTCTATGTAAACCATGTGTCATTTCATGTCGGCTTCTGTATTTTCACAAAAGCCGGCAATTGAATTAGCGGCTATTATACTATGTAGAAGTGTATGAACTATCAATATAAATATATATATATATATATGTGTCACAAATTCAATGACATGTATATATATATATGAGGTGTAAAACTGTTGAAAAAAAATGCGTGGGCTTCAGCCCTATTTTCTCAACCAGACAGACAAAGCAAGCGATTGGGGGCAGATAATAATAGCCCAGAGAGGGACCATTATTTTTGCCCCCCCTGGCTACTAACATCTGCCCCCAGACACCCCAAAAAAGGCAAATCTATAATTGGATTCGCCCTTTCTGGTACTTTGCCCGTCTATTCCCATTGCCCTGTAGCGGTGGCGAATTGGTTAATAAGGGGTTCAAGCCACCTTGCTATTGAAAGGTGAGTTTAAGTCAGGTTAATAATTGAGAGTTGTCAATTAGACAGCTATCAATTATTAATCCTATTGTATAATATAAAAATAAAACACTCACACTTTAATAAAAAATCATTTTAAGGAAATAAACACACAGTTTTTGACAATATTTTATTTTACTGCCATTCCTTGTGAAGCCCTTGTTCACCTGTAATAAAAATAAAATAATAAAGCAACATTATTCTTACCTATCCGATGTTCAGTCAGGTCCCCCGATGTAATCCTTCTGAAAGGGTGAGGCTAAGTTCACACGTTGCGGAATTGCCGCGGAAATTTCCGCGGCAATCCCGCACTTCTCCCACAGGAAATACGCACTTTTTTTAAGCATATTCCCGCCAGAATAATAGCGTTTTGCAAGCGTAATTAGATTGCAGAATGCTAGCGTTTTCCTAGCAATCTGTAGCATCGCTTGGAAAACTGATTGACAGGTTGGTCACACGAGTCAAACATAGTGTTTGACACGTGTGACCAACTTTTTACTATTGATGCCGCCTATGCCGCATCAATAGTAAAAAGATCTAATGTAAAAATAATAAAAAAAATAATAAATAATGATATTCTCACCTTCCGGCTGCCTCCGCAGCCTTCCCGCCTTCAGCGACGCTCCCGGCAACTCCTATTCCCAGGAGTCCTGTGCGACAAATCACCCCGATGATGTAGCATCACGCGAGACCGCTACGCCATCTGGGTGATCTCGCAATGCATTACTGGACCGGGAGTTGCCGGGAGCGTCGCTGAAGGCTGGAAGGCTGCGGGGGCCGCCGGAAGGTGAGAATATCATTATTTTTTATTTTAATTATTGTTTTACCAGAGATATGGTACCCAGGGCCTGGAGGAGAGTCTCCTCTGCTCCAGACCCTGGGTACCATCCCCACATGAACCGCTTACATTGCGCATGGTGGGCATAGCCACATGCGGAAAGTAAGCGGTTCAATGCATTCCTATGGCGGCGGAATCACCGCGATTACGCTAAATTAATGAACATGTTGCTAGATTTTCCGCGAAGCGTTTTTTTCACGGAAAATAGCACAACATGTGGACAAAACATGCGGAATCCATTAAGATGTATAGAATGCAAAATGCTTGCGTTTTTTTCGCGGTTTAGCGAAAATAACGCAATTATTCCTGAACGTGTGCACTTAGCCTCAATGTTTACTGCAGAGACTGCAGCTAATGCTGACAGTCTCACAGTAAACCCCGGAATGAATGAGCTCCTCTCCTGGCTGACAGGAGAGGAAGTGGTTAGCATAATTGATTGCTTTCCATTTTCACTTCAGTTCAGCCAGGGACACCCACAGCATCAGTGACATCAGAGGGAATCCCGGCTGACCTGAAGTGAACTGATTAACAAAAATAGGGGATCCCCTCTAAAAAAAATGGCGTGGGGTCCCCCCTATTTTTGTTAACCAGCCTGATAAAGCAGACTACTGAGGCCTGGTTTTTCAGGCTGTTAAGGAGCCAATAAACATGGACCTTGCAAGCCTGATAATACCAGGCCACAGCAGTCTGCTTATCTTGGCTGGTTAACAAAAATAGGGGATCCCCTCGAAAAAAAATGGCGTGGGGTCCCCCCTATTTTTGTTAACCAGCCAGATGAAGCAGACTGCTGAGCCCTGGTTTTTCAGGCTGGTAAGGATCCAATATCCATGGACCTTGCAAGCCTGATAATACCAGGCCACAGCAGTCTGCTTAGCTTGGCTGGTTAACAAAAATAGGGGATCCCCTCGAAAAAAAAAATGGTGTGGGGATCCCCCTATTTTTGTTAACCAGCCAAGTAAAATGCAGACTGCTGCGGCCTGGTATTAAAAGACTGTCAAGGCTCATGGATTTTGGCCCTCAACAGCCTAAAAATACCAGGCTGCAGCAGCCCCACAAATGGCGCATCCAAAGATGCGCCAATTGTGGCACTTTAACCGGCTCTTCCCACTTGCCCTGTAGCGGTGGCAAGCGGGTAATAAGGGGTTAATGTCACCTTTGATTGATCGGTGACAATAAGCCCGGTTAATAATGGAGAGGCGTCAATAAGACACCGATCCATTATTAATCATAGTTTGTAAATTTAAAAAAAAAACACAGCAAGAAAAAAGTATTTTAATGAAAAAAATACCACACAGTTTTCATTAATTTTATTACACTCTCATTCCTGCGACGCCATCGATCTCCTGTAAAAAAACAAAAATAATAAACCAACACAAATACTCCCTGTCCGACGCAGTCCAAAATACCGAGTGTCCCACGACGAGTCCAGCTCTGCTACATCTGGATGACAGGCTGAGCCTGATATCCACATACAGCAGAGCTGCTTACCAGTGCTGCGTCCCCGGCGGAGACGTAATCCGGACTGGTTTACGGCCAGCTGTCGAGAGTACAGCTGGCCGAGATTACCCAGTACCCGGCAGTCACTACAATTATCGCGAGATTCTGCACGTGACCGCCAGGGACAGGGTAATGGCGGCCATCCAGGAGGACGTGACCGCCGGGGAAGGGATCTTCTGACAGGTAAGTGCGGACTCTGCTGAGTCCTGACACCTGACAGACCCGACCGACACTGACAGTGACAGTTTCGGGGAGTTCCTGATTCACGTACTTCGTTCTGTGACACAGGAACTCCCATAGACTTGGTCGGAAAACTACGATTCCGGTATCCAAAATGACAAAAATATTGGAACTCAGAATCGGAATTCCGATACAGCAAATATCGGCCGATACCCGATATTTGCAGTATCGGAATGCTCAACACTATTAGGTAGAATGAGAGTGAAGTGAGTACCTTCCTTTCATACTGATTGGTAAGTATTTGCTGTTGCATGGACACATGTGGCAATTTTTTTTTTCTTTTTCAGTCCACATCGTCCATGGCAGCGGAGGAAGAATGGGAGCAGCCAGTCCGTGTGCAGGTGGGGAGGCGGCCTGTAAGTATAGACTGACAGATTGTACTCTTTTTTTGCCCCTGACTTTTTTTATTGCCTGTTTTTCCTATTCAATCTTGCTTCTATTCTCAATCTTTCTTCTATTCTGTCTTGTTTTCTATCTTTTTCATCTCCAAATCTTTACAAGATTAATGTTTTGCTTTCTTATCTAGGCTTCACAATGGGATGAGGAACTCGTCATGGACAATGACCCTCTGATCCAGTTGGTCCAGGAGCGAGTCCCGTTGTGGGACAGCCGTGATCCACTGCACTGTGACAACGTGGTGATCCGGCGGCTCTGGAATGAGGTGGCCGCAGCGCTGATGGATGGCTGGGACAACGCCTCTCCCCAGGTCCGCAAGGAATTTCATAAAAATTTCAATGGTGTGTGATGCTGCAGTCACCTTGGCCGGGATCACACAACTGTGTGGGATGCTAGTAACTCATGTGAGTTTCTAGCATCACACACATTTGTGTGATCCCGGCCTACAGTGCATTGTGTAAATTTATTTTTTTTCCACAGTGAACAGTCAGAACCCGTTGGCGCTTGATGAAGGACCGCTTCAACTGGGACCTGAGGCAGGAGAACCGGGTTGCCAGTGGTGCTGCGGCAAGGACATCCACCAAATACCGTTACCATCGGGCGTTGGCCTTCCTAAGACCGGTCCTTGCCACCAGAGCGTAAGTATTTTGTTGTTGTATTGTATTGTGTTTACTCTGTGTTTTTCTATTCCACAGGAGTTGGCGTTTTTAAATGCATGATAGTAATTGTTGACTTTTGTTTTTTTTTCACAACACCTGGAGCGGCACCCTGCAACCTAGTCCTGGAGCGGTCCTTCAGAGAGCTGCCTCGGACCCGTCCCAGCCATCCACCAGCCAAGAAGCACCTTGCGGGTCGTCAACACAGACAGCTGGAGATCTGGAAGCTGGTCCATGAGGTCTTCCCCTGTCAAAGGTCTCTGCCACTGGTATTGCGGGTACTTCCCGCCCGCGGCAGAAGGCCTCTGACAGGAATCTCATGCCCGAGTTCATACATTTGAGCACGGTTTTCCAAAATAGCCACAAATCGTTGGGTGACAGAGTAGATAATGGTTTTGCACAAGTGGAACAACGCCTCCATTCTGTCGAGCGTCGCCTTGACTATCTTGAAGCCGAGCTCAAAAGACCAGCGCACCATTTTTTCCAACAAATTGAACTGCATGGCGGAACACCTTAATCCTGATCTCCAGCTGTGATGAATGCCTGCAACAATGCTTACACGCAGGCTATGCAGCAGAGTCGGTATGTGCAGCAGCAGCCAGTGGTGCCTTTCCCACCCGTGCCACCACTGACTCGCTTCACCGCACTACCAACTTCTGCTGCATACCACTGCACGGCCACCAGCATTCCAAGTCATGCTGGACCACACTTCATCACACACAGTCACAGTGCAGCTGGACACTCCCCACGCCACCACCATGCCAAGCGCTGCTCCTGTTTGGACTTCCTCCACCCCTGCTTGGACCTCCACCCCTGCTTGGACCCACACCACTTCCAGTGACGCCACCACCACCGAGCAGCAGCTGGGGGGACCCTCATTCTGTATTCAGGGCCTCGGACCCTGGCAGGAGGTCTAGCAGCCCACAGAGGTCCCCCAGCACACGGTGGTCCCCAAGCCACAGGAGGTCCCCAAGCCACAGGAGGTCACCAAGCCACACGAGGTCCCCAAGCCACACAAGGTCTCCAAGCACCAGGTCCCCAAGGCAAAGGAGGTACCCAAGCACCAGGTCCCCAAGCCAAAGGAGGTCCCCAAGCACCAGGTCCTCAAACACCAGGTCCCTAAGCACCAGGAGGTCCCCAAGCACCAGGTCCCCAAGCACCAGGACCTCCAAAAAGAAAAAGATTGGACGAAGAGTCCAGAAAAAGATTTTTGTCCTCCCTCCCCCTCACCTCCCACTTTGTTTGACCCGATGCCTTCCCCACCACTTTCGTCGCCCTCCCAAAGTCAATCCTCATCACTCCACACCCCTAAGTTACCCCCTTCTTCACCCAAACGTCATCCACATTAATTTTTTTTTGTGTCTTGTAAAAATAAATGCGCCTTTTTTTTACCCAACTGTTTGTTTTAATTGAGTCTTTCGCTGCCTACACACCATGCGCCGTAAACACACTGTGTCGTACACTTTGTGATTTTGCCACCCCATAGCTCCAGTACTGACACATGCTTCTTGTGTCAGTCCTGGATCTACGTGTTGTCAAAAACACAAATATATGACTTGTATTTTCACCACCAGTCTCTTCAGTCTAGAAATATTAGTAAACTGAATAGATGATGTTGCTGAGTGCAAGGCATATCTATTCTCACCTTGCCAGTTATCATAAAGAGTGAATTGAGGATGGTGTGTTTTGCCCATCCACATTTCACTCTTTGTGACACAAGGCCAGAGGATTGTAGATATACCTTGTAATTAACCACATCCTCTATTCAGTGTGTGGTGAATAAACTGAAGAGATGATGGAGAAAATACACGCCATATCTACAATCCCCTGGCCTGGTATCATAACTATTTATCACACCTGGCCAGGTGACTATACCTATGAGTTGTCATCTGCAGCGTCGCTTCAGTCTGCATTATCAATTGCACGCAGACTGGAGATATGCTGGTGGTTACTCATTTGTGTATTCACCTGCCCAGGTGTCATAAAATTCTGACGTCAGGATGATTTTTTTTGGCATCCTCACTTCAGCATGACACCGGGCCAGGGGCTTGTAGAAGTTGTATAAACTTTATCATCTCTCCAGTGTGCGTGCATACTGAAGCCACAGTGGAGATACAACAAAGAATATCTATACTCGTATGTGTCATAAAGAGAGAAGGATGCTATTGCATCCCAAACTCACTATTTGGAACATCTGGCCAGGTGTATAATATTAGTTGTATCTCCACCGTCGCTGCGAATATCTCCACCGGCACTGCAATATGTTTGAACACAGACTGGAGAGATGATGAAGGTCATACAACTTTTCTCTGTAGACTCACCTGGTAGGAGTCCTATTAAAGTCACGATGCAGAAAACACAGCATCCTGACTTCACTGGAACACCTGGGCAGGTGATTATTGTATTGGAGTGTATAAAAACAGAGTGCACTCAATACAGGTATCAAAACAGGTTTTTTATTAACATAAACACAATAAAACAATTTTATTACACCATTTGATCTTGCCATTCCACACGTCCCACATCAGATAGAAAGTAGGCCGCAAATTGGTCCCTCATTTAGCCAACTTCAACAGATGGACCTGAATTGAGTAGGTAAGGTTTGGTGGTCTTTAGCCATCACAAAATTGTGAAGAACCACATAGGCTTTCACCACCTCATCCACAGTTTCAAGTTTCAGATTAATGGTTGTGCCTAGAATGCGCCATCTGGACACAAGAATCCCAAACGCACACTCTACAGTTCTTCTGGCCTTGGTCAGTCAGTAATTAAAGATTTTTTTTTGTGTGGTCCAAGTCCCGGCTAGAGTACGGTTTCAACAGGTTTGTGCACATTTGAAAGGCCTCATCACCAACCATTACAAATGGCACTGGCGGTCCTTCGGTGTGGGGAAGAGGCCGTGGCAGGGGAAATTAAAATGGTTGCCATACAACCTACGGCCCAAGTCCGAGTTCTTAAAGGTCTGGGAGGCATTGCCCTGGCCATAGGCCCCAATGTCCACCGCAATAAACTGGCAGTCTGCATCGGCAATGGCCATGAGTACCGTAGAAAAGTACTTTTTATAATTAAAGTACTCAGAGCCACTTCTTGGGGGTTTTGTTATCTGGATGTGTTTCCCATCCACCACCTCCAAACAGTTGGGGAAATTGCAGACTGTCCAGAATTTTTCAGCAATATCCATCCACTTTTCCGCGGTGGGCAGGGGCATAAATTCAGGACAGAGAACGTCCCACAAAGCCCGGCAGGTGTTCGCAACTATTCCGGACAAGGTGGAGATTCCAAGCCGGTTCTGAAAGTAGTGAAGAGACGGTCTCGGCTGAAGCCAGGAATCTGCAAAACAGATGAAAAAAAATTGTGATTGTCTAAACTTTGGCAAAACACTGACATGAAAAATCAATCTGTACTGTACATGGCAGAACTATAATTCTGCAGGCTTTTATGGCAGAACAAAAACAATACACGCATTGGATTAATATTACGTACCATAATGTGATGAGGAGCCGTTCCTCTGGAGGAATAGCATGACGGAGCTGTGTGTCCTGTCTCCGGATGGCTCCTTCAACACAAGCAAGCAAATCCCTGAAACTTCCTTGGGACATCCGTGTATAGTCCGAAAATTTCGCCGTGTTTGCCTGGAGCTCGCTGAAGAGGGTGTGGTATGCTCCACGCCTCTCCCGGACTTCAATAATGGGATGTCTCCAAAAACGCCGACGCTGCCGTCTTTACTCTCTCCCGCTGTTGCTGGCAAGCAAAAAATAAGCTAGAAACAGCGTGATGTCCATAGCCAAGTTTATGCGAAAAGTCTCCCAACGCAGATCCATGGTAACACAGGAAACGGCAGCAAAATCTGAAGAATTCAGCTGCACACGGTCTTTTTAAAGAAGTCCCATGACACTCGCCCACTCATGTCTCATTGGTGGAGTGTGTTTCAAGGATTTTCCTTTTATGCAATGTGTGACTCATGGACTTAAAAAATGTAAACGCATGTAAAGCGCTAGATAAACTCATGTAAACGCTACTTTTTTTGTTGTTATGCGTACATTGATGCGTTAAAAAAACCATGCGCTTGCAAGCGCTTGTATGTGTTTTTGCATGCATTTTCAGTAGCGCACAATGCGTTGCGCTAAAAAACGCCAATGTGAAATTAGCCTAAGTACACCAGTGCTACCAACGCCGAGGATTGCTGGCCCTACTTCTATCAGGGTTTCCTCCCCCTTCTACACAAGTTCCTGAACCCCCTCCTGATCCTCCTCATCCTAAATCTCCAATTTAGTAACTCAGAGCACGTCATACAGAAAAACCGGAAGCTGGAAGCTCTAGAGCACTGCCTCAGCAAAGCAGCAAGTCGGAAGTTGGAAGCTCTGGAGCACTGCCTTAGAGAAGTGGCAAAAATCTCTGCAGAATCTAATTTGACTAGGATACAAACTGCATACTGCAGCAGAGATACGGAGAGGCAAAAGAGACAAGATAGATCTGTGGCTCTCACCGCTTAACCTCCAACCAGGCATGGTCATGTGTGATAATATATGTAACTTGATGGCTGCTCTGAAACTTGGAAAGCTCACACATGTACCATACTTGGTCTATGTGCTAAACTAGGTGGTTCAGAAGTTTTCTGAAAACCTACCCAGATTTGCCAGAGCTTCTGGTTAAGGTACTCCATGTCAGCGCCCATTTCCGCAAGTCAGCTACAGCTGCCGCCACTCTGACAGTACTGCAGCAGTGCATGCGTGCCAGCTCATTGACTGGTGTGCGACGTATCCATGCTCTGGAACTCCACATTGCACATGCTGGCAAGGCTACAGTGGGTACAGAAATTTTCAGACACCTTTTAATTTTTCACTCTTTGTTTCACTGCAGCCATTTGGTAAATTCAAAAAAGTTCATTTTTTTCTCATTACTGTACACTCTGCACCCAATCTTGACTGAAAAAAACATAAATGTAGACATTTTTGCAAATTTTTTTTAAAAAAAATACTGAAATATCACATGGTCATAAGTATTCAGACCCATTCAGACTCACTCATGTTTAAGTCACGTGCTGTTCATTTCCTTGTGATCCTCCTTGAGATGTTTATACTTCTTCATTGGAGTCCAGCTGTGTTTAATTAAACTGATAGGACTTTATTTGGAAAGGCACATACCTGTCAATATAAGACCTCACAGTTCACAGTGCATTTCAGACCAAATGAGAATCATGAGGTCAAAGGAACTGGCCAAGGAGCTCAGAGACAGAATTGTGGCAAGACACCAATCTGGCCAAGGTTACAAAAGAATTTTTTGCAGTACTCAAGGTTCCTAAGAGCACAGTGGCCTCCATAATCCTTAAATGGAAGAAGTTTGGGACCACTAGAAGTATTTCTAGACCTAGCCGTCCAGCCAAACTGAACAATTGTGGGAGAAGAGCCTTGGTGAGAGAGGTAAGAAAGAAGCAGAAGATCACTGTGGCTGAACTCCACAGATGCAGGGAGATGGGAGAAAGTTCCACAAAGTCAACTATCACTGCAGCCCTCCACCAGTCGGGCCTTTAAGCCTCTCCTCGGTGCCAGACATATGAAAGCTCTCAGCTCCCAGACTATGAGACATAATATTCTCTGGTCTGATGAGATGAAGATAGAACTTTTTGGTGATAATTCTAAGCTCTATGTGTGGAGAAAACCAGGCACTGCTTATCACCTGGTCTACCTCTGGTCAAACCACTACCTCTTCTTGCCTGTTTTCTTTCTATGGATCCATCCCTCTCTGCACTGCTGTGCTCGCTAGGCATGCCACTATGCCTGGTTGGATCAGTGGCCTCATCATCAACCATGTCGTCTTCCAAATACTCAGTCTGATCCTCCTTCTGAGTTGTGATTTGAGGCTGACCTAATGGCAACTATGCATCATGATTATCTTCCACCTCTTCAGACATGACTTGACCTTCACCAACTTGGCTTTCTCCTGGCCATGGCTGCGCAAATGTTTGAGCATCACTGCACTCCACCTTCTCATGACCCTCTTTAATGGTGCACGTTGAGAGGCCTGACAAATTATTAGGGAACGTAAACAGTTCCTCAGAGTGGCCAGCATTGAGGTCATATGTCTCCTGGGACTCTTGATGGTGGGAGGAAGGAGGACCAGGTTGAGGATTCAGAGGCTCAGCCTCTTGGCTGCTGAGACTGGACTGTGTGGAAGACTTTGTGGTGCTGCTTGTCAACACACTGGAGCCTTTGTCTGCCATCCAACCCACAACATCCTCGCACTTGTCTGGGTTTGTTAGTGGTGTAGTGGGGTGACCAAATTTTGACAGGAAGATAGAACAAGATACAGTCACCTTCAGATCTGTCACATGGCTTTGGCGGGCATTATCACATCCACATCCCATAACGTCCCTTTCTGATCTTGAATGCATTATGCTTATGGAACAAATAATATTGGCTTTATTTTTCACAAGTACCCTTACAAAGGTCTTATGTACAAATTCACTGTATCTAGCAATGTGTGGCTATTAGTGTTGAGCGATACAATAATGCAAATATCGGCTATCGGCCGATATTAGCTCTATCGGCCTTTCGATAATTCGTTTCGATATTTTCGTCTTATCGAATACCGGAATCGGATTTGTCACTGTCACTGTCTGTGTCCGTCGGTCGGGTCTGTCACTGTCAGTGTCCGTCGGTCGGGTCTGTCAGGAGTCAGCGGCACTTACCTGGCAGAAGATCTCCGGCGGTCACGTCCTGGACTGCTTCATGGCCGCCATCCTCTTCTCCCCGGCGGTCACATGCAGTTTCTCGCGATAACTGCAGTGACTGCTGGGTAATCCCGGCCGTAAAGCAGTCAGTCCGATGACGTCACCGCCGGGGAAGCAGGTAATCAGCTGTGCTGCGTCGCAATGACAGGCTTTGCCTGTCATTGCGATGTAGCAGAGCTGGATCGTCGTGGGACTGTCGTTACTATGGACTGCGTCGGACAGGTGGTATACTGTTGGTTTTTTTTTTCTTTTTTTACAGGAGATCGATGGCGTCGCAGGAATGAGTGTATAATAAAATTAATGAAAACTGTGTTGTCTCTTTTATTTCATTAAAATACTTTTTTCTTGCTTTGTCTTTTTTTTATGCATTTAATAACTTTGGGATTAATAATGGATCGGTGCTTATTGACGCCTCTCCATTATTAACCGGGCTTATTGTCACCGTGCAATCAATGGTGACATTAACCCCTTATTACCCCGCTTGCCACCGCTACAGGGCAAGTGGGAAGGGCCGGGTAAAGTGCCACAATTGGCACATCTTTTGATGCGCCAAATGTGGGGCTGCTGTAGCCTGGTATTATCAGGCTGTTGAGGGCCAAAATCCATGGGCCTTGACAGTCTTTTAATACCAGGCCGCAGCAGTCTGCATTTTACTTGGCTGGTTAACAAAAATAGGGGGACCCCTACGCCATTTTTTTTTTTCGAGGGGATCCCCTATTTTTGTTAACCAGCCAAGCTAAGCAGACTGCTGTGGCCTGGTATTATCAGGCTTGCAAGGTCCATGGATATTGGATCCTTACCAGCCTGAAAAACCAGGCCTCAGTGGTCTGCTTCATCTGGCTGGTTAACAAAAATAGGGGGACCCCACGCCAATTTTTTTCGAGGGGATCCCCTATTTTTGTTAATCAGCCAAGATATGCAGACTGCTGTGGCCTGGTATTATCAGGCTGGCAAGGTCCATGGATCTTGGCTCCTTAACAGCCTGAAAATCCAGGCCTCAGCGGTCTGCTTCATCTGGCTGGTTAACAAAAATAGGGGGGACCCCACGCCATTTTTTTTCGAGGGGATCCCCTATTTTTGTTAACCAGTTCCCTCTGACGTCACTGATTGTGTCCCTGGCTGACCTGAAGTGAAAGTGGAAAGCAATCAATTAAGCTTTCCACTTCCTCTCCTGTCAGCCAGGAGAGGAACTCATTCATTTGGGGGTTTACTGTGAGGCTGCAGCATTAGCTGCGGTCCCTGCAGTAAACATTAACCCTTTCTGATGGATTACACCGTGGGACCTGACTGTACATCGGATTGGTAAGAATAATTTTGCTTTATTATTTTATTTTTATTACAGGAAATGGTTTTAGCAGGTAAATAAAATATGGTCAAAAACTGTGTGATTATTTCATTAAACTTCTTTTTTATTAAAGTGTGTGTGTTTGATTTTTCTTTCATACAATAGGATTAATAATTGATAGTTGTCTGATTGACAGCTCTCAATTATTAACCTGGCTTAAAGTGACCTTTCAATTGCAAGGTCATTTTAACCCCTTATTAACCCATTCGCCACCGCTACAGGGCAATGGGAATAGACGGGCAAAGTGCCAGAAAGGGCAAATCTAATTAGAGATTTGCCCTTTCTGGGGTGTCTGGGGGCAGATGTTAGTAGCCGGGGGGGCCAAAAAAAATGGTCCCTCTCTGGGCTATTATTATCTGCCCCCACTCACTGGCTTTGTCTGTCTGGTTGCGAAAATAGGGCGGGAGCCCACGCATTTTTTTTCAGCAATTTTACACCTCATATATATATATATACATGTCATTGAATTTGTGACACATATATATATATTTATATTTATAGTTCATACACTTCTACATAGTATAATAGCCGCTAATTCAATTGCCGGCTTTTGTGAAAATGCAGAACCCGACATGAAATGACACTTGGTTTACATAGAGTTAACCATGTCTTTTCATGTAGTTTGATATCTGATTTGCACAAACAATTACATGAGTGTAAGTGTGCAAAATTTCACACCTGTAGGGGTTAATTAAAGGTGTAAATTCGTAGCAAAAAAGTCCGTTTTTTTTACAACGAATTTACACCTTTAATTAACCCCTACAGGTGTGAAATTTTGCACACATAGACTGATGTAATTGTTTGTGCAAATCAGATTGCAAACGACATGAAAAGACATGGTTAACCCTATGTACACCAAGTGTCATTTCATGTCGGGTGCTTCTGTCTTTTCACAGAAGCCGGCTTTACCCGGCAATTGAATCAGAGGATATTTTACTATGTAGAAGTGTATAAACTATACATATATGTATATATATATATGTCACAATGACATGTATATATATATATATGTATTCTATGTGTGTATATTTAGTGTTTACAAGGAAATAAAGTTTTTTTTTAGTTGCGATATTTTGTTCCCATAGACTTACATTGGACTTCCGGTAACGAAATCGGATATCGACGATATTTAGTGATATCGGCGATACCATTTCGATACGATATTTTTAGATATCGAGCAGTATCGCTCAACACTAGTCAACACTGCAAATATTGACTTGCTGCATTAACTCATTCTAACAGTCAATATAAGCTTTTGTTACTCATATGTTTGCAATTATTATATATCTGTCTGTGATAAAAACATCTGTCAAACACACATAAAAACCAGAGGGCAACCGATCATGTGAAAATATAATATTTGTGTCATTCTCAAAACTTTTGGCCATGACTGTATTTATCAGTGATACCAGCCGGTACATGGTAGTGTGTGAGGAGCGTACAGCTCTATACGGTGTGGGAAAAAATTAACGCTCTGTAACTGTGTAGAAAAAAAGAATAAAAGTATTAGTGCTGTGTAAAAAGCAGTCTGCACAGCAGTGTACACACAGCAATACAGCTAGCAGGCAGCCTAATAACCAGCGCTGCTGCACCCAAGAAAATCCTCCCCTGTCACTGCACACTAACTGTACAGCACAATTGCTATCAGCACAAGCACAGAAGAACTTTTCTTTACAGCCCTAACTCTCTCCCTACTGATAAACAGCAAGCATCCTCTCCCTACTGTTAAGATCGGCAGATTTAAAATGGAGGTCGGCGGTCAGGGCTTTTATAGACACTATGACGCCACCCAAGGCAAGTCAATCACTTCTCTAAGATGGTGGTGGACGCTGCTCATGTCATCTCGTTGCCCACAGTGTACGTGCTTCGCTCAACTGTAGTCTTTATGAGACATGCAAACAGCAGACTCATGGAAATTAATGGTACATTGTGACGTTTACATAGCTCAAGAGGTTTTGCGCCAGTCGCACATCTGCTAGACAAATATTAGGTATTTAAGCAATGGATGAGGAATATTATAGCAATCACATTTTAAAATGGATGTTACCATATGCTGGAACTGAAGAATATTATTTTGCGGTAAATGAAAAAAAAATTGTAAGCTACTACATAGAAATATTACGTAGCTCCCCAAAAAAATGGTTTTATAGTTACATGTACTACCTAATATAAATTTCACCCTACAAATAGTTGATTTTTATATTTTGATAGTGGATTAAACCCTAATCCCTAACTACTATACAACATAGTGGAAAATAGCAGAAATCTGCAGCATATACTTGCAATGATGAGAACACCCAGGTGTCTGCCTTTCACTCTCCCTCCTATTAAATCTCTCCCTACCAAATCTCCACCTAACAAACAACTAACCTTCACAATCTTCAGCTTTTAGAAATGAATAACACTTACTATAAGCTCCTATCACTCTTCCTATGCTCCTTTCACTCTCCCTACGCTCAAACTACGCCATCCTTAAGGCACTGCCACACTTAGCGATCGCACTAGCGATCATGACAAAGACTTAACCTGGCGAGATCGCTAGTGCGATCGCTATGTGATCGCTATAATATTAGAAAAAACACGGCACTCAATCAGAGCGAGAATAGGTGCACAAGTCAGGTATCCAGCCTGGTAAGTATAAGTCAAAAAAACTTGGCACAAGAAAGATGCATATAAATTATAATTAATTTTTTTCTTAATTATAATTTATATGCATTCCATGATATATAAATTCTCAATTATTTCTGCTTCTGTATGTATTTTTCAGCATTCCTTTGGCATATATTCTGATGAAGGTCCCATTGTTGGACCGAAAAACATTTAATGTCTCTTGTCTGGATGCATCTCCATTAAATGAATCTTTCTTGTCATACATTTTGAGTGCCAAGTTTTTTTGACTTATGCTATTGCTATGTGATCGCTAGTTAGATTCCAAACACAACTCATCAGCGATCTGTGATTCCAAACACAACTCATCAGTGATCTGTATAACGACCTCTGCAGTCGTTGGGAAAACCTAGTCCCACCTGCGACGCTGGTGAAGTCGTTCATAAAGGGTGTCACACTCAGCGATTCAGGCTCACCAGCGGGACACCAACGACCAAAAAAACGGCTCAGAATGTTCATAAGCGATCAGCGACATCTCAGCAGGGGCCACATCGCTGCTACATGTCACACACAGCTAAGTCGCTAACGAGATCACTACTGTGTCATAAATGGTGACGCAGTAGCGATCTCGTTAGTGATCTCGCTAGCAATCTCGCTTAGTGTGGCATACCCTTTACACTGTTTCCTGCTGCAATGTGCACAATATGGTGCCAGCAGCCTTTAAATATCACACCAAAGATGGCACCGGCATTACTGTTATTGGCAAGCCAGCCCAGCATGTTCATTGGCTGCAAATAAAGCACCCAACGTGCTAATACCTAATTACTCGCCGAATAACTAATAGCCCAATTACCATACAATTCGTCCGAGTAACAAATAGTGCTGAATGTATTTGCTCATCACTAAAAAACAGGACATTGTCTATGTCTGGTGACTAGTTGGGGACAGTGTTTTGATAGAAGGATTGACACTTGTATAAGTATAGCGTTTTTATGAAATGTAGCAATTTGGGACTTTTAATAAACTGATGCCCAATAGTGGACAATCTGTTTAGCTAAAAACAACAACTTTTATATTTAACAATATTCTGCACATGATAACAAATGCATAAGTGGAATTTAGAGAGTATAGAATTTTTTTTCATTATTTATTTCATTTACTTTGACCTTATGCTTTAACATTGCAGTGGTTAAAATACAGAGTAAGGCCGGGATCACACATGCGAGAAACATGCCAAGTCTCGCATGTGAATTCCCAGCCCTGGCGCCGGCACTCGGGAGTGGAGTGTACGGCTGCATGTATTTCTATGCAGCAGCACGCTCTACTCCCGAGTTCCGGCGCCAGGGCTGGGAATTCACATGCGAGACTCGGCCATATTTCTCGCATGTGTGATCCTGGCCTAAAGCAAATTAATAACAATTCATCTCAAATTTTGGCTTCTCTTGCTTAGACGTAAAAATATGCAGCTTGACTAGAGATCTTGGACAGAAGCGCTGCATGCTGTCATTATGTTTGTGTTTTATCTATCAGTGTTGTGTTCTTTTAATATCCTTTTGTTAAACTTCTTCAAATTGCACCTACCGATATTAGTAATCGTTTGCTTCCCTTCACCTAAACGACAAATATCAATTTCTATACTCGAATTTAAACACACCATTATGCAAAGAGAAAACACTAATCATTTCTGTTTTTCAAAGGCAAAGAATCTCAAAATGAAGTTTAATCTTTATTAATTGTATTGTCCAGAAATCATCACACGTATATTTCACACAATGACGACTTTACGGGAACTGTGCTTGGGAAAAAGAAAGATGAATTGAAAATGTATTTACAGTGAAGCAAAAGCAATTAACTTTCACAGGTGTAATTTGCAATGATTATTTAAATATACAGAGTATTTGCGAATCTTGCCAAAATCTTCCCTCAACTCTCACTATTGTCTGATTTCACATTTAGAAACTAATATAGTTTGCCACACTCTGCCTGCAAATAATAAAATCTCCAAGAAAATGGAAGAGAAGTTATTTATCAGAAAATGATGAACAATAGACATTACGCTAATGCAAATCTTTTCAGCTTAGCATCAGAAAAAGATATGAATATTGTTTTGCATTTAGCAAGTAACAAGCTGTTGTAAATGTGTATATGCCAGGTTCAGCAATAATTCACATACCCAACATTGCAAATGAATGCCTGTTAGAAATGCTATTTAGTTTTTCAGTCACTTGGATTATTTAACTGGACACTAGGGTTTTCTTTTAGGAAAAATATTATTATTGTCAAATTTATTGAGTTTGTCCATTAGAACAACCATTGTCTATTTGCCCTTTCAGTAACCTAAGTAAAACTGCTACAAATATCAGTTGCTGTTTTTATAAATACTTTTTATAGAAATTGTCTAAGGGTTTATAAGTGAAGTGAATACACTAAATCACAGGTCAGGCTATATACAAAAACTAAGTACAATGGCATCTTGGCAAGGTCAGAACTAGAGATGAGCAGATATGGCTAAATTCATACTCGACAGATCAAACAGATTTTCCTGGGAACTTCAATTTGCAGAAAGTTATTATTTATGAATTGAATGTACATTTTCCATACCCCAGAGCATATTAAACATAATATGTCAAAAATAAGAAAAAATACTTATACTCATCTTGCCACTTACATCTCTTGCCCCTACAATCCTCATCATCCTGCCCTCGTTGCGTCTTTTTACAAGCACTGAAATTCTGGGTCTCTTCACACTATGCTGGGACTTCCAGCTCTGATGAGGGCCAGGATGGTTCTGTGTATGCATGTTTAAGATTACAGCAAATTGTGTCACAAAATTCACAGTACTGTCCCGGGCCTCATCAGAGCCATAATTCCCAATCTATCATGAAGAAGCCCAGTAGATACAACAAAAACAGAACTGGGGATAGTAAGGTTCGTGGAGGAGAGGTGAGCAGTAAGGTGTATATACATTTTTATTTTTATCCTTTTGATTGCCATTTACAGTTCAGCAAAATGGTGGCCAGACAGCTTCTATTTCCTGATTCTGCATGGAAGTGACTTACATGAAATCTTCATTTTTGTGAATGCAGATTTTTGGTAAAATTCTACATGAATTCAATTCATCTCAAATTAATTCTCAGAATCAAGGGCTATGTTGGAAGACAAGCAAGCAAGTGGATCAGGACACCCTAAAAGCCACAAAGCCAGGAGTGTAGATGAACACTGGAGAGCAATTGAATGTTTAAGTGGCAGGTCACAACCAACATTTAGATGAAGGTTGTAGAAATAACAATAGTTTTCTGAAATGATTACAGCACAATATAAACAGTCTCTATATAGCCTTTCATACCTCATACTTACTGTATTTTTCAGACTATAAGACGCACCGGACCATAAGACGCACCCCAAATTTTCAGAAGGAAAATAGGGGAAAAAAAATAATGTGTCAAATGGGGGTCCATCTTACAGTCCGAATTCAGGTTACCAGCGAAGGGATCAGCACAGGTATAGGAGTGGTCACAGGGGTCGTTCGGTGGTCCAGGCTGTTGCGGTCCTGGTGCTCTGTGTTGCAGGGGTGCTCTGTGGGGTGGCTGTGCTCTGTGGGGTGGCTATGCACTGTGGGGTGGCTATGCACTGTGGGGTGGTTGTGCACTGTGGGGTGGTTGTGCTCTGTGGTGTGGCAATGTACTTACAATCCGGCGGTGGTCCAGTGGTGGCAGTCCCAATGCAGCCTCTGGTGCGGTGGTGTCAGGGCTCTGATGTGGCTGCAGCGGGGCTCTGTGCTGCGTGGGGGGCTCTGCCGGCATTTCGTCCTAACCGCAAAAGCCCCCCGCAGCTCCGCTGTTGCGACATGGTGGCTTCCGGAAACATGGCCGCCAGGGGCCTCCGGAAAGATGGCCACCGCAATGAGAAATTCAAATCTCGGCAAAAGAGATCTCGGTACATGTCAAGTCACATGCACTGCAGTACGAGTATTGTAGTGTATGAGACCAGCAATTAAAATAAAAATTATGAGTGTAAAAAAGTGAAAAAAACACAAAAGAAAGTGCACACAATCCATGAAAAGACTATTTCACCACCCAAAATGCAATGTTTGTGATAAAATAAAAATAAGCAAAAAAAGTATACATAATTGGTATTGCCGCATCCGGAACGACCCGCTCTATAAATCGGGCAAGTTATTTATTCTGTATGGTGAATGTCGTAAAAAAATTAAAAAACGTTTTTATCTTTGGATGCGCCAATTGTGGGGCTGCTGCAGGCTGGTATTTTAGGCTGTTGAGGGCCAAAATCCATGGGCCTTGACAGTCTTTTAATACCAGGCCGCAGCAGTCGTTTTTACTTGGCTGGTTAACAAAAATAGGGGGACCCCACGCCATTTTTTTTTAGAGGGGATCCCCTGATTTTGTTAACCAACCAAGATAAGCAGACTGCTGTGGCCTGGTATTATCAGGCTTGCAAGGTTCATGGATATTGGATCCTTACCAGCCTGAAATACCAGGCCTCAGTAGTCTGCTTCATCTGGCTGGTTAACAAAAATAGGGGGACCCCACACCATTTTTTTTTCAAGGGGATCCCCTATTTTTGTTAATCAGTTCACTTCAGGTCTGGTAAGCAATCAATTAAGCTTCCCACACTAATCACTTCCTCTCCTGTCGCCGGGAGAGGAACTCATTCTTTCGGGGGTTTACTGCTAGGCTGAAGCATTAGCTCCGGTCCCCACAGTAAACATGTTAACCCTTTGTGAAGGATTACAGCGTGGGACGTGACAGAGCACCGGATAGGTAAGAATAATGTTGCTTTATTATTTTATTTTTATTACAGGAGAACAAGGGCTTTGCACGGATTACCTGTAAAATAAAAGATGGTCAAAAACTATGTGTTTATTTCATTAAAATGATTTTTAATTAATTGTGCGTGTTTTTTTTTATTTCATACAATAGGATTAATAATTGAGAGTTGTCTAATTGACAACTCTCAGTTATTAACCTGGCTTAACCCCTTCACCCCCAAAGGTGGTTTGCACGTTAATGACCGGGACAATTTTTACAATTCTGACCACTGTCTCTTTATGAGGTTATAACTCTGGAACGCTTCAACGGATCTTCGCGATTCTGAGATTGTTTTCTCGTGACATATTGTACTTCACGTTAGTGGTAAAATTTCTTCCATATAACTTGCGTTTATTTTTGAAAAAAAACGCAAATATGGCGAAAATTTAGAAAATTTAGCAATTTTCAAACTTTGAATTTTTATTCCCTTAAAACAGAGAAATATGTAACACAAAATAGTTAAGAAATAACATTTCCCACATGTCTACTTTACATCAGCACAATTTTGGAATCAAAATTTTTTTTAGTTAGGAAGTTATAAGGGTTAAAAGTTGACCAGCGATTTCTCATTTTTACAACAAAATTTACAAAGCCATTTTTTTTAGGGACCACCTCACATTTGAAGTCACTTTGAGGGGTCTACATGACAGAAAATACCCAAAAGTGACACCATTCTAAAAACTGCACCCCTCAAGGTACTCAAAACCACATTCAAGAAGTTTATTAACCCTTCAGGTGCTTCACAGGAACTAAAGCAATGTGGAAGGAAAAAATGAATATTTAACTTTTTAGCCACAAAAATGATCTTTTACAAACTTTTTTTTTATTTTCACAAGGGTAAAAGGAGAAAATGGACAGATAAGGTTGTTATGCAATTTCTCCTGAGTACGCCAATACCCCATATGTGGGGGGAAACCACTGTTTGGGCACACGGCAGAGCTCGTAAGGGAAGGAGCGCCGTTTGACTTTTTCAAACTAAAATTGGCTGGAGTTGAGATTGGACGCCATGTCGCGCTTGGAGAACCTCTGATGCGCCTAAACAGTGGAAACCCCCCACAAGTGACACCATTTTGGAAACTAGACCCCCTAAGGTACTTATCTAGATCTGTTGTGAGCACTTTGAACCCCCAAGTGTTTCACAAAAGTTTATAATGCCTGGGTGTGAAAAAAAAAAAAAAAAATTCCACAAAAATGATTTTTTAGTCCTAAATTTTTGAATTTTCCCAAGGAAATTGGACCCCAAAAGTTGTTGTCCAATTTGTCCTGAGTACGCTGATACCCCATATGTGGGGGTGGAAAACTGTTTGGGCGCACGGCAGGGCTTGGAAAGGAAGTAGTAACGTTTTGGAATGCAGACGTTGATGGGGGTCATGTTCCGTTTGCAGTGCCCCAGATGAGCCTAAACAGTGGAAATCCCCCACAAGTGACCCCATTTTGGAAACTAGACCCCCTAAGGAACTTATCTAGATCTTTGGTGAGCACTTTGAACCCCCAAGTGCTTCACACAAGTTTATAATGCCCGGGCATGAAAATAAAAAATCCTATTTTTTTCCCACAAAAATTATCTTTTAGTCACTACTTTTTTATTTTCCCAAGGGTATCAGGAGAAATTGGACCACATAAGTTGTTGTCCAATTTGTCCTGAGTACGCTGATGCCCCATATGTGGGGGGAACCACTGTTTGGGCGCACGGCAGAGCTCGGAAGGGAAGGAGCACCATTTGACTTTTTCCAACCAAAATTGGCTGGAATTGAGATTGGATGCCATGTTGCATTTGGAGAGCCCCTGATGTGCCTAAACAGTGGAAACCCCCCACAAATGACCCCATTTGGGAATCTAGACCCCCTAAGGAACTTATCTAGATCTTTGGTGAGCAATTTGAACCCTCAAGTGCTTCACACAAGTTTATAACGTAGAGCCGTAAAATTTAAAAATCATATTTTTTCCACAAAAATGATCTTTTCACCCGAATTTTTATTTTTCCAACGGTAACAAGACTCCAAAAGTTATTGTGCAATTTGTCCTGAGTACACTGATACCCCATATGTGGGGGTATACCACTGTTTGGGTGCATGGCAGAGTTTGGAAGGGAAGGAGCGCCGTCTCACTTTTTCAACGCAGAATTGGCTGGACGCCATGTCGTGTTTGGAGAGCTCCTGATCTGCCTAAACAGTGGAAACCCCCCACAAATGACACCATTTTGGAAACTAGTTGGGGAAATTGCAGACTGTCCAGAATTTTTCAGCAATATCCATCCACTTTTCCGCGGTGGGCAGGGGCATAAATTCAGGACAGAGAACGTCCCACAAAGCCCGGCAGGTGTTCGCAACTATTCCGGACAAGGTGGAGATTCCAAGCCGGTTCTGAAAGTAGTGAAGAGACGGTCTCGGCTGAAGCCAGGAATCTGCAAAACAGATGAAAAAAAATTGTGATTGTCTAAACTTTGGCAAAACACTGACATGAAAAATCAATCTGTACTGTACATGGCAGAACTATAATTCTGCAGGCTTTTATGGCAGAACAAAAACAATACACGCATTGGATTAATATTACGTACCATAATGTGATGAGGAGCCATTCCTCTGGAGGAATAGCATGACGGAGCTGTGTGTCCTGTCTCCGGATGGCTCCTTCAACACAAGCAAGCAAATCCCTGAAACTTCCTTGGGACATCCGTGTATAGTCCGAAAATTTCGCCGTGTTTGCCTGGAGCTCGCTGAAGAGGGTGTGGTATGCTCCACGCCTCTCCCGGACTTCAATAATGGGATGTCTCCAAAAACGCCGACGCTGCCGTCTTTACTCTCTCCCGCTGTTGCTGGCAAGCAAAAAATAAGCTAGAAACAGCGTGATGTCCATAGCCAAGTTTATGCGAAAAGTCTCCCAACGCAGATCCATGGTAACACAGGAAACGGCAGCAAAATCTGAAGAATTCAGCTGCACACGGTCTTTTTAAAGAAGTCCCATGACACTCGCCCACTCATGTCTCATTGGTGGAGTGTGTTTCAAGGATTTTCCTTTTATGCAATGTGTGACTCATGGACTTAAAAAATGTAAACGCATGTAAAGCGCTAGATAAACTCATGTAAACGCTACTTTTTTTGTTGTTATGCGTACATTGATGCGTTAAAAAAACCATGCGCTTGCAAGCGCTTGTATGTGTTTTTGCATGCATTTTCAGTAGCGCACAATGCGTTGCGCTAAAAAACGCCAATGTGAAATTAGCCTAAGTACACCAGTGCTACCAACGCCGAGGATTGCTGGCCCTACTTCTATCAGGGTTTCCTCCCCCTTCTACACAAGTTCCTGAACCCCCTCCTGATCCTCCTCATCCTAAATCTCCAATTTAGTAACTCAGAGCACGTCATACAGAAAAACCGGAAGCTGGAAGCTCTAGAGCACTGCCTCAGCAAAGCAGCAAGTCGGAAGTTGGAAGCTCTGGAGCACTGCCTTAGAGAAGTGGCAAAAATCTCTGCAGAATCTAATTTGACTAGGATACAAACTGCATACTGCAGCAGAGATACGGAGAGGCAAAAGAGACAAGATAGATCTGTGGCTCTCACCGCTTAACCTCCAACCAGGCATGGTCATGTGTGATAATATATGTAACTTGATGGCTGCTCTGAAACTTGGAAAGCTCACACATGTACCATACTTGGTCTATGTGCTAAACTAGGTGGTTCAGAAGTTTTCTGAAAACCTACCCAGATTTGCCAGAGCTTCTGGTTAAGGTACTCCATGTCAGCGCCCATTTCCGCAAGTCAGCTACAGCTGCCGCCACTCTGACAGTACTGCAGCAGTGCATGCGTGCCAGCTCATTGACTGGTGTGCGACGTATCCATGCTCTGGAACTCCACATTGCACATGCTGGCAAGGCTACAGTGGGTACAGAAATTTTCAGACACCTTTTAATTTTTCACTCTTTGTTTCACTGCAGCCATTTGGTAAATTCAAAAAAGTTCATTTTTTTCTCATTACTGTACACTCTGCACCCAATCTTGACTGAAAAAAACATAAATGTAGACATTTTTGCAAATTTTTTTTAAAAAAAATACTGAAATATCACATGGTCATAAGTATTCAGACCCATTCAGACTCACTCATGTTTAAGTCACGTGCTGTTCATTTCCTTGTGATCCTCCTTGAGATGTTTATACTTCTTCATTGGAGTCCAGCTGTGTTTAATTAAACTGATAGGACTTTATTTGGAAAGGCACATACCTGTCAATATAAGACCTCACAGTTCACAGTGCATTTCAGACCAAATGAGAATCATGAGGTCAAAGGAACTGGCCAAGGAGCTCAGAGACAGAATTGTGGCAAGACACCAATCTGGCCAAGGTTACAAAAGAATTTTTTGCAGTACTCAAGGTTCCTAAGAGCACAGTGGCCTCCATAATCCTTAAATGGAAGAAGTTTGGGACCACTAGAAGTATTTCTAGACCTAGCCGTCCAGCCAAACTGAACAATTGTGGGAGAAGAGCCTTGGTGAGAGAGGTAAGAAAGAAGCAGAAGATCACTGTGGCTGAACTCCACAGATGCAGGGAGATGGGAGAAAGTTCCACAAAGTCAACTATCACTGCAGCCCTCCACCAGTCGGGCCTTTAAGCCTCTCCTCGGTGCCAGACATATGAAAGCTCTCAGCTCCCAGACTATGAGACATAATATTCTCTGGTCTGATGAGATGAAGATAGAACTTTTTGGTGATAATTCTAAGCTCTATGTGTGGAGAAAACCAGGCACTGCTTATCACCTGGTCTACCTCTGGTCAAACCACTACCTCTTCTTGCCTGTTTTCTTTCTATGGATCCATCCCTCTCTGCACTGCTGTGCTCGCTAGGCATGCCACTATGCCTGGTTGGATCAGTGGCCTCATCATCAACCATGTCGTCTTCCAAATACTCAGTCTGATCCTCCTTCTGAGTTGTGATTTGAGGCTGACCTAATGGCAACTATGCATCATGATTATCTTCCACCTCTTCAGACATGACTTGACCTTCACCAACTTGGCTTTCTCCTGGCCATGGCTGCGCAAATGTTTGAGCATCACTGCACTCCACCTTCTCATGACCCTCTTTAATGGTGCACGTTGAGAGGCCTGACAAATTATTAGGGAACGTAAACAGTTCCTCAGAGTGGCCAGCATTGAGGTCATATGTCTCCTGGGACTCTTGATGGTGGGAGGAAGGAGGACCAGGTTGAGGATTCAGAGGCTCAGCCTCTTGGCTGCTGAGACTGGACTGTGTGGAAGACTTTGTGGTGCTGCTTGTCAACACACTGGAGCCTTTGTCTGCCATCCAACCCACAACATCCTCGCACTTGTCTGGGTTTGTTAGTGGTGTAGTGGGGTGACCAAATTTTGACAGGAAGATAGAACAAGATACAGTCACCTTCAGATCTGTCACACGGCTTTGGCGGGCATTATCACATCCACATCCCATAACGTCCCTTTCTGATCTTGAATGCATTATGCTTATGGAACAAATAATATTGGCTTTATTTTTCACAAGTACCCTTACAAAGGTCTTATGTACAAATTCACTGTATCTAGCAATGTGTGGCTATTAGTGTTGAGCGATACAATAATGCAAATATCGGCTATCGGCCGATATTAGCTCTATCGGCCTTTCGATAATTCGTTTCGATATTTTCGTCTTATCGAATACCGGAATCGGATTTGTCACTGTCACTGTCTGTGTCCGTCGGTCGGGTCTGTCACTGTCAGTGTCCGTCGGTCGGGTCTGTCAGGAGTCAGCGGCACTTACCTGGCAGAAGATCTCCGGCGGTCACGTCCTGGACTGCTTCATGGCCGCCATCCTCTTCTCCCCGGCGGTCACATGCAGTTTCTCGCGATAACTGCAGTGACTGCTGGGTAATCCCGGCCGTAAAGCAGTCAGTCCGATGACGTCACCGCCGGGGAAGCAGGTAATCAGCTGTGCTGCGTCGCAATGACAGGCTCTGCCTGTCATTGCGATGTAACAGAGCTGGATCGTCGTGGGACTGTCGTTACTATGGACTGCGTCGGACAGGTGGTATACTGTTGGTTTTTTTTTTTTCTTTTTTTACAGGAGATCGATGGCGTCGCAGGAATGAGTGTATAATAAAATTAATGAAAACTGTGTTGTCTCTTTTATTTCATTAAAATACTTTTTTCTTGCTTTGTCTTTTTTTTATGCATTTAATAACTTTGGGATTAATAATGGATCGGTGTCTTATTGACGCCTCTCCATTATTAACCGGGCTTATTGTCACCGTGCAATCAATGGTGACATTAACCCTTATTACCCCGCTTGCCACCGCTACAGGGCAAGTGGGAAGGGCCGGGTAAAGTGCCACAATTGGCACATCTTTTGATGCGCCAAATGTGGGGCTGCTGTAGCCTGGTATTATCAGGCTGTTGAGGGCCAAAATCCATGGGCCTTGACAGTCTTTTAATACCAGGCCGCAGCAGTCTGCATTTTACTTGGCTGGTTAACAAAAATAGGGGGACCCCTACGCCGTTTTTTTTTTTCGAGGGGATCCCCTATTTTTAGTTAACCAGCCAAGCTAAGCAGACTGCTGTGGCCTGGTATTATCAGGCTTGCAAGGTCCATGGATATTGGATCCTTACCAGCCTGAAAAACCAGGCCTCAGTGGTCTGCTTCATCTGGCTGGTTAACAAAAATAGGGGGGACCCCACGCCAATTTTTTTCGAGGGGATCCCCTATTTTTGTTAATCAGCCAAGATATGCAGACTGCTGTGGCCTGGTATTATCAGGCTGGCAAGGTCCATGGATCTTGGCTCCTTAACAGCCTGAAAATCCAGGCCTCAGCGGTCTGCTTCATCTGGCTGGTTAACAAAAATAGGGGGGACCCCACGCCATTTTTTTTCGAGGGGATCCCCTATTTTTGTTAACCAGTTCCCTCTGACGTCACTGATTGTGTCCCTGGCTGACCTGAAGTGAAAGTGGAAAGCAATCAATTAAGCTTTCCACTTCCTCTCCTGTCAGCCAGGAGAGGAACTCATTCATTTGGGGGTTTACTGTGAGGCTGCAGCATTAGCTGCGGTCCCTGCAGTAAACATTAACCCTTTCTGATGGATTACACCGTGGGACCTGACTGTACATCGGATTGGTAAGAATAATTTTGCTTTATTATTTTATTTTTATTACAGGAAATGGTTTTAGCAGGTAAATAAAATATGGTCAAAAACTGTGTGATTATTTCATTAAACTTCTTTTTTATTAAAGTGTGTGTGTTTGATTTTTCTTTCATACAATAGGATTAATAATTGATAGTTGTCTGATTGACAGCTCTCAATTATTAACCTGGCTTAAAGTGACCTTTCAATTGCAAGGTCATTTTAACCCCTTATTAACCCATTCGCCACCGCTACAGGGCAATGGGAATAGACGGGCAAAGTGCCAGAAAGGGCAAATCTAATTAGAGATTTGCCCTTTCTGGGGTGTCTGGGGGCAGATGTTAGTAGCCGGGGGGGGCCAAAAAAAATGGTCCCTCTCTGGGCTATTATTATCTGCCCCCACTCACTGGCTTTGTCTGTCTGGTTGCGAAAATAGGGCGGGAGCCCACGCATTTTTTTTCAGCAATTTTACACCTCATATATATATATAACATGTCATTGAATTTGTGACACATATATATATATTTATATTTATAGTTCATACACTTCTACATAGTATAATAGCCGCTAATTCAATTGCCGGCTTTTGTGAAAATGCAGAACCCGACATGAAATGACACTTGGTTTACATAGAGTTAACCATGTCTTTTCATGTAGTTTGATATCTGATTTGCACAAACAATTACATGAGTGTAAGTGTGCAAAATTTCACACCTGTAGGGGTTAATTAAAGGTGTAAATTCGTAGCAAAAAAGTCCGTTTTTTTTACAACGAATTTACACCTTTAATTAACCCCTACAGGTGTGAAATTTTGCACACATAGACTGATGTAATTGTTTGTGCAAATCAGATTGCAAACGACATGAA
>JARQOD010000003.1:464083210-464161825 GCA_033576555.1 Oophaga sylvatica
TTTTGGGCTCAGGCTTTTGTTGATTCAGGAGCAGCTATTAACCTGATGGATTTTGACTTTGCCAAACATTGTGGCTTTCCCATGATACCCCTGCGGAAGTCTATTCCCCTACTGGGCATTGATTCTACCCTTTGGCGGAGAATAAACCCCAATTTTCTACTCAGGTGATAATGAGGGTTGAACCAGATCATCAGGAGAGTTACAAATTTCTGGTGTTGGATAATCTGCATGACATTATTGTACTGGGTTTCCCTTGGTTACAGATTCATAATCCTGTTTTGGATTGGAAATCTGTGTCTGTGACCAGTTGGGGCTACCAATGTGTTAATGCTGACACTCCTGTTTTTTCTGCCTCTCCCCAGTCTCAGGATGTCCCTGACTTTTTGACTGATTTTTCTGATGTGTTTAGTGAAAGTAAGTCTGTGTCCTTACCTCCTCACAGAAGCTACGATTGCGCTATTGAGTTAGTGCCTAGTGGTAAATTTCCTAAAGGTCGCCTTTTTAACTTATCTGTACCTGAATACGATGCTATGCGACCTTATATCAAGGAGTCATTGGAGAAGGGTCATATCAGACCATCCTCTTCACCCTTGGGCACCGTTTTTTTCTTTGTGGCCAAAAAGGATGGTTCATTGAGGCCGTGTATTGATTATCGCCTCCTGAATAAGATCACTGTGAAGTATCAATATCCGTTACCCTTGATTTCTGACCTGTTTTCCAGACTGAAAAGTGCTAGTTGGTTTACCAAGCTTGACCTCAGGGGGGCGTATAACCTTATTCGCATTAAGCACGGGATGAATTGAAGACGGAGTTTAATACCCAGAGGGGCATTTTGAGTACCTAGTGATGCCCTTTAGGCTCACTAATGCTCCTTCCGTCTTCCAGTCCTTCATGAATGACATTTTCAGGGATTTTGTGGATAAATTTCTGATTGTTTATTTGGATGATATCTTGATTTTTTCCAATGACTGGGACTCTCATGTGAAACATGTTCGCACTGTGTTCCAGATTTTGAGAGAGAATGCACTGTATGTGAAGGGATCAAAGTGTCTTTTTGGCGTACAGAAGGTCTCATTTCTGGGATTCATTTTGTCTCCTTCTGTTATTGAAATGGACCCGGTCAAGGTTCAGGCCATCTGTGATTGGGTTCAACCTACTTCATTAAAGGCTCTTCAGAGATGTTTGGGTTTTGCCAATTTTTATCTAAATTTATTGGTAATTTCTCCGGTATTGTTAAACCATTGACTGATTTGACCAAAAAGGGTTCTGATGTGGTGAATTGGCCTCCTGAGGCAGTTTCTGCGTTTCAGGAACTTAAGCAGAGATTCACTTCTGCTCCTGTTCTACGGCAGCCTGAAGTTTCTCTACCGCTTCAAGTGGAGGTTGATGCTTCTGAAATTGGGGCAGGTGCCGTTTTGTCCCAAAGGGATCCAGAGACCTCTAAGAGTAACCCTTGTGCCTTTTTCTCTCGAAAAATTTCTCCAACTGAACGTAATTATGACGTGGGTAATCGGGAGTTATTGGCCATGAAGTGGGCCTTTGAAGAGTGAAGACATTGGAAGGAGCCAAACATCAGGTGGTGGTCCTCATGGACCATAAGAACCGGGTTTATCTCGAATCAGCCAAGCGACTTAATCCTAGACAGGCCAGGTGGGCCTTGTTTTTCACACGTTTTAATTTTGTGGTTTCTTTTCTTCCTGGCACTAAGAATGTTAGGGCGGATGCCCTATCGAGGAGTTTCTTTGCGGATTCTCCTGAGTTATCTGATCCTGCTGTTATTTTGAAAGAGGGTGTAGTACTTTCCGCCATCTCGCCCAATTTGAGACTGGCTCTGGAAGGGTGTCAGGAGGATAAACCTGAGCGCTGCCCTATTGGGAAATTGTTTGTCCCAGACCAGTTGAAAAAGAATGTGATTTCTGAGATTCATTGTTCCGAGTTGGCTGGTCATCCCGGGATTTTTGGTGGGTCATTTTGGTGGCCTACTTTGTCTTGTGACGTCAGGGACTTTGTGCAGTCCTGTGGGACTTGCTCTCGTTCATAGCCTTGCTCTCGCTCTAGTGGTTTGTTAATGCCATTACCTGTGCCCAAGAGGCCATGGACCCATATCTCTATGGATTTTATTTCCGACCTCCCTGTCTCTCAGAGAATGACCGTTATCTGGGTAATCTGTGATAGGTTTTCCAAGATGATACATCTTGTGCCATTACCTAAGTTACCTTCCTCCTCCGAGTTGGTGCCTTTGTTCCTTCAGCACGTGGTTTGGTTACATGGCTTTCCGGAGAACATTGTGTCTGACAGAGGAGTCCAGTTTGTTTCCAGATTTTGGAGGACATTTTGTTCTAAACTTGGTGTACAATTATCTTTCTCCTCTGCATTTCATCCTCAGACCAATGGACAAACCGAGAGAACAAACCAGACCTTGGAGACTTATTTGAGATGTTTTGTGTCTGCTGATCAAGATGACTGGGTCTCTTTTTTGCCTTTGGCTGAGTTTGCTCTTAATAATAGGGCTAGCTCTGCCACCTTAATGTCTCCATTTTTCTGCAATTCTGGGTTTCACCCTCGATTTTCTTCGGGACAGGCGGAGGCTTCTGTCCGTCCGGGTGTTGACTCTGTTGTGGAGCGAATGCAGCAGATTTGGGACCATGTAGTGGAGAGGTTGTCTCTCTCTCAAGAGAAGGCCCAGCGGTTTACCATCCGGCATAGGACTGATGGTCCTCGGTTTAAAGTGGGGGACTTGGTTTGGTTGTCCTCAAGAAATATCCCTATGAGGGTTGCATCTCCAAAGTATAAGCCTAGGTTCATTGGACCTTATAAGATCATGGAGATTCTTAATCCGGTTTCCTTCTGTTTGCTTCTTCCAGGGACATTTAAGATCCATAACGTGTTCCACAAGTCCTTATTGAAGAGGTTTGTCGAGCCAGTGTTTCCTATAGCTGCGCCTCCTGACCCTGTTTTAGTTGAAGGCAATCTGGATTATGTGGTTAAGAAAATATTGGATTCTCGTTTTTCTAGACGGAAACTCCAGTATTTGGTTAAGTGGAGAGATTATGGTCAGGAGGACAATTCTTGGGTGTTTGCTTCGGACATCCATGATAGGAGACTGATCCGTGCCTATCACCGAGCTCATCCTGATCGGCCTGGTTGCACTAGTGAGGGTTCGGTGACCCCTCCTCAAGGGGGGGTACTGTTGTGAATGTGCTAGAGATGGTTTCTGAGCAGAGGCTCCCTCTGGTGGTTACTGACATTACTGAACCTTCCAGCGAGGAATGGCAATCTGGGATCACTGACTGGACTGATTTAAGGGATGGTCGCCGGTGATCAATTGTTCTTGTCTCAATTGTGGTTCCTGGTTCATTTGGAAGTTTGCTGAAGTCTTGCCTGCGTCTGCTGCTTTCAGATAAGATATTTTCTGCTTTTTTTTTGTGCTTGCTTTTTGCATAGTTTTCTGCACTTTTGTGGAGGTCAGCCGGGTCCCCTCCTGGGGCCTGTGCTCCTCTCAGTTTATCTGTAGCCACTGTTATTTGTTCATTTGCTTTTTCCTGTTTTTTCAGTGGCTGCGGCTTGGTTTTGTTACACCTGAGATCTGATTTAGGTGGATGAAATCGTGTGATCTCAGGTTTTTTGGCAATCAGACGTGTTGGTATTTTTTAGGGTTTTTGTTGGATTGCAGTCAGAATTCTTTCCTGTACTTTTCTGTCTAGACAGATTGGTCCCCGGCATTTGCTCATTCTATTTTCTGTCTGTGTCCGTACTTTCTTCTTGTCTAACCGCCATTATATGTTTGGGGGCTTCCTATTTTCTTTGGGGATCTGCTCCGGGGCAGATAGCTTTCATCTTTTTGCCTTTAGGTGTAGTTATCTCTCAGGCTGTGACGAGGCGTCTAGGATCAACGTAGGAACGCTCCTTGGCTACCTCTAGTTGTGTGGTTAGTTCAGGTTACTGTAATCCAATAGGTTCCAGCCTCTCTGGTGTATTACCGTTTTTGCTATTTCTCCTCAGCTACCTTAACATAACACAGCAACTCCCTGTCCCCGATGGAATAATTCCTCTCTGCTGGTGTAAAGGTCTTAGAAAAGAAGAAGCAGGGATGCTTCCGACCTTGAGCATCCTTTTGATAAAGGACTGCTCCAGCACCAACAGAAGAGGCATCCACCTCTAAAATAAACGGCTTATCAACATCAGGGCGATGTAATATGGGAGCACTGGCAAAATGCGACTTGATGGAAGAGAACGCCTTGGAGACCTCCTCAGACCACAACTTGGGATTTGCTCCCTTCTTGGTGAGGGCAACCAAGAGAGCTACCAAAGTCGAGAAATGGGGGATGAACTGACGATCATAATTAATGAACCCCATAAAGCGCTGCAACACTTTAAGAGAATGGGATTCTTGCCAGTCCATTACAGCCTGTAGTTTGGCAGGATCCATAGCCAATCCCTGGGCAGAGATGATATAGCCCAGGAAAGGTAAGGACTCCTGCTCAAACACACATTTCTCCAGCTTGGCATAGAGGGAGTTTGCCCGTAAGAGGTCGAAGACTTTGTTGACATCCCTCCGGTGAGTGTCTATATCTGGTTAAAAGATGAGAATATCATCCAGATAGACTACTACAGAGGTGGAAAGCATATCCCGGAAGATGTCATTAACAAAGTCTTGGAAAACAGCGGGAGCATTACAGAGCCCGAAGGGCATCACCAGGTATTAATAATGCCCATCCCTGGTATTAAAAGCTGTCTTCCACTCATCCCCCTCACGGATACGAATTAGGTTATAGGCACCACGTAGATATAGCTTGGTAAATACTCTTGCTCCTCAGAGCCTATCAAAGAGCTCAGAGGTTAGGGGCAACGGGTACTTATTCTTGACGGTGATGGCGTTAAGACACCTGTAGTCAATACATGGACATAATTCTCCATTCTTCTTTTGCACGAAGAAGAACCCCGCCCCTGCTGGTGACACGGACTTCCTAATGAACCCTCTTGCTAGATTCTCCTGAATATACTGGGACATGGTCTCCGTCTCAGGAAGCGAGAGGGGATAGACTCTTCCCCGAGGAGGTTCTACTCCAGGCAAGAGATCAATAGGACAGTCGTAGGGGCGATGAGGTGGAAGAGTCTCCGCCGCCTTCTTGGAGAAAACGTCTGTGTATGACCAATAACACTGGGGGAGAGAAGTGAGATCTACGGGTATCTCTGTGGTGGTGACCTGAACGCACTCCCTGACACACCTGCCTCTACATGAATCACCCCAACCCAGTATCTTCCCAGAAGACCACTCAATATGGGGAGAATGGTGACGGAGCCAAGGTACTCCCAGCAACACCTCGTCTATTCCCTTGGGCAGGACAAGAAACAAAATACTCTCCTGATGGGAAGGGGACATAGACAACGCGAGAGGGATAGTCTGGTGGGTGATTTGTGAGGGCAGAGTCGATCCATTCACTACACGCACAGTCACCGGTTTGGCGAGCATCACCAGAGGTATAGTGTGGCAGAGAGCAAAGGCAGAAGCCATGAAATTCCCCTCGGCTCCAGAATCCACACAGAGCTCGGAGGTGAGAGTGGATGGACCTACAGTAATTGTCCCCTTAAAGGACAACTTGGTGGAAAATGCCGCAGTGTCTAGTGAACCTCCTCCCAAGATCACTAGACGCGACCGTTTTCCCATCCGTTGTGGACATTTGTTGGCATAATGTCCTAACTGCTGGCAGATGTTACAGACCACCGGTACTCGAGCGGCCCGGAACTTAGGTCCTGCTCGAGAAACCTCCATGGACTCATTGGAGTTGGGCGCCTGGCTGAAAGATTCCAGAGGTCTGGCGAAGGTGGGAGCCAGCTGAAACCTCTGCCTACACTGGGACCGCTCTAACCTCCGCTCGTGAAAACGGAGGTCGATGCGGGTAGATATGGCGATAAGCTTCTCCAGTGTGGCGGGAAACTCCCTGGTAGCCAAGGCGTCTTTCACATGGCCCGCTAGTCCTCTCCAAAACACAGGAATGAGGACTTTATCTGGCCAGTCCAACTCCGAGGACAGAGTCCGAAATTGGACAGCAAAACAGCTGACCAAGGACGAACCCTGTGAACTTGCCAGGAGTTGGAGCGCCGTATCGTGGGTGACCTGAGGTCCTAGAAAGACCTTTTTTAGAGCCTCCAGAAAACGAGGAGCACTCCGCACCACACGGTTGTCATGTTCCTACAGCGGGGTGGCCCACTCCAACGCTCTGCCCGACATAAGAGATATTACAAAGCCCACTTGTGCCCGATCCGTGGGGAAACATGCAGCCAGAAGCTCGAGTTGTATAGAGCACTGACTCACAAATCCCCGACATTGCTTGCTGTCACCAGAAAACTTGTCTGGAAGTGGGAGGTGGGATAATGTGGGGACATAGGTGGCAGTGGACACACTGGCTGCAGTCACGCTAGAAGCCTGAACAGCGACTGCGGTAACATCCACAGCTGAGGTTGTGCGCTCAAGAGCTGCCAACCTACCCTCCAGCTGCTGGATGTCCTGCAGTAGACGCTGATCGTCCGCCATTTTACTAGCCAGTCCCTGGCGCTAGTATTATGTTAGGGCTGGCGGAACGCACAAGATAAATATAAATAATAAGTGCGTTCGCAGCCCGGGGTCCACTGTGCAGGCAGAGCCTGCTGCTAGTAGGATGGCGGTATGGCGAACTCTGTTACTTCACAGAATCACTACTATGGACACTGTGGCCCTATATGGTGGTATAAGCGAACTCTGTTACGTCACAGAGTCGCTAAGGTAGAGATGCAGAAATATGGACTGTGTCCTGCTAACTCCACAGGTATGCACAGACAACTGCTGTGCGGACAGCAGTCCGTAGTAAAGCATTCAGCAACGCAATCAGACAATCTCCTCACCGGAGAAGCCGGTATTCTAGGGGCTTATTTCAGCCGAGCCCTAAACACGTGCATACAATCTCCTCACCGGAGGTGCCAGTATTCTAGGGGCTTATTTCAGCCGAGCCCTAACACATGCGTGCAAGATCACCCTGGCGCAAAGCTCATAATGTGATTGATACTAACGCATGGCGGCACGACCATGCCACCCTTTTATAGTAGCAACTACAGGGCCTGCCAGATAAGGACCAATAGGAAACTGCTCCAGAACACAAGTGGTTTCAGGACCTTCTTGGCGGACCAATAGGAGCTGCTGCAGTACCTGAGCATGTGACCCCTGATCTCCAATGAGAGATCTTACTCTGGGCATGCTCAGAAGGGGAAAGCAAGGACTTTGTCCTAAAGACGTCTGCTTGCCGCTAACCAGTACTGGCTACAATAGCAGAGCCTGGAGGAGCAGCAGTAATCCTCTGCCCAATGTTAGACTGGGCGAGACACTGGGACCGACGTCTAAGCTGAGCAGAGTCCACTGCGGCCGGAGACGGATGGGAGACCGCAGCAGGGACGGCTCGAGATGCCCCTTGTGCAGAAGTGGGAACTCGACCCCTAACAATGGGTCTGCTCACCTGATGTAGTTGCACCTAAGCAACATGTATATCACATAACTCAGCTGATGCAGGACACAAGTCAAAAAGACTTATCCAGAGAACACATCCGGGTGAAGTGTTACTTGATGCGCTGCTGATGAGAACTGACTACCAGATGGTTTGCTTGAAAACTTTATTTTAACAGGTTTACAAAGTCAACGCGTTTCGAGGTCAACATAGAACCTCTTCATCAGGACAAAAACCTGTTAAAATAAAGTTTTCAAGCAAACCATCTTGTCATCAGTTTTCATAAGTAGCGCATCAAGTGACACTTCAAAAGAAAATTATGGGGTAGTTACAGAAGTCCAATCTATTATATTATGCAAAATTAAATTTTTAATGTTGTAAGGTTGCAGTCTGAAAATTTCTGGGTGAGAAGTGGCTAGCCTTGGTGATGTACGACCCAGAGAAGAAGGCTCCAGCTTGAATGGTCTTGAGAATTTTTTTTTTAAAAGAGCCAGATTTTGGGTCTGGGTTTTAGGAATGATCAGTAGAGCTGGGTGGGACAGGTCATTCCCTTACCACCAGTTCCAGTACTTGGAGTGGCCTATTTAATGCCATTCAGCTGCCTCATTCACTATCTGTATGTGGAACAAGGGAAAGACCTGTGTGATACTGGGCTGTCTGTTGTGAGAAACTGACCAGAAATAACTATGCTTTAAATGGGTGACCCGTGTCTGTCATCCAGAAACTGTTCCTGTTTATTTTACCATTTATGACAAGGAAAGGCTGTTTTGCTTTTCAGTGGAGATTTATAGACTAACTAAATCTACTAGTTTGGCACCAAGCTACATCATGTCTGTACCTACCTCAACTGCTGCCAGAGTGAGTGGTCCCTTACATTGCATATAAAAAGAACAAGACAAAATTGAGTTCAATCCCATGAAGGACCCTTCATAATAAGTCTCTGCTATGAGCATGAATTAGCATCAGATAATTGGAGTATCAGATAAGGATAGGTTTGGAGTACACACCCTGAAGAAGCCATAAACATGGACATCAATACGTGAGTGGCTATGCTCCTCTTACATCTTCAGAGATGCATTTTACGGATTTATGCATAAACTCTATTTAATTTACATCTTGGTTATTTCTTTTATTTTTCAGAATCCTATATGTTGCATAAAACTCTCTTGCAGCTCTTTTTATACTGTTGCATATTGTTTCTCAGTTTCTCATTGTCTATTATTACTGTATATTTGATATTGATGAAGCACTTTGCTGACTGGCTATTTACTAGTATTATATATAGTTGAGTGATTAACCACTTTCTAATACTATTAGCTATTATCTATTCTTATATACAGGTGCATCTCACAAAATTAGAATATCATCAAAAAGTTAATTTATTTCTGTTCTTCAATGCAAAAAGTGAAACTCATATATTAGATAGAGTCATTACACACAGAGTGATCTATTTCACGTGTTTATTTCTGTTAATGGTGATGAGTATGGCTTACAGCCAATGAAAACCCAAAAGTCATTATCTCAGTAAATTAGAATACTTTATAACACGAGCTTGAAAAAATGATTTTAAAATCCAAAATGTTGGCCTACTGAAATATATATTCAGTAAATGCACTCAATACTTGGTCGGGGCTCCTTTTTGCATCAATTACTGCATCAATGCGGTGTGGCAATGAGGAGATCAGCCTGTGGCACTGCTGAGGTGTTATGGAAGCCCAGGTTGCTTTGATAGCAGCCCTCAGCTCATCTGCATTGTTGGGTCTGGTGTCTCTCATCTTCCTCTTGACAATACGGTCAGACGAGTTTGCTGGCCAATCAAGCACAGTGATACTGTTGTTTGTAAACCAGGTCTTGGTACCTTTGGCAGTGTGGACAGGTGCCAAGTCCTGCTGGAGAATGAAATTTCCATCTCCAAAAAGCTTGTCGGCAGAGCAAAGCATGGAGTGCTCTAAAATTTCCAGGTAGACTGCTGCCCTGACTTTGGTCTTGATAAAACACAGTGTACCTGTACCAGCATATTATAGTTAGGGCAATCTTTGTGGTGTATGCCTGGTTTTAATGGGAATCTGTCATCAAGTTTTCACTATCCCATCTGAAAGTAGCAATGTGATTCCAGTGACGTATCACTTAACAGGCTGCTTGATTCAGTTTAGATAAATTCACTGTTTCATCTACTGCAGAGCTACCAGCTTCTGAATGCTGAGCTCTGCCAACACCAGATTTTTAGCTGATGTGTACACTGTGCATTGGCAGAAAGCTGCCCATCAGTGATGAGGGTGGGCTATATAGAGCTCATGAATATGGAGGACTACGTGGCAGTAAGTTTACTAGTCCTCTGTGTAATATCTTGCTGATAAAACAGGGATTTTATCAAAACTATAACAAGCAGTATGGTAAGTAACACATTACTGGAATCAGTGTCTCTGTCCATACACTATACTGCTCTCAGATTAGGCAGCAAAAACATGGTGACAGATTCACTTTAATTTTTTTTTAATCTGTCTTGTCCTTTTTCTGTTCTTCATTATTGTATACATCAATAAAATTATGTTTTGTATAATATCATGGAGTATGCTTCTGTAGTTACCATCCCTTGCATTTCTTGTCCTATTGTTTGTTTCAACTATAATTAACAATTAACTGGTTCCCTTTTTGGATCATATTTTTAAAAATATTTTACTACATTTTTTCTACATTGGTTTGATTTTAAATGGTAATTTTGATTTAAATTTGAGCTTAACATTTTATGGAAGTTTGTAAGTGGCATGAAGATGTGAATGTATTAGGATATAACTTTACTTACATCTGAGGTCCAATCTTAAAATGCTTACTTAGGGAAGACATGGCGCAAAATGTCATTCTTATTGTCTCCATCCCTGTAATATATGTGCAGATCCATGAGCGCCTTTATTGCTTGTGACTCATGACAGTGTCCATCCTATTTTTTACCTGGGCCTTTCGGTGCTACTTTATAAAGGAGCTATAGGGAATGTTTTGGTC
This sequence comes from Oophaga sylvatica, assembly GCA_033576555.1. Taxonomy (NCBI): domain Eukaryota; kingdom Metazoa; phylum Chordata; class Amphibia; order Anura; family Dendrobatidae; genus Oophaga; species Oophaga sylvatica. The sequence goes on from JARQOD010000003.1 coordinate 464,093,686, forward strand.
TAGGTTTTGAGCACTCCTTGAGAGCTCCTGGGTGGGGCAGTCAGTTCTTTTACACCCTTCAAACTCTAACTACCACTGCCAGTCATGAGTCTTGCTGTCCTGGTATATTCTACTCTGCTCCTGTTTGCTCCCAGTCTTGGATCTCAACTTGACTTTTGGTTACCCACTTGCTTTACGATTTCGTTCCTGATGTGACCTCTTGGCTTTGACTCTGTTTGCTGACCCTTCCTGCCTTTGTTTCACTCTTCTAGTCGGCTGCCCTTATATGTGTCACGCGGTCTTATGATATGTGTACGATGTCAGTAAACTATTCTTAAAAGAACAACACTCTATACAACATATAGATTAGCAACATCAGCATGTAAATATAGAATAGATTTACCTGACACGATATCCGTTGAACTCAGGGTTAATCTTGAGGACTTGATACACTGTCACAGGAAAGAGGAGGACCGGGGGTCTAACCTGACCCTAAACTGGGGTCCTAACTAATCCCTCACCTTGGAGGTACTGATAATGGTTCAGAGGTCCAAGTCTCCAGCCTAACCCTGTCTCCTATCAGTCCCTGAACCCTGTAATCAGTCCTAAGAAGGATTCTGATTACCACCAAAGGGATATGGGCTGATCTCTGCTAAATACACAAATTAGACATATAAGACAGACTGGAGAAAACACAGACTTGCATACACACTCAAACACAGAAGGAACATAAATGATCTGGGATATTAAACTCTAAGCAAGGTGAGCTTAAAACAACTAAGGAGCTCTTTAACTTAAGTCTATACAGATACAATCCTATCTGTGGTCTGCATGAAGAATTTCACTGGCAACTCCCAACACAGACAACCAGAGATTTAAAGGAAACCAATCAACAAATAATTAATTGCAGCCGGAAGAAACTGCACCCAGTCCCAGAACTGAGCACAGACAGAATTAACTCCCTAACTGCCAAACACAAAGAAACAGCAACTCAGCTGTGAGAAGTCAGAATGTGCAACCGCGACGATCTTCGTGGCGATGCACACATGACAGTACCCCCCCTTCTACGAGGGGCCTCCGGACCCTCAGGGCCAGGTTTGCCCGGGTGAGTTCTGTGGAAGGTCCGCACCAAACGATCTGCGTTAATGTCAGACGCAGGAACCCACGTCCTCTCCTCTGGACCATACCCCTTCCAATGCACCAAGTACTGAAGGGACCGGCGATTCAGACGTGAGTCAATGATCTTTGACACTTGAAACTCCAAGTTACCATTGACCACCACTGGAGGAGGAGGTAGAGGTGATGGTATGACTGGTGCCACGTACCTCTTAAGTAATGACTTGTGGAACACATTATGAATTTTAAACGTAGGAGGGAGGTCCAGACGAAATGCCACAGGATTAATTATGGAACTGATCCTGTACGGCCCGATGAATCTGGGGCCCAGCTTCCAGGAGGGAACTTTAAGTTTTATATTCCTGGTAGACAACCATACCAGATCGTTCACATTAAGATCTGGACCAGAAACTCTCCTCCTATCAGCCATACGTTTATAACGGTTCCCCATAGCACTCAGATTATTCAATACACCTCTCCACACTGAAGCAAGTGACGACGAGAAACGCTCCTCCTCAGGAACCCCAGAAGGGCCCCCCCCATTGAATGTACAAAACTGGGGATGAAAACCATATGCCCCAAAAAACGGGGACTTACCAGTGGACTCGCTCCGCCTGTTGTTAAGAGCGAACTCTGCCAGAGGCAAGAAAGAAGACCAGTCCTCCTGGTTCTCTGAGACAAAACACCGAAGATAAGTCTCTAGGCTTTGATTCAGACGCTCTGTCTGACCATTGATCTGCGGATGAAAAGCCGAGGAAAATGACAATTGCATCCCCCGACGTAAACAAAATGCCCTCCAAAACTTGGACACAAACTGAGACCCCCTATCTGACACCACATCAGAAGGCAACCCATGAAGTCTCACAATCTCCCCAATGAACACCTGCGCCAGAGTTTTAGCATTAGGGAGGGCAGGAAGAGCAATGAAATGTGCCATCTTACTGAACCTGTCAACAACCACCAGTATGACAGTCTTCCCTGACGACTGAGGAAGGTCCGTGATGAAGTCCATAGACAAATGAGTCCATGGACGCTCCGGAAGTTTCAAGGGTAAGAGGGTCCCAGACGGACGGGTATGAGGGGTCTTAGAGCGAGCACAAACCCCACAGGATGCGACAAAAGTTAAAACATCTTTATTAACGTTAGGCCACCAAAACCGGCGAGAAAGGAGATCTAAAGTAGCCTTACTCCCTGGATGTCCTGCTAAAGCAGAATTATGATGTGCCTCAATAACCTTTTGTCTCAACTGATTTGGGACAAACAGTCTCCCTGGAGGTCCTGCAGGGGCGTCCCCCTGAGCCTCTAACACCTCCTCCTCAAGCTCAGAACATACAGCCGACACTACCACCCCCTCCTGAAGGATAGGAATCGGGTCATCCATTTTCCCGGCCCCTGGGAAACTGCGAGACAAGGCATCCGCCTTAACATTCTTAGATCCAGGGCGATAAGTGACAACAAAATTAAACCTGGTAAAAAACAATGACCATCGAGCTTGTCTGGAATTCAGACGCTTAGCAGATTCCAAATACAGCAGGTTCTTGTGATCAGTAATGACGGTGACCGGGTGGACTGCCCCCTCCAAAAAGTGACGCCATTCTTCAAAAGCCAACTTAATGGCCAAAAGTTCCCTATTGCCGATATCATAATTCCTTTCGGCGGACGACAATTTTTTAGAAAAGAAAGCGCACGGATGCCATTTACCAGGGGACGGACCCTGGGACAATATTGCACCCACCCCTACGTCAGACGCGTCCACCTCCACAACGAACGGCTGTGATGCATCTGGTTGGATGAGAACGGGTGCCGAAGCAAAACATTTTTTCAAAGAGGAAAAAGCTTGGCAAGCTTTGTCCGACCATTTAGAAAAATCCGTCCCTTTTCTTGTCATGTCAGTGAGAGGTTTGACAACAGATGAGAAATTACAAATAAATTTCCGGTAGTAGTTAGCAAACCCCAGAAAACGCTGCAGAGCCTTAAGATCCTCTGGCTGATCCCATTCAAGCACTGTTCTCACCTTTTCAGGGTCCATACGGAAACCGGAGGCTGACACCAAGAAACCCAAAAACTGAAGTTCCTGTACGGCGAATACACACTTTTCCAGTTTGGCGTATAGTTTATTGTCTCGCAAGATCTGCAACACCTGTCTCACATGCTCCTGGTGAGACACAAGATCTGGTGAGTAAATTAAAATGTCATCCAAATATACGACCACAAACAGCCCCACCAGATGACGAAAAATGTCATTAACAAAATGTTGGAATACTGCTGGTGCAGTAGTCAGACCAAAAGGCATGACAAGGTTCTCATAATGTCCCTCCGGCGTGTTAAACGCCGTTTTCCACTCATCCCCCTCTTTTATCCTAATCAGATTATACGCCCCCCTGAGATCCAATTTAGAGAACCATTTGGCGCCAACAATTTGATTGAAGAGATCAGGAATCAGAGGGAGTGGATACGGATCTCGAACAGTAATCCGATTAAGTTCGCGGAAATCCAAGCAAGGGCGTAGGCCTTCATCTTTTTTCTTCACAAAGAAGAACCCCGCGGCCACTGGGGAAGATGAAGGTCTAATATGCCCTTTGGCCAGACTTTCCGAAATATAATCTTTCATAGCCTGCCTCTCAGGACCAGAAAGGTTATATAACCTAGCTTTAGGTAACTTAGCATCAGGAAGTAAATTAATAGAGCAGTCATACACGCGATGAGGAGGCAACTCCTGACACCTCTCCTCAGAGAACACATCCCCAAAGTCCTCCAAAAAAGGAAGCAAAGTACTAGGCACGACCGCACTGATGACTGTGTTCATGCAGTTACTTTTGCAAAACTCCCCCCATTGGCTTATATCTCTGGACTGCCAATTAATCACAGGGTTATGTTTAACCAACCAAGGAAGTCCCAACACAATAGGAGTAGGTAGACCCTCCAACACATAACAAGATAATAGTTCCCTATGTATTGCCCCTACCCGAAGGTCAATGTTATGAACCTCATGAACAAAGCTACCTTGGCCGAGAGGCCTGGCGTCAATGGAGAATATAGGGATCGGTTTGACCAATACACTCAGATGCATACCTTGAGCCTGAGCAAACTGAGCGTCAACCAGATTAGCCCCGGACCCACTATCAAGAAGAACAGAAAATCTCTCCACTCTCGTACCAACCACCACCTCCACTGGTACAAGGAACTGAGAAGAACTAGCGGACGAAATACATACTCCCAGGTTGTCGTCCACCACACAACCTGGGATTAACAGTTTTCCGGCGACTTTTTGCTCAACAAGGCACGGGATGGACATCCCCCAACAAAATGTCCCTCTTTCCCGTAGAAGAAACACCTTCTAGTCCTGCGGCGTACCGCCAATCCCCTCCTACGAAATGATGTCCCTCCCAACTGCATAGGCTCCTCCGAACAGACAAGGGGAACCTCAACATAAGGGACTTTAGTAGTAGGTGGAGTAACAACAGGGGCGGAGTTACCTCGCACCTCTCCCGGAGCCGTCTATCAGTACGGATAGCTAGGGCCATAGCAGCCTCCAGTGATGGAGGAGAATCATACTGAGCCAAAACGTCCTTTAATTTGTCAGAAAGCCCATGACAAAACTGGCTCCTAAGAGCTGGGTCATTCCACTGAGTATCTGTGGCCCATCTACGGAACTCAGAAGCAAATTCCTCCGCCGGACGATCTCCCTGCTGTATCTTACGTAATTTTGTCTCAGCAAGAGAGACCCGATCTGGGTCATCATATACCAAACCCAGGGCAGTAAAAAATCGATCTACTGACTGTAGAGCCGGGGATCCCGGAGGAAGGGAGAAGGCCCAGGATTGAGGGTCCCCTTGTAGGAGCGAGATAACAATTCCCACTCTCTGCTCTTCACTCCCTGATGATCGAGGCCGAAGCCGAAAATACAATTTACATGCTTCCCTGAAGGTAAAAAATTTGTCTCGCCCACCAGTGAACCTGTCCGGGAGAGCTACTTTAGGTTCAAATCTGGTTTGCTCCGAGGGAGACAAAACTTTGGACTTAATGTCCGTCAGCTCCATGGATAATCCCTGCAACTGCAGAGCCAGCTGGGCTACTGGATCCATGGCAACTGGGAATAATTTTATGGGCCAGTGAAAATGTCACGCGGTCTTATGATATGTGTACGATGTCAGTAAACTATTCTTAAAAGAACAACACTCTATACAACATATAGATTAGCAACATCAGCATGTAAATATAGAATAGATTTACCTGACACGATATCCGTTGAACTCAGGGTTAATCTTGAGGACTTGATACACTGTCACAGGAAAGAGGAGGACCGGGGGTCTAACCTGACCCTAAACTGGGGTCCTAACTAATCCCTCACCTTGGAGGTACTGATAATGGTTCAGAGGTCCAAGTCTCCAGCCTAACCCTGTCTCCTATCAGTCCCTGAACCCTGTAATCAGTCCTAAGAAGGATTCTGATTACCACCAAAGGGATATGGGCTGATCTCTGCTAAATACACAAATTAGACATATAAGACAGACTGGAGAAAACACAGACTTGCATACACACTCAAACACAGAAGGAACATAAATGATCTGGGATATTAAACTCTAAGCAAGGTGAGCTTAAAACAACTAAGGAGCTCTTTAACTTAAGTCTATACAGATACAATCCTATCTGTGGTCTGCATGAAGAATTTCACTGGCAACTCCCAACACAGACAACCAGAGATTTAAAGGAAACCAATCAACAAATAATTAATTGCAGCCGGAAGAAACTGCACCCAGTCCCAGAACTGAGCACAGACAGAATTAACTCCCTAACTGCCAAACACAAAGAAACAGCAACTCAGCTGTGAGAAGTCAGAATGTGCAACCGCGACGATCTTCGTGGCGATGCACACATGACAATATGGAAGCAATCTATTGGACCTCGTTTTAAGATCAGATCCCTATCCAGTGTTTTAAGAGTGAAGGTCAGGGTTCCTTTGGCATGTGTGAGACATTGTCTTGTGCCAAGTCTTTCTTAGATAAACTTTTTGAACCTGTGGCCTCTGACAGACGTGACAAACCCCTAGTGCACATTTTCAACTAATTGACACCATATCTTACCTTTTGTAAATACGCATTTTTCGGATTATAAGACACACTTTTTTCCCCAAATCTGGGGGGAAAAATGGGTGTGCATCTTATAATTGAAATATACCTTACCGGCTGTGGTGGATCAAGGTCCCAGGGTCGCTGCTGGAGGAGGCAAGAGTGGCGCGTTGCTGCAGGCCGCAGGCTGTGATGAGGGGGTGTTTGGAGGTGCGACATTGTGGGTGTTCGGTGGTGCGGGGGCTCCGCTGACATTTTGTGATTATGCATATCAATATTATGCAAGGTAACACATGAAAAAACTATATTATCGCATGTGCATACTTCTGTGTAGGTCTTTGTGAATAAACTGGCAAATGCTCTCATTTAGTTAACTTTGTAGGAACAATATTACAATATGTTTTTATTAATTGACTCAATGGTTTTTGAGCACAGCATGGTGCTATTTTTTGAGGTGTATTCTAATATTATTAGGATATTGCTTGGCAGTATTTTTTACTACTGCTCAACTTTGGCATTATATTTGCACGAAAAAATTACAAATTGTGTCTTATATTTATATATTTTATACTGTCTTTTAAAAGACTATTTTACATACTTAACTTCCTTTTAATAAAAAAAATCAAAAATACAAATTCCAAACCATCTTTTGAATTCTTAAAAGAAATATGTAACATATGTAGTTCATGTGCTTCAATATCTACATATATAATAGGTATAGCTTTCAATTTGAAAATCACTGCACTTTTCCTAAACCAGCATATAAGTCAGCCATACAATCTTCTACTTTCCTTCCAAATTGGCACCAGTGCATCCTTTCTAGGTTCATTTATGAATTTATTCACTGGCATCCCGGTTTCATTAGTACGGTAGACGAAGACGCTTGTGAAATTGCGAATTCTGGAATGAAATCAGTGGAGACTTTCTTCATTCTGCTTGAGAACATGGTGTACGGTCTGTTTGCCCAGGAGGTGAATACGTCATTAGGTCAGGTGCTGCTGTATTAATTCTATAAAAATGTAACAGATGCTCTAAATAAATAATGTCAGCACAGAATCATAAATAATGGAGGAATCTTGAATGTTGGTGCTAATCGCTTCCATTCACCTCTGAAAAAATCTAAAACTACAAACCTGAGTGTATTATTTATTAAGTGTTCTTACAGTATATTGAATTTTTACACCATCAATATGAGTTAATTTTTCAGATTTTACCTTGTTGTTCTGAATTTCAGTTGTTCTATGGGTTGTAATAAGGAACTATCCAAATTCTGTTTTTGGCCAAGAACACTTACATAGTTAGCACGGTAAAAATAAAACATGTGTTCATGAAGTTCAACAGAGAAATGAGAGAAAATATAAAAGAACATAAGGGGTATGGAAAAAACCATAATACATGAACCAATCTGACCCAAAAGAATAATTTTTCCTTTCTGATCCCAAGCGTTGATCAAATTGTATCACTATTCAGAACAAAAAATGAATACATTTATACAAAGTGAGTCAATCACTATTTTAACTGGAAAAGTTTCTGTAACTTCTAAAAATGAAGGTCAACCATACTGAATTTTGGACATTTTTTCATGAGAAGTGAGAGTGCAATGAACCTCAGTGACAGCAATTAGAAACATTCTCCGAGTGGTCTCGCCGACATGTCACACCGCCGGTCATCCCCACTATGAGGTAGACTTCCTGCACGCCTTTCTGTATGTTGGTAGTTAATGTGTGGTTTCCTCCATTTCACTCCTTCCGAATTCCTTCTTCATTTGTTATCAATGTACAGATACAGTTTGGAGGAGCATGTTTTCATTATCAAAACGTATTGGAAAACTGAGTCTTAAAAGAGGTACCAAAGTGAGTTTCTAAAGAAGTTTGGAGGTCAAAATTCGCTGATTAAACAGTGTATTAATCTCCAAATGACTGCGGCTATCAAGAACAATTGATTTAACATCGCTGGACCATCAACAGTACCCATTGTTTTGCTCTTCAGGTTGGCCGTGTGTGGCCCAGCTGCGCTTGGTACACATGTTTCCTGGAGAGTGCACAGGAAGGTAATTGTGAAAACCTGATATTCATTCACATCTCACATTTCCCAGGAGCCACAGAGGGAGCCCCTTAGATTCAGGTATTTAGGGGCGTGGAGAAATGCAGCAGTAGGCATTCTAGCCAGACAGCTATTCTAGTTGTTGGTTGTACCTCAGACAAGTTAGTTCTCCTCAGGACACCAGAGTGAGAGGATTCCTGTCAGAGCTCAGTCTGAGCTAGAGTGAGTTAGTTCAAGTTCTGGTCTTGGAGGGAGAGGAGAGAAGACTGATTCCTGACAGAGCTCAGGTAGTTCATCTTGAGCCGAAGTGGAGGCTAGTACGAGTGGAGGAAATCACTCTAGCCTAGTCAGAGCTAGATCTGAAGCCGTTATCTCAGAACAAGCTGCCTGTGTTCCCTAAGAACGTGGAAAGTGACTCTCGGAGCTGCAGCGTGTATACAGTCTGACGGAACGTCCTGTGAGCTGCTCTGGACAGAGTTTAGAAAGGAAAGAAGGAAGGGGACTACAGCAGTTATAACATCGAGTCAACTGAGAGCAGGTCAGTGAGCATTGGAAGGAAAGTTGACAACTACACCTACTGCTACCCGTGCTTATGTTAAGGGTAAGAGCAGGGCGACAGGCGAGTGGTGAAAGAAGGACAAGTGACTTAGGTGACAGATCACCTTCACTAAATTGACCGGACACCGGGTCCGAAGCGTTGCTAGTACTTCACGGCTAGTGATAGAAAACCGGAGGCCTTGCTGGACTTCAAGTCGCAGAAGGTAGCCCTAAGTGTTGGTACGTAACTGGAGTCAGGGAGAACAAGGACTTTTAGCAAGTGCACTGCTTAGAAGGACTTCGTTCTTGCCAACATCTGATTATCAGAGACAGAGAAGGCTCTACCACAATGTCGGCCGGGCGTAGCTGCTGCATTACGAGTTAAACTTGACTTCATGCAAGTTAGGACTCACATATATTTCAAAGGTAAAGGAGGCCTTAAACCTGCTCAGCGATTACCTGAATGTGCATTCTCCAACCTGACCAGCTTCCCGGGACATACCTGCCAACAACATCAGTAAAGGTATGGAAAGAGACTGAATTGTGTGTGACTGACTTATTATCTGCAACACCATTGACTTTGAGGGAACAGTCCCACCTGTGGGGGACTTAACATCTAGCTGCCTAATAACATCCCCTCAGAAGATTAACCCTGCAGCGCTGGTCTATCTGATCAGAAACCACAGGTGGCGTCACGAACAACTATTACTACAATCCCCTGTAAATATATCCCCCATTGTATGAGCGCCCAGGGCCACGGACCGAGCTCTGCTGCCAGTGACATCCCCCATAGACTTCCATGGGCTCGGTGCCGAGTACCCCATAGCCCTGGTACCATGTTGTGCGCGTCAGCCGCACTTCCATGAAAGAGATTCATTGGACCTTTTTTTAAAAAAAAAGATCCTCATGCAGTAATTAAAGAGTGAAGGTCAGGGTTCCTTTGGACTGTGTGAGACGAATTGTCTTAAGACAAGACTTTCTTAGGCCTGTTTCACACATCAGTTTTTTTGCAATCAGGCACAATCTGTCAAATTGTAAAAAAGACGGATCCAGCTTAGATTGTAAAAAACTGATGTGCCGGATCCGTTTTTTAGCCGGATCCGTTGTGAAATTTTGAACCCGGAAAATGTATAGTACGCATGTCTGTGAGAGAGAGAGACCTTGGTTTCCAGAATCCGGATCAGTCTTTTGCCGGATTGCACAAAAGACTGGTCCGGTACCATAGACTTCTATTGTTTCCGGCCTCCTGATGCGCCGCTTCAGGTGCTGTCAGGCGTTTCCGGCAGAAAAAAAACGCTGCATAATGCGTCCTGTCCGGCCGCCGGAATTAAAATCTATGATGGATCCGGCAGAAAACGGACTAAACACAATGACATGCGGCGCAATCCGGCGCTAATGCATGTCAATGAGAAAAAAACAGATCAGGCGGTAAAAAAAAACGGATCTGTTTTTTACAAAACTGCCGGATCGCGCCTAACGGGAAAAAATTAATGTGTGAAACTAGCCTTAGATAGACTTTTTGAATCTGTGGCCTCTGACAGACATGAAAAACCCTTAGTGCAAATTCTCAAATAAATAACACCATGTTTTACCTTTTGTAAATATGCTAAAAATTGGACTCAGTCATTGATTTCTGTGAGTTATCTATACATCTGACTACATTATGCAAATTAATATTTTGCAATGTAACACAAGGCAAAACTATATTATCGCAAGTGCATACTTCTGTGTAGGTTTTTGTCGATAAATTGGCAAATGCTCTCATTTAGTTAACATTGTAAATTCAATATCTTTTCATTAATTTACTCCATGTTTATTGAGCACAGCATGGCGCTATTTTTTGAGTTGTATTAAAGGATTATGAGGATATTATTTTAAAATTTCTTTGTAAAGCGCCTTTTAAGTTTTATGGCAGTAATTCTGGGCCATCTTTTATGAGAATTGGTGCCCAAAACTGAATCGCACTAATGCTAATGTTTCCCCTTTAAACCTCCTGTCAGAGGCCAGTAACCTATCCAAACAATATACCTGATGAAGACATTTTATACTGTCGAAACGTGTTGTATGTACTTTTTCTTGATAAATAATGAAAACCGTTTTTGGATAATAAGAAGCCTTGGATCCTACACCTACGGGAGCGCAAATTGCCTAGTAAAAAGTTTATTGGATAACATTCCTATGGTTACTTGGTCTGAGTGACATAATAGCTACCAGGGATTTGCAGCATACCGACCTAATGGTCCTAAGTGACCTACATGCAAGTTATCAAGATTTACAAAAGGTGAGTGCCACCTATATTCACCTACGATCTAATTATACATTTACATTTAGATCGGTGCGCTTTCTTCCTTTCCTTCCCATTTATCAGAAAGATCAAGATGTAATAACACAGTACTGTTCTCTCTCACATCTCTCTTGTATTTAATGATATTAATACTTTTTCGTTTCTCTGGCTGTCAGATTTTAGCTAATTTTATTAGGATTTTTTGCATATTTATTTCAGCTTTTTCTAGTTTTTGAAGTCCACTAATAGCACTTTTAACGTTTTAGGAAAGAAATGTGGTTTGACTGTGGTTTAATTGTTAGCTACACTTTTTACTTATAGTAATAAATGTTTGATTATAATTAATCAACAAAGTATTAATAATAATAATCTCTTTATTTATATAGCGCCAACATATTCCGCAGCACTTTACAGACATTAACATTGCTGTCCCCAATGGGGCTCACAATCTAAATTCCCTATCAGTATGTCTTTGGAATGTGGCAGGAAACCCATGAAAACATGGGGAGAACATGCAAACTCCTTGTAGATGTTGTCCTTGGTGGGATTTGAACTCAAGACTCCAGTGCTTCAATGCTGTAGTGCTAACCAATTAGCCACCGTGCTACCCTAGCATTCCTATTTGAAAATGGTATCTATATTAATATCTGACAAATAGCTTTTCCCAGTCAATGTCTTCAAGTGGAGCCTTCAACCCGGTAAAGTTGATATTTTAAGCGTTTTTTTTCCATCTTTATATGAGCATGTATTTTACAGTTAAAGAAAAATGAAGAAATATTCTGGTCATTGCCAGATTCAACTTGCTGTCCAAAAAAGTGTGTAAAACCACTTAGATTTATGATCCAACCATGTCTAAGCACCACCACACATCAATGTGGTCCTCCAGTAAAAAGCTTCAAACTCTCTATTTTGCTTAATAGACTTCTGACATTTGTAAAATATACTTTACAGTATCATCCAATTTTCCACATTTATATTCAGGAATGCTATCTCACTGAAACTTTGTTGACACATTTTTCTTCGCTTTTCGTTTGTAACACAAGTAACACCTTTTATGTGTCTGTGTCAAAGACCCTTCTTTGGTAATTGGCTATCTCTTCCTATTCCCCATAAATATGAATGCTCAGATCAGTTGAACGTGCATATTTACAGCATAGCAATAAGCTTTTGCAAGGCAAAAGAAACCAGGAAGATCTGAAATGTGGAAATCAAACCTAAATTGTTGTCTACTACTTGGACAACCCGGCTCAAGTCCTATGTTTACCCTAGTAAAATAATAACACCTATACTCCCCTCTGGTGCTAGCTCTATTCCAGTGGTGTCGGCACTGACTTTTCCTCGGATTGCATTACATTCTTAACTCATCCAATCCTTGCGATCAATAAGCCCTGGCTTCACTCTACTCACCTTTGAAAAACTCATATACATCTGTTGCTGCTCTATAACTTCCTCCAGATGTATGTGATTCCTTCAAAGGTGGGAAGAGTGAAACCAAAGCTGATTGGCCGCAACATTGATTATTATGTCACGCAATCCCCAGGAGAGCCAGTGTTGACACCACTGGAACACCAATGGCACCAGAAATGAGTGTAGGTGTTATTATTTTACAAGTGGTAAACAGAGGGACTGAGAAGGGGTTTTCCAAGTAGGGGACAACTCCTTTAACTTTGGGGAATACTTGAGCTTTTTTCTGTACATTACACAAGAAGCATATCATGTTTTCATCTGTTATCAGATGTTTACTTTTTTCTTTAAAAGAACAAAATTGTATATTGCAAAAAACAGTGAAGCAATATCACTCTACACATTTCGGTGGATCTGTCAAACACATCATTTAAAAAACTACATACAGTGTCATCGATCCTGATCAATTTATATTTAGTAAGAGTGTCATATATTTTTTGTCTTCAGATGAATCCAAAATAATTTTTAAGATATTTTTATTAACAGTTGACTAGTGTTGAGGATTCCGATACTGCAAATATCGGGTATCGGCCGATATTTGCTGTATCGGAATTCCGATTCTGAGTTCCGATATTTTTGTCATATCGGATACCGGAATCTGAGTTTTCCTGTAAAGTCTATGGGAGTTCCTGTGTCACAGAACGAAGTACGTGACACAGGAACTTCCCGAAACTGTCACTGTCAGTGTCGGTCTGGTCTGTCAGGTGTCAGGACTCAGCAGAGTCAGCACTTACCTGGCAGAAGATCCCCTTCCCCGGTGGTCACATCCTCCTGGATGGCCGCCATTACCCTGTCCCTGGCGGTCACGTGCAGAATCTCGCGATAACTGCAGTGACTGCAGGGTACTGGGTAATCTCGGCCAGCTGTACTCTCGCGACAGCTGGCCGTAAACCAGTCCGGATGACGTCACTGCCGGGGAAGTCGCAACGGTAAGCAGCTCTGCTCTATGTGGATGTCAGGCTCAGCCTGTCATCCAGATGTAGCAGAGCTGGACTCGTCGTGGGACACTCGTGATTTTGGACTGCGTCGGACAGGGAGTATTTGTGTTGGTTTATTATTTTTGTTTTTTTACAGGAGAACGATGGCGTCGCAGGATGAGAGTGAAATAAAATTAATGAAAACTGTGTGGTGTTTTATTTCATTAAAAGACTTTTCTGGCTGTGTTTTTTTTTTAAAATTTTCAAACTATGATTAATAATGGATCGGTGTCTTATTGACGCCTCTCCATTATTAACCGGGCTTATTGTCACCGATCAATCAAAGGTAACATTAACCCCTTATTACCCGCTTGCCACCGCTACAGGGCAAGTGGGAAGAGCCGGGTAAAGTGCCACAATTGGCGCATCTTTGGATGCGCCATTTGTGGGGCTGCTGCAGCCTGGTATTTTTAGGCTGTTGAGGGCCAAAATCCATGGGCCTTGACAGTCTTTCAATACCAGGCAGCAGCAGTTTGCATTTTACTTGGCTGGTTAACAAAAATAGGGGGATCCCATGCCATTTTTTTTTTTTAGGGGATCCCCTATTTTTGTTAACCAGCCAAGCTAAGCAGACTGCTGTGGCCTGGTATTATCAGGCTTGCAAGGTCCATGGATATTGGATCCTTACCAGCCTGAAAAACCAGGCCTCAGCAGTGTGCTTCATCTGGCTGGTTAACAAAAATAGCGGGGACCCCACGCCATTTTTTTTCGAGGGGATCCCCTTTTTTGTTAACCAGCCAAGATAAGCAGAATGCTGTGGCCTGGTATTATCAGGCTTGCAAGGTCCATGGATATTGGCTCCTTAACAGCCTGAAAAACCAGGCCTCAGTAGTCTGCTTTATCAGGCTGGTTAACAAAAATAGGGGGGACCCCACACCATTTTTTTTTTAGAGGGGATCCCCTATTTTTGTTAATCAGTTCACTTCAGGTCATCTGGGATTCCCTCTGACGTCACTGATGCAGTGCGGTGTCCCTGGCTGACCTGAAGTGAAAGTGGGAAGCAATCAATTATGCTAACCACTTCCTCTCCTGTCACCTGTCAGCCAGGAGAGGAGATGATTCAGTCGGGGTTTACTGTGAGACTGTCAGCATTAGCTGCGGTCTCTGCAGTAAACATTAACCCTTTCAGAAGGATTACATCTGGGGACCTGACTGAACATCGGATAGGTAAGAATAATGTTGCTTTATTATTTTATTTTTATTACAGGTGAACAAGGGCTTAGCAAGGAATGGCAGTAAAATAAAATATTGTCAAAAACTGTGTGTTTATTTCATTAAAATGATTTTTAATTAAAGTGTGTGTGTTTTATTTTTATTTCATACAATAGATTTAATAATTGATAGTTGTCTAATTGACAGCTCTCAATTATTAACCTGGCTTAAACTCACCTTTCAATAGCAAGGTGGCTTTAACCCCTTATTAACCTATTCGCCACCGCTACAGGGCAATGGGAATAGACAGGCAAAGTGCCAGAAAGGGCGAATCTAGTTATAGATTTGCCTTTTCTGGGTGTCTGGGGGCAGATGTTAGTAGCCAAGGGGGGGCCAAAAATAATGGTCCCTCTCTGGGCTATTATTATCTGCCCCCACTCGCTGGCTTTGTCTGTCTGGTTGAGAAAATAGGGTGGGAGCCCACGCATTTTTTTCAACTATTTTACACCTCATATATATATATATATATATATATATATATACATGTCATTGAATTTGTGACACATATATACATATATATATATATTGTAAGCTTTTCAGGGGATATAGCTCTGGGATCGCTGTCCTGGTAGACGGAATGGCATAGAAACAGTTCATTCAGACAGCAGTTCTGGTGTAAACTGGCCGCAACCAGCTTTATTAAAGTCCACAGCAAACAGAACGTGATAAAAACAAATCATAAACAGAAAATCCTGAGCCTCTCCAGCTACTCACTTCACACAGATCGATTCCCTCACTATCAGGGACCAGACTCTAACAGCCTGGGCAAAAACAACACATATGTTCAGCAGTTACCAGCATGGAGTGTCGCAGAGACTCCTCTTGTGTCCGGGGCACCTCGAGCACCCAGACTGAGAGAGCTCACCTCCCGGAAACTCCTTCTGTGCCTGGACTCCTGTCCAGACTAAGCGAGCTCTCTGTCTGTATTCCCAGACACCTACTCCTGGCTTCCTAATTATCCCTTGAGTGGATTCAGGTTTGAGCTGCAAGTGTGCACTAAATGGAAGGTGCAGTGACCTCTCTCCACCACTAGTTCTACAAAGCCACACATTTCCCCTATACCAGTCAACAAAGTACCTAGGTGAAATGTACACCCCATTCAACACATATTCCTTCACTGTCTCACATATCCCCCCCTCTTCTCCAGACCGGAGGGCTGGTCATCCAGACCGGAGGGCTGGTCAACAATCCTAAAGAGACAGTGAACTCCGGACCAGTCATGGCCATCATCAACTTCATCTTCACTATTGTCATCTGTATCTTCCCCTGAAGCATCCGCACTACCCTGTACCCTCCCATGCCTATGCTCTCTGCGGGCCTCGGGTGTCCTGCACGGTTTCAGCTTGACCTTAGTGCCGGGCTCAGTTTCGGTATAGTGCCTCTCCAGAGAAGTACGACCAGGCACGTCAAAACACCTCTGCTGATTCTTCCTCAGAAACTCTCGTACCTCCTGTCCTTGGTGCACTGACCATGTGTCACCAACTATCACAGGAGGTATAGGGGGTTTTTCACTTTTCTCTAGTTCCCCTTGAACCTTCTTTAGCACATCTACTTTCTTAAATATCGGTTGACTCATAAAGTCTATTTCACAGACCTTAAGCTCCTCTGCCATGGTCTCTGACCATTTTAAGCTACACTGTTCAAATGATTGGCACTGTAGAAGGAGCTGATCGTTTTTATTTGGCAGTCCACATAATTCATCCTCTAAGTCTTCAGCTGAATTGTAATGTTCTATCGTGGCAGCAGCATTCTTATATAGAGCTTTAAACTTGATATGTTCAGTTTCACGCAAACGTGCATTTTCCTCCTCCAACATGCTGGAATCACCAGATGGGGCAATTTTCTGCAACCCTTGCAACAAACTCATATTTTTTTTCTCTTTTCATTCAAACTTTCAGTACGCCCAGCTAGTTCATCCATTTCTTGTACAGGTTCACTTTGCATAAGACGCAGAGCTCTTACTTCTTTCTTCAGGAGATCCACATCTTCTAACAAGTCAAGGTTCCTCATCTTTTCTGCTTTCACCTCCTCGTGTAGTTGCTGCATTTGCTCACGTAATGAAGAGATTTCCTGTATCCTTTCTTCTACTTCATTGACTTTTTCAAGAAGATGCTCATGGCTCTCATCACGCTCCTTCATCACAGTTTGGAGTTTTTTCTGAGAAGTAATCAACTCATCTTGTACCTGTGCAACCACTTTTTCTTGATCTTGCAAGGTACTATATATACTTTCCCTTTCACTTCGTGCTCTCTGGAGCAACTGCTGGAACCGGCCACGCCCCCGGCGAAGAGACACCACATACTGCCGCAGCTGCTCACGAAATGCAACATTATCAGTCTTCATTTCTTTGGTGGAGACCTCAGCTTCTGATGAGGCATCTGGTTTGGTGTCTACCACTGCCATGGCTTTTTCCACCTCTGCAGCATTACCTTCAGAGTCCTTGGCATGATGCAGCTCCATACCATACATTGATAACTTCTCATTCTCAACAGCATCTACTTGTGCTGTGTTTAGGTTCAGAGTCCTGCCTTTAAAGCTCAGCTCTCCTCCTTTCACCTTGGTCTTCGCCAGGGAATCTGCCAACTGTAAACTATCTTCAGATGCCATCTTCTGTCCGGCTGTAAGGTCAGCATCAGCTTTCTTCTCAGGACCCTCAACCTCCTCTGCTATCATGCCTTCCTCATTTGCAGTGTTTGCTTGATCGTCATCAGATGATTCACTACCACTACCACTATCCCTGTCTGACCCTTTTTTCTCATTCACATCCGGCTCACTTTCAGGGTTATACAATTCATTCTCATTCACATCCTGCTCACTTTCAGGGTTATACAATTCATCATCTTTTCCCTGGTTTCCCTCAGGTGGTCCATTAAGTACGTGACTATGTGACAACCCCAGCACTATATTTCTATATAGCTCAGGTACCAGTAGCTGACTCACGACCTTTCCCTGGACTTCAGTGTCCCTAAACAATAGGTTATTGTTTATAGCAGCATGAGGAAACCTCTCCTCAGAGCCAGGCTCTTGGGGAACCTCATTTAGAACAATTTATTTTCCTGTGCCATTTTAAGAGTGGGGTCTCGCAACTGCTCACTCCCAAAATTGTCACAGGACACAGGTAGGTCAGGGACACTCGGTTCCCGAGAACCACCATCCTCGTCTCCCAATATCACCTGCAAAGGAATTTCATCTTTATCACGGTCATCATCATTATCAGTATCACTATCATGATTATGATCAGTATCATCATCACTATCATGATCATCATCATTATCATTATCAGCATCAGCATCATTATCATGATCATCATCATTATCACGATCATCATCATCATCATCATTATCATCATCATCATCATTATTATCACATAAGTTTAACGGCCCACTAGCATTGTGTTCTGCCCCTCGGGACTGCGCACCCTCAGTAGGAGCTTCATCACACTGTCCAACAGAATCATTTTTCCCCCAGAGATCCTTAGATCGGGGAAAGTCATTACCCAATATGACTGGGTGCACCTGGTTCTTCACTACCCCCACTTCACATGAAACCTCCCCGAGTTTGGGGACCAAGTCCACGGCAGTCTCTGGGTAGACTTTGGTGTCTCCATGGATACACACCACACTCAGGTGTTTATCAGGGGTAAAGTCCCTATCAATCAGGCTGTCACATACGAAAGTCACTGGACTCTCTGAGTCCAAGAGGTCCTGTGCTGGGCAGTCATTTACAACCAACGGGGACACCTGTGGTCCAGTCTCTTCGGCTGAGGTGGCCACACACACAGGTTCTGCGCAGAGAGAGAGGGACCTGCCAACATCACAATACATAGGCTCCCCCTCTAGTGGACAGTTGGCTGCAATTTCACGACATCTCCAACACTGTCCATCACACTTTTCTACCCTTATGTCCCCTCGGGCCTGAACCCACTTATCAGCATACCCCATGTCCCCAACAGCTGGAACGCTCTTACCGGGAGAGTTCGGCGTCCGGGAACTCTGAAGTGACGACCACTCAGACGGCTGGTCACGGAGGCAGTCTTTGGTAGCGAAGGCCCTCTCCATCAGGCTGACCAGACGAGTGGCGTCCTGGTGGTCTCCTTGTCCGACCTCTGGCTGTACCTCAGGAGGACGTGCACGGGTGTAGCGGTCCGCTATCACCTTTTCAACTCCATGATCAGGTTTGCTGACGGCAGACTCCCGCTCCTTCTTTAGTACTCGGTAGTAGGGGTCCATCATCTCTTCGACCATGCTGACATGTCTGCCGACGTCAGGCTCCCACCACTTCTTTACCGTAGGCAACGCAGGTGCCTTTACAACATTACTCGGGGACAAGGCGCTGAGAGGTTTTTTTAGTGCTGCAATCTGCTCAAAAAACAACCGGTTAGTCTCCTGTTGCTGCTGCTGCCAGCTCTGCTGGGCCTGCTGCATGCTCTGCAGGTGTTGCTTAACAAGCTCCTCCATACTGCCAAACTTATCTGTCTCAACAACGGCAGTCTTATGTTGCACATTAACTTGCGCCTTTTGTTTAATCAGCGCCTCCAGGCTGTCATCCATGCTGTCAGACTTCTCTGTCTCAACAACGGCAGTCTTCACTCAAGACATACACACTCCACAGTTTTTTCCACCACAATTTCAGCTTTGCTGTGCAGACACTTTTTTTTTTTTTCTTTTGCAAACTCTATTAGGGCTACTGTCTCTTTAAGACTGCTCCAACAGACGTTTCTTTTTGCTGACACACTTTTTTTTTTTCTGCTGCTGCTTCAACAGACTTCTCCTTTACTGCTGTCTCTAGCCACTGTGCTGCCTGCGCATTCTAGCACCAATTGTAAGCTTTTCAGGGGATATAGCTCTGGGATCGCCGTCCTGGTAGACGGAATGGCATAGAAATAGTTCATTCAGACAGCAGTTCTGGTGTAAACTGGCCGCAACCAGCTTTATTAAAGTCCACAGCAAACAGAACGTGATAAAAACAAATCATAAACAGAAAATCCTGAGCCTCTCCGGCTACTCACTTCACACAGATCGATTCCCTCACTATCAGGGACCAGACTCTAACAGCCTGGGCCAAAACAACACATATGTTCAGCAGTTACCAGCATGGAGTGTCGCAGAGACTCCTCTTGTGTCCGGGGCACCTCGAGCACCCAGACTGAGAGAGCTCACCTCCCGGAGACTCCTTCTGTGCCTGGACTCCTGTCCAGACTAAGCGAGCTCTCTGTCTGTATTCCCAGACACCTACTTCTGGCTTCCTAATTATCCCTTGAGTGGATTCAGGTTTGAGCTGCAAGTGTGCACTAAATGGAAGGTGCAGTGACCTCTCTCCACCACTAGTTCTACAAAGCCACACATTTCCCCTATACCAGTCAACAAAGTACCTAGGTGAAATGTACACCCAATTCAACACATATTCCTTCACTGTCTCACAATATATATAGTTCATGCACTTCTACATACTATAAAAGCCGCTAATTCAATTGCCGGCTTTTGTGAAAATACAGAACCCCCCATGAAATGACACATGGTTTACATAGAGTTAACCATATCATTTTATGTAGTTTGATATATGGTTTTCACTAACAATTACATGAGTGTATGTGTGCAAAATTTGACACATGTAGAGGTTAATTAAAGGTGTAAATTCGTAGCAAAAAAATATGTTTTTTTACAACGAATTTACACCTTTAATTAACCCCTACATGTGTCAAATTTTGCACACATACACTCATGTAATTGTTTGTGAAAACCAGATATCAAACTACATGAAAAGACATGGTTAACTCTATGTAAACCATGTGTCATTTCATGTCGGGTGCTTCTGTATTTTCACAAAAGCCGGCATTACCCGGCAATTGAATCAGAGGCTATTTTACTATGTAGAAGTGTATGAACTATAAATATATGTATATATGTCACAATGACATGTATATATAGATATATGTATTCTATGTGTGTTTATCTAGTGTTTACAAGGAAAGAAAGGGTTTTTTTAGTTCCGATATTTCTGTCCCATTGACTTGCATTGTGTTTCCGGTATCGGATCGGCGATACCCAATATTTTAGGATATCGGGCAGTAACGCTCAACACTACAGTTGACTAATAAAAAATGTGCTTATAGTGCTCAATAAACTAGCTATTGTGTCTACCATAAAGTAATTAGAGATGGTCGAACCCGAACAGTAAAGTTCGGCATGTGTATCGAACACCTAATGTCAAGCACGGACACCAAACACAGACATCACCAGGAAGTCCATGTTAAATTGTTCAGGTTTGGCTGCCTGAACACATGTGTTTGTCGCGCTGTCATGTGCATGACAGCACGGCAAACACCGCTAATGATCGGCAGTGAAATCATCCCTGCAGAGAGCCGCGGTTCCCACGCTCTCAGAAGGCAGAGCGAGCACTCAGCTGTGATCTGAGGTATAAAGGTTACCTCTGGTCACTGGTATCAGCTGATGGGACAATTGCTCCCATCATCCGACATCTGCAGTCGCTAATAACAGCGAGAGCAGGTACGGCGGATGGGAGTATTCTTCAGCCGCTCCTGCGCTATAAATAAATAATTTTAAAAAACCCTACGTGGGTTCTCCCCTATGTTTATGCCAGGCAAAACTCACAGCTGGGGGCTGCAACCCTCAGCTGTCAGTTTCAGCAAGGCTAGTTATCAAGAATAGAGGGGTCTCCATGCCATATTTTTTAATTATTTAAATAAATAAACGGTGTGAGGTACTCCCATTTTTGACAATTAACCTTGAGTTTTTCTAACGGCGTTAGCAGTGATGTCACAGAGGTCACAGCAGTTCAGTCTGGGTGGAAATGCAGCCTCAGTGACGTCACCGCTAGTCACTGACGCTGTGCTCACAGCAGTTCAGTCACCAGTGCTTTTCAGCCTGGACGGTCGCAACTTCGCACCATACAGGTTGAAAACTGTTTTTCCCCCAGACATGGATTATGGCGCGGGACAGAGCGACGGACAGGTATGGTATATTTTTGTTTTATTATATTTGATTTATTACAGGAGATTGAGGGCTTTGCTGGAATTAGGCGAGGTTGTAAGTATGGTTTATTTGAGATTATTAAAGGAGTCTGTGTCATTTTTTCAATTAAAGTACTTGTAGACGACTCTCCATTACTAACCTTGGGGCTTGAGGTCACCGGACAATACAAAGGTGACATCAACCCATTCAACTATCACCCCACTTGCCTTAGCTACAGGGCAAGTGGGAAGAGCCGGGCAAAGTGCCAGAAATGGCACATCTAATACATGTGCCTTTTCTGGGTGGCTGAGGGCTGCTATTTTTAGGCTAGGGGGCCAATATCCATGGTCCCTTACCAGCCTGAGAATATTAGCCCCCAGTTGTCTGCTTTAGCAATATTGATTGTCAAAAATGGGGGGGACCCCATGATGTTTTTAATTATTTATTTATTGCTTTTCTTTTTGTGCTTGCTTTTTGCATTGTTTTCTGCACTTTTGTGGAGGTCAGCCAGGTCCCCTCCTGGGGCCTGATCTCCTCACAGTTTACCTGCAGCCACTGTTATTTGCTCATTCGCTTTTTCCTGTTTTTTCAGCTGCTGCGGCTTGGTTTTTGTTCACACTGAGACCTGATTTAGTGGGTGGCGAGATCATGTGATCTCAGTATTTTTGTAATCAGAATTGTTGGATTTTTGTAGGGTTTTCTGAGTTGCAGAAAGTAATCTCTCCTGTCCTATCCTATTTAGTCAGCTTGTGGCCCCAGCGTTTGCTCAATCTATTTTCTGCCTATGTTTGTATTTTCATCTTGTCTAACCGCCTTTATATGTTTGGGGGCTTCCTATTTTCTTTGGGGATCTGCTCCGGGGCAGATAGCTTTCATCTTTCTGCCTTTAGGTGTAGTTATCTCTCAGGCTGTGACGAGGTGTCTAGGATCAACGTAGGAACGCTCCACGGCTACCTCTAGTTGTGTCGTTAGTTTAGGAATCTACAACCCATCAGTTACCAACATCTCAGGTGTTCGGCTGCCCTGCTGTTGTTCCTGTCCTACTCAGCTACCGAAACATAACAGTATCACCGGCCATAACTGAAAATTATATGGTACTCACAGAAGGAAAAAATAGTGTGGAAAGAAAAAAGTTGTCAGAGTTGTCAGAGATTTTTTTTTTTCTGTCTGTTGCATTTTTCCCTCTTTTTATCTGGGTGCTGAGGAGGATTTTTTATTTTTTTTTCTCTCAATGGAGTTTGCACAGTTGTCTGGCCGTGTGGATCAGCTTGCCACTGAGGTTTGGAGTATTGCTACCTATCTTGCTGGGTTGCCGGTTGTGGAACCTAGGATTCCCATGCCAGATTTGTTTTTGGGGGATCGGGCTAAATTTCTGAATTTCAAAAATAACTGTAAGTTGTTTTTTGCCTTAAAGCCTAAGTCCTCAGGTAATGCAGCACAGCAGGTTCAAATTGTCATCTCTCTCCTGCGCGGCGATCCTCAGGATTGGGCTTTTTCCCTGACACCTGGGGATCCTGTTTTGAATGATATTGATGCATTTTTTCTGGCTCTGGGGTTATTGTACGATGAACCTAATGTCACTGATCAAGCTGAAAAAACCTTGTTGGCATTAAATCAGGGTCTTGAAGACGCTGAGTTGTACTGTCAGAAATTCCAAAAATGGGCAGTCCTGACCAAATGGAATGATGATGCTTTGGCAGCCCTTTTTCGGAAGGGGCTGTCAGAGAATGTAAAGGATGTTATGGTGGGATTCCCTGCTCCCTCTGGTCTCAATGATTCTATGTCATTGGCTATTCAAATTGACAGACGTTTGCGTGAGCGCAGAGGTATGCGTGAGATAGTGTTGCCTTGTGAGCCAGCTTCTGAGCCCATGCAGTGTGATAGAGTGACTTCTGGGGCACAGTGTCATGAGCTTCGAAAGCACAATGGATTATGTTTCTACTGTGGTGATGCCTCTCATGCTATTTCAGTCTGCTCTAAGCGGGGAAGACGTTTTGCACGCTCAGTTGTCTTCGGTAGTGTTCAGACTAAATTTCTGTTGACTGTTACCCTGATTTGCTCCCTGTCCACATTTTCTGCTCAGGATTTTGTTGATTCAGGAGCAGCTATAAACCTGATGGATTTTGACTTACTTTGCCAAATGTTGTGGGTTTCCCATGATACCCCTGCGGAAGTCTATTCCCCTACTGGGCATTGATTCCACCCCTTTGGCGGAGAATAAACCCCAGTTTTCTACTCAGGTGATAATGAGGGTTGAACCACATCATCAGGAGAGTTGCAAATTTCTGGTGCTGTATAATCTGCATGACATTATTGTACTAGGTTTCCCTTGGTTACAGTCTCATAATCCTGTTTTGGATTGGAAATCTGCGTCTGTGACCAGTTGGGGCTGCCAATGTGTTAATGCCGACACTCCTGTTTTTTCTGCCTCTCCCAAGTCACAGGATGTTCCTAACTTTTTGACTGATTTTTCGGATGTATTTATTGAAAGTAAATCTGCATCTTTGCCCCCTCACAGGAGCTACGATTGCACTATTGAATTAGTGACTGATGGTAAATTTCCTAAAGGTCGCCTTTTTAACTTGTCTGTACCTGAACACGATGCTATGCGATCTTATATCAAGGAGTCATTGTAGAAGGGTCATATCAGACCATCCTCTTCACCCTTGGGTGCTGGTTTTTTCTTTGTGGCCAAAAAGGATGGTTCATTGAGGCCGTGTATTGATTATCGTCTCTTGAATAAGATCACTGTGAAGTATTAATATCTGTTACCCTTGATTTCTGACCTGTTTTCAGGGTGAAAAGTGCGAGTTGGTTTACCAAGCTTGACATCAGGCGGGCATATAACCTTATTCGCATTAAGCATGGGGATGAATGGAAGACGGCGTTTAATACCCCAGAGGGGCATTTTGAGTACCTAGTGATGCCCTTTGGGCTCACTAATGCTCCTTCCGTCTTCCAATCCTTCATGAATGATATTGTTAGGGTCTGCGGAAGGCACCGAATATATGATGTGGAGAGGTGCGTTCCAGCCCGGGGTCCACCGTGCAGGCGGAGCCTGCTGCTAGTAAAATGGCGCAAGAAGCGAACTCTGTTATCCCGCAGAGTCGCCAAAATAAACGCCGTAACGCGCTGTGGCAATATGTGCGAACTCTGTTAATCCACAGAGCCGCTAGGAGTGCCGCAGCGCTATATGGCGATGTGTGCGAACTCACTGAACACAACTGAGTCGCAAAATAAACACGCTAGGGCGCTGTCTAGCGTTGAAAGCGAACCCTGTTACGTCACAGAGCCGCTGAGACAAACTTCTGTGTCCTGTCAGGCACCCAGGTACACAGTTAACTGCTAAGCGAACATAGAACGTGATCATGCGCTAATGTCCTCGCGGGAGTCACCCGCAATCTATGGCGTCTGAACGCCTGGCCCTGAATACGGCAATCAAACTCATCACCAGTTATGCTGGTAATCTAGGGCTTCTAGGACACCGACCCTGACCAGCTAGCATACCAAACTCCTCACCGATTAAGTCGGTATTCTAGGGGCTTATTTCAGCCGGGCCCTAACCACACACACGCATGACCACACTGGCGCTAAGCATATAATGGTTGACACTAGCGCATGGCGGACCAGGCATGCCATCCTTTTATAGTAACAGCTACAGGACCTGCCAGAAACAAGGACCAATGAAACTGTTCCAGAACACCAGTAGTCACAGGACCTTCCTGGCGGACCAATAGGAGCTGCTGCAGTACTTGAGCATGTGACCCCAGATCTCCAATGAGAGATCTCACCCTGGGCATGCTCAGAAGGGGAAAACAAGGACTTTGTCCTAAAGACGTCTGCTCGCCGATAACTAGTGCTGGCCACAATAGGAGAGCCTGCAGATGCAGCAGTAATTCTCTGCACACTGTTAGACTGGGCGAGACGCTGGGACCGACGTCTAAGCTGAGCAGAGTCCACTGCGGCCGGAGATGAATGGGAGACTGCAGCTGGGATAGCTCGAGATTCCCCTTGTGCAGAAGCGGGAACTCGACCCCTAACATTACCGCCCCTCCTAGGGCCCCCTTCTCTGGGCCTCGCTACGCTCAAAGGCAGCGATGAGCTGCGGAGCATGAACATGGTTAGCAGGATCCCAGGATCTATTCTCAGGCCCATAACCCCTCCAATCCACCAAAAAAATTTTTTTGCCCCGTACCACCTTGCACCCTACAATGGCATTCACCTCATAGTTGTCCGAAGATGAACCCGACGTCCTGGCAGATGACTCAGGCAACCGGGAGATGACCACGGGTTTTAGGAGGGACACATGGAAGGTGTCGGAGATACCAAGGCGAGGTGGAAGGGCCAAAAGGTAAACCACAGGGTTCACCTGCTCAAGAACATTGAAGGGACCCAAATAGCGGGGTGCCAACTTAGTGGATTCCACCCGTAGCCTGATGTTTCGGGCGGAGAGCCACACTAGGTCGCCAGGAGCAAAAGTTGGAGCGGGACGCCGATGGGCATCGACAGAAGACCTCATCCTCTCCTTGAAAGCCTGAATGGCATCCTGGGTGCGGTCCCATATGTCCCGTGCTTCCACAGCCCAGTCTACCACCCTGGAGTCAGCGAAAGCCACAGGCATGGGCACCGGTACTCGCGGATGCTGGCCGTAATTTAAGAGGAATGGGGTCTGTCCGGTGGAGTCAGCCACAGCATTGTTTAGCGCGAACTCCGCCCACGGGAGCAAGGATGCCCAGTCATCCTGCCTGGCAGAGACAAAATGTCGCAAGTAGGTGACCAAGGTCTGGTTGGCCCTCTCTACCAACCTATTCGTCTCGGGATGATATGCAGAGGAGAGGTTCAACTCAATGCAGAGTAGATGACACAACTGTCATGGTCTGCTGAGTTTCTGGGATTAGGTGGTTTTAGGGTTAACCGGGATGGCCTCACTCTGGGATTCTGGGAGGCTTTTTATAGCCTCATTGTGGGGCCATCCTCTGTCGCTTATACTCTGACCCTTGGCCGAGTGTGTGTGACCCTGTTGTGCTTGTGCCAGTGCTTTGTGCCTGTGCTACGTTCTGTTTGTCTGGTTCTGATTTGGCTGTGTCCCTGTTTTGAGTTTTGCCTGTCCCTTTTGTACTCTGCTGCCCTCTACGTGTATGACCCTTGGCTACGTTCTGACTCCGCTCTGCCTGCTCCTCTTGTACTTCGTCGCTCTCTACGTGTATGACCCTTGGCTACGTTCTGACTCCGCTCTGCCTGCTCCTCTTGTACTTCGTCGCCCTCTATGTGTATGACCCCTTGGCTACGTTCTGATTATCCATTCGGTATATGCCCCTTGGTAACTGTGTCCCGTAGTTACCCTTCTAGGAGTTTTCCTTCACATCATAGCTCTCTGGAGCTTAGGCCACGCCCACTAGCAGTCACGTGCCTGCAGGTCCTTTGGTCTGAAGCATTCTCTATCTGCTACTGCTGACTCTGAGAGACGTGTGGCCGGCTCTGCCCACTAGCAGTCACATGTGGAAGGTCCTGTTACTGAGAAACACACGTTATCTCTGCTGCGGCTCTGCTACAGGTATCTTTGGGCATAGTTTGTTCACTAAGGACACACGCACTGGCTCAGTGAGCAAGTGCAGTGCGGTGTCCCTGACAACAACTCTCTCCAGAACCGAGATGCAAATTGAGGACCTCGATCGCTGACAATCTTGTCTGGCATACCGTGTAGATGGAAGATGTGTCTAATAAACAATGCTGCCAAGGCCCGTGCAGAAGGTAACCGTGGTATTGGCACTAAGTGCACCATTTTGGAGAAGTGGTCGGTGATCACCCAAATGATAGTGCAACCCCGAGACTTGGGTAAGCCCACCACAAATCCATCCCGACCATCTCCCAGGGCCTGTCTGCCACCTGCAAAGGAAAAAGTAACCCAACTGGCCGTTGTCGAGGGGACTTGTTCCTGGCGCAGGAGACACACGCCTGAACATACTCCCTGACGTCACGGACCATATGTGGCCACCAGTATGTCCTCGCCAATAACTCAGTTGTCCTCTTTGCCCCAAAGTGTCCACCCACCCTGGACGAGTGTGCCCAAGAGAGTACCTCCGGTCGCAAATTAGTGGGCACAAAAGTCTTGCCCGGAGGCACAGACTCTAGCGAAACCGGGGCTACAGTTCTCAGGCTCTATTCGGGGACAATAAGCCGAGGCTCCTCATCCTCCTCCTCTGATGACACTAAGGAGCGAGAGAGAGCGTCGGCCCGAACATTCTTCTCACCGGAGAGAAAATGGAGGGTGAAGTGGAAACGGGAGAAGAATAGGGACCATCTGGCCTGGCGAGAATTTAGCTGCTGAGCCGTTTGCAAATATACCAAGTTTTTGTGGTCGGTGAAGACTTGGAAGGGAAAACGAGCCCCCTCCAGAAGATGTCTCCACTCAGAGAAGGCCAACTTCATAGCCAGCAACTCCCTGTCCCCGATGGAATAATTCCTCTCTGCTGGTGTAAAGGTCTTAGAAAAGAAGAAGCAGGGATGCTTCCGACCTTGAGCATCCTTTTGATAAAGGACCTCTCCAGCACCAACAGAAGAGGCGTCCACCTCTAAAATAAACGGCTTATCAACATCAGGGCGATGTAATATGAGAGCACTGGCAAAATGCGACTTGATGGAAGAGAACGCCTTGGAGACCTCCTCAGACCACAATTTGGGATTTGCTCCCTTCTTGGTGAGGGCTACCAAGGGAGCTACCAAAGTCGAGAAATGGAGAATGAACTGGCAATAATAATTAATGAACCCCATAAAGTGCTGCACCGCTTTAAGAGAATGGGGTTCTTGCCAGTCCATTACAGCCTGTAGTTTGGCAGGATCCATAGCCAATCCCTGGGCAGAGATGATATAGCCCAGGAAAGGTAAGGACTCCTGCTCAAACACACATTTCACCAGCTTGGCATAGAGGGAGTTTGCCCGTAAGAGGTCGAAGACTTTGTTGACATCCCTCTGGTGAGAGTCTATATCTGGTGAAAAGATGAGAATATCATCCAGATAGACTAAAACAGAGGTGGAGAGCATATCCCGGAAGATATCATTGACAAAGTCTTGGAAAACAGCGGGAGCATTACAGAGCCGGAAGGGCATCACCAGGTATTCATAATGTCCATCCCTGGTATTAAAAGCTGTTTTCCACTTGTCCCCCTCACGATGCGAATTAGGTTATAGGCACCACGTAGATCAAGCTTGGTAAATACTCTAGCTCCTCGGAGCCTATCAAAGAGCTCAGAGATTAGGGGCAACGGGTACTTATTCTTGATGGTGATAGCGTTAAGACCCCTGTAGTCAATACATGGACGTAATTCTCCGTTCTTCTTTTGCACGAAGAAGAACCCCGTCGCTGCTGGTGATACCGACTTCCTAATGAACCCTCTTGCCAGATTCTCCTGAATAAACTGGGACATGGCCTCCATCTCAGGAAGTGAGAGGGGGTTGACTCTCCCCCGAGGAGGTTCTGCACCAGGCAAGAGATCAATAGGAAAGTCGTAGGGGCGATGAGGTGGAAGAGTCTCCGCCACCTTCTTGGAGAAAACGTCTGCATATGACCAATAACACTGAGGAAGAGAAGTGAGATCTACTGGTATCTCTGTGGTGGTGACCTGAACGCACTCCCTGACGCACCTGCATCTACATGAATCACCCCAATCCAGTATCCTCCCAGAGGACCACTCAATATGGGGAGAGTGGTAACGGAGCCAAGGTACTCCCAGCAACACCTCGTCTATTCCCTCGGGCAGGACAAGAAAAGAAATACTCTCCTGATGGGAAGGGGACATAGATAAAGTGAGAGGGATCGTCTGGTGAGTGATTTGTGAGGGCAGAGTTGATCCATTCACTACTCGCACAGTCACCGGTTTGGCGAGCATCACCAGAGGTATAGTGTGGCGGAGAACAAATGCAGAGGACATGAAATTCCCCTCGACTCCAGAATCCACACAGAGCTAGGCGGTGAACGTGGATGGACCTACTGTAATTGTCCCCTTAAAGGACAACTTGGTGGAAAATGCCGCAGTGTCTAGTGAACCTCCTCCCAAGGTCATTAGATGCGACCGTTTTCCCGACCGCTGTGGACATTTGTTGGCATAATGTCCTAACTGCTGGCAGATGTTACAGACCATGGGTACTCGAGTGGCCCGGGACTTAGGTCCTACTCGAGAAACCTCCATGGCCTCATGGGAGTCGGGCGCCTGGCTGGAAGATTCTAGAGGTCTGGCAAAGGTGGGAGCCAGCCGAAACCTCTGCCTACACTGGGACCTCTCCAAGCTCCGCTTGTGAAAACGGAGGTCGATGAGGGTAGATATGGCGATAAGCTTCTCCAGTGTGGCGGGAATCTCCCTGGTAGCCAAGGCGTCTTTCACATGGCACGCTAGTCCTCTCCAAAACATGGGAATGACGACTTTATCCGGCCAGTCCAACTCCGAGGACAGAGTCCGAAATTGGACAGCAAAACAGCTGACCAAGGACGAACCCTGTGAACTTGCCAGAAGTTGGAGCGCCGTATCGTGGGTAACCTGAGGTCCTAGAAAGACCTTTTTTAGAGCCTCCAGAAAACGAGGAGCACTCCGCACCACATGGTCGTCACGCTCCCACAGCGGGGTGGCCCATTCCAACGGTCTGCCCGACAGAAGAGATATTACAAAGCCCACTTGTGCCCGATCCGTGGGGAAACGTGCAGCCAGAAGCTCGAGTTGTATAGAGCACTGACTCACGAATCCCCGACATTGCTTGCTGTCACCAGCAAACTTGTCTGGAAGCGGGAGGTGGGATATTGTGGGGCAGAGGTGGCAGTGGACACACTGGCTGCAGCCACGCTAGCAGCCTGAACAGCGACTGCGGTAACATCCACAGCTGAGGTTGTGCACTCAAGAGCCGCCAACCTACCCTCCAGCTGCTTGATGTACCGTAGTAGACGCTGGTCATCCGCCATTTTACTAGCCAGACCCTGGCGCTAGTGTTATGTTAGGGTCTGCGGAACGCACCAAATATATGATGTGGAAAGGTGCGTTCGCAGCACAGGGTCCACCGTGCAGGCGGAGACTGCTACTAGTAAAATGGCGCAAGAAGCGAAATCTGTTATCCCGCAGAGTCGCCAAAATAAACGCCGTATTGCGCTGTGGCAATATGTGCGAACTCTGTTAATCCACAGAGCCGCTAGGAGTGCTGCAGCGCTATATGGCGATGTGTGCGGACTCACTGAACACAACTGAGTCGCAAAATTAACACGCTAGGGCGCTGTCTAGCGTTGAAAGCGAACCCTGTTACGTCACAGAGCAACTGAGACAAACTTCTGTGTCCTGTCAGGCACCCAGGTACACAGTTAACTGCTAAGTGAACATAGAACGTGATCATGCGCTAATGTCCTCGCGGGAGTCACCCGCGGGCCCTGAATACGGCAATCAAACTCCTCACCGGTTATGCCGGTAATCTAGGGCATCTAGGACACCGACCCTGACCAGCTAGCATACCAAACTCCTCACCGATTAAGTCGGTATTCTAGGGGCTTATTTCAGCCAGGCCCTAACCACACACACGCATGACCACACTGGCGCTAAGCATATAATGGTTGACAGTAGCGCATGGTGGCCCAGGCATGCCTCCCTTTTATAGTAACAGCTACAGGACCTGCCAGAAACAAGGACCAATGAAACTGTTCCAGAACACCAGTAGTCACAGGACCTTCCTGGCAGACCAATAGGAGCTGCTGCAGTACCTGAGCATGTAACCCCTGATCTCCAATGAGAGATCTCACCCTGGGCATGCTCAGAAGGGGAAAACAAGGACTTTGTCCTTAAGACGTCTACTCGCCGCTAACCAGTACTGGCCACAATAGCAGAGCCTGGAGATGCAGCAGTAATTCTCTGCACACTGTTAGACAGGGCGAGACGCTGGGACCGACATCTAAGCTGAGCAGAGTCCACTGCGGCCGGAGATGAATCGGAGACCGCAGCTGGGATAGCTCGAGATTCTCATTGTGCAGAAGTGGGAACTCGACCCCTAACAGATATTTTCAGGGATTTTGTGGATAAATTTCTGATTGTTTATTTGGATATCTTGATTTTTTCCAATGACTGTGACTCTCACGTGAAACATGTTCGGACTGTGTTCCAGATTTTGAGAGAGAATGCACTGTATGTGAAGGGATCAAAGTGTCTTTTTGGCGTACAGAAGGTCTCATTTCTGGGATTCATTTTGTCTCCGTCTGTTATTGAAATGGACCCGGTCAAGGTTCTAGCCATCTGTGATTGGGTTCAACCGACTTCATTAAAGGCTCTTCAGAGATTTTTGGGTTTTGCCAATTTTTATCATAAATTTATTGGTAATTTCTCCGGTATTGTTAAACCATTGACTGATTTGACCAAAAAGGGTTCTGATGTGGTGAATTGGCCTCCTGAGGCAGTCTCTGCGTTTCAGGAACTTAAGCAGAGATTCACTTCTGCTCCTGTTCTACGGCAGCCTGATGTTTCTCTACCGTTTCAGGTGGAGGTTGATGCCTCTGAAATTGGGGCAGGTGCCGTTTTGTCCCAAAGAGATCCAGAGACCTCTAAGAGTAACCCTTGTGCCTTTTTCTCTCGAAAATTTTCTCCAACTGAACGTAATTATGACGTGGGTAATCGGGAGTTATTGGCCATGAAGTGGGCTTTTGAAGAGTGGAGATATTGGCTGGAAGGAGCCAAACATCAGGTGGTGGTCCTCACGGACCATAAGAATCTGGTTTATCTCGAATCAGCCAAGCGACTTAATCCTAGACAGGCCAGGTGGGCCTTGTTTTTCACACGTTTTAATTTTGTGGTTTCTTTTCTTCCTGGCACTAAGAATGTTAAGGCGGATGCCCTCTCGAGGAGTTTCTTTGCGGACTCTCCTGAGTTATCTGATCCTACTGTTATTTTGAAAGAGGGTGTAGTTCTTTCCGCCATCTCGCCCAATTTGAGACTGGCCTTTGAAGGGTTTCAGGAGGATAAACCTGAGCGCTGCCCTATTGGGAAATTGTTTGTCCCAGACCAGTGGAAAAAGAATGTGATTTCTGAGATTCATTGTTCCTCGTTGGCTGGTCATCCCGGGATTTTTGGTACCAGAGACTTGGTGAGTCGGTCCATTTGGTGGCCTACTTTGTCTCGTGACGTCAGGGAATTTGTGCAGTCCTGTGGGACTTGCTCTCGATCCAAGCCTTGCTCTCGCTCTAGTGGTCTGTTAATGCCATTACCTGTGCCCAAGAGGCCATGAACCCATATCTCTATGGATTTTATTTCTGACCTCCCTGTTTCTCAGAGAATGACCGTTATCTGGGTAATCTGTGATAGGTTTTCCAAGATGATACATCTTGTGCCATTACCTAAGTTGCCTTCCTCCTCCGATTTGGTGCCTTTGTTCCTTCAGCACGGTGTTCGGTTACATGGCATTCCGGAGAACATTGTGTCTGACAGAGGAGTCCAGTTTGTTTCCAGATTTTGGAGGACATTTTGTTCTAAACTTGGTGTTCAATTATCTTTCTCCTCTGCTTTTCATCCTCAGACCAATGGACAAACCGAGAGAACAAACCAGACCTTGAAGACTTATTTGAGATGTTTTGTGTCTGCTGATCAAGATGACTGGGTCTCTTTTTTGCCTTTGGCTGAGTTTGCTCTTAATAATAGGGCTAGCTCTGCCACCTTGATGTCTCCATTTTTCTGCAATTTTGGGTTTCACCCTCTATTTTCTTCGGGACAGGCGGAGCTTCTGTCTGTCCGAGTGTTGACTCTGTTGTGGAGCGAATGCAGCAGATTTGGGACCAGGTAGTGGAGAGGTTGTCTCTCTCTCAGGAGAAGGCCCAACGGTTTGCCAACCGGCATAGGACTGATGGTCCTCGGTTTAAAGTGGGGGACTTGGTTTGGTTGTCCTCAAGAAATATCCCTATGAGGGTTGCATCTCCAAAGTTTAAGCCCAGGTTCATTGGACCTTATAAGATCATGGAGATTCTTAATCCTGTTTCCTTCCGTTTGCTTCTTCCAGGGACATTTAAGATCCATAGCGTGTTCCACAAGTCCTTATTGAAGAGGTTTGTCGAGCCAGTGGTTCCTATGGCTGCGCCTCCTGACCCTGTTTTGGTTGAGGGCAATCTGGAGTATGTGGTTGAGAAAATATTGGATTCTCGTTTTTCTAGACAGAAACTCCAGTATTTTTTTAAGTGGAGAGGTTATGGTCAGGAGGACAATTCTTGGGTGTTTGCTTCGGACATCCATGCTAGGAGACTGATCCATGCCTATCACCGAGCTCATCCTGATCGGCCTGGTTGCACAAGTGAGGGTTAGGTGACCCCTCCTCAAGGGGGGGTACTGTTATGAATGTGTTAGAGATGGTTTCTGAGCAGAGGCTCCCTCTGGTGGTTACAGACAGTACTGAACCTTTCAGCGAGGAGTGGCAATCTGGGTTCACTGACTGGTCTGATATAAGGGAGGTTCCCTCCCATGATGGTTGCCGGTGATCAATTGTTCTTGTCTCAATTGTGGTTCCTGGTTCATTTTGAAGTTTGCTGGAGTCTTGCCTGCATCTCCTGCTTTCAGATAAGATATTTTTTGCTTTTCTTTTTGTGCTTGCTTTTTGCATTGTTTTCTGCACTTTTGTGGAGGTCAGCCAGGTCCCCTCCTGGGGCATGAGCTCCTCACAGTTTATCTGCAGCCACTGTTATTTGCTCATTTGCTTTTTCCTGTTTTTTCAGCGGCTGCGGCTTCGTTTTTGTTCACACTGAGACCTGATTTAGTGGGTGGTTAGATCGTGTGATCTCAGTATTTTTGTAATCAGAATTGTTGGATTTTTGTAGGGTTTTCTGAGTTGCAGAAAGTAATCTCTCCTGTCCTATCCTATTTAGTCAGCTTGTGGCCCCAGCGTTTGCTCAATCTATTTTCTGCCTATGTTTGTATTTTCATATTGTCTAACCGCCATTATATGTTTAGTGGCTTCCTATTTTCTTTGGGGATCTGCTCCGGGGCAGATAGCTTTCATCTTTCTGCCTTTAGGTGTGGTTATCTCTCAGGCTATGATGAGGCGTCTAGGATCAACGTAGGAACGCTCCACGGCTACCTCTAGTTGTGTCGTTAGTTTAGGAATCTGCAACCCATCAGTTACCAACATCTCAGGTGTTCGGCTGCCCTGCTGTTGTTCCTGTCCTCCTCAGCTACCGAAACATAACAGAGGAGTAGGGGGATAGCATGATCAGTCATCCTCTTGGTGAGGATATGGAAGTCTTGCCTGTTAGCAGTCTTCCACGCCTGGCTGACTATTTGTTGTTCTGCCTTTCCCGTGACCCTCGAATTCTCAAAATTTTGGATGACACTCATTACTGGTTGGTGACACTTCTAGACCCACGCTACAAGGAGAACTTTCAACCTCTTATTCCAGAGTCAGAAAGCTGTACTAAAATCTTGCAGCAACAGAGGACTATTGTTGAAGAATTATTAAAAAAATTCCAAGCTGAAAATGCTGGCTTCAGAGGTCACAGTTCGTTGGACAACCAAGGAGTACAGGCTAGAAAGATACAACTCCAATCCAGCAGAAGCAGGGGAACACTGGCAAAGTTGTGGGAGAATTTTCTCAGACCCTCCCATCGCACTGGCCCTGAGGTGTGGGGTACTATCACAAAGATTGGATAGTTTTGGAAGATGCTTATGGAGTACCTTGTGACCTTAACAACATCCTCATTGATTCCTCCAAGCTGGACACGTAGCATGACTTGGCTCTCTACGCCTTGGAGGTCCGGGCATGTCCTGCCACTAGCGTTTTGTCAGAACGGGTTTTTAGTGCCTCTGGTGGAATTATAACTGATAAGTGCATCCGCCTGTCAATTGAAAATGCTGACAGGCTAACTTTTTTAAAAATGAACAAGGGCTAGATTGGGCCAGACTTCTCTACACCACAGAATGATAACAGGGAAACATAACATGAAATACAGTGTCTTTTTTTTGGGAAGTGCATTCCCATGCACCTCGTCACACCCACACATGGATATACACTTCCTGATTTTTGTTATTTGGTGTCATCTTCCTCCTTCTCCTCATCCTCATCATCCACCACCACTAGATCACCAATGTGAACGTGTTCTGTGATGCAACAGCCACGTTAGTGTTTTCAAGGGTGTTTATGGTGCCTGTAACAAAAATGTTTACACAGTATGTTGATGTGTGCCCCCCAGGGGGAAATGTTTGCTAGCCCATACACCTAGTGTATGGGCATTACAAGTGTAAGAGACCCGCTCCTTTAAACTGGGAAAACATTTATAGGAGGACATCCTCCACGTCTCTTTAGACACCGCCACTAGATCACCAGAGTGAACGTGTTCTGTAATGCAACAGACACGTTAGTGTTTTCAAGGGTATTTATGATGTCCGTAAAAAAATGTTTACACATACAGTATGTTGATGTGTACCCCCCAGGAGGAAATGTTTGTCAGCCCATACACTTAATGTATGGGTATTACAAGTATAGGAGACCAGCTCTTTTCTAATGGGACATTTTTTTATGAGGCCCTCCTCCACGTTTTTTCCAAGTGGGATTGGTGTGCGTGCAAATTTGGGGCAGGCCTTTCATTAAATGCATGGCCTGCAAAAAGTATGGGAGTACCAAATTTCTAATGATGGGAACTTTGGTTTCATGTAGTCATCCAGGACGTTGGTTCAAAGGGTTATTGGGGTGCGTGTAACTTTGTGGCAGGGCAGGTCTTGCATTAAATGCATAGGAAAACAGTATGGCAGTAAAAAATGAATACTAATGGGAACTTTGGTTTGATGAGGCCATCCAGGATGTCTGTTTTTTGGGTCATTGGAATGCATCCAATTTTGGAGCAGGACTTGCATTCACATCGTGGGCAAACTGTATGGGAGTAAAAAAAAAATAAGAATAATGGGAACTTTGGTTTTATGAGGCCATCCAGGATGTCTGTTTTTTGGGTCATTGGGGTGCATCCAAATTTGGAGCAGGCCTTGCATTCACTTCATGGGCAAACTTTATAGGAGTACAAAATTCATAATATTGGGAACTTTGGTTTCATTTGGCCATCCAGGATGTCTGATCGAAGTGTTATTGTGGTGCGTGTAACTTTGTGGCAGGGCAGGCCTTGCATTAAATGCATAGGAAAACAGTATGGCAGTAACAAATAAAAACTAATGGGAACTTTGCTTTTATGTGGCCATCCAGTATGTCAGTTCAAAATGTTATTGAGGTGCGTGTAACTTTGGGTCAGGGAAAGCCTTGCATTCAATGCATAGTCAAATAGTATGGGAGTACAAAATTACTAATGAGAACAATGCTTTCAGGTGGCAATCTATGACTTCTGTTCAAAGGGTTATTGGGTGTGTGCCAAATTTGGGGCAGGCCTTGCATTCAATGCGTAGGCAATAACAGTATAGGAGACCCACTGTTTAATATTGGGAACATCAAAGCATTGCCCGCT
The DNA here is from genome assembly GCA_033576555.1 of Oophaga sylvatica. NCBI lineage: Eukaryota > Metazoa > Chordata > Amphibia > Anura > Dendrobatidae > Oophaga > Oophaga sylvatica. The sequence goes on from JARQOD010000003.1 coordinate 464,130,777, forward strand.
GATGGCTCTATAAGAAAAGTGAGGACCAACTGCTTAAGAATATTTAAGTCAGCCTGATGGCCCTCCTCCTTTAATAGTCCCTCATTCATGAATGAAACAGGATTTGTCTGATGATGTGTCACATACCACATGGCCAGCTAAGGTTGTTAAAAATTAAAATGACATTTCCCAGTGAATGCATTTGTCTTGGTTGAAAGCAATGCCAAAGTTGAAAAACGCATCAAAAACGCTATGTGTGAATATAGCCCAAGTGGAGGAGGAACATTTTTTTTGGTAATTTATTTTGTCTTGCATACAAATCATTACCCTGGAAAGGATGTTCCTTAATATATTTCCCAGGAAAATACAATTTGGTTTAGTTTTTGTATGTTTTATTGTGTGCCAGGAAAAGTGGCGTAAGACTTTGACAACATTTTTCATAGCAGTGACCTGGGAGTCAGAAATGCTTGCAGGCATCTTCCCCATGATGATCTCATGTCATTTGAGCTCTGTTCCCATAGATTTCTGACATTTTGATACCTTAAAAAGAACTTTGGGTTGTTGCGGCAAAAAAGCTTGGGTTTCCCATAGACTTAGATTGGGCTCATTGCTCAGGTCGAGCAACCGAGCATTCCAATTTGCTCAACCCAAGCAACGAGCACCCGAGCATTTTAGTGCTCGCTCATCACTAGTTACCTCATTTTATTTATTAAAAAAGTTTAGTTTCAGTTAATCAAGAAAAGTTGGTTTCCAGAGACCTAGCAATTAGAAAATGCGTAAGGCGTACCATTGGGGATGGTTAGGTATAAGTGTTGATGATGGTGCAGGATGTCGGGCAGCTGCAATTGTGCCTGTTTCATGACCACAAGCAACATGACCATTCTCAACACATAGCTTGCTGTCCAACTTTGCAGGGAGGCATGGGACACCACTTCTGAAGCCACACTGTTATGTTTCGGTAGCTGAGGAGTGCAGGTAAAAAAAGGCAATACACCAGAGCAGTTGGAATCTATGAGATTGCAGTACCTTGACTAACCACCACAACTAGAGGCAGCCGTGGAGCGTTCCTAAGTTGGTCCTAGACGCCTCGTCACAGCCTGAGAAACTAACTACACCTAAAGATAGAAAGAGGAAAGCTATCTGCCCCGGAGCAGAACCCCAAAGATAACAGAAAGCCCCCAAACATGTAATGGCGGTTAGACAAGAAGAAATACTGACACAGACAGAAAATAGCATGAGCAAACGTTGGGGCCCAAACTACCTAAATAGAAAAGGATAGGAAGGGTACTTACTGCAATCCCAAAAAACCCTGAAAAGCACCAACTCTACTAATTTCAAAAACACCTGAGATCACACGACCTCTACCACCTAAATTAGTTCTATGGTGTAACAAAATCAAAACAGCAGCCACTGAAAAAACTGGAAAAAGCAAATGTACAAACATCAGTGGCTGAACTAAACTGAGAGGGCAAAAGCCCCTGGAGAGGACCCTGAAGGCCCCCACAGAAGTGCAGGACAAAATGCAAAAATAAAGCACAAAAACAAAAAGAAGGAAATGTCTTATCTGTAAGCAGGAGATGCAGACCCTACACAGCAGGCTACAAAGGATACAGGAATCAAGGATTGAGACCAGAACAATTGATCACCGGCAACCCTGATGGGAAGGCGACTCCCTTATATAAGACCAGTCAGTAACACCTGATTCCCAATCCTCACAATCTTCAATGGACAGTCCAGTACCGCTAGTAACCACCTGAGGGAGCCTCTGCTCAGAACTCATCTCAAGCCCATTCACAACAGTACCCCCCTTGAGGAGGGGTCACCGAACCCTCATTTGAGCAACCAGGTCGGTCAGGATGGGTTCTATGATAAGCACGGATGAGTCTCCTAGCATGGATGTCCGAAGCAAACACCCAAGAATTGTTTTCCTGACCATAACCTCTCCACTTAACCAGATACTGGAGTTTCCGTCTAGAAAAACGAGAATCCAATATTTTCTCAACCACATACTCCAGATTGCCCTCAACCAAAACAGGGTCAGGAGGCACAGCAGTAGGAACCACTGGCTCAACAAACCTCTTCAACAAGGACTTGTGGAACACGTTATGGATCTTAAATGTCCCTGGAAGAAGCAAACGAAAAGAAACAGGATTAAGAATCTCCATGATCTTATAAGGTCCAATGAACCTAGGCTTAAATTTAGGAGATGCCACTCTCATAGGAATATTTCTTGAGGACAATCAGACCAAGTCCCCCACTTTAAACCGAGGACCATCAGTCCTATGCCGGTTAGCAAACCGCTGGGCCCTCTCCTGAGAGAGGGACAACCTCTCCACTACCTGGTCCCAAATCTGTTGCATACGCTCCACAACAGAGTCAACACCTGGACAGACAGAAGCCTCCGTCTGTCCTGAAGAAAATCGAGGGTGAAACCCAGAATTACAGAAAAATGGAGACATAAAAGTGGCAGAGCTAGCCCTATTATTAGGAGCAAACTCAGCCAAAGGCAAAAAAGAGACCCAGTCATCCTGATCAGCAGACACAAAGCATCTTAGATAAGTCTCCAATGTCTGGTTTGTTCTCTCAGTTTAACCATTGGTCTGAGGATGAAACGCCGAGGAGAAAGACAATTGAACACCAAGTCAAGAACAAAAGGTCCTCCAAAATCTGGAAACAAACTGGACTCCTCTGTCAGACACAATGTTCTCAGGAATGCCGTGTAAACGAACCACGTGCTGAAGGAACAACGGCACCAATTCAGAGGAGGAAGGCAACTTAGGTAATGGCACAAGATGTATCATCTTGGAAAACCTATCACAAATCAACCAGATGGCAGTCATTCTCTGAGAAACAGGGAGGTCGGAAATAAAATCCATAGAGATATGGGTCCATGGTCTCTTGGGCACAGGCAATGGCATCAACAAACCACTAGAGCGAGAGCAATGCTTGGAGCGAGAGCAAGTCCCGCAGGACTGCACAAATTCCCTGACATCACGAGACAAGGTAGGCCACCAAAAGGACCGACTAACCAAGTCTCTGGTACCAAAAATTCCGGGATGACCAGCCAACGCGGAACAATGAATCTCAGACATCACACTCTTTTTCCACTGGTCCGGGACAAACAATTTTCCAACCGGGCAGCGCTCGGGCCTATCCTCCTGACATCCCTCCAGAGCAAGTCTCAAATTGGGTGAAATGGCGGAAAGAACTACACCCTCTTTCAAAATAACAGAAGGATCAGATAACTCAGGAGAGTCCGCAAGGAAACTCCTCGAGAGGGCATCCGCCTTAACATTCCTAGTGCCAGGAAGAAAGGAAACCACAAAATTAAAACGTGTGAAAAACAAGGCCCACCTGGCCTGTCTAGGATTAAGTCGCTTGGCAGATTCCAGATAAACCAGATTCTTATGGTCCGTAAGGACCACCACCTGATGTTTGGCTCCCTCCAGCCAATGTCTCCACTCTTCAAAAGCCCACTTCATGGCCAATAACTCCCGATTACCCACGTCATAATTACGTTCAGTAGAAGAAAATTTTCGAGAGAAAAAGGCACAAGGGTTACTTTTAGAGGTTTCAGGATCTCTTTGGGACAAAACGGCACCTGCCCCAATTTCAGAGGCATCAACCTCCACCTGAAATGGCAGAGAAACATCAGGCTGCCGTAGAACAGGAGCAGAAGTGAATCTCTGCTTAAGTTACTGAAATGCAGAGACTGCCTCAGGAGGCCAATTCACCACATCAGAACCCTTTCTGGTCAAATCAGTCAATGGTTTAACAATAACCGAGAAATTACCAATAAATTTACGATAAAAATTGGCAAAACCCAAGAATCTTTGAAGAGCCTTTAATGAGGTAGGTTGAACCCAATCACAGATGGCCTGAACCTTGACCGGGTCCATTTCAATAACAGATGGGGACAAAATGAATCCCAGAAATGAGATCCTCTGTACCCCAAAAAGACACTTTGATCCCTTCACATACAGAGCATTCTCTCTCAAAATCTGGAATACAGTTCGAACATGTTTCACAAGAGAGTCCCAGTCATTGGAAAAAATCAAGATATCATCCAAATAAACAATCAGAAATTTATCCACAAAATCCCTGAAAATGTCATTCATGAAGGACTGGAAGACAGAAGGAGCATTAGTGAGCCCAAAGGGCATCACAAGGTACTCAAAATGCCCTTCAGGGGTATTGAATGCCGTCTTCCATTCATCCCCGTGCTTAATGCGAATAAGGTTATATGCCCCCCTGAGGTCAAGCTTGGTAAACCAAGTAGCATTTTTAACCCTGGAAAACAGGTCAGAAATCAAGGGTAACGGATATTGATATTTCACAGTAATATTGTTCAAAAGACGATAATCAATACACGGCCTCAATGAACCATCCTTTTTGGCCACAAAGAAAAAACCGGCACCTAAGGGTGAAGAAGAAGGTCTGATATGACCCTTCTCCAATGACTCCTTGATATAAGACCGCATAGTGTCATGTTCAGGTACAGACAAGTTAAAAAGGCGACCTTTAGGGAATTTACTACCAGGCACTAATTCAATAGCGCAGTCATAGCTCCTATGGGGAGGCAAGGATGCAGATTTACTTTCGCTAAACACATCAGAAAAATCAATCAAAAAGTCAGGAACATCCTGAGCCTGGGGGAGGCAGAAAAAACAGGAGTGTTGGTATTAACACATTGGCAGCCCCAACTGGTTACAGACACGGATTTCCAATCCAAAACAGGATTATGAGATTGTAACCAAGGGAAACCCAGTACGATAATGTCATGAAGATTATACAGAACCAGAAATTTGCAGCACTCTTGATGATCAGGTTCAACCCTCATTATCACCTGAGTAGAGAACTGAGGTTTATTCTCAGCCAAAGGGGTAGAATCGATCCCCAGAAGGGGAATAGACTTCCGTAGGGGTATCAAGGGAAACCCACAACGTTTAGCAAAATCAAAATCCATCAGGTTAATAGCTGCTCCTGAATCAACGAAAGCCTGAGCAGAAAATGAGGACAGAGAGCATATCAGAGTAACAGTTAATAAAAACTTAGTCTGAACACTACCCAAGACAACTGAGCGTGCAAAACGTCTTCCCCGCTTAGGGCAGACTGAAATAGCATGAGAGGCATCACCACAGTAGAAACATAACCCATTGCGCTTCCGAAACTCATGACGCTGTGCCCCAGAAACCACTCTATCACACTGCATGGATTCAGAAGCAGGTTCACAAGGCAACACTATTTCACGCATACTTCTCCGCTCACGCAAACGTCTGTCACTTTGAATTGCTAATGACATAGAATCATTGAGACCAGAGGGGACAGGGAATCCTACCATTACATCCTTTTCATTATCTGACAGACCCTTCCGAAAAAGGGCTGCCAAAGCGTCGTCATTCCATTTGGTCAGGACTGCCCACCTGCGGAATCTCTGACAGTATAACTCAGCGTCATCAAGCCCCTGATTTAATGCCAACAAGGCTTTTTCAGCTTGATCAGTGACATTAGGCTCATCATACAATAACCCCAAAGCCTGAAAAAATGCATCAACATCACTCAAGACAGGATCCCCAGGTGTCAGGGAAAAAGCCCAATCCTGAGGATCGCCGCGCAGGAGAGAGATGACAATTTGAACCTGCTGCGCTGCGTTCCCCGAGGACTTAGATTTCAAGGCAAAAAACAATTTACAGTTATTTTTGAAATTCTGAAACTTAGCTCGATCCCCTAAAAACAAATCTGGCATGGGAATCCTAGGTTCCACAACAGGCAACCTAGCAAGATAGGCAGCAATACTCTGAACCTCAGTGGCAAGCTGATCCACACGGCCAGACAACTGTGCAAACTCCATTGAAAGAAAAAATACTCCCCAGCACCCAGAGATACAGAGGGAAAAAAAAAATGCAACAAACAGAAAAATATCTCTGACAAATCTGACCACCTTTTTTTTTTTTTTCTTTCACAATATTTTTCCCTTCTGTGAGTACCATACAATTTTAAATTTGGGCCGGTGATACTGTTATGTTTCGGTAGCTGAGGAGTGCAGGTAAAAAAAGGCAATACACCAGAGCAGTTGGAATCTATGAGATTGCAGTACCTTGACTAACCACCACAACTAGAGGCAGCCGTGGAGCGTTCCTAAGTTGGTCCTAGACGCCTCGTCACAGCCTGAGAAACTAACTACACCTAAAGATAGAAAGAGGAAAGCTATCTGCCCCGGAGCAGAACCCCAAAGATAACAGAAATCCCCCAAACATGTAATGGCGGTTAGACAAGAAGAAATACTGACACAGACAGAAAATAGCATGAGCAAACGTTGGGGCCCAAACTACCTAAATAGAAAAGGATAGGAAGGGTACTTACTGCAATCCCAAAAAACCCTGAAAAGCACCAACTCTACTAATTTCAAAAACACCTGAGATTACACGACCTCTACCACCTAAATTAGTTCTCTGGTGTAACAAAATCAAAACAGCAGCCACTGAAAAAACTGGAAAAAGCAAATGTACAAACATCAGTGGCTGAACTAAACTGAGAGGGCAAAAGCCCCCGGAGGGGACCCTGAAGGCCCCCACAGAAGTGCAGGACAAAATGCAAAAATAAAGCACAAAAACAAAAAGAAGGAAATGTCTTATCTGTAAGCAGGAGATGCAGACACTACACAGCAGGCTACAAAGGATACAGGAATCAAGGATTGAGACCAGAACAATTGATCACCGGCAACCCTGATGGGAAGGCGACTCCCTTATATAAGACCAGTCAGTAACACCTGATTCCCAATCCTCACAATCCACTGGACAGTCCAGTACCGCTAGTAACCACCTGAGGGAGCCTCTGCTCAGAACTCATCTCAAGCCCATTCACAACACCACACCAGTGCAAACAAGTCGTCAGCTAGATAGCACATAATGTTTACATCATGTTTGTCAGCACCACCCAGTCTTCTACACCATCCAGTCTCACCAGCCAATAGTCCAGATCACTTAATCCTCACCCAGATTCTCTTTCCTCCATGTGGAGTCGCAGGAGATTAGTGAACCCGCACTAGGAAACCACCCACAATCTGTGCATTATTTCTTGATTGTGGCCTCTCACCCTGCATATTCCAAGAGGGACAGATGGACATGCTGTTCAGTGATGGACAAAATTTAGAGCAGCAATAGTCACAAGAAGATGATGGTGAAGAATGGCAAATCTTGTCTAAGGAGATAGATGATGATGACTTACAGTTACCGATAATTCTGTTTGTTATTAAGTCACAAAGTTAGTGGTACCAGGGAGTGGAAGGCGAGGTGGTGGATGACAAAGTTACTGGTCCAACATGGGAAGTTGACATACAAAGCAAGGCCAACAGCACTAAGGGAGAAGGATCGGCAGCACCAAAACAGGCAGGAAGAGGCCGTGGAGTGACCAAAGGAAGAAGGCAGCAACTGTTTTGCAGAGCACTGTCACTCGTGAATTTCATCAAAACATTAGATGATCCCCAGTCTGGGAATTTTTGAAGAGAGCTCTGAGACAAAAAAAATGGTAATTTACAACTAGTGGCATGCCAAGATCACCAGGGACCTGACCACTAAGAGCCTGACCACCACCAGCATGATCACGCACATTTTATTTAAGCACCCAACTCAGTGGGCTGAAAGCCTGAGTCTACAATTGGTGATGGCTGGTGACACCACTATCTCTGCCCCTGTGCTAGCTGCTTGCCACACCCTGTCCATGTCACTGGTGCAGATGCCTCCTGCTCTGCACCTTGCACATTTTGAGGCACCATCATCAGGCACTTCCAAATCCTTGTCCCAGCACAGCATTCAGTTGTCTCTACTCCAGGCCCCTCAGAGCAAAAAGGAGCTTCCAGCTACCCACAGGCCCCACTGCTAAATGGGCAAATTTCCAGACTGCTTGAAGTGCAAATGTTCCCTTTTAAGCTTGTAGACACCAAGGATTTCCAACAACTTATGGTGGCAGCCGTCCCAAGGTACCTGATCCCTAGTCATCACTTTTTCTCCAGGGTGTGGTGTCCCCGCCTTGTGTCCAGGAACATCAACATGCCCTTATCAATGCACTTACTGGGATTGTCCACTTAATGATTGACATGTAGACAAGCGCTTGTGGCCAAGGATACTACATTTCTCTGACAGCACCCTGGGTGAATATTGTGAAGGCTGTCGACGCGTCCAACCCAGGAGCTGCAAATATGTTAAAGATTGCTGAGGATTACTGTTCCTATTTCTATCAGGGTTTCTTCCTCCTATATGAGTTCCTGCACCTCCTACTGCTCCTTCTCCATCTCCGCTGTGTTTTCTCAGAGCAAGTCATTCACATCAAACGGAAGCTGGAAGCTCTGCAGCACAACCTCAGTGAAGCAGCAACAGGCTCTACTGAAGCTATTTTGTCTAGGAGATAAACCGCACACTGCATCAGAGTTATTGAAAGGAATAACAGACCAGACTGATCGGTGTCTCTCACCTCTGAACCTACAACCAGGCATGGTCGTGTGTGATAATGGCCATAATCTAGTGGCAGCTGTGAAACTTGGCAAGCTCACACATGTATCACGCTTGGTACATGTGCTCAACTTGGTAGTTCAGCAGTTTCTGAAAATCTACCCATATTTGCCAGAGCTTCTGGTCAAGGCATGCCTCATCAGCACCCATTTTTGCAAGTTGCTGCTCTGACAGTGCTGTGGCAGCTCATGCAAATGCCAGCACACAAACTAGTGTGAGACGTCACAAAGCATTGGAATCCCACTCTGCACATGCTGGCAAGGTTTTGTGAGCAGCAGAGGCCAGTTGTGGAATACAAGCTCCAAAATGACCATCAGTATTCTGGTCAGCCTCAGCACATAACAACTAAAGAGTGGGAACAAAAGTCTGACATTTTTGTGGATCTCCAATACTTTGAGAACTCCACAATGATGATGAGCTGCGATGATGCCATAATCATCTCAATGATCCAGCTTCAGTGCCTACTTAACACAGTCGCTGCTGACAATTGAACATGAAGTTTTGCATGTGGACCAGGTGGAGATGGAGGAAGACATGAGACAGAGATATACTACCCAGCCCAAACTCATCTTATCTGCTCAGTGCAGATTGGTTAACAATGAGGATCTGGATCCTGAGGACAAGGACGAAGAACAGGAGGTGGTTGCTTTCGCAACAGAGGCTAGTAGCCAACACAAGTTTCGTCCCGTCTCTCCTATGTGAATTGGCTGAGGAGGGGAATTAGGAGAAAGAAAGGGAGGATTAGGAAAAGGAGGAGATGGAGAGTCGTCATTGTGGTGGAGACAGGGTAGCATTTGCTGTAGGGACTTTGTCACACATGGTCGACTTTATGTACCAGTGACTTTCCTGTGATCCTCACATTATATTCATCTTGGCCAAAAAAAGAGTACTGGATGTTCACCCTGTTAGACCCATGAGGAGCCTTGCATCTCTCTTTCCTGAGGCAGAGAAGTCAACAAAAATTCACTATACCAGAAGACCATTGTGGAAATATGTTGACAAAATTTCCAACAGACATCGCTAACGGCAGAGGGCAAGCTTTCTAAGCCAAACAAGGAGGAGAGACATGGGAGACATACACTATTCACAGCAGAGGGAAGGGGTACACTATGAAAAGCTTGGGCCAATTTCATGACATCTTGCCAGCGTCCAGGCCCTGATGAGAGGGTATTTTAGACATGGAGGGAAAAGTTTTTAAAGATGATCAAGCAATACCTGGCTTACAAAACTAGCCTAGTCCCTAATTCCATTGGGACCTTCAACTATTGGATCTAAAATCTGGACACCTGGCATGAGCTGTTCCTCTATACATTGGAAGTGTTATGCTGCCATGCCGCTAACATCTTCTCTGAGCAGGTTTTTTAGAGCCTCCGGTGGGTCATAACAGACAGGCAATTTTGGCTGTCAACAGAAAATGTTGACAGGCTCACTGATAAAAATGCACAAAGCTTGGATCAGCCTCAACTTTTCCACACTACCTGATGACAGCAGCTCATAATGTGTTTTTAATATTCAATATTTGAATGAAGCCCTCCAGTCGGTGCCTTCAAGGGTGTATGGAAGATGGTCCATAGAATTTATTTATGTTTTTTCATTGTGTGGAGAGCCTTTATGAGTGCAGAAGTACCACAACTACACTTTCTTATTTTTTTTATGAGGTCCTCCAGTTGGTGTCTTCAACTGTATTTAGATGAACCTCCTTATAATTTTTTTTATGGCTTTGCACTTTGTGAAGAGCATTTACGAGTGTAGAAGTACCACAACTACACTTTCTTAATATTTGAGTGAGGCATTCCAGTTGGTGCCTTCAAGGGTGTAAGGATGGCCCTGCTTTTAATTTTTGGCTGGCTTTTAACTGTGTGCAGAGCTTTTATGAGGGTATGTGTACCACAACTACACTTTGTTCACAATATTTGAATGAGGTACTGTAGTTGGTGCCTTGATGGGTGTATGGATGGTCTTGATTGTAAATTCTGGCAACTTTGCACTTAGTGCATAGTCTTTATCAGTCTAGGAGTGCCACTAAATGACAATTTGAACAGAATGCTTATGAGGACCTCCTTTATGTCTAATACAGGGTGTATCTGAGTCCCTCTTCCATCAAATTTTTGACAGTTTTTGCTTACTTCATAAATTACACTGAAATTTCCTATTTTTTTTAAAATTAAATTTTGGTTTAATTAAATTAATTTTTGTTAAATTCCTTTTTAAATTTTGCCTTATGCAAGTCGTTATACACGAAAAAATGTTTCTTAATATTTGTTTTCCTGTAAACTGCAATTGATCTTCAATTTTGAATGTTTTATTGTCAGTCCTTAAAGTAGAGTAAAAGTATGACATCATTGCTATCAGCAGCGATTTTGTAGACCAAGATGCTTCCAGTGGTCTTCCCTATGCTGTTCTCCTTACATTCAGCACTTGTTCTTTCTATTTCAGCATTTTCAATGCTGCAGAATTCCTTATAGGTCTGTGAATAAAATGCTCAGATTTCCCTTTGATTCCCATCATACCTGTTACTCAATATGAACATCCGAGTATTCAAAAGTACTTTGTTCGAGTGACTTGTATCCGAGTAATTTAGTACTCGCTCATCCCTAATGGTTACCTTTTAAGTTTGAAAGATTCAACTCTGAATTGCCTAATATACTGTATGTAACCACTTGGATCTATCATTTTCATGGCATAATCAATGTTATTCACTTCATCACTAAGTCGTTTTAATCTTAAGGCTGATTGATATAGATATACAGTATTTGAGTTAATGTATGTTTATTATATTTTTTGTGCAGTAAGTATGGTAAAGTCTGCATAGAATAGGAACATAAAATCATTCAAATCTTTTCACTACAAATGCATTAAATACAGGCCCTGAATCATCAAGTCTTGATGAGGGTGGGCATTGGAGTCAGCTATGCTTGATTTATTAAGTGATGCATGTCTTTTATTTAATTAGGTGCATCTAAATAGTGGCATTTGCCTGTGTGCACCTTTTTCACAAATATTACTTCTATCAGGTACTGCAGTAGTATTTCAGGCATAAGGTATTTCATAGCTCGCGATGAATTAGACAAGCTGTGGCATCATGCTCCCGTTACATCCCTGTCCACTTACATTATTTTTGGCAAAAACTGGGCAAGACTTGGGTAACAACACCAAAATTCATATTTTTTACGCAATCTAAAACATTGCAATACTGCAGTTCTGCTAAAATCTATTTGATGATTTGGGGCCATGGTGTTCTAAGCCAGCACATGTACAAAATACAAATGTTTGTATATCGTTTACATACCAGCATTTTCTAGTTGTAAAGTGCCCCATTCCCTGTATTTCTGCATGCCTAATTGCTTTTCTTATAAAATGAATACTCTACTGATGTTCATTAATTTCTGTGACTAATATGAGTTTTTTGTTTTTTTCCAAATAAGAAAGTCTGCTCTCTTGTGAGACATTTCATGGCACATCAAATCATTCGAAGAACTAGTTTCTCAAAAGAAGATCAATAAAACCAAGAGCGTTGTTAGTTCCATTAAAAAAAGAACATATGTTGAACTTCAATCAATATCATTATTAGCATCGATAATCTCCAATTAGCCATCATAGATAAAATCTTTAGATTGTCATCTGTTCATTTTCAACTTATCAAGTTTGTAATTAATTTGAAGTAAAATAGACAGAAGGGAAGAAATTATTAAACTATTGGTTTCTTTGCTGATTGACTTTGTGCCCTTGTCCAGTATTTGTGGGACACTTATTTATACTATCCCTTTTAGCTATACACAGAGGGAAGACTGGCGTTCTTGGAGTGCATATACATTAGAAAAATCTGTATACTTAATATTATCAGTAGAGCAGTAGAGCATATATTGTATGTCTTCCACATTTAATTCCACAGGAAAGTACTGCTATTCTGCTATTTGTGCCTTGTTCTGATGAGTTTTCTAAAATCACCAGGATATGTGCAATTGCAAATCATTTATCTCTCCTGTTTAATCCTTTATGCCCAATGATCAATGTGTGTGGATGATGGAGGGCTAAAAAATATCAAAGAGCAACGGGGCTGGTAAATGATCACTCAATACTAGAGTTGAGCGAAACAGGTCGGTTAGATTCAAAAATAACAGTCTTTCGCCAAAGTCAGGTTTTGCCGAGTGAAACCCGACCGTAACGTGAGGTCAGCCATGCGTTCGTCGACCCGAGCGCCAAAGTCGGTTTTCCCATAATGCTTGCAGGCGCCTTTTCTCAGCCAATTAACAAGGCCGCACACTGTGGGCAACGAGATGACATGGGCAGCGGCCACCACCATCTTGGAGAAGGGCATTGCAGTGATTGGCTTGCTATGTGTACGTCACAGTGGCTATAAAAGCCCTGCCGCCGACCGCCATTTTACTTCTGCCGATCTTAGCATAGGGAGAGGTTGCTGCCGCTGTTTCTCAGTAGGGAGAGCGTTAGGCAGGAAAAATAAGTTATTCTGTGCTCGTGCTGATAGCGATTAGCTGTACAGTAAGTGTGCAGTGACAGGGGAGGATTTTGTTGTGTCATGCAGCGCTGGTTATTAGGCAGCCTGCCAGTGACAGGGGAGGAATTTCTTGTGCGCAGCAGCAGAGTTCATTATTAGGCTGCCTGCTAGCTGTATTGCTGTGTGTACACTGCTGTGTAGACTGATTTTTACACAGCACCTACACAGCACTAATACTTTTACTCTTTTATTCTGCACAATTACCGAGTGTTCATTTTTTACCACACCGTATAGAGCTGTACTCTCCTCACATACTACCGTGTACCAGCTGGTATCATGGACAAATACATGCTGACTATCTGTGTGTGACTCCGGAAATATTTACGGAGATTTCAATTTTCCCCAAAACGAATACAGTACAGCTGGTATCTTCTGATACAGTACCGTTTTTCTGCCTTCTGTATTACGGTCAAATCCATACTGAGAGAGCGTCTGTATGTCACTCAGGAAATATATACGGAGATTTAAATTTTCCTCAAGACCGTATACAGCTAGTATCTTCTGATAAAGTACCGTTTTTCTGCCTTTTGTAGTAAGGTCAAATCCATACTGAGAGAGAGTCTGTGTGATACTCCGGAAATATATACGGAGATTTACAATACCCCTACACTGTATACGCCTGGTATCTTTGGATACATTAGCCTTTTTTGCTTTTTATATTCTGGTCTACTCCAAACTGAGTCTATGAGCGTCTGTGTGTTACTCCGGAAATATATACGGAGATTTAAAACTACCCCAACACTGTATACAGCTGAACGCTTCTGACACAGTACACTTTTTCTACTTTCATATTCTGGTCTAATCCATACTGAGCCTGTGAGAGTCTTTGTCTGACTCCGGAAATATATACAGAGATTTACAATATTTTCACTATACTATATATACCAGGTATCTGGTGATACAGTACCCTTTTTCAGCTTTCAGATTCTGGTCTAATCCATACTGGGCGCTATGAGCGTCCGTTTGTTACCCCGGAAATATATACAGAGATTTAAAAATTACCCCAACACTGTATACAGCTATATGCTTCTAATACATTACCCTTTTTCTACTTTTATATTCTTGTCTAATCCATACTGAGCCTGTGAGCGTCTTTGACTGACTCCTGAAATATATACGGAGATTTACAATATTTTCACTATACTATATATACCTGGTATCTGGTGATGCAGTACCCTTTTTCAGCTTTTCAGATTCTGGTCTAATCCATACTGAGCCTGTGAACGTCCGTCTGTTACTCCGGAAATATATACAGAGATTTAAAAATTATCCCAACACTGTATACAGCTGTACGCTTCTAATACATTACCCTTTCTCTACTTTTTATATTCTGGTCTAATCCAAACTGAGCCTGTGTGTATCTGTCTGTTACTCTGGAAATATATACTGAGATTTACAATATTTTCCCTATACTATATATATATATATGGTATCTGGTGGTACAGTACCCTTTTTCAGCTTTTTCAATTCTGGTCTAATCCATACTGAGCCTGTGAGCATCTGTCTGTTACTCTGGAAATATATACAGAGATTTACAATTACCCCTAGAATATATACAGCTGTACACTTGTGATACAGAACCCTTTTGGGCAGAAAGTCCTCCTCCACCCATCACTCTAAGTGCATAATTGACACCTAGAACATTTGCCCACATGTGTGATTATTTCTTGCGGATCTGCTTTTTATATTCCTGTCTAATCCATACTGAGCATGAAAGCGTCTGTGTGTGACTCCTGAAATATATAAGGAGATTTACAATATTTTCACTATGCTATATATACCAGGTATCTGGTGATACAGTACCCTTTTTCAGCTTTTTATATTCTGGTCTAATCCATACTGAGCCTGTGAGCGTCTGTCTGTTATTTCGGAAATATATACGAAGATTTACAATATTTTCATTATATTATATATACCTGGTATCTGTTGATACAGTACCCTTTTTCAGCTTTTCAGATTCTGGTCCAAACCATAGTTAGCCTGTGAGCGTCTGTCTGTTACTCCGGAAATATATAAAGAGATTTAAAAATTACCCCAACACTGTATACAGCTGTATGTTCCTAATACATTATCCTTTTTCAACTTATATTCTTGTCTAATCCATTCTGAGCCTGTGAGCGTCTTTGCATGACTACTGAAATATACAGTCATGGCCAAAAGTTTTGAGAATGACACAAATATTAATTTTTACAAAGTCTACTGCTTCACTTTTTCTAATGGCAATTTGCATATTATTATTATACATTTTACTCCAGAATGTTATAAAGAGTGATCAGCTTAACAGCAATTACTTGCAAAGTCAATATTTGGCTAGAAAATGAACTTTATCCCCAAAACACATTTCAACATCATTGCAGCCCTGCCTTAAAAGGACCAGCTAACCTCTTTTCAGTGATTAACACAGGTGTGGGTGTTGATGAGGACATGGCTGGAGATCAATTTGTCATGATTAAGTAAGAATGACACCACTGGACACTTTAAAAGGAGGCTGGTGCTTGGCATCATTGTTTCTCTTCTGTTAACCATGGTTATCTCTAAAGAAACACGTGCATTCATCATTGCAATGCACAAAAATGGCCTAACAGGGAAGAGTATCGCAGCTAGAAAGATTGCACCTCAGTCAACAATCTATCGCATCATCAACAACTTCAAGGAGAGAGGTTCCATTGTTGCCAAAAAGGCTTCAGGGCGCCCAAGAAAGACCAGCAAGCGCCTGGACCGTCTCTTAACCCCTTCACCCCAAGGGTGGTTTGCATGTTAATAACCGGCCAATTTTTACAATTCTGACCACTGTCTCTTTATGAGGTTATAACTCTGGAACGCTTCAACGGATCTTCGCGATTCTGAGATTGTTTTCTCGTGACATATTGTACTTCACGTTAGTAGTAAAATTTCTTCGATATAACTTGCGTTTATTTTTGAAAAAAATGCAAATATGGCGAAAATTTTGAAAATTTTGCAATTTTCAAACTTTGAATTTTTATTCCCTTAAAACAGAGAAATATCTCACACAAAATAGTTAAGAAATAACATTTCCCACATGTCTACTTTACATCAGCACAATTTTGGAATCAAAATTTTTTTTTCTTAGGAAATTATAAGGGTTAAAAGTTGACCAGCGATTTCTCATTTTTACAACAAAATTTACAAAGCCATTTTTTTTTAGGGACCACCTCATATTTGAAGTCACTTTGAGGGGTCTATATAGCAGAAAATACCCAAAAGTGACACTATTCTAAAAACTACACCCCTCAAGGTACTCAAAACCACATTCAAGAAGTTTATTAACCCTTCAGGTGCTTCACAGGAGCTGAAGCAACGTGGAAGGAAAAAATGAATATTTAACTTTTTAGCCACAAAAATGATCTTTTACAAACTTTTTATTTATTTTCACAAGGATAAAAGAAGAAAATGGACAGATAAAGTTGTTGTGCAATTTCTCCTGAGTACGCCAATACCCCATAAGTAGGGGAAAACCACTGTCTGTGCGCAAAGCAGAGCTCATAAGGGAAGGAGCGCCGTTTGACTTTTTCAAACTAAAATTGGCTGGAATTGAGATTGGATGCCATGTCGCGTTTGGAGAGCCTCTGATGCGCCTAAACAGTGGAAACCCCCCACAAGTGACACCATTTTGGAAACTAGACCCCCTAAGGAACTTATCTAGATCTGTTGTGAGCACTTTGAACCCCCAAGTGTTTCACAAAAGTTTATAATGCCTGGGTGTGAAAAAAAAAAAGAAATAATTTTCCACAAAAATGATTTTTTAGTCCAAATTTTTGATTTTTCCCAAGGAAATTGGACCCCAAAAGTTGTTGTCCAATTTGTCCTGAGTACGCTGATACCCAATATGAGGGGGGGGAAACTGTTTGGGCGCACGGCAGGGCTTGGAAAGGAAGTAGTAACGTTTTGGAATGCAGACGTTGATGGGGTCATGTTCCGTTTGCAGTGCCCCAGATGAGCCCAAACAGTAGAAACCCCCTATAAGTAACCACATTTTGGAAACTAGACCCCCTAAGGAACTTATCTAGAGCTTTGGTGAGCACTTTAAACCCCCAAGTGCTTCACACAAGTTTATAATGCCCGGGCATGAAAATAAAAAATCCTATTTTTTTCCCACAAAAATTATCTTTTAGTCACCAATTTTTTATTTTCCCAAGGGTAACAGAGAAATTGGACCACAAAAGTTGTTGTCCAATTTTTCCTGAGTACGCTGATACCCGATATGTGGGGGGGAACCAATGTTTGGGCGCACGGCAGAGCTCGGAATGGAAGGAGCACCATTTGACTTTTTCCAATCAAAATTGGCTGGAATTGAGATTGGACGCCATGTTGCATTTGGAGAGCCCCTGATGTGCCTAAACAGTGGAAACCCCCCACAAGTCACCCCATTTGGGAAACTAGACCCCCTAAGGAACTTATCTAGATCTTTGGTGAGCAATTTGAACCCCCAAGTGCTTCACACAAGTTTATAACGTAGAGCCGTAAAATTAAAAATCATATTTTTTCCACAAAAATGATCTTTTCACCCCAATATTTTATTTTCCCAAGGGTAACAAGACTCCAAAAGTTATTGTGCAATTTGTCCTGAGTACGCTGATACCCAATATGTGGGGGTAAACCACTGTTTGGGTGCATGGCAGAGTTTGGAAGGGAAGTAGCGCCGTTTGACTTTTTCAACGCGGAATTGGCTGGATGCCATGTCGTGTTTGGAGAGCTCCTGATCTGCCTAAACAGTGGAAACCCCCGACAAATAACACCATTTTGGAAACTAAACCCCTCAAGGAACTTATCTAGATGTGTGGTGAGCACTTTGAAACCCCAAGTGCTTCACAGAAGTTTATAACGTACAGCCGTAAAATAAAAAATCTTTTTTTTTTTTTTTTACAAAAAAGATTTTTTCGTCCCCAATATTTTATTTTCACAAGGGTAACAGGAGAAACTGGACCCCAAAAGTTGTTGTCCAATTTGTCCTGAGTACGCTGATACCCAATATGTGGGAGAAAACTACTGTATGGGTACACTTTGGGGCTCGGAAGGGAAGTAGTGACGTTTTGGATTGCAGACTTTGATGGAATGGTCTGGGGGCGTCATGTCGCATTTGGAGAGCCCCTGATGCACCTAAACAGTGGAAACCCCCCACAAGTGACCCCATTTTGAAAAATAGACCCCACAAGGAACTTATCTAGATGTGTGGTGAGCACTTTGAACCCCGAAGTGCTTCACAGAAGTTTATAACGTACAGCCGTAAAAATAAAAAATATATTTTTTTTACAAAAATTATTTTTTTCGCCCCCAATATTTTATTTTCACAAGGGTAACAGGAGAAATTGGACCCCAAAAGGTGTTGTCCAGTTTGTCCAGAGTATGCGGATACCCAATATGTGGGAGAAAACTACTGTATGGGTACACGTTGGGGCTCGGAAGGGAAGTAGTGACGTTTTGGATTGCAGACTTTGATGGAATGGTCTGGGGGCGTCATGTCGCATTTGGAGAGCCCCTGATGCGCCTAAACAGTGGAAACCCCCCACAAGTGACCCCATTTTGAAAAATAGACCCCACAAGGAACTTATCTAGATGTGTGGTGAGCGCTATGAAGCCCCAAGTGCTTCACAGAAGTTTATAACGTACAGCCGTAAAAACAAAAAAAAACATTTTTTTTTAAAAAAATGATATTTTTTCCCCCAGTTTTTTATTTTCCCAAAGGTAACAGAAGAAATAGGACAAATTGCACATTAACTCTAGGGGTCCAGAGTACGCTGATACCCCATATGTGGGGGTAAACTACTGTTTGGACGCATGGCAGAGCTCAGAAGTGAAGGAGCACCGTTTGACTATTTCAACGCAGAATTGGCTGGAATTGAGATCAGACCGCATGTCACATTTGGAGAGCCCCTGATGTGCCTAAACAGCGAAACCCCCCAATTCTAACTCCAACCCTAACCCCAACACACCCCTAACCCTAGTCCCAGCCCTAACCACAAACCTAACCCGAACACACCCCTAACCCTAATCCCAACCATAACCCTAATACTAACTTTAGCGCCAACTCTAACCCTAACTTTAGCCGCAACCCTAACCTTAACCCTAACCCTAATGGAAAATGGAAATAAATACATTTTTTTTTATTTTATTATTTTTCCCTAACTAAGGGGGTGATAAAGGGGGTTTGATTTACTATTTATAGCGGGTTTTTATGATTGGCAGCTGTCACGCTAAAAGACGCTTTTTATTGCAAAAAATAGTTTTTTGCATCGCAACATTTTGAGAGCTATAATTTTTGCATATTTTGGCCCACAGTCATGTGAGGTCTTATTTTTTGCGGTCCGAATTGACGTTTTTATTGGTACCATTTTTGAGCATGTGACATCTTTTGATCCCTTTTTATTTCGATTTTTGGGAGGTTAGAATGAACGAAAATCAGCAATTCATGAATTTCTTTTGGGGGAGGCGTTTATACCGTTCTGCGTGTGGTAAAATTGATAAAGCAGTTTTATTCTTTGGGTCAGTACGATTACGGCGATACCTCATTTATATAATTTTTTTATGTTTTGGCGCTTTTATAGAATAAAAACAATTTTATATAAAAAATTATTATTTTTGCATCGCTTTATTCTGCGAGCTATAACTTTTTCATTTTTTCGCTGATGATGCTGTGTGGCAGCTCGTTTTTTGCGGGACAAGAAGACGTTTTCAGCGGTACCATGATTATTTATATTGGTCTTTTTGATCGCGTGTTATTCCACTTTTGTTCGGCGGTATGATGATAAAGCACTGATTTTTTGCTTTGTTTTTTTTTTTTTAAGGGGTTCACAAAAGGGGTTAACTAGTGGGACAGTTTTATAGGGGGGTCGTTACGGACACGGCGATACCAAATCTGTGTACTTTTATTGTTTTATTTTTTTTATTTACAGGAAGAAATGAATTTATTGGGGAATATATATATATTTTTTTTATTTTGGAATTTTTTTTTACACATGTTTTTTTTATTTTTTTTACTTTTTTTACATTGTCCCAGGGTGGGACATCACTGTAAAATGTCAGATCGCTGGTCTCACAGTGTGCACAGCACTCTGTGAGACCAGCGATCTCACAGGCAGCGCTGCAGGCTTCTCAGTGCCTGCTCGCAGCAGGCACTGATGAAGCCGCCTCCCTACAGGACCCCGGGCCATCTTGGATCGGGCCCTGGGAGGGAGGAAGACCTCAGAACAGCGCGATCACATCGCACTGTTCTGAGGGTCTCAGGGGAGCTCGCAGGGAGCCCCCTCCCTGCGCGATGCTCCCCTGTGCCCGTGACCGCTCCTGGCACACAGTCCCAGGTGTCAGCTGTGATAATCAGCTGACACACAGCGGCTATGACATACTATCACTTCCATGGTCAGATTGTCACGGGTTTCATGGACGGGATAGTACGTCGGATGTTAGAGAGGGGTTAAAAGTGTTTCAGCTGCGGGATCGGGCTACCAGCAGTGCAGAGCTTGCTCAGGAATGGCAGCAGGCAGGTGTGAGTGCATCTGCACGCACTGTGAGGCGGAGACTCTTGGAGCAAGGCCTGGTCTCAAGGAGGGCAGCAAAGAAGCCACTTCTCTCCAGAAAAAACATCATGGACAGACTGATATTCTGCAAAAGGTACAGGCAGTGGACTGCTGAGGACTGGGGTAAAGTTATTTTCTCTGATGAATCCCCTTTTCGATTGTTTGGGACATCAGGAAAACGCCTCAATCGGAGAAGACAAGGTAAGCGCTACCACCACTCTTGTCTCATGCCAACTGTTAAGCATCCTTAAACCATTCATGTGTGGGGTTGCTTCTCAGCCAAGGGAATCGGCTCTCTCACAGTCTTGCCTAAAAACACAGCCATGAATAAAGAATGGTACCTGAATGTCCTCCAAGAGCAACTTCTCCCAACCCTCCAAGAGCAGTTTGGCGATCAACAATGCCTTTTCCAGCATTATGGAGCACCTTGCCATAAAGCAAAGGTGATAACTAAATGGCTCAGGGAACAAAACATAGAGATTTTTGGTCCATGGCCTGGAAACTCCCCAGATCTTAATCCAATTGAGAACTTGTGGTCAATCATCAAGAGACGGGTGGACAAACAAAAACCTAAAAATTCTGACAAAATGAAAGCATTGATTGTGCAAGAATGGACTGCTATCAGTCAGGATTTGGTCCAGAAGTTGATTGAGAGCATGCAAGGGAGAATTGCAGAGGTCCAGAAGAAGAAGGGTCAACACTGCAAATATTGACTTGCTGCATTAACTCATTCTAACTGTCAATATAAGCTTTTGTTACTCATATGTTTGCAATTATTATATTTCTGTCTGTGATAAAAACATCTGTCAAACACACATAAAAACCAGAGGGCAGCAGATCATGTGAAAATATAATATTTGTGTCATGCTCAAAACTTTTGGCCATGACTGTATACAAAGATTTACAATATTTTCACTATACTATATATACCTGGTATCTGGTGAAACAGTACCCTTTTTCAGCTTTTCATATTCTGGTCTAATCCATACTGAGCCTGTCAGCGTCTGTCTGTTACTCCAGAAATATACACGGAAATTTACAATATTTTCACTATACTATATATATCTGGTATCTGGTGATACAGTACCTTTTTTAGCTTTTCAGATTCTGGTCTAATCCATACTGAGCATATGAGTGTCTGTCTGTTACTCCGGAAATATAAACGGAGATTTGCAATATTTTCACTATGCTATATATACCTGGTATCTGGTGATACAGTACCCTTTTTCAGCTTTTTATATTCTGATCTAATCCATACTGAGCCTGTGAGCGTCTGTCTGCCACTCCGGAATTATATACGGAGATTTACTATTACCCCTAGACTGTATACAGCTGTACGCTTGTGATACAGTACCCTTTTTGGCAGAAAGTCCTCCTCCACCCACCACTCTAAGTGCATCATTGCCACCTGGAACATTGGCCCACATGTGTGATTATTTCTTGCGGATCTGCTTTTTATATTCTGGTCTAATCCATACTGAGCCTGAGAGCGTCTGTGTGTGACTCCTGAAATATACAGTATACGGAGATTTACAATATTTTCACTATACTATATATACCTGGTATCTGGTGATACAGTACCATTTTTCACCTTTTTATATTCTGGTCTAATCCACACTGAGCCTGTGAGCATCTGTCTGTTACTCTGGAAATATATACAGAGATTTAAAAATTAACCCAACACTGTATACAGCAGTACGCTTCTGATACATTACCCTTTTTCTACATTTTATATTCTTGTCTAATCCATAATGAGTCTGTGAGTGTCTTTTTCTGACTCTGGAAATATATACGGAGATTTAAAATTACCCCAACACTGTATACAGCTGTACGCTTCTGATACTTTACCCTTTTTCTACTTTTTATATTCTGGTGTGATCCATACTGAGCCTGTGCGAGTCTGTGTCTTACTCTGGAAATATATAAGGAGATTTAAAATTACCCCAACACTGTATACAGCTGTATGTTTCTGATACATTACTCTTTTTCTGCTTTTTATTTTCTTGTGTAATCCATACTGGGCCTGTGAGCGTCTGTGTGTGACTCCTAAAATATATACGGAGATTTACAATTCCAACCAGACTCTATACAGCTGTACGCTTGTGATACATTACCCTTTTTCAGCTTTTTATATTCTTGTGTAATCCATACTGAGCCTGAGAGCGTCTGTCTCTGACTCCTGAAATATATACAGACATTTATAATTATACCTAGACTGTATACAGCTGTACGCTTCTCATACAGTACCATATATCTACTGGTATTTTGGGTACATTTTCACAAAAATGAGGAAGTATCGTGGGAGAGGCCGCGGACGTGGGTGTGGGGGGCCAGCTGGTACTGATAGTACTGATAGTGGTGGTGGTGCATCTGCTGGAAGTGCCAAAAGCACAATAACACCTAAGGCAGGAGGTGTTGAGCCGGCGTCATTGTCTGGCTCCAGTATGCCTGGAAGGCTCCCATTTCTGGGAGTAGGTAAACCGCTTTTAAAGCCTGAGCATCAGGAACAGGTTTTGGCTTACATTGCCAAAACAGCCTCCAACTCTATCGCCTCCTCTTCTGAAGTTTCAAAAAATGCAAGCACTGAGTCGTTAGGCTCCTGGTCAGGAACAACACCTTTCCTTGTGTCCTTCACCCCCACCAAAAGTGAAGGATGTGGCAGCCCACACTTCAGATTACTCCATGTAGCTGTTTTCACATACCATGCCTTGGTTATCAAGTCAAATCCTGAATTCCCCAGTCCAACATGAATCAGAGATGGAGTGCACTGATGCACAGCCACTGCTATATGATTCTGTTGGTACATTCACCCAGAGCACTACATTGCCCTCGCAGTCTACTGAGCCAGAATCTGACCCTGATGAAACTCAGGTGCCCCCTTCCCGCATACT
Source organism: Oophaga sylvatica (assembly GCA_033576555.1). NCBI lineage: Eukaryota > Metazoa > Chordata > Amphibia > Anura > Dendrobatidae > Oophaga > Oophaga sylvatica. Next base: position 464,154,202 of record JARQOD010000003.1, read on the forward strand.
ATGCCACCTTACTTGGTGACACATAGGAAGGTGCAGATGAAATGGAAGAGGAGGTGATGGATGACACAGTTGTTGACCCGGATTGGCATCCATTGGGGGAAGAGGGTGCCGCTGGCAATAGCTCAGAAGAGGAGAAGGATCCACAGCAGGCAACGACATCGCAGCAGCGGTTATCTGGCAGGCCAGTAGCAGTCCAAAAACGTCTTAAAAAAACAAAAAGAGTTGCAGGACAGCTTGGCCAGATGGTCAAATTAGCACAGCTTGCAAGCCCTGAAAATTTATACCATAGTAGGAAGAGTCCAGTGTGGCAATTTTTTGACCAAAATCCTATTGATGAGGCAAATGTTATCTGTAAGAAGTGCGGAAGGACCTTTAGCTGAGGGAAAAATCTCCGAAATTTGAATACCAGTTGCATGCTTAGACATTTAATCAACATGCACTTTGCAAGCGTGGACGAACTACAAAACCTGAGGTAGCACATGTGCACCTGTTCCGACTGAAGGTAGCCACCAACGCTCCATCGCTTCCCCCACTGTAAGCCCACCAGTTAGCACACCACCAGCAAGAAATGTTGAGGTGTCGTCGCAAGGCCAAAGCAGTCAGGGAATCACAATGTTTTTGCAACGAAAGACTGAATTTAGGCTATTACCATCACCACCACCATCACCATCACCAACCCCTTCTCAGGCCGTCATGTCCACCCCTAGTTCACCCTTATGCAGCTCTCAAGTCCAGCTCACCCTACCAGACACTCTGAGTAGGACAAGAAAGTACTCATTCTCTCATCCGCGTACACTGACTTTAAACGCCTACATTGCCAAACTGATCACATTAGAGATGATGCCCTTCCATTTGGTTGAAAGCGCAGCGTTCCAAGAGCTCATGGCCTACTCTGTCCCACGCTATGACCTACCCAGTCGGCACTTCTTTTCTAGAAAAGCCATCTCTGCCCTCCACCTGCATGTGAAAGACCGCATTGTCCAGTCACTCAAACAATCAGTGAGTGGAAAGGTGCACCTCACAACAGATGCATGGGCCAGTAGGCATTGCCAGGGCCGTTACGTGTCCATCACTGTGCACTGGGTTAACGTGGTGGATGCAGGGTCCACAGGGGACAGCAGCGGTGGGACAGTGCTGCCTAGCCCACGGTATAGGCAACAATTGGCTGTAGGTGTTCGACCCTCCTCCTCCTACAGAAGCGAAAGCTCGTCGACGAGCACTCCATCCGCAGCTGCCAGTGTTGCACACGAGGTGTCCCACTACTGAACAGCTAGTGGTAAGCGTCAGTAGGCTGTTTTAAAGATGATGTCTTTGGGCGACAATAAACACACCGTTGAGGTACTGGCAGACTACTTGCAGCGAGAAAGTCATGGCTGGGCAGTCTACATCTTGCGCCAGGCAAGGTAGTCAGTGTTAACGGCCGTAATTTTGTGGCGGCCATAGCCCTGACAAAACTCAGACACATTCCTTGCCTGGCTCACACCTTGAACCTGGTGGTGCAGTGCTTCCTAAATAATTATCCAGAGTTAACAGCCCTGCTCCATAAGGTGTGAAGACTGTGCTCGCACATTCTTCGCTCGCCCGTAGACTCCAGTCGTATGCAGAGGCTGCAGCGATCGCTCCACTTCCCCAAGCACTGCCTAATCATAGACATTGCAACAAGGTGGAACTCCACTATGCACATGGTGGAGAGGCTGTGCGAACAGAGGCAGGCTGCAATGCATTTGTGGGAAGATACAGGGGCAGGAAGTTTGAGGGCAGACATGGAGTTGTCGGGTGTTCAGTGGTCAAATCTGAAAGACCTCTGAAAAGTCCTTCAGTGTTTTGAGGAATGCACACGGCTGGTAAGAGCAGTTGAAGCCATCATAAGCTTGACCATCCCGCTTATGCGTCTGCTCATGCAAACTTTGACGCACATTAAGGATCAGGTGTCTGCAGCGGAGGAGGAAGAGGAGGAGGAGGAGTGAAGCCTTGATGACAGTCAGCCATTGTCTGCTCAGGGAACTGTCCTGGACGAGGTGGAGGAAGAAGAGGAAGAGGAGGATGAGGGGATGATTACTTTGGGGAGGAGGATGCTTCTCACGGGGCAAGAGAAAATGTTGGCTTGCCAAGGTCAGGTACAGGGTTTGTACGTGACTGGAGGGATGTGGATTTGGCAGAAAGTGCTCCTACTCCCACCACTGTCAGTGCATCATTGACACCTGGAACATTGGCCCACATGTATGATTATGTCTTGCGGATCCTAAAAAGGGACCCACGCATTGCCAAAATTATGAAGGATGACGACTACTGGTTGGCCAGCATCCTCGATCCACGCTATAAAGGCAAATTACAGAACATCATGCCACAAGAGAACCTAGCGCTAATATTGGCGAACAAACAAGCAACTCTGGTAAACCATTTGTTAGAGGCATTCCCAGCACACAGCAGTGGTGCAGGTTCTACCACGAGCCGTACTGGGCCAAATGGAAGAGTTGTTCATTGTGCACAGACCCGAAGTGGCATTGGAGACAGGGGTTTCATGACCATGTTGTGGACTGATTTCTCGAGTAACGCTCACACGACTGGCAATAATCAATCAATTGCAAAAGACAGGAGACAGCAGTTGTCAACTATGGTTCAAAATTACCTCTCCTCCCCTATCGATGTTCTCCCTCACAGTTCATTCCCCTTTGACTATTGTGCCTGTAAACTGGACACATAGCCTGAATTGGCACAATATGCCTTACAGGAGCTCGCTTGCCCTGCTGGTAGTGTGCTATCAGAAAGATTCTTCAGTGCAGCTGGATCAATCCTGACAGAAAGAAGGAGATGGCTGTCGACCCAAAATGTTGGTGAGCTCACCTTCATTAAAATGAACCATGCCTGGATTTCAAAGGATTTTGTACCACCTTCCCCTGATGACTAGTGTTGAGCGATATTGCTCGATATCTAAAAATATCGTATCGAAATTGTATCGCCGATATCCGATTCCGATTGCGCAAGTCCAATGTAAGTCTATGGGAACAAAATATCGAAATTAAAAAAAAACATTCTTGCCTTATTGGTTAATTGTACATGAAGGAAAACAACAAAGACTAATGTAGAATGTATTGGGGAGGTTGAGGAGACAATAAAGGCATACATGTTTAACCCAATGCATTGGAGTAGCATTAATATATTTTTTTTTGGAAATACGTTTGGATTGACTAACAAATTGACAATGTTGTTAACCTTTTTTCTATTTTGGCAAATATGTATGTTTCACAACTTCCATGCTCTTCACCTTTTTAACTTTTGCCAGTGCCACACTTTCTCCTTCATAATCTTCAGCAGCAGCATCATCTTTCTCATCAAATTATCCTTTATCTTCACCTTCTTAATCTTCTTCTTAAACTTCTTGCTATTCATGTTTTTGTTTACATTACTCATATTGTTATTATTAAACTAATTAATCTTCTTCATATTCAAATTCTTCATCTTCTTCCTCTTCATCTTCTCATCATATTCTTATTTGTGTCAGAGATTCCTGTACTTGTAATCTGTAAAAGTATGAATTGTTCATCCTTCCGTTCTTGCTGTCACAAAAGATTTAAATTACAACAGTATTTGTCCGTGTTCAGTTTAGCCTGCAGCAGCAGGCATTTTCCAGGGGCACCACGAGGAGGAACGGACTCACCCCCATACACTGCTTAGTCTTCTTCTGCTTAGAATTTAGAGCATATATTTTGCTCTTCATTTTGGTCTTATACTTCATGTTCTTCTGCTTTTTGATCTTTTGCTTATTGTTCTTCTGTCTCTTGTTCTGTATCTTGTAGTTTGTCTTAACCTTCTTTGTCCTGTTGGTGATCTTCTGGGTAATTTTTTATTTTTTCTTTGTGATATTGTTCAGGCTGGTTGGCTTCATGCTCGTCGTCCTTGTTGTCGTCATCTTCTTCTGGGTGGTCTTTAATGTCGTCTAATTTCCGAGAAACAGCTGACGTTACTGGAACCCTGACGGGTATCAGATGGAGCAAGAGACAATGGAAGTAACGAGGACCAGCTGACTGTGCTGGACCCCGGACGGGTAGCAGAAGGAAAAGAGGCAATGTCACAACCGAGTACCAGCTGACGTTACTGTGACACGGTTACTAAGCAGGAGGTACCTGTGCTCCAAAGCACTACCAAGGACCAGCAGACGTTGCTGGAACTCGGATACGGAGATGGAGGCACCTAGGCCAAAGGCACTGGGGAGAACCACTTGACGGTACTGGACCCCGGACGGGTAGCAGAAGGAAAAGAGGCAATGTCACAACCGAGTACCAGCTGACGTTACTGTGACACGGTTACTAAGCAGGAGGTACCTGTGCTTCAAAGCACTACCAAGGACCAGCAGACGTTGCTGGAACTCGGATACGGAGATGGAGGCACCTAGGCCAAAGGCACTGGGGAGAACCACTTGACGGTACTGGACCCCGGACGGGTAGCAGAAGGAAAAGAGGCAATGTCACAACCGAGTACCAGCTGACGTTACTGTGACACGGTTACTAAGCAGGAGGTACCTGTGCTCCAAAGCACTACCAAGGACCAGCAGACGTTGCTGGAACTCGGATACGGAGATGGAGGCACCTAGGCCAAAGGCACTGGGGAACCACTTGACGGTACTGGACCCCGGACGGGTAGCAGAAGGAAAAGAGGCAATGTCACAACCGAGTACCAGCTGACGTTACTGTGACACGGTTACTAAGCAGGAGGTACCTGTGCTCCAAAGCACTACCAAGGACCAGCAGACATTGCTGGAACTCGGATACGGAGATGGAGGCACCTAGGCCAAAGGCACTGGGGAGAACCACTTGACGGTACTGGACCCCGGACGGGTAGCAGAAGGAAAAGAGGCAATGTCACAACCGAGTACCAGCTGACGTTACTGTGACACGGTTACTAAGCAGGAGTACCTGTGCTCCAAAGCACTACCAAGGACCAGCAGACGTTGCTGGAACTCGGATACGGAGATGGAGGCACCTAGGCCAAAGGCACTGGGGAGAACCACTTGACGGTACTGGACCCCGGACGGGTAGCAGAAGGAAAAGAGGCAATGTCACAACCGAGTACCAGCTGACGTTACTGTGACACGGTTACTAAGCAGGAGGTACCTGTGCTCCAAAGCACTACCAAGGACCAGCAGACGTTGCTGGAACTCGGATACGGAGATGGAGGCACCTAGGCCAAAGGCACTGGGGAGAACCACTTGACGGTACTGGACCCCGGACGGGTAGAAGAACGCACCCATGAAAATGTAAGTTGACAGGACGCAAGCCGTCCGCAGTTACCGAATCACACAGTCCTACAGTGGGTGTTTATCCTATTGTCACAATGGAAACCGCCTTTATTTACATATCCCACAGCACACATAGGAATCACCTAAACTGCAGCACCATAGAGTCGGCTAACCCGAATGCAACACGACAGCAAACTTATTGGAGGATAATTGACGTTTACACTGCCAGGAAACAGCTGTCGTGCTGTAACCAGGCTGGCCAGGAGTCAGTACCCCTGCCAATTACTTACGAGCAACAAATGGCGGTGTTGTAGCCCAAGGAGTAGAGTTCAGGTGGTAGAAAGATGAACATAACAGGAGACATGGAAAACGTTGCCAAACAGTTATTTAATCTGAAAACGGACAGGCAAATTCAGGTGAGATCCATGCCTTGTTTATTTTCAGAAAGTAAGCCGGTCTACATTCTCTGAGGATAGTCGCATGCGACGGTCTGTTACTACACCACCTGCAGCACTAAAGACACGCTCAGATAATACACTGGCAGCAGGGCAAGCCAGCACCTCCAATGCATACTGGCTAAGCTCTGGCCATGTATCCAACTTAGAGACCCAAAATTTGAAAGGGGAAGAGGCATCTGGGAGTACACTTAGAGGGAAAGCCAAGTAGTCTGTCACCATCTTACGGAAACGTTTCTTCCTGGTGACTGGGCCGTCTCGGATGGTGTAGACCTTGCTGGCGCTGTCACAAAACTTTGCCACATTTGTAACATACAGTTCTTGCCCTGTGCAGAGGCGCTGCTTCTGATCCCTCTTGTTGTAGAGGTGTCTACACTGCCTCGACGCACAGAGCTGCTTTGCAAAGCAGTAGCAGTAGCAGCAGCACCTCTCTCGGCTGGAATGTACAACAGTATGGATTGCACCAGTGTGTCTTGGTACTCCTGCATTTTACGTTCCCGGTTCACCGGTGTGATGAGGGTTTGTAAATTGTCCCGGTAGTGAGGGTCTAGGAGGGTGTACACCCAATAATCTGACGTGGTGAGAATGTGGGCGATGCGGCGGTCGTTTCTCAGGCACTGAAGCATGAAATCAACCATGTGCTGCAGACTCCCAACTGGCCAACAAAGGCTGTCCTCTGGAAGAGGCGTCATCTCTGTCTCCTCTGCATCACCCCACCCTCGCTCTACATACTGACTAGAGCGTTGTGTACCTCCCTCTGTAGGGATTTCTTCCTCCTCCATTGACTCCTCCTCCTCCTCATCCTCCTCACAAAGTGAGCCCTGCCCAGCCCTTTGTGAGGAACCACGTTGCGCTGACTGTCCTGAAGGTAATTGAATTTGTGACTCCTCATCCTCCACCTCTTCCAAAACCTCTTCCTTTAGTGCTTTCAGTGATTTCTGAAGCAGGCAGATAAGGGGGACAGTCATGCTGACTAGTGCATCATCTGCACTCGCCATCCGCGTTGAGACATCAAACGCCCGCAAAACGTCACAGATGTCCTTCATAGAGGCCCACTCAGTAGTGGTGAAGTGTGAACGGCGCAAATTGCGAGTTGATTGCGCCTGTTTGCAGCTGATACTCCATTACTGCTGGCTGCTGCTCACACAACCGCTCCAACATATGTAACGTGGAATTCCACCTGGTGGTACGTCACATATGATGCAATGTTCAGAAAGGCGAAATCTGACTTGCAGAGCTGAAATGCGCGATCTGGCCATGCTGGAACGTCGCAAGTGAGCGCACTCTAGGCGGACCTTGTGCAGCAGTGCATCAAGATCCGGATAGTCCCTCAAAAAACTCTGCACGACCAAGTTGAGCACATGTGCCAGACATGGTATGTGAGTGAGGTTGCCAAGCCCAGAGCTGCCACCAGATTTCGGCCATTGTACACACTACCAAGCCTGGCTGGAGATTAGCTGACAAAAACCACACATCGCTCTCCTGCTTGATGGCATCCCAGAGCTCCTGCGCTGTGTGGCTTCGATTCCCCATGGGAATTAATTTCAGTACGGCTGTTGACGTTTGGCCACGGCTGTGCTCATATCGGTCGCAACAGGTAAGCGTTCACGGATCTATGTGGAGGTATACCGTGACGGCTCGTGCAGCGATGATTCTGAGGAACTGGAGTAGGAGGAGGAATCAATGTGCACAGACTGGATTCCTGCAATCCTTGGAGTTGGCAGAACACGTACAGCGCCACTGGCAAGATCTGTACCCGGCTCCAACAACATTGACCCAATGGGCAGTGAGGGAAAGGTATCGTCCCTGGCCATGGGTACTGGTCCACGCATCGGTGGTCAGGTGGACCCTGCTACTGACGGCGTTTAGTAGCGCATGTTTATATGTTTCCCTCGACATGTTTTTGCAGAGCAGGGACAGCTTGCCTGCTGAA
>JARQOD010000003.1:464161925-464286814 GCA_033576555.1 Oophaga sylvatica
CACGAGCAGAAGTGTGAAGGGATGGAGCAGTCAGAGCTCTCCCCCCACGGAAGCGACCCGATCGCCACGGAACCATCGTTGGGCACCCGGCCTGGAAACCCTCCTACGCTGCAAGAAGCGGAGGATACCCTAAGAGGCCTGGCCCGGGACCGGGAGGAGGTCGCCAGGATGGAAGTGAGCTGGCGTGCCCTAAAACTAAACTTGGAGCGGCGCCAATCCCTCTTACCTGAAGTGTCTGTACCGGAAGGTGAGGCACCCATTATAGTAGTGGAGTCCTTGCAATGTGATCCGGTTGACGTTGTCGCAGTGGAGGCACCCGTTCGTGCAAAAAACTCTGCACCGGCAGCACCCCAGATCCCGCTGTCTGCCACCGTTGCTGAGACAGAAGAAGCGACACCCGTCCTCATGGAGGAGGCCGCGCAGGCACCAGAGCACTACCTGCCTGTACCGGAGCCCCGACTGTCATCTGTTCCAGAGCCGGCTGCTTCCTCCGCAGGTGAGCGCCGCCAGGACTGGGGGGCGCCAGGAGAGCTGCCACAAACCGGACACTGTAAGCTGGCATTTGATGGTGGAGACATGGAGCAGCTGGTGGAGGAGAATTACAACCGGCGTCAGGAGGAAGAGTGGAGACGTTGGGAGCGGGAAGCAGAGCGACAAAGGGAGCAGCGGAAACCCAAAAGCTTCGCCAACGTCAGCTGGAGAAGGACCGGGCAGATAAGGACCGGATGAGAAAGGATAAAGGAACCCTGTGGGAGCCGCGGCGTAAGGGTGCAGTACGGAGCTTTAAATTGAAAGGTGGTTGGGGCTTCATCCAGGAGCCTGGACTTTATTTAGAAGTTTTTGTGAACCGGCGGGACGTGGAGGCTCACCTCCCAGAAGGACACCCGGGGAGGGACCTGTTGCCAGGAGACTTGGTGACTTACACCCGACACTGGGGTTACAATGGATGGTGCGCCCTAAATGTTACCAGGTGCGACCCCTACTCCCCAGAGTGTCAGGAACCTGTGAGACCCTCGGAGCCTTCAGCCTCCCACATCCAGGCCTCTGCAAAAGTGCCCACCCCACGCCGTAAATCTCCCAAGCCTCCCTCAGTGGTCTCCTCAGCAGCCCCAGCTATGGACATGATAAGTATAGCTGGCCCGTACCCGGCGCCTGTTAGGCCCCCTGGGGTTCGTTCAGTCCGGGACATAGGGTTCCAGACCCGGAGGGAGATGAAAGAGGTGGCCACACAGACCCAGATAGCGGGTCACGACTTGACTGTACAGGCCACACGACGTCATCAGGTTCTGGTGGTCCTTGGTGCCTCGGATGTTTGGCAAGCATCAGAAGAGTACCAGGTGGTACCTGGAACACCCCTGCCAAAGAATTATAAATAACCCGGACAGGGTCCCTGTATGTAAATAGTTAAATTGTTGATGTACCCGGACGGGTGAATGTTCATAAAAAAGTTTTTTAATTTAATAAAAAACACAACACAGTTTTCATTACTTTTATTACAGTCTCATCCTGCGACGCCATCGATCTCCTGTAAAAAAATGAAAAAAAAAAAAAAAAAGTATACCACCTGACCGACGCAGTCCATAGTAACGAGTGTCCCACGACGATCCAGCTCTGCTACATCAGATTGACAGGCAGAGCCTGTCATCCCGGCGCAGCATAGCTGATTACCTGCTTCCCCGGCGGTGACGTCATCGGACTGGTTTACGGCCGGGATTACCCTGCAGTCACTGCAGTTATCGCGAAAAACTGCATGTGACCGCCAGGGAGAAGATAATGGCGGCCATCAAGCAGTCCAGGACGTGACCGCCGGAGATCTCCTGCCAGGTAAGTGCCGCTGACTCCTGACAGACCCGACCGACGGACACTCACAGTGACAGTGACAAATCCGATTCCGGTATTCGATAAGACGAAAATATCGAAACGAATTATCGAAAGGCCGATAGAGCTAATATCGGCCGATAGCCGATATTTGCAGTATCGTATCGCTCAACACTAGCCCCCATATGTTCCACAGATTAGGCCCCCATATGTTCCACAGATTAGGCCCCCATATGTTCCACAGATTTTGCCCCCATATGCTGCACAGATTATGCCCAATATGCTCCACAGATTAGGCCCCAATAGGCTCCACAGATTATGCCCCCATATGCTCCACAGATTATGCCCCATATGCTCCTCAGATTATGCCCCCATATGTTCCACAGATTAGGCCCCCATATGCTCCACAGATTATGCCCCCATATGTTCCACAGATTAGGCCCCCATATGTTCCACAGATTATGCCCCCATATGCTGCACAAATTATGCCCCCATATGCTCCACAGATTATGCCCCATATGCTCCTCAGATTATGCCCCCATATGTTCCACAGATTAGGCCCCCATATGCTCCTCAGATTATGCCCCCATATGTTCCACAGATTAGGCCCCCTGTCACGTTACTGGCGATACAGGACTGGAAGTCAGTGGCCGAAGCAGAAGTGTGCAGGTGAGCGGACCAAGGAAGGACTTCTGGAAGTGCCGTATATGGCGGTGGTGGTTCACTATGTTGGCAGATGCCGGAGCCCGCCCGAGCACGGGCCGGCCGAGATCACACACAAGCACCAAGTCCGTTTAGGTGAATAGAGTTGGAGGTAGGAACAGCAGGGTTTCCACAAGAGACAGAAAGATGTCAGCAGAACACCTTCCAGATCAGGAGCTCAGATAATGCTTCACTCAGTTAGACTGAGCACCACAATATACTCAGCAACAGGAAGCTGCACAGGGCCAGGTATATATAGCAGGTCCAATCAGTCTTAATCAGGGCGGGAACAATCAGCAGGGCAGGTGATGATCTCTATCCCAGACGAAGTTCATATGGTTTCAGGCTGAAGTTATTCAAGTTCCGAAATAGCTCCACAGCAAGAGAACAGACCAGCAAGCCATGGATCACAGGTTCAAATCCTAACAATACTCCCCTCTTAACGGTGGCCTCTGGACGCAACTTGTCCTGGTTTTGCAGGATACCGCTGGTGAAATTGTCTAATCAAACGAGGAGCATTGATGTTGCTTACTGGTTCCCATGAATTTTCCTCCGTGTCGTAGCCCTGCCATTTGATTAAATATTGTAAAACATTTCTGTGTATTCGGGAATCCAAGATCTTTTCCACCACAAACTGCTCCTGTCCGTCCACTTCAATTGCATCGGGAGGCGAAGGGGATCGTTCTGGAAATGGATTGGCTGTGGCGGCTTTCAACAACGACACATGAAACACAGGATGAATCTTCATTGATGTTGGTAGCTGTAGACGTACGGCCAATGGACTCACAATCTTACTGATCTTGTATGGTCCCACAAATTTTTGTCCTAATTTAGGAGAAGGAATCTTCAATTTCAGATTCTTAGTGGATAACCACACTCGATCTCCAATCCTAAACGTGGGAGTGGGTCTCCGATACCTGTCGGCCGCTTTTTTATATTTCTCCTGAGCTTCCTTTAGAGTGTCTTTCAGAACATTCAGATTTTGCTGTAGCAGAGAGATTCTTTCTGCGACTGCTGGTATTAATGGTGCCACAGGATTTTTGGGAAAGATGTTTGGGTGATATCCCAGATTTGCAAAAAATGGCGTCTGTTTCGTAGAGGCAATCTGTGAATTATTATATGAGAATTCCGCAAATGGCAGCAGATCCACCCAGTCGTCTTGCAGATGGCAAATATAACAACGAAGATACTGCTCCAGCGTCTGATTTGTACGTTCTGTCTGGCCCCCATATGTTCCACAGATTAGGCCCCCATATGCTCCTCAGATTATGCCCCATATGTTCCACAGATTAGGCCCCCATATGTTCCACAGATTATGCCCCATATGCTCCACAGATTATGCCCCATATGCTCCACAAATTATGCCCCCATATGTTCCACAGATTAGGCCCCCATATGCTCCTCAGATTATGCCCCCATATGTTCCACAGATTAGGCCCCCATATGCTCCTCAGATTATGCCCCCTTATGTTCCACAGATTAGGCCCCCATATGCTCCTCAGATTATGCCCCATATGTTCCACAGATTAGGCCCCCATATGCTCCACAGATTATGCCCCATAGTATGTCCCTTATGCTGCGGCGCTGCTGCAAAAAAAAATTTAAAAAATGACATACTCACCTCTCGTCGCTGGGAGCCAGGTGCCGGTGTCCTGAGCAGGCGATGACACCGGCGCACTATGGGGGACAGGTGCCGGTGTCACCGCTCGCTCAGGACCCCGGCACCTGAGATATTTACCTGTCACCGGACCGCCTTCCGGGTCCTCGGCAGTGAATAATCAGACTGGGGGCGCGGCGCGCACTAACGACGTCATCGCGCCCTCTGCCTGAACATTCAGAGTCGGACGAGGAGGTCGGAGCAGCGCGCAGCGGTGGAGAGAGGACAGGTAAATATCGCTATACTCACCCCTCCGCCGGCACGTCTCTCTCTGCAGCGTCTCCTCTTCTCCCGGCGGTCTCCGCAGCTCTTCCTTCCTACAGCGGTCACACCGCTCATTAAAGTCATGAATATGTGCATATTCATGACTTTAATGAGCGGTGCCATGAGACCACTGCAGGAAGGAGGCGGAGATCGTGGGAGAAGCAGGGGGGCTGCAGAGACCGCGCCGGCGGAGGGGTGAGTATGATCCGACACCCCCGCTCCCCCTCCCCCGCCGATACCCATATATGACCCGCGTATAAGCCGAGAGGGGGACTTTCAGCCCTAAAAATTGGGCTGAAAATCTCGGCTTATACACGAGTATATACGGTATTTAAATAATTAAAAAATCAGCATGGGGACCCCTCTATTCTTGATAACCAGCTTGCTGACAGCTGAGGGTTGCATAACCCAGCTGTGAGTTTTGTCTGGCTGGTTATCAAAAATACAGTGGAACCCACGCTGTTTTTTAAAATTATTTATTTACAGTGCAGGAGCTGCTAATGAATACTCCCATCCATCGATACTGCTCTCACTTTTATTAGCTGTAGCAGGTGTCAGATTATGGGATCAGTAGTCACATCAGCTGACACCAGTGACCGGAGGTAAACTTTATACCTCTGATCACAGCTGATCACTCACGCTGCCATTTGACAGCATGAGAACCATGGCTCTCTGAGCGGCAGGGATGATTTCACAGCCGATCAGAAGCAGTGTTTGCCGCGCTGTCATGCGCATGACAGCACGGCAAACACCTGGTTTCGGGCAGCTGAACCCAAACAGTAACATGGACTTCCTGGTAAAGTCAGTGTTCGTTGTCCAAACCCAAACAGTAGGTGTTCGGTATGGACGCCAAACTTTACTGTTCGGGTTCACCCATCTCTGAAGAACAAGTTTTACTATACGGATGAGCAGTGTAATACCGATATATTTTTTACCACGTTTTTAGAGTCTTTTATAGCAACGAAATGTACCCAGAAAACATAATAACGATACATTTTTGAACACCTTTTTAGTAGAATCATAGAATGTTAAAGTTAACAGTGACATCAAGAGTCATCATGTCCAATGCAGGATTCACTAGACCATATCAAGCAGAAGTCTATCCAGCCTCAGTATGAAAACTTCCATTTAAAAAGAAGAACTCACCACCACTTGAGGCAGCCTGTTCCACTCATTGATCTCCTTTACTATCAAAAAGTATTTTGTAATATGTAATTTGTATCTTCTCCCTTTCAGTTTCATTCCACTGTTTCATCCTTTAACCCCTTTCTTCCATCTGATTTACTATTCCGTCCATGTGACCTGGGACTAAATTCCCATGGGCGGAATAGTACGTCATACGTGATCAGCTGCGCTCACAGTTGGAGCACCGCTGAGCGCGGCCGGGTGTCAGCTGATTCTCACAGCTGACACCCGACACTTTAACCTCCGGCACACTGTGATTAAATATGATCGAAGCGTTCTGGTGGCATAGGGAAGCATCGCGCAGGGATCATGTTGCTCCGAGGGCCTCCTCCCTGCAGGCCCCCTCCCTGCAGGCCCCCGGATCCAAGATGGTTGCAGGGTCCTTCCGGGTCCTGCAGGGAGGAGGCTTGTCTGTGCCTGCTGAGAGCAGGCGCTGAGAAGCCTCTTGCGCTACCTGTCAGATCGCTGATCTGACAGAGTGCTCTGCAAGCTGTCAGATCAGCTATCTGACACTATATAGTGATGTCCCACCCTGGGACAATGTAAAAATGTAAAAAAAAATAAATAAACAAAAAATCCCTAAATAAATAAATAAAAATATTACCCAATAAACATATTATTATTAGTTAAATAAAAAAAAATAAAAGTACATATATTTAGTATCGCCTCATCGGTAAGGACTCACCATATAAAACTGTCCCAATAGTTAACCCCTTTAGTAAATTCCTTAAAAAAAAGGCAAAAAAAATGCTTTCTTATCATTACGCCGAACAAAAAGTGGAATAACAAGCGATCAAATAGGCACATATAAACATGGAAGCGCTGAAAACATCATCTTATCCTGCAAAAAACGGGCCACAATACAGCGTCAACAGCGTAAAAATTAAAAAGTTATAGCTTGCAGAATAATGAGATTCAAAAATAATTATTTTTTATATAAAATAGTTTTTATTGTATGAAAGCATCAAGACATAAAAAAAATGCTATAAATGAGGTATCGCTGTAATCGTACTAACCCGAAGAATAAAACTGATATATCGATTTTACCACGGAACGGTATAAATGCCGCCCCAAAAGAAATTAATGAATTGCAGGTTTTGTTTATTCTGCCTTCCAAAAATCGGAATAAAAAGCGATCAAAACATGTCTTGCACCCAAAAATGGTACCAATAAAAATGTCAACTTGTCTCGCAAAAAATAAGACCTCACATGACTCTGTGGGCCAAAATATGGAAAAATTATAGCTCTCAAAATGTGGTGATGCAAAAACTATTTTTTGCAATAAAAAGCATCTTTTAGTGTGTGACAGTTGCCAAACATAAAAACCCGCTATAAATAGTAAATGAAACTCCACTTTATCACCCCCTTAGTTAGGGAAAAATAATAAAATTAAAAATATGTATTTATTTCCATTTTCTCGTTAGGGTTAGGGTTAGGTTTAGGGTTAGGATTAGGGTTAGGAGTGTGTTAGGGTTAGGTTTGTGGTTAGGGTTAGGGTTGGGATTAGGGTTAGGGGTGTGTTGGTGTTAGGGTTGAAGCTAGAATTGGAGGGTTTCCACTGTTTAGGCACATCAGGGGCTCTCCAAACGTGAGATGGCGTCTAATCTCAATTCCAGCAAATTGTGCGTTGAAAAAGTCAAACGGTGGTCCTTCCCTTCCGATCTCTGCCATGCACCCAAACAGTGGTTTACGCCACATGTGGGGTATCAGCGTACTCATAAAAAATTGCACAATAACTCTTGGGGTCCAATCTCTTCTGTGACCCTTGGAAAAATAAAAAATTGGGGGCGAAAATATCATTTTTGTTGAAAAAATTATAATTTTTTAATTTTATGGCTCTACGTTATAAACTTCTGTGAAGCACTTGGTGTTAGGGTCTGCGGAACGCACCAAATATAAGATGTAGAGAGGTGCCCGGGGTCCACCGTGCAGGCGGAGCCTGCTGCTAGTAAGATGGCGCAAGAAGCAAACTCTGTTATCCCGCAGAGTCGCCAAAATAAACGCCGTAACGCGCTGTGGCAATATGTGCGAACTCTGTTATTCCACAGAGCCGCTAGAAGGAGTGCTGCAGCGCTATATGGCGATGTGTGCGAACTCAGTTAACACCACTGAGTTGCAAAGTAAACACGCTAGGGCGCTGTCTATCGTTGAAAGTGAACCCTGTTACATCACAGAGCCACTGAGACAAACTTCTATGTCCTGTTAGGCACCCAGGTACACAGTTGACTGCTAAGCGAACATAGAAAGTGATCATGCCCTATTGTCCTCGCGGGAGTCACCCGCAATCTATGGCGTCTGAACGCCAGGCCCTGAATACGGCAATCAAACTCCTCACCGGTTATGCCGGTAATCTAAGGCATCTAAGACACCGACCCTGACCAGCTAGCATACCAAGCTCCTCATCGATTTGGTCGGTATTGTAATGGCGTATTTCAGCCACCCTAACCACACACACGCATGACCACACTGGCGCAAAGCATATAAAGGTTGATACTAGCGCACGGCCGTGCGGTAAGGACAGCTTTTTATAGCAGCCATGAGAAAAAGACCTTCCAGGAAGGACCAATGGGAAGCTGCTTCAGAACATCAACAGCCACAGGACCTTCCTGAATGACCAATAGGAGTGGCAGCTGTATCTGAGCATGTGACCCCTGATCTCCAATGGGAGATCTTGCCCTGGGCATGCTCAGATAAGGCAACAAAGACTTAGTCCCAAATCTGCCTGCTCCAACACTGGTTGCAGCAGCAAGTCTCTGCACAGTACTGGGCCAGGCAAGACGCTGGGACCGACGTCTCTGCTGAGCAGGAACCACTGCGGCCGGAGACGGATAGTGAACCGCAGCGGGAACAGCTCGAGGTTCTCCCTGTGCAGGAGTGGGAACTCATACCCTAACATTACCCCCCTCCTAGGGCCCCCCCTTCTTTGGGCCTCGCTGCGCTCAAAGGCAGCGATGAGCTGCGGAGCATGAACATGCTCGGCAGGCTCCCAGGACCTATCCTCAGGCCCATAACCCCTCCAATCCACCAAATAAATTTTTTTGCCTCGTACCACCTTACACCCAACAATGGCATTCACCTCATAATCGTCGGTAGATGAACCCGACGTCCTGGCAGATGACTCGGAAAACCAGGAAATGGCCACGGGTTTCAGGAGGGACACGTGAAAGGTGTCGGTGATACCAAGGCGAGGCGGAAGGGCTAGGCGGTAAACCACCGGGTTCACCTGCTCAAGAACGTTAAAGGGACCCAAAAAGCGAGGTGCCAACTTGGTGGACTCTACACGTAGCCTGATGTTTCAGGAAGTGAGCCACACTAGGTCACCCAGAGCAAATGTAGGAGCGGGGCGCTGATGGGCATCGGCCGAAGACCTCATCCTCTCTTTGGAGGCCTGAATGGCATCCTGGGTGCGGTCTCAAATGTCCCGTACCTCCACAGCCCAGTCTGCCACCCTGGAATCGGCGGAAGACACGGGTATGGGCACTGGTACCCACGGATGCTGAACATAGTTCAGGAGGAATGGGGTCTGTCCGGTGGAGTCAGCCACAGCATTATTTAGAGCGAACTCAGCCCATGGAAGCAAGAATGACCCAGTCATCCTGCCTGGCAGAGACAAAATGTCGCAAGTATGTGACCAAGGTCTGGTTGGCCCTCTCTACCAACCCATTCGTCTCGAGATGGTATGCAGAGGAGAGATTCAACTCAATGCTGAGTAAACGACACAGCTCTCTCCAGAACCGAGACGCAAACTGGGGACCTCGATCACTGACAATTTTGTCTGGCATACCGTGTAGGTGGAAAATATGCCTAATGAATAATGCTGCCAAGGCCCGTGCAGACGGTAACCGTGGTAACGGCACCAAGTGCACCATTTTGGAGAAGTGGTCGGTTATCACCCAGATGATGGTGCAGCCCCGAGACTTGGGTAAGCCCACCACAAAATCCATCCTGACCATCTCCCAGGGCCTGTCTACCACTGGCAAAGGGAAAAGTAGCCCAGCCAGCCGTTGTCGAGGGGATTTATTCTTGGCGCAGGAGACGCATGCCTGAACATACTCCCTGATGTCACGGGCCATCTGCTGCCACCAGTATGTCCTCGCCAGCAACTCAAAAGTCCTGTTCGTCCCAAAATGTCCACCCACCCTGGACGAATGTGCTCAAGAGAGTACTTCCGGTCGCAAATTGGTGGGCACAAAATTCTTGCCCAGAGGCACAGACTCAAGCGAAACCGGAGCCATCGTTCTTAGGCTCTCTGTGGGGACAATAAGCCGAGGCTCCTCCTCCACCTCCTCAGAGGACACCACGGAGCGAGATAGAGTGTCACCAGAGAGAAAATGGAAGGTGAAATGGAACTGGGAGAAGAACAAGGACCATCTGGCCTGACGGGAATTTAGCCGCTGGGCTGTCTGCAAATACACCAAGTTCTTGTGGTCCGTGAATACTTGGAAGGGGAAGCGAGCCCCCTTCAGAAGATGTCTCCACTCGGAGAAGGCCAACTTCATAGCCAGTAACTCCCTGTCCCCGATGGAATAATTCCTCTCTGCTGGTGTAAAGGTCTTGGAAAAGAAAAAGCAGGGATGCTTCCGACCCTGGGCATCCTTTTGAAAAAGGACTGTTCCAGCACCAACAGAAGGGGCATCCACCTCTAAAATAAACGGTTTATCGATATCGGGGCGATGTAAGATTGGAGCACTGGTGAAATGCGACTTGATGGAGGAGAACCAGCAGCAGGCCTTTTGCCACTCATTTTGGTGGTTACCTAATTGACAACTCTGGAGTTGTTTGCACAAAAAACGATGGATGCAAAAAATTCTTAGTATTTGAACGCTGGTGGAGCTTTGTATAGATGGCCTAATACAATGAGTACCACAGACTGCTACTCTGCCCACAATTATTGTACAGGCAAGATGCAGATAGAAATTCTTTTTTTTTTGAACGCTGCTGGAGCTTTGTGTAAATGGCCTAATAGAATGAGTACCACACACTGCTACTATGCCCACAATTATATTACAGGCAAGATGCAGCAAAAAATTATGAGTATTTCAACTCTGGTGGAGCTTTGCATAGATGGCCTAATACAATGAGTACCACAGACTGCTACTATGCCCACAATTTTTCTACAGGCAAGATGCAGCAAAAAATTATGAGTATTTCAACGCTGGTGGAGCTTTGTATAGATGGCCTAATACAATGGGTAACACAGACTGCTACCATGCCCACAATTATTCTACAGGCAAGATGCAGCAAAAAATTATGAGTATTTCAATGCTGGTTGAGCTTTGTATAGATGGCCTAATACAATGAGTACCACAGACTGCTGCTCTGCCCACAATTATTCAACAGGCAAGATGCAGATAGAAATTCTTTTTTTTTTAACGCTGCTGGACCTTTGTATAGATGGCCTAATAGAATGAGTACCACACACTGCTACTATGCCCAAAATTATTGTCCAGGCAAGATGCAGGTAAAAATTATTTTTTTTAAACTCTGGTGGAGCTTTGTATAGATGGCCTAATACAATGAGTGCCACACACAGCTACTATGCCCAGAATTATTGTCCAGGCAAGATGCAGGTAAATTTTTTTTTTTTTTTAAACTCTAGTGGAGCTTTGTATAGATGGCCTAATTCAATGAGTACCACACATTGCTACTATGCCAAAATTATTGTCCAGGCAAGATGCAGATAAAAATTATTTTTTTTTTTAAACTCTGGTGGAGCTTTGTATAGATGGCCTAATACAATGAGTACCACAGACTGCTTCTCTGCCCACAATTATTCTACAGGCAAGATGTAGCCAAAAATTGTGAGTATTTCAATGCTGGTGGAGCTTTGTATAGATGGCCTAATACAATGAGTACCACACACTGCTACTATGCCCAAAATTATTGTCCGGCAAGATGCAGATAAAAATTCTTTTTTTTTAAACTCTGGTGGAGCTTTGTATAGATGGCCTAATACAATGAGTACCACAGACTGCTCTACTGCCCACAATTATTCTACAGGCAAGATGTAGCCAAATTTTTGATATTTCAAGCTGGTGGACTTTGTATAGATGGCCTAATACAATGAGTACCACAGACTGCTCTATGCCCACAAATTATTTCCCGGCAAGATGAGATAAAATTCTGTTTTTTTTAAACGCTGCTAGACCTTTGTATAGATGGCTAATAGATTGAGTACACATACTGCTACTATGCCCAAAATTATTGTCCAGGCAAAATGCAGATAAAAATTATTTTTTTTAAACGCTGGTGGAGCTTTGTATGGATGGCCTAATACAATCAGCACCACAGACTGCTACTATGCCCACAATTATTGTACAGGCAAGATGCAGATAGAAATTCTTTTTCTTTTGAACGCTGCTGGAGCTTTGTATAGATAGCCTAATAGAATGAGTACCACAGACTGCTACTGTGCCCACAATTATATTATAGGCAAGATGCAGCAAAAAATTATGAGTATTTCAACGCTGGTGGAGCTTTGCATAGATGGCCTAATACAATGAGTACCACACACTGCTACTATGCCCAAAATTATTGTCCAGGCAAGATGCAGCAAAAATTCTTTTTTTTTTTAAACTCTGGTGAAGCTTTGCATAGATGGCCTAATACCATGAGTACCACAGACTGCTACTATGCCCACAATTATTCTACAGGCAAGATGCAGCAAAAAATTATGAGTATTTCAATGCTGGTGGAGCTTTGTATAGATTTCCTAATACAATGAGTACCACAGACTGCTACTATGCCCACAATTATTCTACAGGCAAGATGCAGCAAAAAATTATGAGTATTTCAACGCTGGTGGAGCTTTGTATAGATGGCCTAATACAATGAGTACCACAGACTGCTACTATGCCCACAAATATATTACAGGTAAGATACAGCCAAAAATTGTGAGTATTTCTACGCTGATGGAGCTGGCAAAAAGTGATAGCAACTGATGCAACCTTGCCCTCAAAAGGGCTGCAATTACAAATAGTCACTACTCCCAAGTTGACCTATCTGTCTATATAGAGCACAGACCTGCCTGCTAAAAGTGCTAGGAACTGCTGTAACCTGGCCCTTAAAAGGGCTGCAATTACAAACTAATCCCTCCCTACTCCCTAAACCTTCCTGTCCAAAGGGTATGCCACACTAAACAACATCGCTAACGGGATCGCTAAAAAACTCACTATTTAGCGATCCCGTTAGCGATGTTGCAGTGTGCGGCATCTACCAGCGACGTGGCCCCTGCTGAGATCCTGCTGTGATCTCGCTCGTCGCTGACATCGCTCCGGACCCTATTTTATCGTCGGCGCCCCCGCTGGTAAGTATATATCGCTGAGTGTGGCACCTTTTCTTAGCGATTTAGCGGTACTTTTGTACCGCTAAAGTCATTAAGGAGATCGCTAACCGCGATAGCGTCCTTAACGACATCGCTAAGTTAAGCCGCTATCAGCGATATAGAAACAATCCCGCTAGCGATCGCATTAGTATGTGTCGTTATCGTGATCGCTAGCGGGATTGTTTAGTGTGGCAGTACCTTAACTGCAAATTCGCTTCACAGTCACTGTTACAATATAGCACTAACAGCAGCAGCAGTGCCGTCTAACACTGTGCTGCAGCAGTGAGAAAATGGTGGCGAGGGGGGAAATGGCTGGGTCTTATAGGGCAAGGACATGTGACATACACAGCCAATGACACATGCCCTTGCTTGTGTGAAAAAAAACCACTTCGCTCCGTGTGTGCGCTGCTGATAGGCTGACAGACTGCACCGCCCACTGGAAATGCGGGAAAGAGAAAAAAAATGGAGATCTTCATTATTTGTGCAGAGATCCATCCCATGCCCCTCCCCCGCCCCGCTGTACACTCAAACTGGGTATTAACAGTGATTCTCAGCATTACTGTGAAAAAAATCCAGTGACGATTTAGGTGCACGAACTGTTATCGAACATAACCTTGAACAGCCGGATTTTTTCAAAATCGTTCGGGTTCGTCGAACGGCTCGAACACCGCCCAAAACAGCTCGAATTTGAAATTGGCGAACAGTTCGCTTCGAACACCGCTCATCTCTAGTGATGAGCAGTGTCTGGTTTTCTCCACACATACCGCTTAGAATTGTCACCAAAAAGTTCTATGTTTGTCTCATCAGACCAGAGAATCTTATTTCTCATAGTCTGGGAGTCCTTCATGAGTTTTTTTAGCAAACTTTATATGGGCTTTCATATGTATTGCACTGAGGAGAGGCTTCAGTCGGACCACTCTGCCATAAAGGCTCAACTGGTGGAGGCTTGAAGTGATAGTTGACTTTGTGGAACTTTCTCCCATCTCCCTACTGCATCTGTGGAGCTCAGCCACAGTGATCTTGCGGTTCTTCTTTACCTCTCTCACCAAGGCTCTTCTGCCATGTTTGCGCAGATTGACTGGACGGCCAGGTCCAGGAAGACTTCTAGTGGTCCTAAACTTCTTCCATTTAAGGATTATAGAGGCTACTGTGCTCTTAGGAACCCTGAGTACTGAAGAAATTCTTTTGCAACCTTGGCCAGATGAGTGCCTTGCTATAATTCTGTCTCTGAGCTCCTTGGCCAGTTCCTTTGATCTCATGATTCTCATTTGGTCTGACATGCACTGTGAGCTGTGAGGTCATATGTAGACAGGTGTGTGCCTTTACAAATCAAGTCCTATCAGCTTAATTAAACACAGCTGCACTCTGATGAAAGAGTAGAACCATCCAAGGAGGATCACAAGGAAATGGACAGCATGTGACATAAATATGAGTATCTTAGCAAAGGGTCTGAATAGTTACGACTATGTGATATTACAGTTTTTCTTTATGAATAAATTTGCAAAAATGTCTATATTTCTGGTTTCATCAGTCAAGATGGGGTGCAAAGTGTACAATAATGAGAAAAAAATGAACTTTTTTGAATTTTTTTAGCAAATGGCTGCAATGAAACAAAGAGTGAACCCACTGTATTTAGACCTATAAGTAAAAGATTCATTCTAAACGTCAAGACTTATATTTTTGACCTAGAGAAATTGATCAATATAAAAACTGTTACTGGTAATCTTTTGATCGATACTGCATAATCATATTGTTTGGCCTCCTTTGCACTATACATAACATATGTGTATCACTTCAGTGAGGAGATTTCCTAGAGTGGACCCTCTGGGCCATGGTACCAAACCTCCCCTGAGTGAGCTGAACCTAGTGGAACCGAGCCCTACACAGGGACCTTCAGGTGCAAGCCCAGGGGACTCAAATACCACGACAGCCGATACCGAGAGGACAGCTCGTAGGGAACAAGAGTATGGAGGGAAACAACGTAGAACTGAAGGAGAATGAGGGTGCTGGGGATCTAGGAGTCCAGGCAATGGAAAGAGATAGTTCCTAGAGCTACTGGCGAGGTACTGAAGAGGAGGGAAAGGATCCGTGGACCACCAGAGACTCAAGCAGTGGGCAGCACTGTGGAGAGAACAAGGGCAAAGCAGGGTAAAGTGAATACTGAACTAGCACACAGTTAAGCACACTGGATGCCTGAGTTACTATCAGAGAATTAACGCAATAATCAGGTGCCTCCTCTAAGAGGAAGCAGTCTGATATACCCAGTACATTACCGCTATTGGCTGGACGGCGCTTCGAGCAAGGGCATGTCAGCTCCATAAGACACTTAGAGATGCGTGTGGCTGTGTTCTAAGCCATCCAGGGGGCATGCACGAGCACTGGGATCCCACAGCCAACTGTGAGACAGGAAGAGTCGCTGTGAAGCCTCCAACCAGCAGCACGGCAAGATGCCGGAGCAGAGTGAGTGGCGAAGGACCGAGCTGCAGCGGACGTAACAGCATGGTTTGTCGAACATATACTTAACCTTTATAGTAATACTGACAATACCTACCTATTCATACTTTTTTATTCTATCCTACCTTTGCCCTAGTTGTGTCCACATAATTAGTGAAATTAGGGACAAATAGGGAAACAGAAGGTCAGATGACTCGTGAGTGGGGGCTCCATTCACATGTAGGAATAGGGTGCCAAATTTCACGGACAGGAAGAAAGGTATATGTAACGGAAAGTTGACTATAGTAAAATATTGCCTCCCTCTGATTGGTTTTATCTTATCTATAAACCTGTGTCAAATGCTGTGTGACAACATTTTTGAAACATAAACATAAACTATCTTCTATATCACTTTAATCCTTTTATGCAGGTGGTAATTTTCTCATTGAGAAGTGAGTTAATAATTTTTCTAATAAAATACATTTTTAATGGGTTAATTATGTAAATTGTTGTGCCTATACCTTGATCTATAGCTAATTCTGTAAGCAGATCCTGGATGCTGGAACTTTTGTCCCTCACCCAGATGTCATCTGAGTGCATTCCAGTGGTTTGCATGGACTCAAGTGTGATTCAAATAATGGATCAAACTCAGGCATGCAGCGATTTTTTGCTAGCCATTCCGAATAAACAATCTGACATGTGCATATGTTAGGCATCGGGATTCTTCCACTGCGCGGGATATATCCCAGGCATTATCTGATGCTGTGGTCCCGCATTCAGGTCCAGCTGCTGCGATTGCGGCTCAGCACAGACGTCGGTTCCAGCGTCTTGCTCAGGCTTGTGGTATACGTTTGGTTACTGCCGGCTCTCCAGCCAAGTCTATGTTAACCAGTGATATGCACGTGCAGCCATGCGCTCTGGAGTCTAAGTCTAGAGATCACCTTACTGAGCCTGTCCGTGATGTGGCGTCTTCTCATTGGTAGTTGGACGTTAGCTACTCTGGTGAGATGGCAGTTCCAAGTTGGCCCTAAGGCGATGTCTCTGACTGGACATAAGTGTTTTTTTGGGAGCCTAGCCTATGAAAGGCTACCAGCGGTGCATGGTAGTGTAATTTATGTTTGGTGTGTGTGGTTGGATTCTCTACCATTGCATGTTTTCCAGTGTCTGTCTGTACTCAAAGACTCTACACATGGGCAGGCAGGAAACACACTTCTGCAGTGTCGTACCCATGGCTCCGTGCCTGAGTCTTTAGCCTGCTACATGTTTAGGGTACTGGTCAGCTACAGGTTCAGTAGTAACAGGACTGGGTAACTTGCCGCTTGTCTTTGCATCTGTTTCGTTCTTGTGTGTGGTTAGCACAGTTCAGTTACAGAGCAAGCTCAACTCATATGCTATATCTATCTATGAAGGCAACAGGGTATTGTATCTAGCATCGTAAGAGTTCGTTCTATTGGCTCAGCATCTGCTTCATTCGTGTGTGCGGTTAGCACAGTTTAGAGGAAGAGCTACCGCAACCCACGTGCTAACTTCCCTGTGACGTTAACAGAGTATAGTACTTAGCATACTTTGTACGTTCCTCTCTATGAAGTAGCAGAGCTTGGTACTCTTGGAACACTCGTTGTTTTGTTCCATCATCGTTCACACTAGCAGCAGGTTAGATCTCTGCACAGTGATCCCCGAATTGCGATCGCACTTTATTTTTATATTTTATTTAGTGCGATCGGCTAACCCTAACAGCATGTCTTCATAGTATAACATTAGTCAGAGTAGTACAATCAGTTATTTTGCTGGATTGCACTTGAACTGAATATACAGTAATCCACGCCTACACTTGCTGGTAGTCCCTTAATAGGGTAGTCCCCACATTTTTCCACTAAGGAGAACTTTTTCTTTACCCTGATAATGATGTAAGGGATTTTCCAAATTTAGCACGTTTCACTTATCTCAAGGATGTGTGATAACTTAGTAATCACTAACATTCAAACCACTGGAAAACCCACCAATCCTAGGAGCACTATTGACAAGATAGATGGTCCCTCATGCCATCCATAGCTAATTCCACTATTCACCATGTCTATGTCTATGTATCTGCCAAAGATAGTCAAGCTCCTCAAGTGTTTTACTGTTTGCCACTATCCTGTGAATTTGTACACTGGTCTATTAATACATTGGATTTTTTTTTACTTTAGAATAACTTTTTTAAAATGCATACTGCATGGATTTGGTTGAAATGTCTTATATATGGGATGTCATATTTGGATGTTTTTATATGTTCTTTTCTTAAATTGTACTGTACTAACTATACTTATATTGAAATTCTTTGGAGTGATGTAATTTCTTTATTGTATCTGCATGTGTCTTAGATGAAGGCTTAGTTCTAACCCTATTCAGAATTGACATAGGGCCCCATCACACATAGCGCCACACCAGCAATCCCGACAACGATATGAACTTGTCAGGATCGCTGGTGAGCTGCCAAACAGGCAGCTCTCAGCAGCGATCAGGACAGCGACTATGCGGGTAACAAGTGATGCATGTCTCTTAGTTACCCGCAATGTTCGTTAGATACCAAAGCACTGGTGCAGGGAGCTGGTAACCAAGGTACACATCGGGTTTCTAGGCGCTGAGCGGTGCCTAGAAACCCGATGTGTACCTTGGTTACCAGCTCGCTGATCGCTGGTCTCAAGCCTGCCACACGCAGCGATGCGTGTTGGCCAGCGGGAGACACTGTAACGGGTCAGGTAGGTGGAACCTCTGAGCTTTATTTATACAAGAAGGTTATACTTGTAAGAGAGCGGGTGGCGCCCAAGGAGACGGACAGGAAGTCACGGCAAGTGACGGGGCAGTCTCTGGTTATACGGGAAAGGATCACGGCAAGTGACCGGGGCAGTCTCTGGATTGACAGGCAGGTTGTCACGGCAAGTGACCGGGGCAGTCTCTGGATTGACAGGCAGGTTGTCACGGCAAGTGACCGGGGCAGTCTCTGGATAGACAGGCAGGTTGTCACGGCAAGTGACCGGGGCAGTCTCTGGATTGACAGGCAGGTTGTCACGGCAAGTGACCGGGGTAGTCTCTGGATAGACAGGCAGGTTGTCACGGCAAGTGACCGGGGCAGTCTCTGGATTGACAGGCAGGTTGTCACAGCAAGTAACCGGGGCAGTCTCTAGATGGACAGGTATATACGACCTGAGATGGTGAAGCCTCCCGGTAGGCTAGCAGGCAGATGGCGGATGGACACTCCCAAGTGAGCAGGCGAGAGTCTCTGGAACAGCCGGGGATCACCGCTTGTGACGTCCGAACCTCCGGGTAGGGCTGCAGTCAGATGGCAGATGATCGCTCCCAAGTGAGCAGGCAAGAGTCTCTGGAATAGCCGGGGATCACCGCTTGTGACGTCCGAACCTCCGGGTAGGGCTGCAGTCAGATGGCAGATGATCGCTCCCAAGTGAGCAGGCAAGAGTCTCTGGAATAGCCGTGGATCACCACTTGTGACGTCCGAACCTCCGGGTAGACTTGCGGACAGGTAGCATACAGCAAACGGGCAGGAAACAGGCAGGTAACTGGTAACGGGACCTGAGGGCTGAAGCAGAGTGAAACAGTGCAACAACAACATTGCCGGGCACCTCCATTAAGGAGGAAGCCCTTAATATAGGGTGGAGTCCTCCGGCATTGGCCGGGGACTTATTTGAAAAATGCGCGCGGCTCCTTTAATAGCGGGGGAGGGCGCGGGCGCGCGCCCTAAGTCCAGCAGCAGGGAAGGAGCGCGCGGCCCCAGCAGGGCGGAAGGAGGACGCTGAGGAAGGGTAAGGGGGGCGACGTCCCTGCCTGGCAGAGGACGCTGCTGCAGGGGAACAGCGTCCCTGCCTGGCAGAAGGCAGGGACGCCGACGCTACAGTACCCCCCCTCTAGGCCCCCCCTCTTTAGGCCAGAAAGAAATTTAGCTAGGATGAGAGGGGCATGGATATTCTCCCGAGGCTCCCACGTTCTCTCCTCAGGACCAAACCCCTTCCAATCCACCAAAAAATAAGTCTTTCTTCCTACCCTTTTGGTGGCCAGAATGTTCTCTACCTCAAATTCATCGTCAGCAGACACTGGAGCAGGAGGTGTACCTGTAGACTTGAAAAAAGAGTTAAGTACCACCGGTTTGAGGAGAGATACATGGAAAGAGTTAGGAATGCGCAAATTGGCCGGGAGTTTCAATTTATAGGACACCGGATTGATCTGACTGATGATCTCAAAGGGACCGATGAACCGAGGGCCTAACTTGTAGGAAGGAATCTTGAGCCGGACATACTTGGACAAAGCCAGACCTTATCCCCAGGACGGAATTGAGGAGGATCCAGACGTCTTTTGTCAGCATGTCTCTTCATACGCTCGGATGACTGAATGAGTGCGGATCGGGTACTCTCCCATATGGAGGAAAATTCTCTAACCAGAGATTCCGCAGCTGGATTGTCCACAGAGATGGTGACAGGAACAGGGATCCGAGGGTGCTGACCGAAGATTACAAAAAACGGAGACTTGGAGGAAGATTCGCTCTCGTGATTATTGTAAGAGAATTCGGCCCAAGGCAGGAGCTCCACCCAGTCAGAATGGTGGGCATTAACGAAGTGCCGGAGATAACTGGTCAGATTCTGATTGATTCGCTCAACTTGTCCATTGGACTGCGGGTGGTAAGCGGAGGAGAAATCCAAGGTGACGTCTAGCAACTTACAAGTGGCTCTCCAGAAACGTGAGGTGAACTGTACCCCACGATCCGACACAATGTGACGAGGCAGACCATGGAGACGGAAGATGTGGCGGATAAAGTCTTTAGCCAACTCGGGTGCAGACGGAAGACCTGGCAGAGGAATGAAGTGAGCCATCTTGGAAAAGCGGTCAGCGACCACCCAAATGACCGTACAACCGGCAGAAACGGGCAGATCTGTTATGAAGTCCATGGCTATATGCTGCCAGGGGGCAGCGGGTACAGGAAGCGGAAGAAGACGGCCGGCAGGCAGGTGTCTCGGAACTTTGTTGCGGGCACAGGAGACACAGGCAGATACAAAGTCTATTACGTCCTTGTGCAGGGTAGGCCACCAATAATGCCGGGTTATGAGTTGGAGGGTCTTTTTCTGACCAGCGTGGCCAGCTAGTTTAGACGAATGACCCCAGTGTAGGATTCTCTTCCGGTCGGTTACTGATACGAACGTCTTACCAGGAGGGAGACGATTTAGACTCACGGGAGCCACCCGCATCACTCTGGCGGGATCGATGATATGTTTAGGTTCTTCCTCGAGATCTGACACCAGGAAAGACCGGGACAAGGCATCAGCCTTGACGTTCTTGTCAGCCGGGCGAAAATGCAAGAGAAAATCGAAGCGGGCAAAAAACAAGGACCACCGGGCTTGGCGAGGGTTAAGTCTCTGAGCATGCTGGAGGTAAGCCAGATTCTTGTGGTCCGTGTAAATGATTACCGGATGAAGAGCCCCCTCGAGTAGGTAACGCCACTCCTCCAATGCCAACTTGATGGCCAATAACTCTCGGTCTCCTATGGAGTAGTTGCGCTCGGAGGAGGAGAAGAGTTTGGAGAAGAAGCCGCAGGATACCATCCTCCCGGATGAAGATTTTTGAGTGAGTACCGCTCCGGCTCCAGAGGAGGAAGCGTCCACCTCCAGGAAGAACTGCTTGTTGCCGTCCGGGCGATGCAGCACTGGAGCGGAAGAGAAGGCCTGTTTTAAGGAAAGAAAGGCCTCCTCTGCTTCGGGCGTCCACTGTTTGGGGTTAGCATCCTTGCGGGTGAGCGCGGAGATTGGAGCAGTCCTGGAAGAGAAGTGCGGTATGAAGAGGCGGTAATAGTTGGCGAATCCCAGGAACCGCTGAATGGCCTTCAACCCCTCCGGTCGAGGCCACTTCTCGATGGCAGACAGTTTCTCCGGATCCATTCGTAGGCCTGTCTGAGAAATGATGTAGCCCAAAAATGGAAGCGAGGTCTGCTCAAAGAGGCACTTCTCATATTTGGCGAAGAGGTGATTCTGCCTGAGCCTGAGCAGAACCTGACGAACATCCCTCCGGTGAGACTGGAGGTCCGGAGAGAAGACCAAGATATCGTCTAGGTACACCACAACGCAAGAGTAGAGGAGGTCCCGAAAGATGTCATTGACCAACTCCTGAAAGACTGCTGGAGCATTACAGAGACCAAAGGGCATCACCAAATACTCGTAGTGGCCGTCCCGGGTGTTGAATGCCGTCTTCCATTCATCTCCCCGACGGATACGAACCAGGTTGTATGCCCCACGAAGATCCAGTTTGGTGAAGATTCTCGCCCCTCTAAGTCGATCAAACAATTCTGGAATGAGCGGAAGAGGGTACTTATTCTTCACCGTGATCAAATTTAAGCCTCTGTAGTCAATACAGGGACGGAGAGATCCGTCTTTCTTTTTTACGAAGAAGAAACCTGCTCCCGCTGGGGAGGTAGATTTCCGGATGAATCCTTTGGCCAAGTTCTCCTCGATATATTCGGACATCGACCTGGTCTCAGCAGCGGACAATGGGTAAATACGCCCACGGGAAGGCGTAGTACCAGGTAGCAGGTCGATCGGGCAATCATACGGTCTGTGTGGGGGTAATGTCTCTGCTTCCTTTTTATTAAAGACATCAGCGAAAGACCAATATGGAATCGGGAGTCCTGGTAGATTAGCAGGTGTAGGAGAAGGACGGACAGGATGAACAGGCACCAGACACGTTTGATGACAGTCCTGTCCCCAGCGAAGAATCTCTCCAGTCTGCCAGTCGAGCACGGGTGCATGCTTTTGGAGCCAAGGCAGACCTAGTAAGAAAGCGTGAGAGAGTCCAGGTAGAACATGAAATGAGATACTCTCAGAATGTAACATTCCCACCTGTAGGGTTATAGCCTCGGTGATAAGCTGGATGGGACGTGGTAGAAGACCCCCATCTACAGCAGCAACAGATACTGGTTCAAGCAGAGGTTTGGTGGGAATGCGATATTTCTCTACCAGAGCCTGTGAAACGAGATTCCCAGCTGCTCCAGAATCAAGTTGGGCTAGTTCGAAGTAACGGTTTCACCGAGGAGAATTGAGACAGACAGCAGCAGAGATGAAGAGGATTTATTCTTGTCTAGGTGGACCTCTCCGAGTGAACCTAGACACAGGCGTTTCCCGACCTCTCTGGGCAGGTACGGATCCGGTGCTCCTTACTGCCACAGTAGAAGCAACTCCCCTCAGCACGGCGTGAGTCCTGACGGGCTTTGACCATCTTGGTCTGGTCGACCTGCATGGGCTCTGCCAGGGGCACTTGAGGAGATACGGAAGGAGTTACAGGTCTCTGAAATGAAGGAGCTAGGCGAGGAAACCTTCTCTCACGGGTGACCTCTTTGGCTCGCTCCTGGAACCGTAGATCAATTCGATTGGCCAGAGTTATTAGGTCATCGAGAGAGGTTGGAATGTCCCGACCGGCAAGTTCATCATTAATGCGGCCGGACAGGCCCTCCCAGAAGACAGCTATCAGAGCGTCATTATCCCAAGCCAACTCTGAGGCAAGGGTACGAAACCTTATGGCATATTGACCCACGGTGAGACTCTCCTGACGAAGACGCAGCAGAGATGATGCAGAGGAGGTCTTCCGTCCGGGTTCATCGAATACCTTCCGGAAGGCTAAGAGAAAAGCAGACAGGTTAGACACCAGAGGATCTTCTCTTTCCCAAAGAGGATTTAGCCAGGCCAGGGCCTCTCCGGTGAGATGTGACATGATGAAGGCAATTTTGGCCCGGTCAGAGTTAAACTGGTGTGCCAGGAGTTCAAAATGCAGGGTACATTGGTTGATGAAACCCCGAGCCAGAGCAGGGTCGCCTCCAAACCGAGGAGGAGCTGAAAGTCGAAGTCCTGGAATAGAAACCACGGAGTTGGTAAGCAGCGGAACTGCCGGATTGTGAGTCATGGTGCTCGCGGTGGTTGTCGGGGAAGTATTCAGAGTGTCCAGGCGGGAATTAACACACCGCAGATGACCCAGGATGGACTCCTGTTGAGACCTCTGACGAGACAGTTCATGACACAGGTCAGATAGCGAAGGGGTTTGGGTGCCACTGGGTTCCATGGCCCGAGCAAACTGTAACGGGTCAGGTAGGTGGAACCTCTGAGCTTTATTTATACAAGAAGGTTATACTTGTAAGAGAGCGGGTGGCGCCCAGGGAGACGGACAGGAAGTCACGGCAAGTGACGGGGCAGTCTCTGGTTATACGGGAAAGGATCACGGCAAGTGACCGGGGCAGTCTCTGGATTGACAGGCAGGTTGTCACGGCAAGTGACCGGGGCAGTCTCTGGATTGACAGGCAGGTTGTCACGGCAAGTGACCGGGGCAGTCTCTGGATAGACAGGCAGGTTGTCACGGCAAGTGACCGGGGCAGTCTCTGGATTGACAGGCAGGTTGTCACGGCAAGTGACCGGGGTAGTCTCTGGATAGACAGGCAGGTTGTCACGGCAAGTGACCGGGGCAGTCTCTAGATGGACAGGTATATACGACCTGAGATGGTGAAGCCTCCCGGTAGGCTAGCAGGCAGATGGCGGATGGACACTCCCAAGTGAGCAGGCGAGAGTCTCTGGAATAGCCGGCGATCACCGCTTGTGACGTCCGAACCTCCGGGTAGGGCTGCAGTCAGATGGCAGATGATCGCTCCCAAGTGAGCAGGCAAGAGTCTCTGGAATAGCCGGGGATCACCGCTTGTGACGTCCGAACCTCCGGGTAGGGCTGCAGTCAGATGGCAGATGATCGCTCCCAAGTGAGCAGGCAAGAGTCTCTGGAATAGCCGTGGATCACCACTTGTGACGTCCGAACCTCCGGGTAGACTTGCGGACAGGTAGCATACAGCAAACGGGCAGGAAACAGGCAGGTAACTGGTAACGGGACCTGAGGGCTGAAGCAGAGTGAAACAGTGCAACAACAACATTGCTCGGGCACCTCCATTAAGGAGGAAGCCCTTAATATAGGGTGGAGTCCTCCGGCATTGGCCGGGGACTTATTTGAAAAATGCGTGCGGCTCTTTAAGAGCGGGGGAGGGCGCGGGCGCGCGCCCTAAGTCCAGCAGCAGGGAAGGAGCGCGCGGCCCCAGCAGGGCGGAAGGAGGACGCTGAGGAAGGGTAAGGGGGGCGACGTCCCTGCCTGGCAGAGGACGCTGCTGCAGGGGAACAGCGTCCCTGCCTGGCAGAAGGCAGGGACGCCGACGCTACAGACCATCGATCAAAAAAATGTCCAGGACATTTAGAGACGATCAGCGATACCCAGCAGGGGGACTGATCGTCGCTGCGTGTCACACACAGCTATATCACTGGGGAGATCGCTGTTGCGTCACAAAACTTGTGACTCAGCAGCGATCTCGCTATGTGAGACGGGGGCTATAGTACTTCCACTTCGTATGTAGTGGATACTTTTCTAGTGAAGTTATATGACCACAGGAGCTGGAAATAATGCATTGTTTACTAATCTGAAATGAACTTTTTAATCACTAAGAACCAAAGAACAAACATTAGTAAAAAGCAAATCAGTAGAATCTAGCTGAGAAAAGCACAAGCTTGGGCACAATTTCCCCTCCGGCTATTCCAGAGACCAATCTTTCAGAGTTTACAGATAACACGCAAATACAAAACAGCAATGAATAAGCTTGAGGATAGGATTGTCTAATACATTTTCCCAGATTGCAGGTGTTCTATTTTATTACAAGCAGAATGAGCTGTAATTACTTCCTTTGCTTTGAGATACATGTGATTTGTAATGGTATTCTGGTATACGTCCTTGTGTTCAATTTATTAAAAAGGCACTTGTAATGAGTTGTAACTAGTGTTGAGCGATACGATACTGCAAATATCGGGTATCAGCCGATATTAGCTGTATCGGGCTTTCGATTCCGAGTACCGATATTTTCGTCATATCGGATACCGGAATCGGATTTGTCACTGTCACTGTGAGTGTCCGGCGGTCGGGTCTGTCAGGAGTCAGCGGCACTTACCTGGCAGAAGATCTCCGGCGGTCACGTCCTGGACTGCTTGATGGCCGCCATTATCTTCTCCCTGGCGGTCACATGCAGTTTTTCGCGATAACTGCAGTGACTGCAGGGTAATCCCGGCCGTAAAGCAGTCCGATGACGTCACCGCCGGGGAAGCAGGTAATCAGCTGTGCTGCGCCGGGATGACAGGCTCTGCCTGTCATTCTGATGTAGCAGAGCTGGATCGTCGTGGGACACTCGTTACTATGGACTGCGTCGGACAGGTGGTATACTGCTGTTTTTTTTTTTCATTTTTTTACAGGAGATCGATGGCGTCGCAGGATGAGACTGTAATAAAAGTAATGAAAACTGTGTTGTGTTTTTTATTAAATTAAAAAATTTTTTATGAACATTCACCCGTCCGGGTACATCAACAATTTAACTATTTACATACAGGGACCCTGTCCAGGTTATTTATAATTCTTTGGCAGGGGTGTTCCAGGTACCACCTGGTACTCTTCTGATGCTTGCCAAACATCCGAGACACCAAGGACCACCAGAACCTGATGACGTCGTGTGGCCTGTACAGTCAAGTCGTGACCCGCTATCTGGGTCTGTGTGGCCACCTCTTTCATCTCCCTCCGGGTCTGGACCCTATGTCCCGGACTGAACGAACCCCAGGGGGCCTAACAGGCGCCGGGTACGGGCCAGCTATACTTATCATGTCCATAGCTGGGGCTGCTGAGGAGACCACTGAGGGAGGCTTGGGAGATTTACGGCGTGGGGTGGGCACTTGTGCAGAGGCCTGGATGTGGGAGGCTGAAGGCTCCGAGGGTCTCACAGGTTCCTGACACTCTGGGGAGTAGGGGTCGCACCTGGTAACATTTAGGGCGTACCATCCATTGTAACCCCAGTGTCGGGTGTAAGTCACCAAGTCTCCTGGCAACAGGTCCCTCCCCGGGTGTCCTTCTGGGAGGTGAGTCTCCACGTCCCGCCGGGTCACAAACACTTCTAAATAAAGTCCAGGCTCCTGGATGAAGCCCCAACCACCTTTCAATTTAAAGCTCCGTACTGCACCCTTACGCCGCGGCTCCCACAGGGTTCCTTTATCTTTTCTCATCCAGTCCTTATCTGCCCGGTCCTTCTCGATGTGACGTTGGCGAAGCTTCTGGGATTCGCGCTGCTCCCTTTGTCGCTCTGCTTCCCGCTCCCAACGTCTCCACTCTTCCTCCTGACGCCGGTTGTAATTCTCCTCCACCAGCATCTCCATGTCTCCACCATCAAACTGCAGCTTACGATGTCCGGTTTGCGGTAGCTCTCCTGGCGCCCCCAGTCCTGGCGGCGCTCACCTGCGGAGGAAGCAGCCGGCTCTGGAACAGATGACAGTCGGGGCTCCGGTACAGACAGGTAGACCTCTGGTGCCTGCGCGGCCTCCTCCATGAGGACGGGTGTCGCTTCTTCTGTCTCAGCGACGGGGGCAGACAGCGGGATCTGGGGTGCTGCCGGTGCAGAGTTTTTTGCAGGAACGGGTGCCTCCACTGCGACAACGTCAACCGGATCACATTGGAAGGGCTGGGATGCCCGCACGGACTCCTCTACTAGAACGGGTGCCTCACCTTCCGGTACAGACACTTCAGGTAAGAGGGATTGGCGCCGCTCCAAGTTTAGTTTTAGGGCATGCCAGCTGGCTTCCATCCTGGCGACCTCCTCCCGGTGCCGGGCCAGGCCTCTTAGGGTATCCTCCGCTTCTTGCAGTGTAGGAGGGTTTCCAGGCCGGGTGCCCAACGGTGGTTCCGTGGCGATCGGGTCGCTTCCGTGGGGGGAGAGCTCTGACTGCTACATCCCTTCACACTTCTGCTCGTGTCCATTAGCCATCTCTGCCAAGTCACATGTGTCATTAACATCTGGAGAGGGCCCCTCTTTTGTAGTGAGGCGGGACCTTCGTGTTAGTTTCCGCACACTGAGGAGGATGAGGAGGCGGAACTGAAGAGCTGTGGGGCACGATCTTACATTGCAGTACCATTTAGAGTGGTCGGCCATCGTTTTTGCGCCACTGAGTGAGTGTACACCCACGAAGAGCACGCCCTTCTTCTTCACCAGTGCCTCGTCGTGACGCAGATATGGCGGAAAAATGGCAAATACATTCTCTGATGATTTTAGCAATTCTCAAGCACAAAACCAGTTCAATTCAGGCACACAGGTCTTGCTTATAGCGAGCTACAGAATCCTGTTTGTGACGCCCAAGTTGAGTCGCACAGAGCCAGAGGTTTTGGGGGTACTCGGCACCGAGCCCGTCGACTTCTATGGGGTATGTCACGGCTTTACCCGGCAATTGAATCAGAGTCTATTTTACTATGTAGAAGTGTATAAACTATAAATATATGTATATATATATGTCACAATGACATGTTATATATATATATTATATATATTATATATATATATATATATATGTATTTATGTGTGTATATTTTGTGTTTACAACGAAAGAAAGGGTTTTTTTTGTTGCGATATTTTGTTCCCATAGACTTACATGGGACTTCCGGTATCGGAATCGGATATCGACGATATTTAGTGATATCGGCGATACCATTCCGATACGATATTTTTAGATATCGAGCAGTATCGCTCAACACTAGTTGTAACTCTATTTTTTTCATTAACTTTATCTTTTATGTCACATTGCTGTAGAAAACAGAGGTGGAAAGTTGCTAAATGCTCATAATCAATATCATTATGATCAACATATATTAATAAAATTCCGTAAAAGAATGTAAAACCATGATTTGTAAGCAGATTGTAAAGAAACGTAAATGTTCCATATACTTCATAAGAATTTTGGAGAATGTCTTAGGAAAACATTTATTGATCTCCATTTTATCAACTAAAAATCACATGTTTGTACTACCCAATCTTTTTCCTGAAATTAATTCAACTATTAATGATAATATCAAATCAAAGTACATGATTACATTATTCAAAATACAGAAATAATGTTACATATTCCAAATTCAGAAAATGGCAAAACAAACAGAAAAGGTGTTGCCAGTGTGCTACCATTTTTATGGTGGTGGTATTCTAATTTTGAGCTGTTTACAAAGGTAAATCTATGAGTGGCAAAGTATTTCATAGCCTCGTTACTGCAGAGTTACCGGTTGGCACAGATGTCTCAAAGAACAAAAATTGACACTTAATCATAGAATCATAGAATGGTAAAGTTGGAAGGGACCTCCTGGGTCATCTGGTCCAACCCGCTGCTCAAAGCAGGATTCACTAAATCATCCCAGACAGATGTCTGTCCAGCCTTTTTTTGAAGACTTCCATTGCAGGAGAACTCACCACCTCTCGTGGCAGCCTGTTCCACTCATTGATCACTCTAACTGTCAAAAAATTTTTCTAATATCTAATTTGTGTCTCCTCCCATTCACTTTTACTGGGATAAGCATTTTCTTTTTAAATTGAATTTGCCAGGATTAATTTATTTTACAAAAAAATTAATTAGCAGTAGAGATGAGCGACTTTGCCTCCGGGAGGGTCAAGTCGGGTTTCGGACCATCCGACATTACCAAAAGTTGAGTCGAACGAAATCGGCCGACTAACTACGGGCAAAAGTCGGAGTTTCGACAAAAAGCGAAACCCGACCCCAATGCAAGTCAATGGGGAATAAAAGTCACCAGTGAGTGGAGGACAGTAAACACACCTACATTGCCCATTTCAATGCCAACGACATCAATTCTTATTCCTTAAGCTTGGCAACCTTAATTTGTTTATAATAATAGTAACACATTGAAAACTGGGGGTTATTTGGCTAAAGTTTGGGGGGGGAGCAGGGCTGGCTCCAGGTTTTCGTGGGCCCCGGGCGAAAGAGTCTCAGTGGGCCCCTTTAACACGTACCACAATTCATGATGCTCCGATAAGGCAGAGAAATATAGGTATAGTACAATGCCAAAAACTTCACTTCTTACATTACATGAGTGATATCTATTGTAAATTCTATAATAGCTCAAAAGCTGGACAGTATTGTCCTCCATACAGTATTATGGGCACCACATAGTGCGCCATACAGAATGGGCTTCATATAATGCTCCATACAGAATAGGTCCCATATGTGCTCCATATGATGATCTGTATATAAAGGGCCCTATATGATGCCCCATAAATAATGAACCCAATATGATGCTCTAGTATAAGATGGGCCCCATATATTATGCTCCAGTGTATGATGAGCCCCATATAATGCTCCATATATAATGGGCTCCATGTGATGCTCCATATATAATGTGGCCCATATGATGCGCCATATATAATGGGCCCCATATGATGCTCCAGTATATGATGGGCCCTGTGGATTATGCTCCAGTGTATAATGGGCCTATATGATGCTCCATATATAATGGGCCACATATGATGCTCCAGTGTATAATGGGCCCTGTATATGATGCTCCAGTGTATGATGGGCCCCAATTATAATGTTCCAGTGTATGATGTGCCCCATATATAATGCTCCAGTGTATAATGGGCCATATCTATGATGCTCAAGTGTATGCTGGGCCTCATATATAATTCTCCAGTGTATAACGCTCCCCATATATTGCTCACAACATTAAAAAAAATGAAATACCTCTCCTCGCTGGGCACTGCTCTACTCTGGACTCCTCAGCGTTGCCATCTTCCAGCTCTCTGCACTGTGACTGTTCAGGCAGAGGGCGCACAGACGTGACTTCATCGTGCTCTCTGACCTGAATGTCACTGTCAGGAAACGCGGAAGACGTCACAGCGGTGGAGCAGTTAGAGGTAAGTATTGCAAGTGCTGCGGCCCTGAGCAAGCAGGGGGGGCCCACTCGTGGGCGCCGGCACTGGCACAGGGCCCCTCATATTCTCTGACGGCGAGTGGGCCCCACTTGCCCGAGAGTGCCAGGTGCTGATGCCGGCCCTAGGGCACGGTACAGCCCAGTTAAGGAGGTGGAAAAACAGGCACATATTGAGGTGTAGGCTGGACGTTCAGCTGCTGCAAATGGAGGAATCGGAGAAGTCGGAGGAAGAGGAGGACAAAGCGAGTCATTTTGCTTTCAACCTATGTGTCATCAGGGGAAGGAGGTACAAAATCCTTTGAAACCCAGGCATGGTTCATTTTAATGAACCTATATTTTGGGTCGACAGCGGGGTTCTTCTTTCTGTCAGGATTGATCCAGCAGCACTGAAGATTCTTTCTGATAGCACACTACCAGCAGGGCAAGCGAGCTCCTGTAAAGGCATATTGTGCCAATTTAGGCCAGGTGTCCAGTTTACAGGCCCAGTAGTCAAAGGGGAATGAACTGTGAGGGAGAACATCGATAGGGAAGGAGAGGTAATTTTGAACCATAGTTAACAACTGCTGTCTCCTGTCTGTTGCAATCGATTTAGTATTACCACTCGTGTGAGCGGTACTCAAGAAATCAGTCCATAAGATGGTCATAAACCCCTGTCTCCAACGCCACTTCAGCTGTGTGCACCACGAACACCTCTTCCATGTTTCCCAGTACGGCTCATGGTAGAACCACAAATGATTTACCAGGGTTGCTTGTTTGTTCGCCAATATTAGCTCTAGGTTCTCCCATGGCACGATGTTATGTAATTTGCCTTAATAGCGTGGATCGATGATGCTGGCCAACTAGTGGTCGTCATCCTTCAAAATTTTTGCAATGCAAGGGTCCCTTTTTAGGATCCAAAAGACATAATCACACATGTGGGCAAATGTTCCAGGTGTCAATGATGCACTGCCAGTGGTGTGTGGAGGAGCACTTTCTGCCAAATCCACATCCCTCCAGTCATGCACAAACCCTGTACCTGACCTTGGCAAGCCCAACATTTTCTCTTGCCCCCTGAGAAGCATCCTCCTTCCCAAAATAATCATCCCCCTCTTCCTCCTCCTCTTCCTCTTCTTCCTCCACCTCGTCCAGGAAAGTTCCCTGAGCAGACAATGACTGACTGTCATCAATGCTTCCCTCCTCCTTCTCCACTGCAGACACCTGATCCTTAATGTGCGTCAAAGTTTGCATGAGCAGACGCATAAGTGGGATGCTCATGCTTATGATAGCGTCATCTGCGCTTACCAGCTGTGTGCATTCCTCAAAACACTGAAGGACTTTTCAGATGTCTTTCAGCTTTGACCACTGCACACCCGACAACTCGATGTCTGCCCTAAAACTGCCTGCCCGTGTATCCTCCCACAAATGCATTACAGCCTGCCTCTGTTTGCACAGCCTCTCAATCATGTGCATGGTGGAGTTCCACCTTGTTGCAACGTCTTTGATTAGGAGGTGCT
The DNA here is from genome assembly GCA_033576555.1 of Oophaga sylvatica. Lineage (NCBI taxonomy): Eukaryota > Metazoa > Chordata > Amphibia > Anura > Dendrobatidae > Oophaga > Oophaga sylvatica. The sequence goes on from JARQOD010000003.1 coordinate 464,193,583, forward strand.
TGGGGAGGTGGAGCAATCGCTGCAGCCTCTGCATACGACTGGAGTCTACGGGCGAGCGACGGATGTGCACGCACAGTCTTCGCACCTTATGGAGCAGGGCTGGTAACTCCGGATAATTATTTATGAAGCACTGCACCACCAGGTTCAAGGTGTGAGCCAGGCAAGGTATGTGTCTGAGTTTTGCCAGGGCTATGGCCACCACAAAATTACGGCCATTATCACTGACTACCTAGCCTGACTCAAGATGTAGACTACCCAGCCATGACTCAGTTTCTCGCTGCAAGTGATCGGCCAGTACCTCCATGGTGTGTCTGTTGTCGCCCAAAGACATCATCTTTAAAACAGCCTGCTGACGCTTACCACTAGCTGTTCGATAGTGTGACACCTCGTGTGCAACACTGGCAGCTGCGGATGGAGTGCTCGTGCGAATGCGCTCTGTTTATGAGCATTCGCTTCAGGAGGAGGGTCGAACACCTACAGCCAACTGTTGCCTAAACTGTGGGCTAGGAAGCACTGTCCCACCGACGCTATCTACTGTGGACCCTGCATCCACCACATTCACCCAGTGCGCAGTGATGGACATGTAACGGCCTGGTCATGCTTACTGGCCCATACATCTGTTGTGAGGTGTACCTTTCCACTCACTGATTGTTTGAGTGCATGGACAATGTGGTCTTTCACATGCAGGTGGAAGGCAGGGATGGCTTTTCTAGAAGAGTAGTGCCGACTGGGTAGGTTATAGCGTGGGACAGCGTAGGCCATGAGCTCTTGGAACGCTGCGCTTTCAACTAAACGGAAGGGCATCATCTCTAATGAATTCAGTTTGGCAATGTAGGCGTTCACAGCCAGTGAGGTTTTGTAGTCTGTCCACGCTTGCAAGTGCATGGTGTTTACATGTCTAAGCATGCAACTGGTATTCAAATTTCGGAGATTTTTCCCTTGGCTAAAGGTCCTTCCGCACTTTTTACAGATAACTAGGGTTGAGCATTCCGATACTGCAAATATCGGGTATCGGCCGATATTGGCTGTATCGGAATTCCGATTCCGAGTACCGATATTTTCGTCATATCGGATACCGGAATCGGAATTGTCACTGTCACTGTCAGTGTCCGTCGGTCGGGTCTGTCAGGAGTCAGCGGCACTTACCCGGCAGAAGATCTCCGGCGGTCACATCCCGGACTGCTTCATGGCCGCCATCCTCTTCTCCCCGGCGGTCACATGCAGTTTCTCGCGATAACTGCAGTGACTGCTGGGTAATCACGGCCGTAAAGCAGTCAGTCCGATGACGTCACCGCCGGGGAAGCTGGTAAGCAGCTGTGCTGCGCCGGGATGACAGGCTCTGCCTGTCATTCCGATGTAGCAGAGCTTGATCGTCGTGGGACTGTCGTTATGGACTGCGTCGGACAGGTGGTATACTGTTGGTTTTTTTTATTTTTTTACAGGAGATCGATTGCGTCGCAGGAATGAGAGAGTAATAAAAAAATGAAAACTGTGTTGTCTCTTTTATTTCATTAAAAGACTTTTTTCTTGCTGTGTCTTTTTTTTACACATTTAAAAACTTTGGGATTAATAATGGATCGGTGTCTTATTGACACCTCTCCATTATTAACCGGGCTTATTGTCACCGTGCAATCAACGGTGACATTAACCCCTTATTACCCCGCTTGCCACTGCTACAGGGCAAGTGGGAAGAGCCGGGTAAAGTGCCACAATTGGCACATCTTTTGATGCGCCAAATGTGGGGCTGCTGTAGCCTGGTATTATCAGGCTGTTGAGGGCCAAAATCCATGGGCCTTGACAGTCTTTTAATACCAGGCCGCAGCAGTCTGCATTTTACTTGGCTGGTTAACAAAAATAGGGGGACCCCTACGCCGTTTTTTTTTCGAGGGGATCCCCTATTTTTGTTAACCAGCCAAGCTAAGCAGACTGCTGTGGCCTGGTATTATCAGGCTTGCAAGGTCCATGGATATTGGATCCTTACCAGCCTGAAAAACCAGGCCTCAGCGGTCTGCTTCATCTGGCTGGTTAACAAAAATAGGGGGGACCCCACGCCAATTTTTTTCGAGGGGATCCCCTATTTTTGTTAATCAGCCAAGATATGCAGACTGCTGTGGCCTGGTATTATCAGGCTGGCAAGGTCCATGGATCTTGGCTCCTTAACAGCCTGAAAATCCAGGCCTCAGCGGTCTGCTTCATCTGGCTGGTTAACAAAAATAGGGGGGACCCCACGCCATTTTTTTTTCGAAGGGAACCCTATTTTTGTTAATCAGTTCCCTCTGACGTCACTGATGGTGTCCCTGGCTGACCTGAAGTGAAAGTGGAAAGCAATCAATTAAGCTTTCCACTTCCTCTCCTGTCAGCCAGGAGAGGAGCTCATTCATTTGGGGGTTTACTGTGAGGCTGCAGCATTAGCTGCGGTCCCTGCAGTAAACATTAACCCTTTCTGAAGGATTACACCGTGGGACCTGACTGTGCATCGGATTGGTAAGAATAATTTTGCTTTATTATTTTATTTTTATTACAGGAAATGGTTTTAGCAGGTAAATAAAATATGGTCAAAAACTGTGTGATTATTTCATTAAACTTCTTTTTTATTAAAGTGTGTGTGTTTGATTTTTCTTTCATACAATAGGATTAATAATTGATAGTTGTCTAATTGACAGCTCTCAATTATTAACCTGGCTTAAAGTGACCTTTCAATTGCAAGGTCATTTTAACCCCATATTAACCCATTCGCCACCGCTACAGGGCAATGGGAATAGACGGGCAAAGTGCCAGAAAGGGCAAATCTAATTAGAGATTTGCCCTTTCTGGGGTGTCTGGGGGCAGATGTTAAGTAGCCGGGGGGGGGCAAAAAAATGGTCCCTCTCTGGGCTATTATTATCTGCCCCCACTCACTGGCTTTGTCTGTCTGGTTGCGAAAATAGGGCGGGAGCCCACGCATTTTTTTTCAGCAATTTTACACCTCATATATATATATACATGTCATTGAATTTGTGACACATATATATATATATTTATATTTATAGTTCATACACTTCTACATAGTATAATAGCCGCTAATTCAATTGCCGGCTTTTGTGAAAATGCAGAACCCGACATGAAATGACACTTGGTGTACATAGGGTTAACCATGTATTTTCATGTAGTTTGATATCTGATTTGCACAAACAATTACATGAGTGGCTGTGTGCAAAATTTCACACCTGTAGGGGTTAATTAAAGGTGTAAATTCGTAGCAAAAAAGTCCGTTTTTTTTACAACGAATTTACACCTTTAATTAACCCCTACAGGTGTGAAATTTTGCACACATAGACTGATGTAATTGTTTGTGCAAATCAGATAGCAAAGGACATTAAAAGACATGGTTAACCCTATGTACACCAAGTGTCATTTCATGTCGGGTGCTTCTGTCTTTTCACAGATGCCGGCTTTACCCGGCAATTGAATCAGAGGATATTTTACTATGTAGAAGTGTATAAACTATACATATATGTATATATATATGTCACAATGACATGTATATATATATATAATATGTATTCTATGTGTGTATATTTAGTGTTTACAAGGAAAGAAAGAGGTTTTTTTAGTTGCGATATTTTGTTCCCATAGACTTACATGGGACTTCCGGTATCGGTATCGGGTATCGCCGATATTTTAGTGATATCGGCGATACCATTCCGATTCCGATACTTTTGGATATCGGAAAGTATCGCTCAACTCTACAGATAACCTTTGCCTCATCAATAGGATTTTGGTCAAAAAAGTGCCACATTGCACTCCTCCTCTTCTGAGCTATTGCCAGCGGCACCCTCTTCCCCCAAAGGATCCCAATTCGGGTCAACAACTTGGTCATCCATCACCTCCTCTTCAATTTCATCTGCACCTTCATCTGTGTCACCATGTAAGGTGGTATAGTATGTGGGAAGGGGCACCTGAGTTTCATCAGGGTCACATTCTGGCTCAGTAGACTGCGAGGGCAATGTAGTGCTCTTGGTGAATGTACCAGCAGAATCATATAGCAGTGGCTGTGCCTCAGTGTACTCCATGTCAGATTCATCTTGGACTGGGGAATTCAGGATTTGACTTGATAAGTTAGGCATGGTATGTGAAAAGAGCTCCTTGGAGTAATCTGAAGTGTGGCCTGCCGCATCCTTCACTTTTGAGAGCAGCTGCTAAAAAGCCATTACAAACCAGCAAACAGATATTTGAAGCTGCTGATGCCTCTGGAGTCCCTTGAACCTCAAGGTGTAGGATCCTTCAAAGGCTTGCTGTAGTGCCTTAACCTACTATTCGGCCACCCCTAAACAGTGCTCACAAGCAGAAATGGTTGCATTGGGCCCAGACATACCTGAAGACTAATTTTCAAACAGTCTTGTTTACTGATGAGTGTCGAGCAACCCTGGATGGTCCAGATAGATGGAGTAGTGGATGGTTGCTGGATGGCCACTATGTCCCAACAAGGCTGCAACATCAGCAAGGAGGTGGAGGAGTCATGTTTTGGGCCGGAATCATGGGGAAACAGCTGGTAGGGCCCTTTAAGGTTCCTGAAGGTGTGAAAGGGCCCTTTAAGGTTCCTGAAGGTGTGAAAATGACCTCTGCAAAGTATATAGAGTTCCTGACTGACAACTTTCTTCCATAGTATAAAAAGCAGAAATGTGCCTTCAGGAGCAAAATCATCGAGCAAAATCATCTTCATGCATGACAATGCACCATCTCATGCTGCAAAGAATACCTCTAAGTCATTGGCTTCTATGGGCTTAAAGGAGATAAACTCATGGTGTGGCCACCATATTCCCCTGACCTCAACCCTATAGAGAACCTTTAGAGTATCATCAAGCAAAAGATCTAAGAGGTTGGGAAGCAGTTCACATCAAAATAGCAGCTCTGGGAGGCTATTCTGACTTCATGCAAAGAAATACAAGCAGAAACTCTCCAAAAACTCACAAGTTCAATGGATGCAAGAATTGTGAAGGTGATATCAAAGAAGGGTTCCTATGTTAACATGTAACTTGGCCTGTTAGGATGTTTTGAAGTTAAATAGCTTTTTTGTTCAGTGAATGTGACCTCCTAATGCTGCAAATTCCACAAATGAGAATTTTCAGTTCTTTAAAACATATCAAATGTTTAGAAATTCTACTGTGCCTAAAAATTTGGAACAGTGCATTTTGAGCTTTTATTCATTTTAGAGATTATACTGTGATCATTGGGAGATTTCTTCAAAACAATTTATGTATACTCTAACGGGTGATGACTTTTATTAGACTGACTGTCATTTGCACCGACCACTTAGGAAAATCGGAGACAATATCATTTGCATAATAATTTGGAACATGGTGTAGAGACTGCCAAGCTAGTATAATGGAATTTGAATATTCAAGTATCCTCTTCAGAGAGGAAGAGCACTTGAAATCTAGTGCCACCTATTGGTTGTAGAAATCTTAAAACTCAATATTGAGCCTGCCACATGATTTAGGATAAGAAGTCAAATCAGAAACTCCATTTGCAGACATGTGTTTCAGGATATTTGACTTTTTCCTAGCCAAATCAGATCTCCTGCTTTGCACTGGGGAGGAGCAAAACACCTCAAAACTTGTGTCTGAAAATGAAGCTTCTGGTTTAGCATCTTATCCTAAAGGGTATGCCACACTAAACAACATCGCTAACGGGATCGCTAAAAAACGTCACTATTTAGCGATCCCGTTAGCGATGTTGTTGTGTGCGGCAGCTGCCAGCGACGAGCTTCCTGCTGTGATCTCGCTCGTCGCTGGAATCGTTCCGGACCCTATTTTATCGCCGGCGCTCCCGCTGGGTAAGTATAATCGCTAAGTGTAGCACCTTTTCTTAGCGATTTAGCGGTACTTTTGTACCGCTAAAGTCGTTAAGGAGATCGCTAACCGCGATAGCGTCCTTAACGACATCGCTAAGTTAGGTAGCTACTAGCGATATAGAAACAATCCCGCTAGCGATCTCATTAGTATGCAACGCTAACGAGATCGCTAGCGGGATTGTGTAGTGTGGCAGTACCTTAAGTCATGTGGCAAGGCTCATTAAATGGTTGATATTGACTTTAAGGATTACTACATCTAATTGTTGCTGCCAGATTTGTGTCCCTCTTCCTCTCTGAAAAGGATATTTGTGTATTTAATTTACACATGAATGCTCCATACCAATAATGTGCCAAAACTTGTCATCTCCTCCTCAGGTAAACTGTGTTCATGCACCCTTCTGTACATCATATATGCAAGGAAACTCTCTTCATTGGACCAGACCATCCATGGTCAAGTCTTAAGGCCCCGTCACACATAACAAGATCACTAGCGAGATCGTTATTACGTCACGGTTTTGAAATCGCTGGAGAGCCATATCGTGATCATTGGGGAGCTGTCAAACATGCAGAACTTCCCAATGATTTCGGCCGCCCCAGCGATCTAACGATCTCGTTGCTCGTTGGGACATTTTCACACAGCAGTTATTTCAACGATCCACACCTTGATAGGGGCTGTACTGTGTCACCAATCATCTCCATTTGGTGGACGCTACTGCGTTCTGATTGGGCAGCAGGTTTAAAATAAAGCCACATTGTAGCAGTTCCGTCCCTTTGTTCCTGTTTGCGTTCTGGTTTCGGATCGTAGCAGCGTTCTTCGGCTGTGACTCTGTATCCATTCATCTGGGCTTTGTTCCTGACAAGCGTTCTGGTTTGTGGATTGTAGTGTTCTTTGGCTGTGACTCCACACAACCCGGAGAATTCTGCTAAGATCTGCAATCCAGCACGAGGTCAGAAACAAAGGATGGAATCGCTATTCTGTTGCTTTCTTTATGCACGGCGGGAAATGAGAATGCTGTAGCGACCACCAATCGGGGACGAAGGGCGCGGAAAAGTCCAATTTATGCACGCCTACGTGTCTCAGTTCTGAATCACTAACGAGGTCATTGGCTAGGTGACAAATACAGCGATGCACACTGCCCAGCGGGAGCGCAACGACCCAGGAATGGTCCAGGAAGCTTTGTAACGATCAGCGATCTCACAGCAGGGGCCTGATCGTTGCTACCTGTCAGACGTAACGAGATCGCTAGCGAAATCGTTATTGCGTCACAAAACCCGTGACGTATCAACGATCTCGCTAGCGATCTCGTTATGTGTGACGGGGCCTTTATTATGGGTCTGGAGGTGGGCAGAGGTCATCATGAGCACTCCAACCAGTTTAAGGCTACCCAGCTCCATACTCAGACAGCTATAGTATACTAAATAGAGGAGAATCTTTTGTTAATGTTAAGGGAATTTACTCACCTGAAAAATGATAAACAGAGTTAGGACTTATTCAGATGTCCAATTTTCATGTATGAGTGCTATCGGTATTTTTCACGGATAGCACTCAGATCTGTGATAGTCAATAAGGATATTCACATGTCCATGATTTTTCTTTTCCAATATGTCCACAGAAAATATTGGATACCTGTCCAATTATGATCTGAGGATCAGATGAAAATAGGCAATGGAAGTCAATTGGTCAGTGAAAAAATTGGACCACACTCGAATTACATTAATTTTCATGGACTGTCAAAAAGGAAGAGGAGAAACTTTTATTTATTTCTCCAGGTACGAGAAATACTGACCACATTATCATCAAAGTCAGATTAAAATAATCATTCCGCTTTTCTTGTACATGTGAAAATCGGGCATTTGATTGAACTCTAATAGGGTAAACTTAGAAATCCGTCACTCCTTAGTTATTAAAGAGAAAAGTATTTATTCGTGTCTTCCTATTCAAAGTGTAAAACTTCAGCTATAAGAGTGCCGGATTATTTTAATACTATTAAGTAACAGAATTATATCATGATATCATTAGATACAACATATACAGTACAGTTATAATATTTTTCCTTCTAATACACTAATACACTCTAATAAAGTCATTGTAGTTGCTTTATACACTGAATGTGATGGAGTGTGGATTACCCCATTGTTCATATTGTTTTATCAGTATCAAAATCCAAATCTTGCAATAAGTTGTACATTAACAGTTGTGCATTTCTTTATCTATTATAATGAGTATGTAAGTAGATACTGCATTTTAAAATCACAGATAGAAGCTTTTAACCGGCCCTTTAGGCTATCACTGTAATCTTCATTGGCAAAAAAAGAAGATGCTTGTCTTTAATGATTTTAAAAGCCATGCTTGATGACGAAAAGATTGATTGCAGGCCGAAAACTTATTACAGAAACATCTAACAGGACATTTAATAAAATACTGCTCCCAATTCATGTCAGCTTATTGACAAGTCGATTAAAGATTTTTGACTTGTGCAATCATGTTTAACCCTGAACTGATAATTAAAAAAATATATATTTATTTTGTTATTAAAAGAGTGTTTTCGTCTATGCCATTCTTGCTGTGTGAAGTGCAGGACAGAAATTCTACAGCTCATGTCATCAGATCTACTGACCATAATGAAGACCTGGGCTGATGAAGAAAATTTACTCTACAGAATTGAATTTGTCAATGCAGTAAATGAATATTTGTCATTTGTCAGAGCTCACAGTGTCTGTTTTTTCCCTACATAAATATTTGCACTTGATTGTTATAAAGACGTTTTATAGATATTATCAACTAATCCCTTCCTGTGGCAGTCAATTTTTTTTTCATCTTCATTTTCCAACAACTGTACATGCTTTTTATTATTATTTTTAAATACTTTTAGGCAGTATGACAGCATCCTTTTTTGTATGTACGTGTTGGGGGGATTATAGTATTCAATATTACCACTTAATTATCCATTTAATGCACTCAAACAAAGCCAGATTTTTTTTCATAAAAAATTAAAAAGTTTTAAAATGAATTATTAAAATACCATGTTTTTTTAAGAGTTAACAAAAATAATTGCCACAAATCAGTAAATAACATGGACGTATTTGATATCCCTGTAACCATAACAACCAATGCAGTAGAGTGAACCGATTACTTATAGTTATCAGCAAATGGTGCAAAAAAGCATGATTTTTTTTCTCTATTAATACTGTGAAATGAAAGTTAATGGAAATGCAAAATGGCTAAAACAATACCTCTTATAATGAAGCTTAAAAAAGTTCTTTGACCAAATTTTTAATGTTGAACTGGACACGATGCAGAGCGGAATAAAAAAGCTTTTTTTATTTTGACTCTCCGTTGTAAAGATATTAGCAATGAAAGTATTTGGCACCTAATGTTAGGGTCTGCGGAACGCACCAAATATATGATGTAAAAAGGTGCGTTCGCAGCCCGGGGTCCACCGTGCAGGCGGAGCCTGCTGCTAGTAAAATGGCGCAAGAAGCGACTCTGTTATCCCGCAGAGTCGCCAAAATAAACGCCGTAACGCGCTGTGGCAATATGTGCGAACTCTGTTATTCCACAGAGCCGCTAGAAGGAGTGCCGCAGCGCTATATGGCGATGTGTGCGAACTCACTTAACACCACTGAGTCGCAAAATAAACACGCTAGGGCGCTGTCTAACGTTGAAAGCGAACCCTGTTACTTCACAGAGCAGCTGAGACAAACTTCTGTGTCCTGTCAGGCACCCAGGTACACAGTTGACTGCTAAGCGAACATAGAACGTGATCATGCGCTAATGTCCTCGCGGGAGTCACCCGCAATCTATGGAGTCTCAACGCCAGGCCCTGAATACGGCAATCAAGCTCCTCATCGGTTATACCGATAATCTAGGGCATCTAGGACACTGACCCTGACCAGCTAGCATACCAAACTCCTCACCGATTAAGTCGGTATTCTAGGGGCTTATTTCAGCCGGGCCCTAACCACACACATGCATGACCACACTGGCGCAAAGCATATGATGATTGATACTAGCGCATGGCGGCCCAGCCATGCTACCCTTTTATAGTAACAGCTACGGGACCTGCCAGAAACAAGGACCAATGAAACTTGTTCCAGAACACCATTAGTCACAGGACCTTCCTGGCGGACCATTAGGAGCTGCTGCAGTACCTGAGCATGTGACCCCTGATCTCCAATGAGAGATCGCACTCTGGGCATGCTCAGAAGGGGAAAACAAGGACTTTGTCCTAAAAGATGTCTGCTCGCCGCTAACCAGTACAGGCCACAATAGCAGAGCCTGGAGGAGCAGCAGTAATCCTCTGCACACTGTTAGACTGGGCAAGATGCTGGGACCGACGTCTAAGCTGAGCAGGCTCCACTGCAGACGGAGATGAATGGGGGACCGCAGCGGGACTGGTTCGAGACTCCCCTTGTGCAGCAGTGGAACTCAAACCCTAACATTACCCCCCCTTCTTTGGGCCTCACTGTGCTCAAAGGCAGCGATGAGTTGCGGAGCGTGAACATGCTTGGCAGGCTCCCAGGACCTATCCTCAGGCCCATAACCCCTCCAATCCACCAAATAAAATTTTTTGCCTCGTACCACCTTGCACCCAACAATGGCGTTCACCTCATGATCATCGATAAATGAACCCGACGTCCCGGCAGATGACTTGGAAAACCAGGAAATGGCCATGGGTTTCAGGAGGGACACGTGAAAGTTGTCAGTGATACCAAGGCGAGGCGGAAGGGCTAGGCAGTAAACCATCGGGTTCACCTGCTCAAGAACTTTAACCCCTTTATTCCATCAGACGTACTATTCCGTCCATGTGACCCTGGACCTAATTCCCATGGACGGAATAGTACGTCATGGGCGATCAGCTGCGTTCCCGGGGGGAGCGCAGCTGATCGCCGCCGGGTGTCAGCTGATTATCACAGCTGACACCCGTGACTGTGTCAGGAGCGGTCACGGACCGCTCCCGGAACATTAACCCTTGGCACACCGCGATCAAACATGATCGCGGTGTACCCGGGGCACAGGGGAGGATCGCGCAGGAAGGGGCTCCCTGCGAGCTCCCCTGAGACCCTCAGAGCAGCGCGATGTGTCACGCTGTTCCGAGGGTCCGTCCTCCCTCCAGGTCCCCGGATCCAAGATGGCGCCGGGGTCCTGCAGGGAGGCGGCTTCCTCAGTGCCTGCTGAGAGCAGGCACTGAGAAGCCTGCAGCACTGCCAGAGCGATCGCTGGTGTGACAGAGTGCTGTGCACACTGTCACACCAGCGATCTGCTAATATACAGTGATGTCCCACCCTGGGACAAAGTAAAAGAGTTAAAAAAATAAAAATAAAAAGTGGTAAAAAAAATCACAAAAAAAAAAAAAAATATTCCCCAATAAATTCATTCTTTCCTGTAAATAAAAAAAACAAAGCAATAAAAGTACACATATTTGGTATCGCCGCGTCCGTAACGACCCCCCCTATAAAACTATCCCACTAGTTAACCCTTTAGTGAACCCCTTAAAAAAAAAAAGAAAACGAAGCAAAAAATCAATTCTTTATCATCATACCGCTGAACAAAAAGTGGAATAACACGCGATCAAAAAGACCGAGATAAAAAACCATGGTACCGCTGAAAACGACATCTTGTCCTGCAAAAAATGAGCTGTCATACAGCATCATCAGTGAAAAAATAAAAAAGTTATAGCTCGCAGAATAAAGCGATGCAAAAATAATAATTTTTTATATAAAATTGTTTTCATTCTATAAAAGCACCAAAACATAAAAAAAATTAAATAAATGAGGTATCGCCATAATCGTACTGACCCGAAGAATAAAACTGCTTTATCAATTTTACCACACGCGGAACGGTACAAACGCCCCCCCAAAAGAAATTCATGAATTGCTGATTTTTGTTAATTCTAACCTCCAAAAAATTGAAATAAAAAGCGATCAAAATATGTCACATGCTCAAAAATGGTACCAATAAAAACGTCACCTCGTCCCGCAAAAAATAAGACCTCACATGACTCTGTGGGCCAAAATATGCAAAAATTATAGCTCTCAAAAAGTGGTGATGCAAAAAACTATTTTTTGCAATAAAAAGCGTCTTTTAGCGTGACAGCTGCCAATCACAAAACCCCGCTATAAATAGTAAATCAAACCCCCCTTTATCACCCCCTTAGTTAGGGAAAAATAATAAAATTAAAAAAATGTATTTATTTCCATTTTCCCGTTAGGGTTAGGGTTGCGGCTAAAGTTAGGGTTAGGGTCGGCGCTAACGTTAGGATTAGGATTAGGGTTGGGATTACGGTTAGGGGTGTGTTAGGGTTAGGTTTGTGGTTAGGGTTGGGACTAGGTTAGGGGTGTGTTGAGGTTAGGGTTGGAGTTAGAATTGGAGGGTTTCTGCTGTTTAGGCACATCAGGAGCTCTCCAAATGTGACATGGCGTCTGATCTCAATTCCAACCAATTCTGCGTTGAAAAAGTCAAACGGTGCTCCTTCACTTCCGAGCTCTGCCATGCGCCCAAACAGTAGTTTACTCCCGCATATGGGGTATCAGCGTACTCTGGACCACAAGAGTTATTGTTCAATTTGTCCTATTTCTTCTGTTACCCTTGGGAAAATAAAAAACTGGGGGCGACAAAATCATTTTTGTAAAAAAAAAAAGATTTTTTTGTTTTTACGGCTGTATGTTATAAAACTTCTGTGAAGCACTTGGGGCTTCATAGCGCTCACCACACTTCTAGATAAGTTCCTTGTGGGTCTATTTTCCAAAATGGGGTCACTTGTGGGGGGTTTCCACTGTTTAGGCGCATCAGGGGCTCTCCAAATGCAACATGACGCCCCCAGACCATTCCATCAAAGTCTGCAATCCAAAACATCACTACTTCCCTTCCGAGCCCAGACATGCACCCATACAGTCGTTTTCTCCCACATATTGGGTATCAGCGTACTCAGGACAATTTGGACAACAACTATTGGGGTCCAATTTCTCCTGTTACCCTTGTGAAAATAAATTATTGGGGGCGAAAAAATCATTTTTGTAAAAAAAAAAAGTTTTTTTTATTTTTACGGCTGTACGATATAAACTTCTGTGAAGCACTTCGGGGTTCAAAGTGCTCACCACACATCTAGATAAGTTCCTTGTGGGGTCTATTTTCCAAAATGGGGGTCACTTGTGGGGGGTTTCCACTGTTTAGGCGCATCAGGGGCTCTTCAAATGCGACATGACGCCCCCAGACCATTCTGTTGTGAATGGGTTTGAGATGAGTTCTGAGCAGAGGCTCCCTCTGGTGGTTACAAGCGGTGCTAGTGAAGATTGTGAGGACTGGGAATCAGGTGTTACTGACTGGTTTTATATAAGGGAGTCATTTTCCCATCAGGGTTGCCGGTGATCAATTGTTCTGGTCTGAATCCTTCATTCCAGTTTCCCTTGTAGCCTGCTGTGTCGTGTCTGCATCTCCTGCTTACAGATAAGACTTTTGCTTCTTTTGTGTTTGTGCTATATTTTTGCATTTTGTCCTGCACTTCTTTGGGGTCCTTCAGGGTCCCCTCCGGGGGCTTCTGCCCTCTCAGTTTGGTTCGGCCACTGAGTTTTGTTCTTTTGCTTTTTCCAGTTTTTTCAGTGGCTGCTGTTTTTATTTTGTTACACCAGAGAACTAATTTAGGTGGTAGAGGTCGTGTGATCTCAGGTGATTTTGAAATTAGTAGAGTTGGTGCTTTTCAGGGTTTTCTGGGATTGCAGTAAGTACCCTTCCTATCCTTTTCTATTTAGATAGTTTGGGCCCCAGCGTTTGCTCATACTATTTTCTTTCTGTGTCAGTATTTCCTCTTGTCTAACCGCCATTACATGTTTGGGGGCTTTCTGTTATCTTTGGGGTTCTGCTCCGGGGCAGATAGCTTTCCTATTTCTATCTTTAGGTGTAGTTAGTTTCTCAGGCTGTGACGAGGCGTCTAGGACCAACGTAGGAACGCTCCACGGCTGCCTCTAGTTGTGGTGGTTAGTCAGGGTACTGCAATCTCATAGATTCCAACTGCTCTGGTGTATTGCCTTTTTTACCTGCACTCCTCAGCTACCGAAACATAACAGTATCACCGGCCTAAAAATTGAAATTTTATGGTACTCACAGAAGGAAAAAAAAATATTGTGAAAGAAAAAAAAGTTGTCAGAGTTGTCAGAGATATTTTTCTGTTTGTTGCATTTTTTTTTTCTTTTTTTTTTTCCTCTGTATCTCTGGGTGCTGGGGAGGATCTTTTCTCCCAATGGAGTTTGCACAGTTGTCTGGCCGTGTGGATCAGCTTGCCACTGAGGTTCAGAGTATTGCTGCATATCTTGCTAGGTTGCCTGTTGTGGAACCTAGGATCCCCATGCCAGATTTGTTTTTAGGGGATCGAGCTAAGTTTCAGAATTTCAAAAATAATTGTAAATTGTTTTTTGCCTTAAAATCTAAGTCCTCAGGAAACGCAGCGCAGCAGGTTCAAATTATCATCTCTCTCCTGCGCGGCGATCCTCAGGATTGGGCTTTTTCCTGATACCTGGGGATCCTGTTTTGAGTGATGTTGATGCGTTTTTTCAGGCTTTGGGGTTATTGTACGATGAGCCTAATGTCACTGATCAAGCTGAAAAAACCTTGTTGGCATTAAATCAGGGGCTTGATGACGCTGAGTTATACTGTCAGAGATTCCGTAGGTGGGCAGTCCTGACCAAATGGAATGACGACGCTTTGGCGGCCCTTTTCCGGAAGGGTCTGTCAGATAATGTAAAGGATGTTATGGTGGGATTCCCTGTCCCCTCTGGTCTCAATGATTCTATGTCATTAGCGATTCAAATTGACAGACGTTTGCGTGAGCGGAGAAGTATGCGTGGAATGGTGTTGCCTTGTGAACCAGCTTCTGAACCCATGCAGTGTGATAGAGTGGTGTCTGGGGCACAGCGTCATGAGTTTCGAATGCGCAATGGGTTATGTTTCTACTGTGGTGATGCCTCTCATGCTATTTCAGTCTGCCCTAAGCGGGGAAGACGTTTTGCACGCTCAGTTGTCTTGGGTAGTGTTCAGACTAAGTTTTTATTAACTGTCACTCTGATATGCTCTCTGTCCTCATTTTCTGCTCAGGCTTTCGTTGATTCTGGAGCAGCTATTAACCTGATGGATTATGATTTTGCTAAACGTTGTGGGTTTCCCTTGATACCCCTACAGAAGTCTATTCCCCTACTGGGGATCGATTCTACCCCTTTGGCTGAGAATAAACCCCAGTTTTCTACTCAGGTGATAATGAGGGTTGAACCTGATCACCAGGAGTGCTGCAAATTTTTGGTTCTATATAATCTGCATGACATTATCATGCTGGGTTTCCCTTGGTTAAAGTCTCATAATCCTGTTTTGGATTGGAAATCTGTGTCTGTAACCAGTTGGGGCTGCCAATGTGTTAATACCAACACTCCTGTTTTTTCTGCCTCCCCCCCGGCTCAGGATGTTCCTGACTTTTTGATTGATTTTTCTGATGTGTTTAGCGAAAGTAAATCTGCATCCTTGCCTCCCCATAGGAGCTATGACTGCGCTATTGAATTAGTGCCGGGTAGTAAATTCCCTAAAGGTCGCCTTTTTAACTTGTCTGTACCTGAACATGACGCTATGCGGTCTTATATCAAGGAATCATTGGAGAAGGGTCATATCAGACCATCCTCTTCACCCTTAGGTGCCGGTTTTTTCTTTGTGGCCAAAAAAGATGGTTCATTAAGGCCGTGTATTGATTATCGTCTCTTGAACAATATTACTGTGAAATATCAATACCCGTTACCCTTGATTTCTGACCTGTTTTCCAGGGTGAAAAACGCTACTTGGTTTACCAAGCTTGACCTCAGGGGGGCGTATAACCTTATTCGCATTAAGCACGGGGATGAATGGAAAACGGCATTCAATACCCCTGAAGGGCATTTTGAGTACCTAGTGATGCCCTTTGGGCTCACTAATGCTCCTTCCGTCTTCCAGTCCTTCATGAATGACATTTTCAGGGATTTTGTGGACAAATTTCTGATTGTTTATTTGGATGATATCTTGATTTTTTCTAATGACTGGGACTCTCATGTGAAACATGTTCGAACTGTATTCCAGATTTTGAGAGAGAATGCTCTGTATGTGAAGGGATCAAAGTGTCTTTTTGGCGTACAGAGGATCTCATTTCTGGATTCATTTTGTCCCCATCTGTTATTGAAATGGACCCGGTCAAGGTTCAGGCCATCTGTGATTGGGTCCAACCTACTTCATTAAAGGCTCTTCAGAGATTTTTGGGTTTTGCCAATTTTTATCGTAAATTTATTGGTAATTTCTCGGTTATTGTTAAACATTAACTGATTTGACCAGAAAGGGTTCTGATGTGGTGAATTGGCCTCCTGAGGCAGTCTCTGCATTTCAGGAACTTAAGCAGAGATTCACTTCTGCTCCTGTTCTGCGGCAGCCTGATGTTTCTCTGCCATTTCAGTGGAGGTGGATGCCTCTGAAATGGGCAGGTGCCGTTTTGTCCCCAAAAAGATCCAGAGACCTCTAAAAGTAACCCTTGTGCCTTTTCTCTCGAAAATTTTCTCCTACTGAACGTAATTATGACGTGGGTAATCGGAGTTATTGGCACATGAAGTGGCTTTTGAAGAGTGGAGACATTGGCTGGAGGGAGCCAAACATCAGGTGGTGGTCCTTACGGACCATAAGAATCTGGTTTATCTGGAATCTGCCAAGCGACTCAATCCTAGAGCCAGGTGGGCCTTGTTTTCACACGTTTTTAATTTTGTGGTTCCTTTCTTCCTGCACTAAGAATGTTAAGGCGGAATGCCCTCTCGAGTGTTTTCCTTGCGGATTTCTCCTGAGTTATCTGATCCTTCTGTTATTTTGAAAGAGGGTGTAGTTCTTTCCGCCATCTCGCCCAATTTGAGACTTGCTCTGGAGGGGGTGTCAGGAGAGTAGGCCCGAGCGCTGCCCTGTTGGAAAATTGTTTGTCCCGGACCAATGGAAAAAGAGTGTGATGTCTGAGATTCATTGTTCCGCATTGGCTGGCATCCGGAATTTTGGTACCAGAGACTTGGTTAGTCGGTCATTTTGGTGGCCTAATTGTCTCGTGATGTCAGGGAATTTGTGCAGTCCTGCGGGACTTGCTCTCGCTCCAAGCCTTGCTCTTCGCTCTAGTGGTTTGTTGATGCCATTGCCTGTGCCCAAGAGACCATTGACCCATATCTCTATGGATTTCATTTCGATCTTCCTGTTTCTCAGAGAATGACCACCATCTGGGTAATTTTGTGATAGGTTTTCCAAAAATGATACATCTTGTGCCATTACCTAAGTTGCCTTCCTCCTCATGAATTGGTGCCGTTGTTCCTTCGCACGTGGTTCGTTTACACGGCATTCCTGAGAACATTGTGTCTGACAGAGGAGTCCCAGTTTTGTTTCCAGATTTTGGAGGACTTTTTGTTCTAAACTGGGTGTTCAATTGTCTTTCTCCTCGCTTTCATCCTCAGACAATGGTCCAAACTGAGAGAACAAACCAGACATTGGAGACTTATCTAAGATGCTTGTGTCTGCTGATCAGGATGACTGGGTCTCTTTTTTGCCTTTGGCTGAGTTTGCTCTTAATAATAGGCTAGCTCTGCCACTTTGATGTCTCCGTTTTTCTGTAATTTGGGTTTCACCCCGATTTTCTTCAGGACAGACGGAGGCTTCTGTCTGTCCAGGTGTTGACTCTGTTGTGGAGCGTATTCAACAGATTTGGGACCAGGTAGTGGAGAGGTTGTCCCTCTCTCAGGAGAAGGCCCAGCGGTTTGCTAACCGGCATAGGACTGATGGTCCTCGGTTTAAAGTGGGGGACTTGGTCTGGTTGTCCTCAAAGAATATTCTATGAGAGTAGCATCTCCTAAATTTAAGCCTAGGTTCATTGGACCTTATAAGATCATGGAGATTATTAATCCTGTTTCTTTTCGTTTGCTTCTTCCAGGGACATTTAAGATCCATAACGTGTTCCACAAGTCCTTGTTGAAGAGGTTTGTTGAGCCAGTGGTTCCTGCTGCTGTGCCTCCTGACCCTGTTTTGGTTGAGGGCAATCTGGAGTATGTGGTTGAGAAAATATTGGATTCTCGTTTTTCTAGACGGAAACTCCAGTATTTGGTTAAATGGAGAGGTTATGGTCAGGAAGACAATTCTTGGGTGTTTGCTTCGGACATCCATGCTAGGAGACTTATCGTGCGTATCATAGAACTCATCCTGACCGACTGGTTGCTCAAATGAGGGTTCGGTGACCCCTCCTCAAGGGGGGGGTACTGTTGTGAATGGGTTTGAGATGAGTTCTGAGCAGAGGCTCCCTCTGGTGGTTACAAGCGGTGCTAGTGAAGATTGTGAGGACTGGGAATCAGGTGTTACTGACTGGTCTTATATAAGGGAGTCATTTTCCATCAGGGTTGCCGGTGATCAATTGTTCTGGTCTGAATCCTTCATTCCAGTTTCCCTTGTAGCCTGCTGTGTCGTGTCTGCATCTCCTGCTTACAGATAAGACTTTTGCTTCTTTTGTGTTTGTGCTATATTTTTGCATTTTGTCCTGCACTTCTTTGGGGTCCTTCAGGGTCCCCTCCGGGGGCTTCTGCCCTCTCAGTTTGGTTCGGCCACTGAGTTTTGTTCTTTTGCTTTTTCCAGTTTTTTTCAGTGGCTGCTGTTTTTATTTTGTTACACCAGAGAACTAATTTAGGTGGTAGAGGTTGTGTGATCTCAGGTGATTTTGAAATTATGTAGAGTTGGTGCTTTTCAGGGTTTTCTGGGATTGCAGTAAGTACCCTTCCTATCCTTTTCTATTTAGATAGTTTGGGCCCCAGCGTTTGCTCATACTATTTTCTTTCTGTGTCAGTATTTCCTCTTGTCTAACCGCCATTACATGTTTGGGGGCTTTCTGTTATCTTTGGGGTTCTGCTCCGGGGCAGATAGCTTTCCTATTTCTATCTTTAGGTGTAGTTAGTTTCTCAGGCTGTAACGAGGCGTCTAGGACAACGTAGGAACGCTCCACGGCTGCCTCTAGTTGTGGTGGTTAGTCAGGGTACTGCAATCTCATAGATTCCAACTGCTCTGGTGTATTGCCTTTTTTACCTGCACTCCTCAGCTACCGAAACATAACACCATTCCATCAAAGTCTGCAATCCAAAACGTCACTACTTCCCTTCCGAGCCCCGACGTGCGCCCATACAGTAGTTTACTCCCACATATTGGGTATCAGCGTACTCAGGACAAATTGGACAACAACTTTTGGGGTCCAATTTCTCTATTTACCCTTGTGAAAATAAAATATTGGGGGCGAAAAAAAATCATTTTTGTAAAAAAAAAAGGATTTTTTATTTTTACGGCTGTACGTTATAAACTTCTGTGAAGCACTTCGGGGTTCAAAGTGCTCACCACACATCTAGATAAGTTCCTTGAGGGGTCTATTTTCCAAAATGGGGTCACTTGTGGGGGGTTTCCACTGTTTAGACGCATCAGGGGCTCTCCAAATGCGACATGACTCCCCCAGACCATTCCATCAAAGTCTGCAATCCAAAACGTCACTACTTCCCTTCCGAGCCCCGACGTGCGCCCATACAGTAGTTTACTCCCACATATTGGGTATCAGCGTACTCAGGACAAATTGGACAACAACTTTTGGGGTCCAATTTCTCCTGTTACCCTTATGAAAATAAAATATTGGGGGCGAAAAAATCATTTTTGTAAAAAAAAAAAAGGATTTTTTATTTTTACGGCTGTACGTTATAAACTTCTGTGAAGCACTTTGGGTTCAAAGTGCTCACCACACATCTAGATAAGTTCCTTGAGGGGTCTAGTTTCCAAAATGGTGTCATTTGTGGGGGGTTTCCACTGTTTAGGCAGATCAGGAGCTCTCCAAACACGACATGGCATCCAGCCAATTCTGCGTTGAAAAAGTCAAACGACACTCCTACCCTTCCAAACTCTGCCATGCACCCAAACAGTGGTTTACTCCCACATATGGGGTATCAGCACACTCAGGACAAATTGCACAATAACTTTTGGAGTCTTGTTACCCTTGGGAAAATAAAAATTGGGGTGAAAAGATCAATTTTGTGGAAAAAATATGACTTTTTAATTTTACGGCTCTACGTTATAAACTTGTGTGAAGCACTTGGGGTTCAAATTGCTCACCAAAGATCTAGATAAGCTCCTTAGGGGGTCTAGTTCCCCAAATGGGGTCACTAGTGGGGGGTTTCCACTGTTTAGGCACAGCAGGGGCTCTCCAAATGCAACATGGCGTCCAATCTCAATTCCAGCCAATTTTGGTTGGAAAAAGTCAAATGGTGCTCCTTCCATTCTGAGCTCTGCCATGCGCCCAAACAGTGGTTCCCCCCCACATATGGGGTATCAGCATACTCAGGACAAATTGGACAACAAATTTTGTGGTCCAATTTCTCCTGTTACCCTTGGGAAAATAAAAAATTAGTGACTAAGAGATAATTTTTGTGGGAAAAAAAATAGGATTTTTTATTTTCATGCCCGGGCATTATAAACTTGTGTGAAGCACTTGGGGGTTCAAAGTGCTCACCAATGATCTAGATACGTTCCTTAGGGGGTCTAGCTTCCAAAATGGGGTCAATTGTGGGGAGTTTCCACTGTTTAGGCTCATCTGGGGCACTACAAACGGAACATGACCCCCATCAATGTTTGCATTCCAAAACGTTACTGCTTCCTTTCCAAGCCCTGCCGTGCGCCCAAACAGTTCCCCCCCCACATATGGGGTATCAGCGTACTCAGGACAAATTGGACAACAACTTTTGGGGTCCAATTTCCTTGGGAAAAATCAAAAATTTTGGACTAAAAAGTCATTTTTGTGGAAAATTGTTTTTTTTTTTTCACACCCAGGCATTATAAACTTTTGTGAAACACTTTGGGGTTCAAAGTGCTCACAACAGATCTAGATAAGTTCCTTAGGGGGTCTAGTTTCCAAAATGGTGTCAATTGTGGGGGGTTTCCACTGTTTAGGCATATCAGGGGCTCTCCAAACACGACATGGCGTCCAATCTCAATTCCAGCCAATTTTAGTTTGAAAAAGTCAAACGGCGCTCCTTCCCTTACGAGCTCTGCCGTGTGCCCAAACAGTGGTTTTCCCCCACATATGGGGTATTGACGTACTCAGGAGAAATTGCACAACAACTTTATCTGCCCATTTTCTCCTTTTACCCTTGTGAAAATAAAAAAAAAGTTTGTAAAAGATCATTTTTGTGGCTAAAAAGTTAAATATTCATTTTTTCCTTCCACGTTGCTTCAGCTCCAGTGAAGCACCTGAAGGGTTAATAAACTTATTGAATGTGGTTTTGAGTACCTTGAGGGGTGCAGTTTTTAGTATGGTGTCAGTTTTGGGTATTTTCTGCCATATAGACCCCTCAAAGTGACTTCAAATGTGAGGTGGTCCCTAAAAAAATGGCTTTGTAAATTTTGTTGTAAAAATGAGAAATCACTGGTAGGGTTGAGCATTCCGATACTGCAAATATCGGGTATCGGCCGATATTGGCTGTATCGGAATTCCGATTCCGAGTTCCGATATTTTCGTCATATCGGATACCGGAATCGGGATTGTCACTGTCACTGTCAGTGTCCGTCGGTCGGGTCTGTCAGGAGTCAGCGGCACTTACCTGGCAGAAGATCTCCGGCGGTCACGTCCTGGACTGCTTGATGGCCGCAATCTTCTTTCCCCGGCGGTCACATGCAGTTTCTCGCGATAACTGCAGTGACTGCTGGGTAATCCCGGCCGTAAAGCAGTCAGTCCGATGACGTCACCGCCGGGGAAGCAGGTAATCAGCTGTGCTGCGTCGCGATGACAGGCTCTGCCTGTCATTGCGATGTAGCAGAGTTGGATCGTCGTGGGACTGTCGTTATGGACTGCGTCGGACAGGTGGTATACTGTTGGTTTGTTTTTTTTTCTTTTTTTACAGGAGATCGATGGCGTCGCAGGAATGAGAGTACAATAAAATTAATGAAAACTGTGTTGTCTCTTTTATTTCATTAAAAGACTTTTTTCTTGCTTTGTCTTTTTTTTAAACATTTAAAAACTTTGGGATTAATAATGGATCGGTGTCTTATTGACACCTCTCCATTATTAACCGGGCTTATTGTCACCGTGCAATCAACGGTGACATTAACCCCTTATTACCCCGCTTGCCACCGCTACAGGGCAAGTGGGAAGAGCCGGATAAAGTGCCACAATTGGCACATCTTTTGATGCGCCAAATGTGGGGCTGCTGTAGCCTGGTATTATCAGGCTGTTGAGGGCCAAAATCTATGGGCCTTGACAGTCTTTTAATACCAGGCCGCAGCAGTCTGCATTTTACTTGGCTGGTTAACAAAAATAGGGGGGATCCCCACGCCGTTTTTTTTTCGAGGGGATCCCTATTTTTGTTAACCAGCCAAGCTAAGCAGACTGCTGTGGCCTGGTATTATCAGGCTGGCAAGGTCCATGGATATTGGATCCTTACCAGCCTGAAAAACCAGGCCTCAGCGGTCTGCTTCATCTGGCTGGTTAACAAAAATAGGGGGGACCCCACGCCAATTTTTTTCGAGGGGATCCCCTATTTTTGTTAATCAGCCAAGATATGCAGACTGCTGTGGCCTGGTATTATCAGGCTGGCAAGGTCCATGGATCTTGGCTCCTTAACAGCCTGAAAATCCAGGCCTCAGCGGTCTGCTTCATCTGGCTGGTTAACAAAAATAGGGGGGACCCCACGCCAATTTTTTTCGAGGGGATCCCCTATTTTTGTTAATCAGCCAAGATATGCAGACTGCTGTGGCCTGGTATTATCAGGCTGGCAAGGTCCATGGATCTTGGCTCCTTAACAGCCTGAAAATCCAGGCCTCAGCGGTCTGCTTCATCTGGCTGGTTAACAAAAATAGGGGGGACCCCACGCCAATTTTTTTCGAGGGGATCCCCTATTTTTGTTAATCAGCCAAGATATGCAGACTGCTGTGGCCTAGTATTATCAGGCTGGCAAGGTCCATGGATCTTGGCTCCTTAACAGCCTAAAAATCCAGGCCTCAGCGGTCTGCTTCATCTGGCTGGTTAACAAAAATAGGGGGGACCCACGCCATTTTTTTTTCGAAGGGAACCCCTATTTTTGTTAATCAGTTCCCTCTGACGTCACTGATTGTGTCCCTGGCTGACCTGAAGTGAAAGTGGAAAGCAATCAATTAAGCTTTCCACTTAAGGGCCCGTCTCACATAGCGATATCGCTACCGAGATCGCTGCTGAGTCACTAGTTTTGTGACGCAGCAGCGAGCTCACCAGCGATATCGCTGTGTGTGACATTCAGCGACGATCAGCCCCCCTGCCGGGTATCGCTGATCGTCGCAGAAATGTCAGGACCTTTTTTTGATCGCTGGTTTCCCGCTGACAGGCACACATCGCTGTGTGTGACAGGCGGGAGACCAGCGATCCGCTGGTAACCAAGGTACACAGCGGGTTTCCAGGCGCGGGGCTGTGCCTAGAAACCCGCTGTGTACCTTGGATACCAGCGCCCTGATGCAGGGAGCTGGTATCCAAGGTACACAGCGGGTTTCCAAGCGCTGCGCGGTGCCTGGAAACCCGCTGTGTACCTTGGTTACCAGCGGATCGCTGGTCTCCCGCCTGTCACACGCAGCGATGCGTGCCTGTCAGAGGGAAACAGCGATCAAAAAAAGGTCCTGACATTTCTGCGACGATCAGCGATACCCGGCAGGGGGGCTGATCGTCGCTGAATGTCACACACAGCGATATCGCTGGTGAGCTCGCTGCTGCGTCACAAAACTAGTGACTCAGCAGCGATCTCGGTAGCGATATCGCTATGTGAGACGGGCCCTTAAGCGATGTTACCCGCAGTGTCGCTGTCCCAGATCGCTGCCTGAGCTGCCTGTTTGGCAGCTCAGCAGCGATCATGTAGCGATACACCAGCAATCCTGACAAGTGCATATCGTTGTCGGGATCGCTGGTGTATCGTTATGTGACACCCAGCCTTTACTCTCCTGTCAGGCAGGAGAGGAACTCATTCATTTGGGGTTTACTGTGAGGCTGCAGCATTAGCTGCGGTCCCTGCAGTAAACATTAACCCTTTCTGAAGGATTACACCATGGGACCTGACTGTGCATGGGATAGGTAAGAATAATTTTGCTTTTTTATTTTATTTTTATTACAGGAAATGGTTTTTGCAGTAAAATAAAAGATGGTCAAAAACATGTGTCTTTATTTCATTAAAATGATTTTTAATTAAAGTGTGTGTGTTTTATTTTTATTTCATGCAATAGGATTAATAATTGATAGTTGTCTAATTGACAGCTCTCAATTATTAACCTGGCTTAAGGTCACCTTTCAATAGCAAGGTTGCTTTAACCCCATATTAACCCATTCGCCACCGCTACAGGGCAATGGGAATAGACGGGCAAAGTGCCAGAAAGGGCGAATCTAATTATAGATTTGTCTTTCCTGGGGTGTCTGGGGGCAGATGTTAGTAGCCAGGGGGGGGGGGCAAAAATAATGGTCCCTCTCTGGGCTATTATTATCTGCCCCCACTCACTGGCTTTGTCTGTCTGGTTGCGAAAATAGGGCGGGAGCCCACGCATTTTTTTTCAGCAATTTTACACCTCATATATATATACATGTCATTGAATTTGTGACACATATATATATATATAATATATATTTATATTTGTAGTTCATACACTTCTACATAGTATAATAGCCGCTAATTCAATTGCCGGCTTTTGTGAAAATGCAGAACCCGACATGAAATGACACTTGGTGTACATAGGGTTAACCATGTCTTTTCATGTCCTTTGCTATCTAATTTGCACAAACAATTAAATCAGTCTATGTGTGCAAAATTTCACACCTGTAGGGGTTAATTAAAGGTGTAAATTCGTAGCAAAAAAGTCGTTTTTTTTACAACGAATTTACACCTTTAATTAACCCCTACAGGTGTGAAATTTTGCACACATAGACTGATTTAATTGTTTGTGCAAATTAGATAGCAAAGGACATGAAAAGACATGGTTAACCCTATGTACACCAAGTGTCATTTCATGTCGGGTGACCCGACATGAAATGACACTTGGTGTACATAGGGTTAACCATGTCTTTTCATGTCCTTTGCTATCTAATTTGCACAAACAATTAAATCAGACTATGTGTGCAAAATTTCACACCTGTAGGGGTTAATTAAAGGTGTAAATTCGTAGCAAAAAGGTCCGTTTTTTTTACAACGAATTTACACCTTTAATTAACCCCTACAGGTGTGAAATTTTGCACACATAGACTGATTTAATTGTTTGTGCAAATCAGATAGCAAACGACATGAAAAGACATGGTTAACCCTATGTACACCAAGTGTCATTTCATGTCGGGTGCTTCTGTCTTTTCACTGAAGCCGGCTTTACCCGGCAATTGAATCAGAGGATATTTTACTATGTAGAAGTGTATAAACTATACATATATGTATATATATGTCACAATGACATGTATATATATATATATATATATATATATATATATATATATGTATTCTATGTGTGTATATTTAGTGTTTACAAGGAAAGAATGGGTTTTTTTTAGTTGCGATATTTTGTTCCCATAGACTTACATGGGACTTCCGGTATCGGTATCGGGTATCGCCGATATTTTAGTGATATCGGCGATACCATTCCGATTCCGATACTTTAGGATATCGGAAAGTATCGCTCAACTCTAATCACTGGTCAACTTTTAACCCTTATAATTTCCTAACAAAAAAAAATTTTGGTTTCAAAATTGTGCTGATGTAAAGTAGACATGTGGGTTATTTCTTAACTATTTTGTGTGACATATCTCTCTGTTTTATGGGAAAAAAAATTCAAAGTTTGAAAATTGCAAAATTTTCAAAATTTTTGCCATATTTGCGTTTTTTTCAAAAATAAACGCAAGGTATATCGAAGAAATTTTACCACTAACATGAAGTACAATATGTCACGAGAAAACATTCTCAGAATCGCGAAGATCCGTTGAAGCGTTCCAGAGTTATAACCTCATAAAGAGACAGTGGTCAGAATTGTAAAAATTGGCCTGGTCATTAACGTGCAAACCACCCTTGGGGGTGAAGGGGTTAAAGGGACCCAAAAAGCGAGGTGCCAACTTGGTGGACTCTACACGTAGCCTGATGTTTTGGGCAGAGAGCCACACTAGGTCACCCGGCGCAAATGTAGGAGCGGGGCGCCGATGGGCATCGGCCGAAGACCTCATCCTCTCTTTGGAGGCCTGAATGGCATCCTGGGTGCGGTCCCAAATGTCCCGTGCCTCCACAGCCCAGTCTGCCACCCTGGAATCATCAGAAGACACGGGCATGGGCACTGGTACCCGTGGATGCAAACCGTAGTTCAGGAGGAAGGGGGTCTGTCTGGTGGAGTCAGCCACAGCATTATTTAGAGCGAACTCAGCCCACGGTAGCAAGGATGACAAGTCATCCTGCCTGGCAGAGACAAAATGTCGCAAGTATGTGACCAAGGTCTGGTTGGCCCTCTCTGCCAACCCATTCGTCTCGGGATGGTATGCAGAGGAGAGATTCAACTCAATGCTGAGTAAACGACACAGCTCTCTCCAGAACCGAGACGCAAACTGGGGACCTCGATCGCTGACAATTTTGTCTGGCATACCGTGTAGGCAGAAAATATGCCTAATGAATAATGCTGCCAAGGCCCGTGCATACGGTAACCGTGGTAACGGCACCAAGTGCACCATTTTGGAGAAGTGGTCGGTTATCACCCAGATGATGGTGCAGCCCGAGACTTGGGTAAGCCCACCACAACATCCATCCCGACCATCTCCCAGGGCCTGTCTGTCATCGGTAAAGGAAAGAGTAACCCAGCTGGCCGTTGTTGAGGGGACTTATTCTTGGCGCAGGAGACGCACGCCTGAACGTATTCCCTGACGTCACGGACCATATGTGGCCACCAGTATGTCCTCGCCAGCAACTTAGATGTCCTCTTTGCCCCAAAATGTCCACCCACCCTGGACGAGTGTGCCCAAGAGAGTACCTCCGGTCGCAAATTGATGGGCACAAAAGTCTTGCCCGGAGGCACAGACTCAAGTGAAACCGGGGCCACAGTTCTCAGGCTCTCTGTGGGGACAATCAGCCGAGGCTCCTCCTCCACCTCCTCATAGGACACCACGGAGCGAGACAGAGCATCAGCACGAAAGTTCTTCTCCCCTGAGGGAAAATGGAGGGTGAAATGGAATCGGGAGAAGAACAGGGACCATCTGGCCTGACGGGAATTTAGCCGCTGGGCTGTCTGTAAATAGACCAAATTTTTGTGGTCAGTGAACACTTGGAAAGGAAAGCGAGCCCCTCCAGGAGATGTCTCCACTCGGAAAAGGCCAACTTCATGGCTAGCAACTCCCTATCCCCAATGGAATAATTCCTCTCTGCTGGTGTGAAGGTCTTGGAGAAGAAGAAGCAAGGATGTTTGCGACCTTGAGCATCCTTTTGAAAAGGACTGCTCCAGCACCAATGGATGAGGCACCTACCTCCAATATAAAAGGCTTATCAACCTCGGGACGATGTAGGATAGGAGCGCTAGCAAAATGGGACTTGATTGAAGTAAAGGCCTTGGAGACCTCCTCTGACCACAATTTGGGATTGGCTCCTTTCTTGGTGAGGGCTACCAAGGGAGCAACCAAAGTAGAGAAGTGCGGAATGAATTGGCGATAGTAATTAATGAACCCCATAAAGCGCTGCACTGCTTTAAGAGAGTGGGGTTCTTGCCAATCCATTACAGCCTGTAGTTTGGCAGGATCCATAGCCAATCCCTGAGTGGAGATGATATAGCCCAGGAATGGCAAAGACTCCTGCTCAAACACACACTTCTCCAACTTCGCATATAAGGAATTTGCCCGCAAGAGGTCGAAGACCCTGCAAACATCTCTCCGATGGGTGTCCATATCTGGAGAAAAGATGAGAATGTCATCCAGATAGACTACCACAGAGGTGGCAAGCATGTCCCGGAAGATGTCATTTACGAAATCTTGGAAGAAGGCTGGAACAATACAGAGCCAGAAAGGGCATCACAAGATATTCGTAATGTCCATCTCTGGTATTGAACGCTGTCTTCCATTCGTCCCCCTCACGGATGCGGATCAGGTTATAGGCACCACGAAGATCCAGCTTAGTAAATACCCTTGCTCCCCGGAGCCTATCAAAGAGCTCAGATATTAGGGGCAAAGGATATTTGTTCTTAACGGTAATGGCGTTAAGACCCCTATAATCTATACATGGTCGTAATTCTCCATTCTTCTTCTGCATGAAGAAAAATCCTGCCCCTGCTGGTGACACTGACTTCCTAATAAACCCTCTTGCCAGATTTTCCTGAATGTATTGTGACATGGCCTCCGTCTTAGGAAGAGAGAGAGGATACACTCTTCCCCAAGGGGGCTCTGTTCCAGGCAAGAGGTCTATGGGACTGTCATAGGGGCGATGAGGCGGAAGAGTCTCCACTGCCTTTTTGGAGAATACGTCCGCGTATGACCGATAAACATTGGGAAGAGAATGAAGATCTATGGGTATCTCCGTTGTGGAAACCTGAATGTCCTCTCTGAGACATCTGTCTCTGCAATGATCACCCCAACCCAGTATTCTTCCAGAGGACCACTCAGTATGGGGAGAGTGGCGGCAAAGCCAGGGTAATCCCAACAAAACCTCATCTATTCCCTCAGGAAGAACAAAAAGGGATATATTCTCCTGATGTGAAGGAGACATAGACAGAGGTAGAGAGACAGTCTGGTGGGTGATTTGTGAGGGCAGGATTGCTCCATTCAACACTCTCACCGATATTGGCTCGGCGAGCGTCACCAGCGGTATGGAATAGCGAGAGGCAAAGGAGGAGGACATAAAATTCCCCTCTGCCCGAGAGTCCCACAAGGCTTGGCGGGAAGAGTGGATGAACCTAGAGAGATTAACCCTTTAAGGAGCACTTTCGGAGCAAAATCCCTCGCGTCTAATGACCCTGCACCCATGGTCACAGAACATGACCGTTTACTCATTCGCTGGGGACATCGGTTGGCATAATGTACTGGCTGCTGACACACTCTACAGACCACGGATACTCGAGTGGTCCGAGACTTAGATCCCACTCGAGTAGTTTCCACGGTCTCTGGGGAGTCGGACGCCCGAACGGGAAATTCCAGAGGTTTGACAAAGGTGGGTGCCAGCCGAAACCTCTGCTTACACTGGGTCCACTCTAACCTCCGCTCGTGAAAACGGAGGTCGATACGGGTAGATATAGAAATGAGCTTCTCCAGTGTGGCAGGAATCTCCCTGGTAGCCAAAGCGTCCTTTACACGGTCTGCCAATCCTCTCCAGAACACTGGAATAAGAACTTTATCTGGCCACTCTAATTCAGAGGCCAAGGTCCGAAATTGGACTGAGAACTGGCTGACCATGGATAAGCCCTGCGACATTGCCAGCAGTTGGAGTGCCGTATCGTGCGTGACCTGAGGTCCTAAAAATACATTTTTCAGAGCCTCCAAAAACCGAGGAGCACTCCGCACCACACGATCGTCGCGCTCCCACAGCGGTGTTGCCCACTCCAACGCTCTGCCCGAGAGTAGAGACAGTACAAACCCCACTTGTGCCCGATCCATGGGAAACGTGCAGCCAGAAGCTCGAGCTGTATAGAGCACTGACTCACGAATCCCCGACATTGCTTTCTGTCACCGGCAAACTTGTCAGGAAGCGGGAGGTGGGATAATGTAGGGGCAGAGGTGGCAGAGGACAACCTGGCTGCAGCCACGCTAGCAGCCTGAACAGCGACTGCGGTAATATCCACAGCTGAGGTTGTGCGCTCAAGAGCCGCCAACCTACCCTCCAGCTGCTGGATGTACTGCAGTAGACGCTGGTCATCCGCCATTTTACTAGCCAGACCCTGGCGCTAGTATTATGTTAGGGTCTGCGGAACGCACCAAATATATGATGTAAAAAGGTGCGTTCGCAGCCCGGGGTCCACCGTGCAGGCGGAGCCTGCTGCTAGTAAAATGGCACAAGAAGCGAACTCTGTTATCCTGCAGAGTCGCCAAAATAAATGCCGTAACGCGCTGTGGCAATATGTGCGAACTCTGTTATTCCACAGAGCCGCTAGAAGGAGTGCCGCAGCGCTATATGGCGATGTGTGCGAACTCACTTAACACCACTGAGTCGCAAAATAAACACGCTAGGGCGCTGTCTAACGTTGAAAGCGAACCCTGTTACGTCACAGAGCCGCTGAGACAAACTTCTGTGTCCTGTCAGGCACCCAGGTACACAGTTGACTGCTAAGCGAACATAGAACGTGATCATGCGCTAATGTCCTCGCGGGAGACACCCGCAATCTATGGCGTCTGAATGCCAGGCCCTGAATACGGCAATCAAACTCCTCACCGGTTATGCCGGTAATCTAGGGCATCTAGGACACCGACCCTGACCAGCTAGCATACCAAACTCCTCACCGATTAAGTCGGTATTCTAGGGGCTTATTTCAGCCGGGCCCTAACCACACACATGCATGACCACACTGGCGCAAAGCATATGACGATTGATATTAGCGCATGGCGGCCCAGCCATGCCACCCTTTTATAGTAACAGCTACAGGACCTGCCAGAAACAAGGACCAATGAAACTTGTTCCAGAACACCAGTAGTCACAGGACCTTCCTGGCGGACCAATAGGAGCTGCTGCAGTACCTGAGCATGTGACCCTGATCTCCAATGAGAGATCTCACTCTGTGCATGCTCAGAAGGGGAAAACAAGGACTTTGTCCTAAAGACTTCTGCTCGCCGCTAACCAGTACAGGCCACAATAGCTGAGCCTGGAGGAGCAGCAGTAATCCTCTGCACACTGTTAGACTGAGTGAGACGCTGGGACTGACATCTAAGCTGAGCAAGCTCCACTGTGGACGGAGATGAATGGGGGACCGCAGCGGGACTGGTTTGAGACTCCCCTTGTGCAGCAGTGGAAACTCGAAACCTAATAAGTTATTTTTTTTAAGCCCAATTGGGTGTTATCAGCAGTTTTCACTGGACGCGTATACTTATTCTCCTTTTATGATGCGGACCAATCATAAGCAGGCAGCAACACTCAAAGGAAAGAAGAACTCACCCCCAACATAGTTTAAAACAGGTTTCTCAGTGTGTGAGATGTGATAACAGACAGCTCTGATCTCCTGGTCTAACCTCCTGCATGATTAAAAATCACAGATGACTATTACCTTTCAGATAAGGTCTCTATTTGGGGAGAGCAGCACAGCTGAGTTTAGCTATGTCACATTAGAAGGCCTTCTTTCAGCTCTCCTACTCTCAGCACTTTCACCTCTGCTGTACACCCCCTCCTCCACACTGCCTGTCCAAAGTTGTGTCTGTAATCCCACTTATGTCTGTTGTCCTCTACTTCTACTCATTCTGCAGTGAGAGCAGAACAGAGTGTCATTGCATCTCATACAGGAGTAGCCCAGAAAAGGTGAAATGTAATTGTAGGCTTGATCTCACTGCAAAGCAATTAAAAGCTGCATGAGCACAGCAGAAATAAGTGAGATAACGACACAGGGATTGCTGTCTGGTTATTGATTGGTCGGTATCATAAACGGAAAATAAGTACATACCCCCAGAAAAACTGTCTGATAACACCCACTTGGGCCTGATTGCTAATATATCTGGAATGTAGTGTCAAAATAATAATACTAAAAATAAATAAAAAATGTCTATTCTGTTCTGCGACCTCTATTACATGCTGTGTCCAGTCCAACATGAAAAATGTGGTCAAAGGTTCTCTTTAAGTAAAAATTAAAAAAGTTAACCACAAATTTATTTTTCTGGCTGTCATTACAAATGCATAACAAAAATGTTATTGGTTATGTGCTGTACCTGTTATGTGTATGTGTATACCTTATTTATTCTTGTGCCATATGGGTACTGTCTATATGCATGTGTAATGTGCAAATGTGCATTCAATATATTATATAGATCTTACATCTTGTGTTTGATTCATTGAAGGATCGCCATTTTCTTAAGATCATGTATTTTATCACCGATTCAGTACTCTGAATTGTGTAATCTCCCCAAATTTTATCTTATATATTCAGCATTTTATATTGTCTTGTGTATTATTATGTAATAAATAATTACAGGGTTTTTTTTTATAAATTAGGAGAAGTAGTCCTTTCTATTTTTCAGTTTTTCAGATTTCTGGATGATGCACATTGACTCCTGGTCATTTAACAAGGCAAAATAGGTTAATATTTAGTGGGAAAGCTGATTTTCTAATTGGAGGAGGCTGGTGAACCTATTTGAGAATAGCAAACAAGCGGCTGTCTCTCCCAAAGGAGGATATCATGTAATATTTCTATATTAGTAAGACAAAATCATGTCCCCAACATATTTTTATATAAATATTTATTTGCTAAACTAAAATGAACAGTCCCTTTAATTTTTAATGATTCACACATCTCTAGATATGTTTATAGGAAACCATACTCTTTGAATAAATGATAAACTTAAGTAATAGGATTATTTTGCATAAAAATTGAGAATTTTTATTTTCACATGGAATTTTCTTTTTTCTGTATTCCGAAATGTCTTGATCGTTTATCCTTTGTGATCTGTCTTTGTGCAATGTGCATCAACATTCCAATAAAATACACAAGACCTGTCCACTGTTTCTCTTAATGATTGTGCCATGTAGGTTATAATTGGCTTTTCAGCTCTTCACTAGCCATGGCGTCTGGATGCCAAGCAGAACCTTTAATTAATTTGATAGTCAGTGTGTGATAACACGTAAAAAAAGAAAAAGAAAAAATGTATGTAACTTTCACAGCAAAGCTATTAGAAGTATAAACTATTATATGCAGAGTCCAGGAGAGCGATTTTTGACATAGATCAATGGCGTCGGGCACATGCTGCGTGCTGTTGTTATTCAGTATGTGTGAATTAGGTCTGTCATCGCCAACGTCTTTAGAGCAGTTAAGGCAGTAATCACAACAGCTTTAAAGATTGCAGAGGCAGTGAAATTGCTGCTTATGGCCATATATGATTTATTTTTCATCTTTATTGTTGTAACTATGCTTTTTATTCAGCTACACATCATTTAGTCAGGTATAAGGTGGTATTGAATTTTCTAGTGGAAAAGAAACTGTCAAGGAAACAGATAAAACGAGACGTAGAATGATACGGATAATGGTCTGCAGTTTCCAAGTAAGCACTTGGTTGTATTACCCTTGCAAAGTCAATAACAGGAAAAAGTTGCGAAAGATTTCACAAAATCAAACTTGGAAGATTGTTACTTGGCGATGGGTAAGAGGAAGAAATTTTGTTTTACAAGAATTTGGACATACAGTTCAGGCTTTTTTTCTGTTTTTAAGATGTTACACCCTATCAAATTAATTAAATACTCTCCTCTGCAGCCTGACAGTCTAGCTAGAGAGGATTGGAGAAGCCCATTATATTTTATATGGTGCAATCATTAAGAGGAACAGGGGTGAGCAGGGGTCATGTCTTGTTTTGTCAACTTGATCTAGAGCAAAAAACATGCACTTTGAAATGGAAATAGTATTAAGGCTTTATTCAGACCTCGGTTTTTCAGGCATGAGATCTGTTTTTTTCATAACAGAAATTCATAACAATACGTTGGGATCACAGGATTTTATCTATCTTTTTATGCACCCTAAAATCTTGTTTCCTTTTGCGGCTGCTGCCTGACATTGAGAAATGCTGCTCTGCTTACTTGTAACCAGAATACCCAAGTCCTTCTCCTGTAGTCCCGAGTATATTCCCATTTAATGTATATGCAGTAGAGATGAGCGAATATTTCAATGTTTGGCTCGGATTACGATCGCCGAATTTGCAATTTTTGCTGATTAATTCATTGATTATTCGCTGAACATAACCGAACACCATTCAGGTCAATGGGAGGCAAAAACAAACGCATACACAACACCTTATAATGCTGCCAAAAACACATCAAATTAAAGGCAGACATCAGGAAAGTGGCCTCAATTCACCCACAGTACAATTTTAGTCATGGCACTGCAGCAATGAGCCAGACATGAGGTATCATGGTTTGGGACAGCATTTACAGCTTTCAATTGAACGTAAGAAGAGGTGGGTGAGGGATCGGTGTAGGCCACCTTTTCTGGGAGCCCTGATACCACATACAACACCTCTACCTGTTTTCATGCTGAGCCACATTTAGTTGGCACAAATATCAGTTTTGTAGACTTCCACTGTCAGAAAAATTTAAGGATAGTAACATGGGTAGTTGAGTCGAAAGAAGCAGAGCTTACTGCTACAGGCAACACGCATGAAGGAGACCCAACCAGAAGTGTTCACATTTCCAATAATTATTGGCAGACAATACCAAAGTGGCATCAATTTCACCACAGTATAAATAGTATAATAGTGACCGATAGGTCTTCCACTACACTCAATCCAGCAGATGGACACCCAACCAGGAGTGTTCACATTTACAAATATAACTGGCAGACACCACAAAAAAGGCAGCAATTTCACCACAATAGAATAGCATAGTAGGGACCGACAGGTCTTCCAATGCACCCAATCCAGCAGATGGACACTCAACCAGGAGTGTTCACATTTAAAGAAATTAGGGCCATACCCCAGAGATGTGGCATCAATTTCATCACAGTAGAAATAGTATAATGGAGACCCACAGGTCTTCCAATACGCCCAATCAATCAGATGTACACCCAACCAGGAGTGTTCACATTTCCAAAAATTATTGGCATGAAATACCAAAGTGGCATCAATTTCATCACAGTAAAGATAGTAAAATAGGGACCAACAGGTCTTTCACTATACCCAGTCCAGTAGATGGACACTCAACCAGGAGTGTTCACATTTAAAGAAATGAGGGCCTTACACCACAGTAGTGGCATCAATTTCACCACAGTAGAACTAGTCTAATAGGGACAGACAAGTCTTCCAATATGCCCAATCCAGCAAATGTACACCCAACCAGGAGTGTTCACTGTTCCAAAAATTATTGGCAGACAATACCAAAGTGACATCAATTTCACCACAGTATACATAGTCCAATAAGGACTGACAGGTCTTTCACTAAACCCAGTCCAGCAGATGGACAATCAACCAGGAGTGTTCACATTTAAAGAAATGAGGGCCTTGCACCACAGAAGTGGCATCAATTTCACCACAGTAGAAATAGTCTAATAGGCATTGACAGGTCTTCCAATACCCCGAATCCAGCAGATGGACACCCAACCAGGGGTGTTCACATTTTAAAAAATGAGGGCCTGACACTGCCGAAGTGGAATAACTGTCATGAGAATAGAAAAAGTATAATTGGGATAGAGACATCTGACACTACAGCTAACTCAGCAGATGTAGACCAACCATGACGGTTCACATTTCCACAAAATTTGTGTTAACATCAGCAGCAGAAGCAGTCACAGCAGGCACACAAGCAACACAAAAGATATCACAGAATGCAGTTACCTGACATTAATGCATCACACAAAAAAATGCAATATCACCTAGTCTGTACAGTTTGCGATTGGAGTGCAGAAGTCCTTGGAGATCCATGACTTGTTCATCTTGATGAAAGTTAGGCATTCTACACTTTCAGGGGACAGCTGGCTGCGCTTATCCATCAAGACAACACCAGCAGCGCTGAAGACAAAATGCTGACTGCCGAGCATGATAAAACCTCAAATGGCATGTGAGTGATCAGAATGTACATTGAATGAATGAATGGAATCTGTGCATGCGCCCGACATTTTCTTCCCGGACCAAACTGGCGGTGCTCACCGGAGGAGGCAGGATGTCCCGAAGAGACCATCGGGAGGCAAAAGTGTGGTCGGTAAAAACCGACCCGAATCATGTTCTCTGCTGCCCCCGGCAGCCAAAACCCCGAAGAAAATCCAACTCAGGGGGGTGCTATACACTTTTTCCACAGCGCCTTTAATTAACGGCGATGTGGTTTAAGTACCCTTAACTACCTCCGTTAAAAGGCGTATCGGTTGTCGTTAAAGGGTTAAAATCACAAGATTTTCTACTTTTTATTTTTAATACAGATTGTAATATGTAAAACACTAATAATTGTTTTTAAAAAAATGACTTAACAGAAATTGATTTAACACTAGAACTACTGATGGAGTCATTTTGACTCCTTTAGTTTTTTATTTCTCTTCTGTGACTACATTTTTCAGAATTCCGGCTTGAAACTCGGTGACTTTTCCTCAAATATGATGTGAAAAAAGATTTTGTGAGAATAAATAATTTTGGTGAAAAATTTGCACGTTTTTTTCAAAATTTACCAAGAACTACTGAAGGGAGTCATTTTGACTCCCTACTATATTTTGAGGTCCTTTTGTCACTAAATGTTGCTATAAAGTTTTGTGCATAATTTTTTCACTCTGTCTTATTTACCCTGATGTTCATATAGATGTAGTAGGCGTGACAGCCAAAATATTCTTCGAGAAGCACCTGGCCCTACAGGATACGCCAGAAGAAATATCATTATCGATAGTCCTTTGAGCGCATGGCGTTTATTTTTTGATTCATATATATTGACACATATAAAGAACTGTACGCTTGCAGAAGCATGCGGGAAACAATAATTTACAGTTTACTCTATCTGATGAGGAGCTAGATGCATTCATTGCGATATTCTATGCTCGTGGAATATCTGGCACGAACCGTCACTCGATTAGCAGTATTTGGTGTAATGACTGGGGAATACTGTTTTGCAAAGCGACAATGTCTAGGGACCGCTTTGTTGAAATTATGAGGTTTCTCAGATTTGATGAGAAATCTACTCGATCGGAGAGACTGCAAACGGACAAGTTTGCTCTATTTTCTACTGTGTGGGACAGGTTTATTGAAAATTGTATTGCGTGTTACAAACCTGGCCCATACATAACGGTGGATGAGCAACTTTTCCCAAGCAAAACTAGGTGTCCATTCACGCAGTACATGCCTTCCAAACCAGATAAATATGGCCACAAATATTGGCTAGCTGTTGATAAGGAGAGCAAATATCTGGCAAATGGCTTCCCTTATCTAGGCAAAGATGACACACGCCGTGCTGAG
Source organism: Oophaga sylvatica (assembly GCA_033576555.1). NCBI lineage: Eukaryota > Metazoa > Chordata > Amphibia > Anura > Dendrobatidae > Oophaga > Oophaga sylvatica. Next base: position 464,230,495 of record JARQOD010000003.1, read on the forward strand.
GACCGTTTAGCTGACCATGTGGTAATGAAGTTATTGGACCCGTTTTTGAAAAAAGGTCACAATGTTACAACCGATAATTATTTTACTTCAGTAAAATTAGCTAAACAGCTAAAAAGCAAAGGAACAACCATCGTGGGAACACTGAACAAGATAAGGCGAGAAGTGCCTAAAGAAATAAAATCCATGAAAGAGGAATTGTACAACACTAAAGTGTTTAGAAATGAAGACAATTTTACACTTACAGTATATCAAGGAAAGCCCAACAAAAATGTTGTCATTTTGAGTTCCGTCCATCCAGATGTTGTTGTTGCGTCTGATTCCGCTAAAAAAACTCCAGAAACGGTAAAGATTTACAATGAAACAAAATATGGAGTAGATGTAGTGGATCAGATGGCACGAAAATATACCACACGAACATGCACAAGGAGATGGCCTGTTCATGCATTTGAAAATGCCTTAGACTTTGGGTATAAATGCATGGATAATATTCAATGAGATAACCCACCAAAAAATGTCACGCAAGGTATTTTTGCAAACGCTTGTGAGAGAGTTGAGTGGTCCTTATGTCACAGATAGGGAAAAGGGTTCCACGTCCCAAGTTTCTACATGCTCAGAAGTGATGGTTCAAACAAAATTTTGCCAGATCAAAGAAAAGTGCAAGAAAAATAGATCTGTCGGCAATTGTAAGACTTGTGGTAAGTCTTTGTGTGGGCAATGTACTGCCATAAATCAAAGGCAATGCCTAAAATGCGAAACACCAAATGTTTAGAAGGTGAATTCTGCACCATATTTTCATTTTTATGCTCCTCCACCTACATTTTCTCTGCTTTTTGTTCTTCAGTTGTTGTTTATATGTGTGCACTTGAATAAAAAAAATGTTTGAAAAACGTCTATTATAATTATTGTTATTTTCTGTAGAAAAATAAGAAAAGCAGAAAAAAAACAATCAAAAGCATTACTGTTGGATCTCACAATAATAATACATTACAAAAAATATAATTATTAATAAACCACAAATGAAACTCTAAAAATAAACGAAAACAAGCAAGGAGTCAAAATGACTCCTTTCAGTAGTTCTAGGCGGGGTCACGAGTCCAGTAGTCCTAGTGTTAAAAGATAAATCATTTTTGAATATATCTTCCCTTCAAAAGTCATGTTCCTGTAAATAAAAAGGTTTCCTAGCAACATAAAACAGTTCTTTTGTTGTTAAATTGTAGAATAAAACTTTCTCATGCACTTTAATTTCAAATACTGTGATGTTTACCTGATTTCAAATCCAACCATTAGTCTTGAAACCTTCACTTTCAAATTCACTCCCATAATAATTAATACATTATTCGATGGCTTTGTCAAAGAAGATAAAAAAATCTGTAGTTGTGCTCAAAACATAACTAGTAAAACTTATTAATTTTCTTTTATTCAGAAAATTGTCCATTTGCTCTGAACTGCCCTGTAGGTCTTGGAAACTCTACTTATGTGTACATTCACACATGGTAAAGGGCGCCGGCACTCTGGCTAAGTGCATTAATTAACCCAAGTCCTTTTTGTGTCATGACTCATTCTGGGACAGGGTAGTTGGTTGTCTTAGCTACTGTAGTTATGTAAATCAGTCAAACAGCACCATTTTCCATGTTTCAGACTTGAGAAAGGGGAAGGAAGCTCTCTGACTTTAATGGAATCAATGGAAGTTCCAGGACTAATAAGACCAGCAGGGCAGTATTCTGAATAAAAGAACATTAATACGTTTTACTAGTTATATTTCGAATTCAACTACAGATATTTTTATCTTGTCAAATAAACCCACTAAATAATTTATTCACACCAATATAATTATTTTTGTTTAATTCATGTATTTATGCTAAAATACAGTTCCCATGTAGACATCATATTTGCCATTATTTATTAAGTGGTTGAAAACATAAAAAAGTACCAAAATTCAGTAGCTTTTATTCGATTTATTAATATATTCTTTGTATTAGATGAGATTTTGGTGAGTTTTTAATTCTGCAGATTTTATGCAGTATTTTTGCACCTAAAGTATCATGTAAAAGTTTGGACACCCCTGGTCAAAATTAATGTTATTGTGAACAGTTAAACAAGTTGAAAATTAAATGATCTCTTAAAGGTCTAAAGTTAAAGATGACATATTTCTTTTATGTTTTAGGTAAAAAAATATACATTGTCATTTTTGAAATTTTTAAGTTACAAAAAGGAAAAATGGTCTGATGAAAAACTTTGGGCACCCTACATGGCTAGTACCTAGTAGCACCTCCTTTTGCAGGTAAATGCTTTCCATAGCCAACCAAGAGTCTTTCAATTCTTGTTTGAGAGGTTTTCATCCATTCTTTTCTGAATAATTCTTCCAGCTCTGTGAGATTCTTGGGTTGTCTTCCATACACTAATAGTTTGAGGTTTAGCCAAAAATTGTCAAAGATGTCCAGATCAGGGTACTGTGAGGGCCATTGTAAAACCTCCAGCTTTTGCCTTTTGTGGTAGTCTATTGTGGATTTTGACGTGTGTTTAGGATCACTTTCCATTTGTAGAAGTCATCGTTTTTTCAACTTCAGCTTTTTTACAGATCGTGTTATGTTTGTATCAAGAATTTGTTGACATTTCATTGAACCCATTCTTCCCTAAACCCGTGCAATGTTTCCCGGGCCATTGGCTGCAACAAAATCTAAAAGCATGAAAAACACAAAAAAAGCACAGTAAAACCAAAAAAAATACTCTGTTGCAAAAAAATATAACAGTAAACAGCAAGTGCCAATAAAAAGATGGAAAAACACAGCGTATTTGGTTAATGCGTTATTTGCAAAAAATGTATATTAAGCCGCTCTACCAAACGACAAGGTATACCCGTATTAGAGCAGTCCCTGACTAATGTATGTAATCCATATCTGATGTATTTAAAAACCTAGTCATATGTATAATACCTGTATGAGCAGGATTCAGAAAGGTAATGTCCAATGTGGACACGCTGATAGAACAACTTTTATGTGCACGGCTCATAAAGGAGGGGTGGAGACCTCCCTAGTCTTGTATAAACAAGAAAACAATTGGTTAAAACAGAAGCACATGAACACTACACACAGTGAACAAGCCTGTAGAGACATTGTTCACACCACCAGAAGACTGAAAACACAAAAAAAGCACAGTAAAACCAAAAAAATACTCTTGCAAAAAAATATAACAGTAAACAGCAAGTGCCAATAAAAAGATGGAAAAACACAGGGTATTTGGTTAATACGTTTTTTTGCAAAAAAATTTATATTAAGCAGTTCTACCAAACATCAAGGTATACCTGTATTAGAGCAGTCCGTGACTAATGTATGTAATCCCTATCTGATGTATTTAAAAACCTGGTCATATGTGTAAAATATGTATATGTCTCTAAAAGCATGATTGATCCACCCATAAAATTCATGGTTAGCAAGATGAGTTTTCCTGAAATTATGTGCCTTTTTTTCTCGACACATACCTTTGATCATTGTGGCCAAATAGTTCTATTTTAAACTCATTGGCCTACATGACATGTTTCCAAAATGCATCAGGCTTGTTTAGATTTTTTTTGCATACTTTTGACACTGAATTTTATGGTGAGGACACAGAAGAGTATTTCTTCTGATGACTCTTCCATGAAGGCCATATTTGTGCTTATGTCTCTGAGCAGTAGAACATTTTACTATAATCTCAGAGTCTGCTAAATTTTTCAGATGGTCTTTTGCAGTCAAAAGTGGGTTATAATTTGCCTCTCTAGCAATCCTACAAACAGTTCTCACTAAAGTTTTGCTTGGTCTTTCAGATGTTTTCTTGACCTCAACTGTTCCTTTTAACTGCCATTTCTTAATTACATTTTGAATTGGGAAAGGGCAACTTGAAAACACTTTGCTATCTTTCTATAGCCTTTTTCTGGTTTGTGGGCATCCACCATTTTCGTTTTCAGAGTGCTAGGCAGCTGCTTAGAAGAACCCATGGCTGGGAAATTTGCATCACCTGGCCTTTCCTAATGATGATAGTGGACAAGCCAGAAACCCTAACAGGCTAATTAAGGTCTGAAACCTTTGTCAAAGTTATCTGAGAACTCAAATCTCCAAGGGTCCCCAAACTGACTTGACAAAATTTTTGGCCTAAAATACAAAGTAAATGTATCTTCTTTAACTTTAGCCCTTTTAGAGATAATTTTATCTTCAACTTGCTTAACTGTTCACAATTGTAGTAATTTTTACCAGGGGTGCCCAAACTTTTACATGCCACTGTATTAAGTAAATTAGGTTATTTGCATTTTTCATTGCGTTTTTGAGTGCATTTTTAATATGCATTTTTATTTCGTACTATGGTGTAATGCTGTAACCTCCTGCTACTGCGAAACAATTCCAAATATGTTGAATTATCTGTCACAAGTCACACATGATTAGATTGACATAGACTTCAATGCAAGTCTCTTGTGAATGTGATGTGACTTGCATGCGACTCATTTACAATGACCATTTTTAACAGCATGACCCCAGCTTCAGAACAGTCGTGAGACAACAAGCTTTGGACGATTTGCACAGATGTTTTTTGTGACCAACTTGTCTGAAAGTTGCTGTCACGTGACACATGGTGCCATATATCCACCAGCCTAAGAACCAGCTTCTGGAAGAACTGGCCACTGAAAAAAATCCTATTATTGCAGTCAGTGACTCTCCCGTGGACTACAGAATCAAATGAGGATCAACATTCAACTGTAATGGTGGTTCTCATGATGATCCAAAGAGCAAATTTCAATAATGGCACTCACGCGTAAATCAACTTGTCTTTAATTCAGTAAATCAATAGGATGCGTTTTGCTCCATCCCAACCTTTTATTATCCCAAGTTCATTCAACTTCAGCCTCCTGGAACATGCATGGACAATAACTGACATTAAGCAAGGCTTACCAACACAAAATACTGTAGGTATAGTCATTGCGTGGTCTTAAAGCAAACCTATCACGTTTAGCCAATACGAGTTACGGGTACCGCCTTTCAGGGCTTATCTACAGCATTGTACAATGCGATGTCGCCCTCCTGCTTGCTTCATGGCTCCCTGACTTTGTTCTTCTGCACAGGCATACTTCTCTGCCCTGTTGAGGGCAGAGCAAAGTACTGCAGTGAACAGGAAACGGGAAAGGTCAGAGAGGCCTAGTCTTCCAATGAGACTGCCATGACCAAACTTACTAATGACTTACTTACAGCCAAAGCTAACAAACAATCTCTATACTCCTACCTATATGGACCTGTCCTCTGCCTTTGACACAGTTGACCACTGCCTCCTACTACAGATCCTCTCTTCCTTTGGTGTCAAAGACCTTGCTCTATCCTGGATCTCCTCATACTTTACCAACCAAACATTTAGGGTTTCCTACTCCCACACTATCACCTCAACTCACCCTCTCTCTGTTGCTGTCTCTCAAGGCTCTGTCCTAGGACCCCTTCTCTTCTCAATCTATACCCTTGGCCCGGGATAATTCATAAAGTCCTATGGCTTCCAATACCATCTATATGCTGATGACACTCAGATCTACCTCTTTGGCCTATATGTCAACTCTCTTGCTGTCCAGAATCACAGACTGTCTATCAGCCATTTCCTCCTTCTTCTTGTCTCGATTCCTCAAGCTCAATGTGGACAATTCTGAACTCATCATCTTTCCTCCATCTCGCATATCTTCCCTACCTGATCTATCTATTACAATAAATTACATCACACTTTCCCCTGTCTCAGAAATCTGCTGCCTCAGATTAACCCTTGACTCTGCCATGTCCTTCAAACAGCACATCCAATCTCTCGCCACCTCCTGTCACCTGCAGCTCAAAAATATTTCCAGAATCCATCCTTTCCTCAATCCTCACTCTACCAAAATGCTTATGCATGCCCTAATAATCTCCCGCTTCGACTACTGCAACATCCTCCTCTGTGGCCTACCTTCTAACACTCTAACACCTTTCCAGTCTGTCCTCAACTCTGCTTCTCAACTAATCTCTCTGCTCGCTACACTCCTGCTCCCCTCTTTACAGATCCCTTCACTGGCTCCCAATTTCTCAGCGTATCCATTTTAAACTACTAACACTGACCTACAAAGCCATCCATAACCTTTTTCCTCCGTATATTACTGAACTAATCTCCAAATATCTTCCCTCACGTAATCTCCAGTCCTACCAAAACCTCCTTCTCTCCTCCACACTTATTCACTCCTCACCCAATCGCCTCCAAGATTTCTCAGGAATATCCCCCATCCTCTGGAATTCTTTGCCCACCACGTCCGGTTATCCACCACATTTGGATTCTTCAGATGGAACCTGAAAACCCATCTGTTCAAAAAGCTTACAACCTGTAATGACCACGTTGCCACCTCAACACCATCGGAGCTATTGCAACCCCCAACCTACTGTCTCCTTCCCCATAACCTTGTAGAATGTAAGCCCGCAAGGTCCTCTTCCCTCTGTACCAGTTTGTCACTGTTACTTTGTTTACTGTAAGTGATATTTGTATTTTGATGTAACCCCTTCTTATGTCCAGCACAATGGAATCAATGGTGCTATATAAATAAATAATAATAAAAAATTAAAGCCTCCTGAGGAATGTTCAGGTCACTTCTTTTACCTGCTTCACAGCTTTCGAAGCCTGAAGAAGTTAAAGGAAACTCAAAAAGACTGAACATATGCACAAGTCGTTTTGACTTTGCAGTGCGTATGTTAATTCTGTTTAGCATTTTAAGCACTTTTTCAGATGGATTTTTTCCATATTAATTTTTCATATTAGTTTATTAACAAATTCCTGCTCCATGGATTCTTGTATTTTTTTTAAACTCTTTTTATTGAAAGATTCCACAGAATAAGATAATAAACATTTGACAATGCAGTATAAAGTCAAAATAATCCATATAATCACCGTCCACAGTGACATAGATATATCACACTTTCAATAATAGAGTAAACAAATGAAACAAATGAAACATAGCATTCAACATAATGTACTCTACAAAGCATTTCACCTCCTAACCAACAGGTTCTTTATCAGAGCTTTGAGCTCGTACCAGGTCAGATTATAATGACCCATATTCCCATGCCTACACAAATCATCACTTTCATGCTCTGGAAGGGATATACATCAGGGATTGTATCGCAAAATTGAGGAAACCATGGCATTAGGAGCCAAGTGTGTCAAGGGTGAGTTACACCACCTTTACCAAATCCTATGGAACTTCTGGTGACATCCTCTGTTTCTATATAATATGTTTTCATAAGGAATTATGTCGTTCACTAATTTTTTCCATTGATTAATCGAAGGAGATTTCCCCCCCATCCACCTCAACGATACCGCTTTCCTAGCCATAAATATAACTTCCCAAAGAAATATTCTGTCATGATGGATCCATATCTCTTCATCCACGACACCCAGAATACACAACTCCGGACTACATTCAGTTGGTATTTCAATTATCCGTTCTACGTAATATAATTATGACATCACTCCAATATCTTCGTATAATTCTACAGTTCCAAATAAGGTACCAGAAATCCGTTCCCGATTCCCCACACCTATGACATTCATCGGTCACCCCTCTACAAAATTTATGTAATCTACTTGGGGTGGATTCTTGTATTTTGGTTCACCGTTTAGCACTCTTCTTGAGACTTTTCAATTGACCAAACAGATTTTCACCTTATTGATCATGTGATATTGCTGCCTTGTCAGGATTCTTGCTTTTTTTCCAAAACCAAAGTACGTCATTGGCTGCAATTGTAGCACTGACATATGTTGCTTGGGATTCTGTACAATGCAGGAGATAAAACCTGGCCAACACCTGCCGATTCAAAGACAGTTTAGAGCCATTAACACTACCTCCTTTTCCTCAAATTAACCAAATTTCTGCAACACTACAATTTGAAGACTCCATTTTTTTTTACAACAGTGACTAGACCTTGGATACAGCACTCTGTAAACAGCCAGCTTCTTTAGCAATGACCTTTTGTGGCTTACCCTCCTTGTGGAATGTGTCAATGACTGCATTCTGGACATCTGTCCAGTCAGCAGTCTTCTTCGTGATTGTAAATTCTACTGAATTTGGCTTCGTAAGCATTTAAAAAAGTCCCTAAAGGGTATGCCACACTAAGCGAGATCGCTAGCGAGATCGCTAGCGAGATCGCTAACGAGATCACACCTTCGTCACCATTTATGACGCAGTAGAGATTTCGTTAGCGACTTAGCTGTGTGATTCCAAACACATCTCATCAGCGATCTGTGATTCCAAACACATCTCATCAGCGATCTGTATAACGACCTATGCGGTCGTTGGGAAAACCTAGTCCCACCTGCGATGCTGGTGAAGTCGTTCATAAAGGGTAGAAAATGAACTCGGCACTCAACTTTAGTATAGTGAGAATAAAGATTTTTATTCACAGTAGTAACACGAAACGTTTCGGTCCTATATCATGGACCTTCATCAGTCACTACATTTATAAAAAACAGAAGAAAAAATTATATTAACAAAATAAAGTATGTACAATCAAAATTTGGTCAATAGTAAAGGTAGAGAGTAGTTGTATACAATGCTTCAGGAGATTTAGGGAGCAATCATAGGTCAGAGTTGTATCAGAGGTATCACAAAGGCAGAAAGAATATATATGGTGAGGACATACCAGATACTACTGGGAAGGGGGTTGATCCACATAGGGAAGAAAGAAAGGGCTGGATATAGCTGTAGGTGAAAATAAGATAAACGTAAGTGCCGATATTCTTTTATGTATAAGTAGATTTTGTGCCTATGCCTGTAGATGTGACATACCCTGTATTGGTGGGGTGAGATGAGGAAGAGGACAATGCCTCTATTGCACTAGTAACCTGTAGAAACAGCGCAAAACATAGATACCATAAATATCACAACTATCAATGTGATGGTGAAGCGGTGGAGCCGCTATACTTGTCTGTGACTGACCTGTTGTGAAGGAGTCCGGCAGTGAGGATAGGTCTCTGCATTGGACGCGGTGTCCACCGCTAGTCTGAGCGCAGAGAAAGCTAGAAAGCAGCATGTATATGAGAGGAAGAGGCGGGACTATAGTGTCAGTCTAACAGAGCATCAGACAGGAAGTGAGGTGGCAGGAAGTTAATGGACATGTGTTCCAAGTGAATACTAGGTAACCAGAGGCCGTCCTACAGGTGGGAGGAGTAAAGGAGCAGCATGCTGATGGAGATGTGCCCAACAAGATGACGTGGCAGCATTATAGTATTTAATACAAGCGGCTCTAAAGTGAATGAAAGAGAGGCATGTTAGTACAAGCATAAAGGAGTTTACAGCAATAAATATTGCGATCTTATACATTAGCTTAAAGCGATAGGAATACATAACAGGCTTGCAGCATCAGTATGCGTCAAAAGGGGCATAACAGTAATATGAGTACTGATTTAGTACATTATCATAAGACAGTATGGAAGACAAATCTGCAGGCAACAAGGACTAATTAATAAACACCTAACAGAGATCAAAGCAGCATGTGGTAAATGACAGGTGATGTGTAAACATCTGTATGCATCATTTATAAAGTAAAAGGGTGTCACAGCAAAATTCATATTGGTATAGTGCGTTATCAGAAGACAGTATGGGAAAATGGCAGCACGGATTATTAAATAAATAAACACCTGGCTGAGATCAACATATCATGTGGTATATGGCAAGTGATGTATAAAAAAGGGGGGTGGGGGAATTATAGCCTCAGTGGTCATATGCAGAATTACATGAAGGAGAGTAAATCGTATTCACGATTAAGACCCTTAGGTGATAGAGTGTCTAGGGTGTGTATCCAATACGCCTCTCTCCTTTTCAATTGACGTATGCGGTCGCCTCCTCGTCGTGAATGTGGTATTTGTTCCAAAACTTGGTATTTTAATTGGGCTATGGTATGTCCCATTGTGATGAAGTGGTGTGGGATGGGGAGTAAGGTATTCTTACATCTTATGGTTGATTTGTGTTTTGAAATGCGTTGTTTTACAGGTTGACTAGTTTCCCCAACATATAATAACCCACAAGGACACTTAATCACGTATATCACAAAGGCCGTGTCGCAAGTAAAGAAACCACGGACTCTAAATGTTTTTCCCGTATATGGGTGATGGATGGTTTCTCCTCTGAGTACGTTATTACATTGAGTGCATCCCAGACATGGGAAAGTGCCCGTTCTTGGTTTTTTCAGGAATTGTTGTGTAGTTCCTGATTTTTTAGGGCCTAAGTCAGCTCTGATCAATGCATCCCTTAGGTTGGGTGCACGGCGGAAGCATGGGAGAAAAGGTCTAGAGAATTCTTTAATGTCCGGGTGCGCAGTCTGGAGGAGCGGCCAATGTTGGCAAATTGATTTGTGTAATATATACGCATAGGGGTGGTAATGGTGTACGAAAGCAATTCTGCCCCCATATCTTGTTTATTGCGAGTGACCGTAGTTCTGGAACGATCCAGGACCCCTTGTGGATAGCCCCTCTCTCTAAATTTTGAATTCATTTCTGAGAGGCGGGTTTCCTGAGTGGTATGATCGGAGACGATCTTTTTGACCCGATAGAATTGGGATGTCGGAATGGATTTCTTCATGGCGACTGGATGGAAGCTATTAAAATGAAGTAAGCTGTTACGATCTGTCGGTTTGACATATAGATCAGTGGATAAACAGCCACTGGAATCCTTTATAATCACAGTGTCTAGGAAATTGATCCTGGAGTGGTCGTGTGAGATGGTAAAGCTGAGTCCGGGCCAAGAGCAATTCAGAAATTGATGAAAGAGTGCTAAGGACTCGAACGTGCCCCCCCATATGCAGAAGACATCGTCTATGTAACGTTTCCAGACAATGGCGTTGTTCTTGAATAGAGGGTTTGTGTAGATCAATGTCTCCTCAAAATGGGCCATGTAGCAATTTGCATATGGGGGTGCTACGTTCGAGCCCATCGCGGTCCCGCGTATCTGCAGGTAGAAATCATCCTGGAACATAAAGTAGTTGTGTTTAAGTACGATGGTTAACAGATCCAGACAGAGAGCGATCTCTGCTGGATTAAAGTCCGATTTTTCAAGTAAGCGTTGGACAGACCGTATACCGTTCTCATGAGGTATGGAAGTGTAGAGGTCTTTTACGTCAAATGTGACTAATAGGGAATTAGCTGGAACTTGATTGATGGAGTGGATCATGTCCAGAAACGCTCCAGTGTCCAAAATGAATGATTTGCTAGTTTTGATTAGAGGAGTGAAGATTTTTTCTAGATAAATTGCCAATGGTGAGAAAATGGAGTCCGAGGCGGCCACGATTGGCCTGCCAGGGGGTTGCTGGAGGTTCTTATGGATTTTGGGGAGTATGTAGAATACAGGGATGATCGGATTATGAGAGATTAGAAACTCATGAGTTTTACTGTCCAGGATGCCTGCATCACAATGTTGTCTTAGTGTGTCGCTAATGTGGGTCCGTATATCATTGGTGGGATCACGCGGTAATTTCTGATAAATAGTGATGTTGTCGAGTTGCCGGAGTGCCTCAGAGATGTAATATGAGCGGTCCATCACGACAATTGCACCCCCTTTATCCGCAGGTTTTATGATGATATTTTTATCATCTTGTAAGGATTTAAGGGCATGATGATCAGTAGCCGTGAGGTTATGTGGGTAGTGTAATTTGCCTTTTTCCATGTCAGATTTAAGACCATGGAAAGAGGAATAAATGAAATCAATAAAGGTCTCAAGAGCGTTCGATCCAGGGGAGGTCTGAAGAGGCTCTTTGTTCTCAGGCCCAGAGTAGTGGCTGAGAGTCGTCCCGGTTCTCCCGGAGACTGTATAGGTCTAGGTGCGGGAGGTTGAGAAAAATACACCCGTAGTCGTAGGGAACGAAAAAACCTTTGAACTTGAACCTTTGAACTTGAAATGGACCTTCAAAGGTTTTTTCGTTCCCTACGACTACGGGTGTATTTTTCTCAACCTCCCGCACCTAGACCTATACAGTCTCCGGGAGAACCGGGACGACTCTCAGCCACTACTCTGGGCCTGAGAACAAAGAGCCTCTTCAGACCTCCCCCTGGATCGAACGCTCTTGAGACCTTTATTGATTTCATTTATTCCTCTTTCCATGGTCTTAAATCTGACATGGAAAAAGGCAAATTACACTACCCACATAACCTCACGGCTACTGATCATCATGCCCTTAAATCCTTACAAGATGATAAAAATATCATCATAAAACCTGCGATAAAGGGGGTGCAATTGTCGTGATGGACCGCTCATATTACATCTCTGAGGCACTCCGGCAACTCGACAACATCACTATTTATCAGAAATTACCGCGTGATCCCACCAATGATATACGGACCCACATTAGCGACACACTAAGACAACATTGTGATGCAGGCATCCTGGACAGTAAAACTCATGAGTTTCTAATCTCTCATAATCCGATCATCCCTGTATTCTACATACTCCCCAAAATCCATAAGAACCTCCAGCAACCCCCTGGCAGGCCAATCGTGGCCGCCTCGGACTCCATTTTCTCACCATTGGCAATTTATCTAGAAAAAATCTTCACTCCTCTAATCAAAACTAGCAAATCATTCATTTTGGACACTGGAGCGTTTCTGGACATGATCCACTCCATCAATCAAGTTCCAGCTAATTCCCTATTAGTCACATTTGACGTAAAAGACCTCTACACTTCCATACCTCATGAGAACGGTATACGGTCTGTCCAACGCTTACTTGAAAAATCGGACTTTAATCCAGCAGAGATCGCTCTCTGTCTGGATCTGTTAACCATCGTACTTAAACACAACTACTTTATGTTCCAGGATGATTTCTACCTGCAGATACGCAGGGACCGCGATGGGCTCGAACGTAGCACCCCCATATGCAAATTGCTACATGGCCCATTTTGAGGAGACATTGATCTACACAAACCCTCTATTCAAGAACAACGCCATTGTCTGGAAACGTTACATAGACGATGTCTTCTGCATATGGGGGGGCACGTTCGAGTCCTTAGCACTCTTTCATCAATTTCTGAATTGCTCTTGGCCCGGACTCAGCTTTACCATCTCACACGACCACTCCAGGATCAATTTCCTAGACACTGTGATTATAAAGGATTCCAGTGGCTGTTTATCCACTGATCTATATGTCAAACCGACAGATCGTAACAGCTTACTTCATTTTAATAGCTTCCATCCAGTCGCCATGAAGAAATCCATTCCGACATCCCAATTCTATCGGGTCAAAAAGATCGTCTCCGATCATACCACTCAGGAAACCCGCCTCTCAGAAATGAATTCAAAATTTAGAGAGAGGGGCTATCCACAAGGGGTCCTGGATCGTTCCAGAACTACGGTCACTCGCAATAAACAAGATATGGGGGGCAGAATTGCTTTCGTACACCATTACCACCCCTATGCGTATATATTACACAAATCAATTCGCCAACATTGGCCGCTCCTCCAGACTGCGCACCCGGACATTAAAGAATTCTCTAGACCTTTTCTCCCATGCTTCCGCCGTGCACCCAACCTAAGGGATGCATTGATCAGAGCTGACTTAGGCCCTAAAAAATCAGGAACTACACAACAATTCCTGAAAAAACCAAGAACGGGCACTTTCCCATGTCTGGGATGCACTCAATGTAATAACGTACTCAGAGGAGAAACCATCCATCACCCATATACGGGAAAAACATTTAGAGTCCGTGGTTTCTTTACTTGCGACACGGCCTTTGTGATATACGTGATTAAGTGTCCTTGTGGGTTATTATATGTTGGGGAAACTAGTCAACCTGTAAAACAACGCATTTCAAAACACAAATCAACCATAAGATGTAAGAATACCTTACTCCCCATCCCACACCACTTCATCACAATGGGACATACCATAGCCCAATTAAAATACCAAGTTTTGGAACAAATACCACATTCACGACGAGGAGGCGACCGCATACGTCAATTGAAAAGGAGAGAGGCGTATTGGATACACACCCTAGACACTCTATCACCTAAGGGTCTTAATCGTGAATACGATTTACTCTCCTTCATGTAATTCTGCATATGACCACTGAGGCTATAATCCCCCACCCCCCCTTTTTTATACATCACTTGCCATATACCACATGATATGTTGATCTCAGCCAGGTGTTTATTTATTTAATAATCCGTGCTGCCATTTTCCCATACTGTCTTCTGATAACGCACTATACCAATATGAATTTTGCTGTGACACCCTTTTACTTTATAAATGATGCATACAGATGTTTACACATCACCTGTCATTTACCACATGCTGCTTTGATCTCTGTTAGGTGTTTATTAATTAGTCCTTGTTGCCTGCAGATTTGTCTTCCATACTGTCTTATGATAATGTACTAAATCAGTACTCATATTACTGTTATGCCCCTTTTGACGCATACTGATGCTGCAAGCCTGTTATGTATTCCTATCGCTTTAAGCTAATGTACAAGATCGCAATATTTATTGCTGTAAACTCCTTTATGCTTGTACTAACATGCCTCTCTTTCATTCACTTTAGAGCCGCTTGTATTAAATACTATAATGCTGCCACGTCATCTTGTTGGGCACATCTCCATCAGCAGCCGCTCCTTTACTCCTCCCACCTGTAGGACGGCCTCTGGTTACCTAGTATTCACTTGGAACACATGTCCATTAACTTCCTGCCACCTCACTTCCTGTCTGATGCTCTGTTAGACTGACACTATAGTCCCGCCTCTTCCTCTCATATACATGCTGCTTTCTAGCTTTCTCTGCACTCAGACTAGCGGTGGACACCGCGTCCAATGCAGAGACCTATCCTCACTGCCGGACTCCTTCACAACAGGTCAGTCACAGACAAGTATAGCGGCTCCACCGCTTCACCATCACATTGATAGTTGTGATATTTATGGTATCTATGTTTTGCGCTGTTTCTACAGGTTACTAGTGCAATAGAGGCATTGTCCTCTTCCTCATCTCACCCCACCAATACAGGGTATGTCACATCTACAGGCATAGGCACAAAATCTACTTATACATAAAAGAATATCGGCACTTACGTTTATCTTATTTTCACCTACAGCTATATCCAGCCCTTTCTTTCTTCCCTATGTGGATCAACCCCCTTCCCAGTAGTATCTGGTATGTCCTCACCTTATTTGTTCATAAAGGGTGTCACACTCAGCGATTCAGGCTCACCAGCGGGACACCAACGACCAAAAAAACGTCTCAGAACGTTCATGAGCGATCAACGACATCTCAGCAGGGGCCACATCGCTGCTGCATGTCACACACAGCTAAAGTCGCTAAACGAGATCGCTACTGCGTCATAAATGGCGACGCAGGTGCGATCTCGTTAGCGATCTCGCTAGCGATCTCGCTTAGTGTGGCATACCCTTTAGGGACTTTTTTAAATGCTTACGAAGCCTTTGCAGGTGTTTTTTGTTAATTATTCTTATTTACTGAGATAATGACTTATGGGCTTTGATTGGCTGTAAGCCATAATCATCAACATTAACAGAAATAAATACTTGAAATAGAACACTCTGTAATGACTCTATATAATATATGAGTTTCACATTTTGTTTTGAAGAACAGAAATAAATTAAATAAATTAATATTTTGATGATATTCTAATTTTGTGAGAAGTACCTGTATCATTTTTACCTTGTGACATGGTCTCCATCGTGCGAAAAAAAGCAGCATCACCAAATTGCTCTTGGATCACTGGGTAAGGTTGCTCTTGGAGAAAGTGTACATACCATTCTTTATTCATGGCAGCGTTCTTAGGTAAAATCTTGAGTGAGTTCCCTCACTTGCATGGAAATCCACCACACATGAATAGTCTTAGGATGTTTTACTGTTGGCATAACACCGACTAGCAGTACTAGTCTTTTCTTCCAGGTAATCATTCTTTCAGATGTTTTTCAAAAACAGTCATCAAAGATAATCACATTACCCCAGTCCTCTGCAGTCCAATTCCTGTACATTCTGCAGAATGTCAGACAGACCTTAATGTTTTTCTTAGAGATAAATGGTTTCTTTGCTACTTTTTTGGCACCATACCAGCCTCCTAAAATGTTCTTTTTAATCTACATCACAGTAGAAAACTTGATGATTGATTCTAAAGCTCTAAATGTCACCCAAAATAATAAAAAGATCACTCTCAGTCATGGAATGAGGAGAGAAGTTTTTTCAGTGTCTTGCAAATTATGCACATTATGCTATAAAAATAAAGTGAAGCTGTCCTCATCTGGTGTCCTAAGAATCATCTCATCAAATAAAGAACATTGCAGAATGTGTAGTAACTCATTACACTACAGAGAGGTGCTAGTAAACATCCAAACTTTACATGCCACTTGCTATTGCATGTATTTTTCCAGTAAAATGCGTATGCTGTTTGTGTTGAGCATTAGAGATTGGTGGACACCTAGATGTTTGGGCCCAGCGGGTTCGGCCGAACAGTTACAAAAAGTTCGGGTACCAGAACAGTACAGGAACCCGAACCCATACCCCATTCACTTGAATGGGGGGCCCGAACATCCAGTGTTTGCCATGCTGTCATTTGCATGACAGCGCCGCAAACACCGCTTCTGATCGGCGATGAAATAATCCCGGCCGGCTAGATCCGCGGTTCCCATGCTGTCAAAAGACAGCATGAGCGCTCAGCAGTGATTGGAGATACAAAGCTTACCTCTGGTCACTGGTGTCAACTGATGGGACTACTGATCCCATCATCTGACATCTGCTACCGGTAATTACAGTGAGAGCAGGAGCGGCAGATGGGAGTATTCATCAGCCGCTGCAGTGCTGTAAATAAATAATTTTAAAAAAGCAGCGTTGGTTCCCTGTATTTTTGCTAATCAGCCGGGCAAAACTCAAAGCTGGGGACTGCAACCCTCAGGTGTCAGCTTCAACAAGGCTGGTTATCAAGAATAGAGGGGTTCCCACGCTGTTTTTTTTAATTATTTAAATAAATAATTTAAAAAATGGCGCGGGGTCCCCCATTTTTGACAAACAACTAGCCAGGCAAAACTCACAGCAGGGAGCTGCAACCCTCAGCTGTCAGCTTCAGCAAGGCTGGTTATCAAGAATAGAAGGGCCCCACGCTGTTTTTTTAATTATTTAAATAAATAATTTAAAAATGGCATGGGGTCCCCTCATTTTTGACAAACAACCTTGCTAAAGCAGACAGTTGGGGGTTGGTATTCTCAGGCTGGTAAGAATCCATGGATATTGCCCCCCAGCCTAAAATTAGCAGTCTGCAGCTGCCTAGAAAAGGCACATCTACTAGCACCAGGAGAAAAACTCTCACGGTGCTAGCAGGGATGTCACCGTGATGTCACCTTTTTGACGTCACCACCGGTCTCAGTCACCAGTGGTTCTCAGCCTGGACAGTCGCAGACATGGATTATGGTGTGGAACAGAATGACAGACAGGTATGGTATATTGTTGTTTTTCATTTTAGTTTTATTAAAGGAGAATGAGGGCTTCGTGTTTAAATAAAAATGGAAACTGTGTTTAGTCTTATTTCAAATAAAGGACTTTTTTGTCTTTATTTACCATACAACTATAGGATTAGTAATGGATAAGTGTCTTATAGATGCCTCTCCATTACTAAGCCGTGGGCTTCTTGTCACCTGACAATACAAAGGTGACATCAAGCCCACAAATATGAACCCCACTTGCCACCGCTAAAGGGCAAATGGGAAGAGCCGGGCAAAGCACCAAAATTGGCACATCTAATAGATGTGCCTTTTCAGGGCAGCTGTGGGCTGCTGTTTTTAGGCTGAGGGGCCAATATCCATGGCCCCTTACAAGCCTAGGAAAACCAACCCCCAGCTCTCTGCTTTAGCAAGGTTGCTTGTCAGAAATGAGGGGACCCCATGCCATTTTTAAAATTATTTATTTAAATAATTAAAAAAACAGCGTGGGGGCCCTTCTATTCTTGATAACCAGCCTTGCTGAAGCTGACAGCTGAGGGTTGTAGCCCCCTGCTGTGAGTTTTGCCTGGCTAGTTAGCAAAAATACAGGGGAACCCACGCCATTTTTTTAAATTATGTATTTACAGCGCAGCAGCGTCTGATGAATACTCCCATCCATTGCTCCTGCTCTCATTGTCTTTACCAGTAGCAGATGTCGGCTGATCGGATCAGTAGTCCCATCAGCTGACACCAGTGACCGGAGGTAAGCTTTATACCTCCAATCCCAGCTGAGCACTCACATTGTCTTTTGACAGCATGGGAAGCATGGCTCTGACTAGCGAGGATGATTTCACCGCCGATTAGAAGCGGTGTTTGCTGCGCTGTCATGCACATGAAAATGCGACCAACACCAGGTGTTTGGGCAGCTGAACCCGAAAAGCAACATGGACTTCTTGGTGAAGCCCGTGTTCGGTGTCCGTGCCCGAACAGTAGGTGTTGGTACGGACGCCGAACTTTACTGTTCGGGTTCGCCCATCTCTATTTAGCATGCGCTTCCAGCCAATAGCATGTTTCAGAGCCGAACTATCAATTTCATTATACTGTATGTTGAAAGAGTTTTTAAATTCAAATGACGTAGGAAAATATTGAAACCTGAGGCTGCTGAAACTCGAGGGATGATTATATAATAATTTCTCCAAAGCAGAAAATAAACTAAAAAAAACTCACATATAAAATGAAAACACAAGGCTTGATATGAAATAATGATTTTTTTGGAGGCTATAAATAGAAGGCTGACTTTCTGTAGAGAAGCTGAAGAGCATGAAACATGAATAGCAATTTGATCATAATTAATAGAAATGTCAAGATTATCTTTCAGATTGTGTCAATATTGCCATCTGTGTAGCATTGAAATAGTCTCATATTTGCTCTCTGGGCAGACAATTATAGTTTATTGACTGATTATTATAGCACTTCATTTTAACATCACAACCAAATATGGAGCATTTTGCATTTTTTTTCTTCTTTGGATTCCGACAGCCTTAAGTTTTTTATTTTATGCTGATTATGCTACTGTATATATAATTTTAAGGAATAATTTTGAGTTAAATAGAAGTAAATAATTTTTCCACCAAGTGTCATAGAGCTGTGATTGGAGCAATGGACTGAATCATAAAGTTAAGCATGCAGTTTTATTTAGCTTATTATGGCCAGTTAAGATGTGCATCTCCTGTATTGGACAACCCCTTTTAAGGAAAAAATTCCAGCAAAAAGTTTTGGTTTGAAAAATAATTCTAGCATGCGTGACATCTTGAAGGAACTTTAGTTCATATGATCGCTATCTTTTGTGTTATGCATAATTATTGAGTATGTTTATCACAAAGGGGATGTTTGGCTCTTGGCATTAAAGAAGACTCACTGTTAGGGTCTGCGGAATGCACCAAATATAATATGTAGAGAGGTGCGCTCACAGCCAGGGTCCACCGTGCAGGCGGAGCCTGCTGCTAGTAAGTTGGTGCAAGAAGCGAACTCTGTTATCCCACAGAGTCGCCAAAATAAACATCGTAATGAGCTGTGGCAATATGTGCGAACTCTGTTATTCCACAGAGCCGCAAGAAGGAGTGCTGCAGCGCTATATGGCGATGTGTGGGAACGCAGTTAACACCACTGAGTAGCAAAGTAAACACGCTAGGGCGCTGTCTAGCGTTGAAAGCGAACCCTGTTGCATCACAGAGCCGCTGAGACAAACTTCCGTACCCTGCTAGACACCCAGTTACACAGTTGACTGCTAAGCGAACAAAGAAAGCGATCATGCGCTAATGTCCTCGCGGGAGTCACCCGCAATCTGAATACGGCAATCAAACTCTCACCGGCTATGCCGGTAATCTAAGGCATCTAAGACACCGACCCTGACCAGCTAGCATACCAAGCTCCTCACCGATTAGGTCGGTATTGTAATGGCGTATTTCAGCCGCCCTAACCACACACACGCATGACCATACTGGCGCAAAGCATATACCGGCTATGCCGGTAATCTAAGGCATCTAAGACACCGACCCTGACCAGCTAGCATACCAAGCTCCTCACTGATTAGGTCGGTATTGTAATGGCGTATTTCAGCCGCCCTAACCACACACACGCATGACCATACTGGCGCAAAGCATATAACGGTTGATACTAGCGCACAGCCGTGCGGTAAGGACGGCCCTTTATAGCAGCCACGAGAAAAAGACCTTCCAGGAAGGACCAATGGGAAGCTGCTTCAGAACATCCTTCCTGAAGGACCAATAGGAGTGGCAGCTGTATCTGAGCATGTGACACCTGATCTCCAATGGGAGATCTTGCCCTGGGCATGCTCAGATGAAGCAACAAAGGACTTAGTCCCAAATCTGCCTGCTCCAACACTGGTTGCAGCAGCAAGTCTCTGCACAGTACTGGGCTGGGCAAGACACTGGGACCGATGTCTCTGCTGAGCAGGAACCACTGTGGCCGGAGACGGATGAGGGACCACAGTGGGAACAGGTTGAGATTCCCCTTGTGCATGAGTGGGAACTCAAACCCTAACACTCACCAAATTGTTTAATGTTGAACTGAACATATAATGTAATAGTGACTGCAAAACGGAATAAAAGTTTTTTTTTTTTTTTTTTTTTATCTTTGCCTCTTCATTGTGGAGGTTTTAGCAATTAAAGTATTTGGCACCTAATGAGTTATTTTTTTAAGCCTAAGTGGATGTTATTAGACAGTTTTCACTGAGGGCATATACAGTCATGACCAAAAGTTTTGAGAATGACACAAATATTATATTTTCACATGATCTGCTGCCCTATGGTTTTTATGTGTGTTTAACATACGTATAAATATACAACTCCTGCACTCAAAAAATGAAGAAAATGAAAATATTTTATTCAAAGAAAAAACTCCAATATGTAAATAAGCTCAATGTTAAGACAGACAAAAAACAACGTTTCGGCTTTTTTAGTCTTTATCAAGAACAGTCTGTTTTTATTTATGTATTTATTGAGCCCATCCAAGGAGCGGAGCAGAATTCAACCCTTGTTAGAATCACCAGAAAACAGGACCAAAGAATACCAGGTAAGACACCGTGGAGGGAGACGTCCGGTACACAGGGTAAGTGATTTTTCCTGTTTTCCGGTGATTCTAACAAGGGTTGAATTCTGCTCCGCTCCTTGGATGGGCTCAATACATAAATAAAAACAGACTGTTCTTGATAAAGGCTAAAAAAGCCGAAACATTGTTTTTGTCTGTCTTAACATTGAGCTTATTTACATATTGGAGTTTTTTCTTTGAATAAAATATTTTCATTTTCTTCATTTTTTGAGTGCAGGAGTTGTATATTTATGTTATGTCGATCATTTTTTCTCCTGGCACCTAAATACATCCTACAAGTGAGCACCCCTTACCCTCTTATACTGGTTTTATGTGTGTTTGACACATGTTTTTATCACAGACAGAAATATAATAATTGCAAACATATGAGTAACAAAAGCTTATATTGACAGTTAGAATGAGTTAATGCAGCAAGTCAATATTTGCAGTGTTGACCCTTCTTCTTCAGGACCTCTGCAATTCTCCCTGGCATGCTCTCAATCAACTTCTGGACCAAATCCTGACTGATAGCAGTCCATTCTTGCACAATCAATGCTTTCATTTTGTCAGAATTTTTAGGTTTTTGTTTGTCCACCAGTCCCTTGATGATTGACCACAAATTCTCAATGGGATTAAGATCTGGGGAGTTTCCAGGCCATGGACTCTAAATCTCTATGTTTTGTTCCCTGAGCCATTTAGTTATCACCTTTGCTTTATGACAAGGTGCTCCATCATGCTGGAAAAGGTATTGTTGATCGCCAAACTGCTCTTGGAGGGTTGGGAGAAGTTGCTCTTGGAGGACATTCTGGTACCATTCTTTATTCATGGCTGTGTTTTTAGGCAAGACTGTGAGAGAGCCGATTCCCTTGGCTGAGAAGCAACCCCACACATGAATGGTTTCAGGATGCTTAACAGTTGGCATGAGACAAGACTGGTGGTAGCGCTCACCTTGTCTTCTCCAAATGAGGCGTTTTCCTGATGTCCCAAACAATCGAAAAGGGGATTCATCAGAGAAAATAACTTTACCCCAGTCCTCAGCAGTCCACTGCCTGTACCTTTTGCAGAATATCAGTCTGTCCATGATGTTTTTTCTGGAGAGAAGTGGCTTCTTTGCTGCCCTCCTTGAGACCAGGCCTTGCTCCAAGAGTCTCCGTCTCACAGTGCGTGCAGATGCACTCACACCTGCCTGCTGCCATTCCTGAGCAAGCTCTGCACTGCTGGTAGCCCGATCCCGCAGCTGAAACACTTTTAAGAGACAGTCCTGGCGCTTGCTGGTCTTTCTTGGGCGCCCTGAAGCCTTTTTGGCAACAATGGAACCTCTCTCCTTGAAGTTCTTGATGATGCGATAGATTGCTGACTGAGGTGCAATCTTTCTAGCTGCGATACTCTTCCCTGTTAGGCCATTTTTGTGCATTGCAATGATGACTGCATGTGTTTCTTTAGAGATAACCATGGTTAACAGAAGAGAAACAATGATGCCAAGCACCAGCCTCCTTTTAAAGTGTCCAGTGGTGTCATTCTTACTTAATTATGACAGATTGATCTCCAGCCATGTCTGTTATGAATGTTTTAGAAATGAATTCTGAGAAGAAGCTCCCTCTGGTGGTTGCAAACAGTACTGAACCATTCAATGAGGATTGGCAATCAGGGATCACGGACTGGCTGGATATAAGGGAGGTTCCCCCCATCATGGTTGCCGGTGATCAATTGTTCGTGTCTCAACGTTGTTTCCTGGTTCACTTGGAAGCATGCTGAGTCTTGCCTCTTCTCCTGCTCTCAGATAAGATATTTTCTGTTTTTTGTTTTTGTGCTTGCCTTTTGTATATTTCTCTGCATTTCTGTGAGGTTGGCCAGGTTCCCCTCCCCAGGCGGCTTAGTCTCCTCTCGGTTCCTCTGGAGCCATTGTTGTTTGTTCATTTGCCTTTTCCAGTTTTTTTCTGTGGCTGCGGCTTAGTTTTGTTACACCAGAGAACTAATTTAGGTGGTAGAGGTCGTGTTATCTCAGGTGTTTTTGCAATTAGTAGCGTTGGTTTTTTTTAGGGTTTTTTTGGATTGCAGTAAGTATCCTTCCTATCCTTTTCTGTCTAAGTCAGATTGGGCCCCAGCGTTTGCTTATACTATTTTCTGTCTGTGTCTGTATTTCCTCTTGTCTAACCACCATTACATGTTTGGGGGCTTCCTATGTTCTTTGGGGATCTGCTCCGGGGCAGATAGCTTTCCTCTTTCTATCTTTAGGTGTAGTTAGCCTCTCAGGCTGTGACGAGGCGTCTAGGACCAACGTAGGAATGCTCCACGGCTGCCTTTAGTTGTGGTGGTTAGTCAGGGTGCTGCAATCCAGAAGATTCCAACCTCTCTGGTGTATTGCCGTTTTTGCCTGCTCTCCTCAGCTACCAAAACATAACAGTATCACCGGCCCAAACTGAAAATTATATGGTACTCACAGAAGGGAAAAATAGTGTGGAAAAAAAAAAAGTTGTTAGAGTTGTCAGAGATTTTTTTTTTTTCTGTTTGTTGCATTTTTTTTCCCTCTTTTTCTCTGGGTGCTGAGGAGGATTTTTTTTTTCTCTCAATGGAGTTTGCACAGTTATCTGGCCATGTGGATCAGCTTGCCACTGAAGTTCGGAGTATTGCTACCTATCTTGCAGGGTTGCCGGTTGTGGAACCTAGGATCCCATGCCAGATTTGTTTTTAGGGGATCGAGCTAAATTTTGAATTTCAAAAATAACTGTAAGTTGTTTTTTGCCTTAAAACCTAAGTCCTCAGGGAACGCCGTACAGCAGGTTCAAATTGTCATCTCTCTCTTGCGCGGCGATACTCAGGATTGGGCTTTTTCCCTGACACCTGGGGACCCTGTTTTGAGTAATGTTGATGCATTTTTTCTGGCTCTGGGGTTATTGTATGATGAACCTAATGTCACTGATCAAGCTGAAAAAACCTTGGCATTAAATCAGGGGCTTGAGGACGCTGAGTTGTACTGTCAGAAATTCCGAAAGTGGGCAGTTCTGACCAAATGGAATGATGATGCTTTGGCAGCTCTTTTTCGGAAGGGTCTGTCAGAGAATGTAAAAGATGTTATGGTGGGTTTCCCGACTCCCTCTGGCCTCAGTGATTCTATGTCATTGGCGATTCAAATTGACAGACGTTTGCGTGATCGTAGAGCTATGCGTAGAATGGTGTTGCCTTGTAAACCAGCTTCTGAGCCCATGCAATGTGATAGAGTGGCTTCTGGGGCACAGCGTCAAGAGTTTCGAAAACGCAATGGGTTATGTTTCTACTGTGGTGATGCCTCTCATGCTATTTCAGTCTGCCCTAAGCGGGGAAGACGTTTTGCACGCTCAGTTGTCTTGGGTAGTGTTCAGACTAAATTTCTGTTGACTGTTACCATGATTTGCTCCCTGTCCACATTTTCTGCTCAGGTTTTTGTTGATTCGGGAGCAGCTATTAACCTGATGGATTTTGATTTTGCTAAACGTTGTGGGTTTCCCTTGATACCCCTACGGAAGTCTATTCCCCTACTGGGGATTGATTCTACCCCTTTGGCTGAGAATAAACCCCAGTTCTCTACTCAGGTGATAATGAGGGTTGAACCTGATCATCAGGAGAGTTGCAAATTTTTGGTGCTGTATAATCTGCATGATATTATTGTACTAGGTTTCCCTTGGTTGCAGTCTCATAATCCTGTTTTGGATTGGAAATCTGTGTCTGTAACCAGTTGGGGCTGCCAATGTGTTAATGCCAACACTCCTGTTTTTTCTGCCTCTC
Organism: Oophaga sylvatica; assembly: GCA_033576555.1. Lineage (NCBI taxonomy): Eukaryota > Metazoa > Chordata > Amphibia > Anura > Dendrobatidae > Oophaga > Oophaga sylvatica. The sequence continues at coordinate 464,255,292 of JARQOD010000003.1, forward strand.
CCCAGGCTCAAGATGTGCCTGACTTTTTGACTGATTTTTCTGATGTGTTTAGCGATAGTAAATCTGCATCCTTGCCCCCACATAGGAGCTATGACTGCGCTATTGAATTAGTGCCTGGTAGTAAATTTCCTAAAGGTCGCCTTTTTAACTTGTCTGTACCTGAACATGACGCTATGCGGTCTTATATCAAGCAGTCATTGGAGAAGGGTCATATCAGACCATCCTCTTCACCCTTGGGTGCCGGTTTTTTCTTTGTGGCCAAAAAGGATGGTTCATTAAGGCCGTGTATTGATTATCGTCTCTTGAACAATATCACTGTGAAATATCAATATCCGTTACCCTTGATTTCTGACCTGTTTTCCAGGGTGAAAAGTGCTACTTGGTTTACCAAGCTTGACCTCAAGGGAGCATATAACCTTATTCACATTAAGCACGGGGATGAATGGAAGACGGCGTTTAATACCCCAGAGGGGCATTTTGAGTACCTAGTGATGCCCTTTGGGCTCACTAATGCTCCTTCCGTCTTCCAGTCCTTCATGAATGACATTTTCATGGATTTTGTGGATAAATTTCTGATTGTTTATTTGGATGATATCTTGATTTTTTCCAATGACTGGGACTCTGTCATGTGTGCATCGCCACGAAGATCGTCGCGGTTGCACATTCTGACTTCTCACAGCTGAGTTGCTGTTTCTTTGTGTTTGGCAGTTAGGGAGTTAATTCTGTCTGTGCTCAGTTCTGGGACTGGGTGCAGTTTCTCCCGGCTGCAATTAATTATTTGTTGATTGGTTTCCTTTAAATCTCTGGTTGTCTGTGTTGGGAGTTGCCAGTGAAATTCTTCATGCAGACCACAGATAGGATTGTATCTGTATAGACTTAAGTTAAAGAGCTCCTTAGTTGTTTTAAGCTCACCTTGCTTAGAGTTTAATATCCCAGATCATTTATGTTCCTTCTGTGTTTGAGTGTGTATGCAAGTCTGTGTTTTCTCCAGTCTGTCTTATATGTCTAATCTGTGTATTTAGCAGAGATCAGCCCATATCCCTTTGGTGGTAATCAGAATCCTTCTTAGGACTGATTACAGGGTTCAGGGACTGATAGGAGACAGGGTTAGGCTGGAGACTTGGACCTCTGAACCATTATCAGTACCTCCAAGGTGAGGGATTAGTTAGGACCCCAGTTTAGGGTCAGGTTAGACCCCCGGTCCTCCTCTTTCCTGTGACAGTGTATCAAGTCCTCAAGATTAACCCTGAGTTCAACGGATATCATGTCAGGTAAATCTATTCTATATTTACATGCTGATGTTGCTAATCTATATGTTGTATAGAGTGTTGTTCTTTTAAGAATAGTTTACTGACATCGTACACATATCATAAGACCGCGTGACATTTTCACTGGCCCATAAAATTATTCCCAGTTGCCATGGATCCAGTAGCCCAGCTGGCTCTGCAGTTGCAGGGATTATCCATGGAGCTGACGGACATTAAGTCCAAAGTTTTGTCTCCCTCGGAGCAAACCAGATTTGAACCTAAAGTAGCTCTCCCGGACAGGTTCACTGGTGGGCGAGACAAATTTTTTACCTTCAGGGAAGCATGTAAATTGTATTTTCGGCTTCGGCCTCGATCATCAGGGAGTGAAGAGCAGAGAGTGGGAATTGTTATCTCGCTCCTACAAGGGGACCCTCAATCCTGGGCCTTCTCCCTTCCTCCGGGATCCCCGGCTCTACAGTCAGTAGATCGATTTTTTACTGCCCTGGGTTTGGTATATGATGACCCAGATCGGGTCTCTCTTGCTGAGACAAAATTACGTAAGATACAGCAGGGAGATCGTCCGGCGGAGGAATTTGCTTCTGAGTTCCGTAGATGGGCCACAGATACTCAGTGGAATGACCCAGCTCTTAGGAGCCAGTTTTGTCATGGGCTTTCTGACAAATTAAAGGACGTTTTGGCTCAGTATGATTCTCCTCCATCACTGGAGGCTGCTATGGCCCTAGCTATCCGTACTGATAGACGGCTCCGGGAGAGGTGCGAGGTAACTCCGCCCCCTGTTGTTGCTCCACCTACTACTAAAGTCCCTTATGTTGAGGTTCCCCTTGTCTGTTCGGAGGATCCTATGCAGTTGGGAGGGACATCATTTCGTAGGAGGGGATTGGCGGTACGCCGCAGGACTAGAAGGTGTTTCTTCTGCGGGAAAGAGGGACATTTTGTTGGGGGATGTCCATCCCGTGCCTTGTTGAGCAAAAAGTCGCCGGAAAACTGTTAATCCCAGGTTGTGTGGTGGACGACAACCTGGGAGTATGTATTTCGTCCGCTAGTTCTTCTCAGTTCCTTGTACCAGTGGAGGTGGTGGTTGGTACGAGAGTGGAGAGATTTTCTGTTCTTCTTGATAGTGGGTCCGGGGCTAATCTGGTTGACGCTCAGTTTGCTCAGGCTCAAGGTATGCATCTGAGTGTATTGGTCAAACCGATCCCTATATTCTCCATTGACGCCAGGCCTCTCGGCCAAGGTAGCTTTGTTCATGAGGTTCATAACATTGACCTTCGGGTAGGGGCAATACATAGGGAACTATTATCTTGTTATGTGTTGGAGGGTCTACCTACTCCTATTGTGTTGGGACTTCCTTGGTTGGTTAAACATAACCCTGTGATTAATTGGCAGTCCAGAGATATAAGCCAATGGGGGGAGTTTTGCAAAAGTAACTGCATGAACACAGTCATCAGTGCGGTCGTGCCTAGTACTTTGCCTCCTTTTTTGGAGGACTTTGGGGATGTGTTCTCTGAGGAGGGGTGTCAGGAGTTGCCTCCTCATCGCGTGTATGACTGCTCTATTAATTTACTTCCTGATGCTAAGTTACCTAAAGCTAGGTTATATAACCTTTCTGGTCCTGAGAGGCAGGCTATGAAAGATTATATTTCGGAAAGTCTGGCCAAAGGGCATATTAGACCTTCATCTTCCCCAGTGGCCGCGGGGTTCTTCTTTGTGAAGAAAAAAGATGGAGGCCTACGCCCTTGCTTGGATTTCCGCGAACTTAATCGGATTACTGTTCGAGATCCGTATCCACTCCCTCTTATTCCTGATCTCTTCAATCAAATTGTTGGCGCCAAATGGTTTTTCTAAATTGGATCTCAGGGGGGCGTATAATCTGATTAGGATAAAAGAGGGGGATGAGTGGAAAACGGCGTTTAACACGCCGGAGGGACATTATGAGAACCTTGTCATGCCTTTTGGTCTGACTACTGCACCAGCAGTATTCCAACATTTTGTTAATGACATTTTTCGTCATCTGGTGGGGCTGTTTGTGGTCGTATATTTGGATGACATTTTAATTTACTCACCAGATCTTGTGTCTCACCAGGAGCATGTGAGACAGGTGTTGCAGATCTTGCGAGACAATAAACTATACGCCAAACGGGAAAAGTGTGTATTCGCCGTACAGGAACTTCAGTTTTTGGGTTTCTTGGTGTCAGCCTCCGGTTTCCGTATGGACCCTGAAAAGGTGAGAGCAGTGCTTGAATGGGATCAGCCAGAGGATCTTAAGGCTCTGCAGCGTTTTCTGGGGTTTGCTAACTACTACCGGAAATTTATTTGTAATTTCTCATCTGTTGTCAAACCTCTCCCTGACATGACAAGAAAAGGGACGGATTTTTCTAAATGGTCGGACAAAGCTTGCCAAGCTTTTTCCTCTTTGAAAAAATGTTTTGCTTCGGCACCCGTTCTCATCCAACCAGATGCATCACAGCCGTTCGTTGTGGAGGTGGACGCGTCTGACGTAGGGGTGGGTGCAATATTGTCCCAGGGTCCGTCCCCTGGTAAATGGCATCCGTGCGCTTTCTTTTCTAAAAAATTGTCGTCCGCGGAAAGGAATTATGATATCGGCAATAGGGAACTTTTGGCCATTAAGTTGGCTTTTGAAGAATGGCGTCACTTTTTGGAGGGGGCAGTCCACCCGGTCACCGTCATTACTGATCACAAGAACCTGCTGTATTTGGAATCTGCTAAGCGTCTGAATTCCAGACAAGCTCGATGGTCGTTGTTTTTTACCAGGTTTAATTTTGTTGTCACTTATCGCCCTGGATCTAAGAATGTTAAGGCGGATGCCTTGTCTCGCAGTTTCCCAGGGGCCGGGAAAATGGATGACCCGATTCCTATCCTTCAGGAGGGGGTGGTAGTGTCGGCTGTATGTTCTGAGCTTGAGGAGGAGGTGTTAGAGGCTCAGGGGGACGCCCCTGCAGGACCTCCAGGGAGACTGTTTGTCCCAAATCAGTTGAGACAAAAGGTTATTGAGGCACATCATAATTCTGCTTTAGCAGGACATCCAGGGAGTAAGGCTACTTTAGATCTCCTTTCTCGCCGGTTTTGGTGGCCTAACGTTAATAAAGATGTTTTAACTTTTGTCGCGTCCTGTGGGGTTTGTGCTCGCTCTAAGACCCCTCATACCCGTCCGTCTGGGACCCTCTTACCCTTGAAACTTCCGGAGCGTCCATGGACTCATTTGTCTATGGACTTCATCACGGACCTTCCTCAGTCGTCAGGGAAGACTGTCATACTGGTGGTTGTTGACAGGTTCAGTAAGATGGCACATTTCATTGCTCTTCCTGCCCTCCCTAATGCTAAAACTCTGGCGCAGGTGTTCATTGGGGAGATTGTGAGACTTCATGGGTTGCCTTCTGATGTGGTGTCAGATAGGGGGTCTCAGTTTGTGTCCAAGTTTTGGAGGGCATTTTGTTTACGTCGGGGGATGCAATTGTCATTTTCCTCGGCTTTTCATCCGCAGACCAATGGTCAGACAGAGCGTCTGAATCAAAGCCTAGAGACTTATCTTCGGTGTTTTGTCTCAGAGAACCAGGAGGACTGGTCTTCTTTCTTGCCTCTGGCAGAGTTCGCTCTTAACAACAGGCGGAGCGAGTCCACTGGTAAGTCCCCGTTTTTTGGGGCATATGGTTTTCATCCCCAGTTTTGTACATTCAATGGGGGGGGCCCTTCTGGGGTTCCTGAGGAGGAGCGTTTCTCGTCGTCACTTGCTTCAGTGTGGAGAGGTGTATTGAATAATCTGAGTGCTATGGGGAACCGTTATAAACGTATGGCTGATAGGAGGAGAATTTCTGGTCCAGATCTTAATGTGAACGATCTGGTATGGTTGTCTACCAGGAATATAAAACTTAAAGTTCCCTCCTGGAAGCTGGGCCCCAGATTCATCGGGCCGTACAGGATCAGTTCCATAATTAATCCTGTGGCATTTCGTCTGGACCTCCCTCCTACGTTTAAAATTCATAATGTGTTCCACAAGTCATTACTTAAGAGGTACGTGGCACCAGTCATACCATCACCTCTACCTCCTCCTCCAGTGGTGGTCAATGGTAACTTGGAGTTTCAAGTGTCAAAGATCATTTACTCACGTCTGAATCGCCGGTCCCTTCAGTACTTGGTGCATTGGAAGGGGTATGGTCCAGAGGAGAGGACGTGGGTTCCTGCGTCTGACATTAACGCAGATCGTTTGGTGCGGACCTTCCACAGAACTCACCCGGGCAAACCTGGCCCTGAGGGTCCGGAGGCCCCTCGTAGAAGGGGGGGTACTGTCATGTGTGCATCGCCACGAAGATCGTCGCGGTTGCACATTCTGACTTCTCACAGCTGAGTTGCTGTTTCTTTGTGTTTGGCAGTTAGGGAGTTAATTCTGTCTGTGCTCAGTTCTGGGACTGGGTGCAGTTTCTCCCGGCTGCAATTAATTATTTGTTGATTGGTTTCCTTTAAATCTCTGGTTGTCTGTGTTGGGAGTTGCCAGTGAAATTCTTCATGCAGACACAGATAGGATTGTATCTGTATAGACTTAAGTTAAAGAGCTCCTTAGTTGTTTTAAGCTCACCTTGCTTAGAGTTTAATATCCCAGATCATTTATGTTCCTTCTGTGTTTGAGTGTGTATGCAAGTCTGTGTTTTCTCCAGTCTGTCTTATATGTCTAATCTGTGTATTTAGCAGAGATCAGCCCATATCCCTTTGGTGGTAATCAGAATCCTTCTTAGGACTGATTACAGGGTTCAGGGACTGATAGGAGACAGGGTTAGGCTGGAGACTTGGACCTCTGAACCATTATCAGTACCTCCAAGGTGAGGGATTAGTTAGGACCCCAGTTTAGGGTCAGGTTAGACCCCCGGTCCTCCTCTTTCCTGTGACAGTGTATCAAGTCCTCAAGATTAACCCTGAGTTCAACGGATATCGTGTCAGGTAAATCTATTCTATATTTACATGCTGATGTTGCTAATCTATATGTTGTATAGAGTGTTGTTCTTTTAAGAATAGTTTACTGACATCGTACACATATCATAAGACCGCGTGACAGACTCTCATGTGAAACATGTTCGGACTGTTTTCCAAATTTTGAGAGAGAATGCTCTGTATGTGAAGGGATCAAAGTGTCTTTTTGGCGTACAGAGGATCTCATTTCTGGGATTCATTTTGTCTCCATCTGTTATGGAAATGGACCCGGTCAAGGTTCAGGCCATCTGTGATTGGGTCCAACCTACTTCATTAAAGGCTCTTCAGAGATTCTTGGGTTTTGCCAATTTTTATCGTAAATTTATTGGTAATTTCTCTGTTATTGTTAAACCATTGACTGATTTGACCAAAAAGGGTTCTGATGTGGTGAATTGGCCTCCTGAGGCAGTCTCTGCGTTTCAGGAGCTTAAGCGGAGATTCACTTCTGCTCCTGTTCTACGGCAGCCTGATGTTTCTCTGCCATTTCAGGTGGAGGTTGATGCCTCTGAAATTGGGGCAGGTGCCGTTTTGTCCCAAAGAGATCCTGAGAGCTCTAAAAGTAACCCTTGTACTTTTTTCTCTCGAAAATTTTCTCCAACTGAACGTAATTATGACGTGGGTAATCGGGAGTTATTGGCCATGAAGTGGGCTTTTGAAGAGTGGAGACATTGGCTGGAGGGAGCCAAATATCAGGTGTTGGTCCTCACGGACCATAAGAATCTGGTTTATCTGGAATCAGCTAAGCGACTTAATCCTAGACAGGCCAGGTGGGCCTTGTTTTTCACACGTTTTAATTTTGTGGTTTCCTTTCTTCCTGGCACTAAGAATATTAAGGCGGATGCCCTCTCGAGGAGTTTCCTTGCGGACTCTCCTGAGTTATCTGATCCTGCTGTTATTTTGAAAGAGGGTGTAGTTCTTTCCGCCATCTCGCCAAATTTGAGACTGGCTCTGGAGGGGTAGAAAATGAACTCGGCACTCAACTTTAGTATAGTGAGAATAAAGATTTTTATTCACAGTAGTAACACAAAACGTTTCGGTCCTATATCATGGACCTTCATCAGTCACAGATACTACTGGGAAGGGGGTTGATCCACATAGGGAAGAAAGAAAGGGCTGGATATAGCCTGTGTTGGTGGGGTGAGATGAGGAAGAGGACAATGCCTCTATTGCACTAGTAACCTGTTGTGAAGGAGTCCGGTAGTGAGGATAGGTCTCTGCATTGGACGCGGTGTCGGCACTCAGACTAGCGGTGGAATAAAAATCTTTATTCTCACTATACTAAAGTTGAGTGCCGAGTTCATTTTCTATTAGATACGGTTTGGGAACCTACTCTGGCACCTTCTTGTTTGTGCACACGGTTATTTTGTCATGGCTCTGGAGGGGTGTCAGGAGGATAAACCCGAGCGCTGCCCTGTTGGGAAATTGTTTGTCCCAGACCAGTGGAAGAAGTGTGATGTCTGAGATTCATTGTTCCGCGTTGGCCGGTTATCCCGGAATTTTTGGTACCAGAGACTTGGTGAGTCGGTCCTTTTGGTGGCCTACTTTGTCTCGTGACGTCAGGGAGTTTGTGCAGTCCTGTGGGACTTGCTCTCACTCCAAGCCTTGCTCTCGCTCTAGTGGTTTGTTGATGCCATTGCCTGTGCCCAAGAGACCATGGACCCATATCTCTATGGATTTTATTTCCGACCTCCCTGTTTCTCAGAGAATGACCGTTATCTGGGTGATTTGTGATAGGTTTTCCAAGATGATACATCTTGTGCCTTTACCTAAGTTGCCTTCCTCCTCCGAATTGGTGCCTTTGTTCCTTCAGCACGTGGTTCGGTTTCAAGGCATTCCTGAGAACATTGTGTCTGACAGAGGAGTCCAGTTTGTTTCCAGATTTTGGAGGACTTTTTGTTCTAAACTTGGTGTTCAATTGTCTTTCTCCTCTGCTTTTCATCCTCAGACCAATGGACAAACTGAGAGAACAAACCAGACATTGGAGACTTATCTGAGATGCTTTGTGTCTGCTGATCAAGATGACTTGGTCTCTTTTTTGCCTTTGGCTGAGTTTGCTCTTAATAATAGGGCAAGCTCTACCACTTTGATGTCTCCATTTTTCTGCAATTTTGGGTTTCACCCTCGATTTTCTTCAGGACAAACGGAGGCTTCTGTCTGTCCGGGTGTTGACTCTGTTGTGGTGCGTATGCAGCAGATTTGGGACCAGGTAGTGGAGAGGTTGTCCCTCTCTCAGGAGAAGGCCCAGCGGTTTGCCAACCGGCATAGGACTGATGGTCCTCGGTTTAAAGTGGGGGACTTGGTCTGGTTGTCCTCAAGAAATATCCCTATAAGAGTTGCATCTCCTAAGATTAAGCCTAGGTTTATTGGACCTTATAAGATCATGGAGATTCTTAATCCTGTTTCCTTTCGTTTACTTCTTCCAGGGACATTTAAGATCCATAACGTGTTCCACAAGTCCTTATTGAAGAGGTTTGTCGAGCCAGTGGTTCCTATGGCTGGGCCCCCTGACCCTGTTTTGGTTGAAGGCAATCTGGAGTATGTGGTTGAGAAAATATTGGATTCTCGTTGAGGTCGTGTGATCTCAAGTGTTTTTGCAATTAGTAGCGTTGTTTTTTTTTAGGGTTTTTTTGGATTGCAGTAAGTATCCTTCCTATCCTTTTCTGTCTAAGTCAGATTGGGCCCCAGCGTTTGCTCATACTATTTTCTGTCTGTGTCTGTATTTCCTCTTGTCTAACCGCCATTACATGTTTGGGGGCTTCCTATGTTCTTTGGGGATCTGCTCCGGGGCAGATAGCTTTCCTCTTTCTATCTTTAGGTGTAGTTAGCCTCTCAGGCTGTGACGAGGCGTCTAGGACCAACGTAGGAACGCTCCACGGCTGCCTTTAGTTGTGGTGGTTAGTCAGGGTGCTGCAATCCAGTAGATTCCAACCTCTCTGGTGTATTGCCGTTTTTGCCTGCTCTCCTCAGCTACGAAAACATAACACATGTCCTCATCAACACCCACACCTGTGTTAATGGAGCAATCACTGAAAAGAGGTTAGCTGGTCCTTTTAAGGCAGGGCTGCAATGATGTTGAAATGTCTTTTGGGGGATAAAGTTCATTTTCTAGCCAAATATTGACTTTGCAAGTAATTGCTGTTAAGCTGATCACTCTTTATAACATTCTGGAGTATATGCAAATTGCCATTAGAAAAAGTGAAGCAGTAGACTTTGTAAAAATTAATATTTGTGTCATTCTCAAAACTTTTGACTGTACTTCCTCTTCCAAATTGATGTTCACTATTCATAAACCGGCATCAATATTCCAAGGCAAGAAGGACACGCTTCTGTACCATCTCATAGGAGTTTTTTCAGTATGTGAGATATATGGAAAACAGCCCTTATTTCTTGGTATAACTTTGTACTTTATTGAAAAGCACAGATGACTATTTCTCTTCAGATAAGGTCCCTGTGGGAGAATGGGCAGCACAGCTAAATTTAGCTGTGTCATATTACAAAACCCTCTCTCAGCCCTTCTCATCTTCTGGCAATGCTGTTCTAACCCTCCCTCAACACTGTTCATCTGGAGATGTGACACTAATCACTCCTAATGTCTGTTGTGCTCAACTTGTACTCACGGTGCTCATTAAATCTCAAATAGGAATAGTTCAGGACAGAGTATTCCAGTGTGAGATATAATAACAGCCCTAATCTAATTTCAGAGCGATTACAAGTTGCCTAAGCTCAACAAACAAAATTGTGATTACATCTCACACTGCTCTAAGCTATGGAGGGGTGGTGGCCTTTTTTTTCCAGTGTTTTTTGCTGCTTGCTTAGGATTGGTCAGCAAGCATCACACAAGAGAAAAGAAAAACACGCCGAAGTCAAAACTGTCTAGTAACAACCATTTGGACTTAAACAGAAAGTTAACTTATTAAGTGCCAAATACTTTGATTGTTCAAATCTCCACAATGGAGAGGTGAAATTGGACAAGAAAAATAATGTTGTATTCCTCTCTGCAGCCACTACTACATCATATGACCAGTTCAATATGAAAAATTTTGTGAAAGATCCTCTTTAAGCTATTCTTAGTTATCATTGTTAGACAATAGTTGTATTTTAGGCCCCAAATCAGGGGTATTGTCTTTTATTAGTTATGTCCCTCTATGGAGATCTAGGTGTCTGTGGGTATTATTCCACATTGCATGTGAGATTTTTCTAGGACCCACAGTTCTTATCATAAAGTATACAGTACTATATAGGTAAAGTGAATGAGTCTTTATTTACTCCCCTTTAATTATTTATTTCCTACTGAAGTAACTGACATGCCCAAATAAATGTACCCTTACTTGTTTACTTTATGCCGACAATATGATGTAAGAGATATACTTTACAATTGGAATATAAATGCTGGTTTCTCTTCTTCAATATTATTCTGTAGTCGTAATGTGCAAATGCTGACATGCGAAGATGTAATACAACCACACTTCCATTTCCAATATGGCTCTGGCAATTGCAACCAGCCAATGCACTTGAACAACTATGCACTAAGCACAGGATAATACTAATCTTTTTATTTATATAGCGCCAACATATTCTGCAGCGCCTTACAGTTTTGCACACATTATCATCACTGTCCCTGATGGAGCTCAAAATCTAAATTCCCTATCAGTATGTCTTTGCAATGTGGGAGGAAACCCACGCAAACATGGGGGGGAGCATACAAACTCCTTGCAGATGTTGTCCTTGGTGGGATTTAGAACCCAGGAAACTGGTGCTATAAGGCTGCAGTGCTAACCATTGAGCTACATATAGGATGATATAGGATATCAACTTCTCGCTATCTCCTGTGTTAACTGAGCCTCCTATCTTAACTCTTCACGTGTGAATTATTATCATTTTTATGTTTTTGACTGTTTGAGACTGGATTTTGAAATGGCTTATTTGTTGTGTTATGTTATATTTAATTATATATTTATTCACTAATGTATTTATATAGTACTCTTGTGCACTATTTTTTTACCATCAGACTGAATTACGGCTGTGAGGGGGCCATTATGCTGTATTATACTGTATTTGGATATTTGGGTATCATCATACTTTATTGGGGCTGTGAGGTGATCATTATACTATTTTGGGTCCTGTAAGAGCACAATCTATTTGTAGCCACACTAACTCTGCAGATCCAGCACCTCCCTTGAATCTGTTTATTCATATTGACAGAGTTTACAAATCCCATTTTATATGTCCTTCTTCTGCACTGTAATAGCACACCATAATTTGATTTCTAAGTTTTTATTCTCATATTTGATGATGAATAGAGATGGTCAAACCTGAATAGTAAAGTTAAAGCCAGTAAACTGCGGTGACCTCGGTGAGATCACCGCTAACTAGAGTTGAGTGAAGCAGGTCGGTCAGATTCAAAAGTCGCCGACTTTAGCCAAAGTCGAGTTTCATCAACCGAAACACGACCATAGCGTGAGGTCGGACATGTGGTCGTCGAAACGAGCGACAAAGTCGTGTTTCACAGAATGCTTACAGGTGCCTTTTTTCAGCCAATAAGCAAGGACGTGCTCTGTGGGCAACGAGATGACATGTGAAGCGTCCACCACCATCGTAGAGAAGGGCATTGAAGTGATTGGCTTGCTTTGGGGGCGTCATAGTGTCTATAAAATCCATGAGCGCCAACCTCCATTTTACTTCTGCCGATATTAACAGTAGGGAGAGGTTGCTGTTTATCAGTAGGGAGAGAGTTAGGGCTGTAAAGAGAAGTTCTTATGTGCTTGTGCTGATAGCAATTGTGCTGTACATTTAGTGTGCAGTGACAGGGGAGGATTTTCTTGTGTGCAGCAGCGCTGGTTATTAGGCTGGCTGCCAGTGACAGGGGAGGATTTTATTGTGTGCAGCAGCGCTGGTTCTTAGGCTGCAGCTGTATTTCTCTATACCGTATACAGCTGTACGCTAATCATACAGTATCCTAAATCTGCTCTTTGTATTACGGTCAAATCCATACGGAGTGAGCTTTTGTATGTGACTCCGGAAATATAAACGGAGATTGAAATTTTCCCCAAAACCTATACAGCTGTCTGCTTCTGATACAGTACCGTATATCTGCTCTTTGTATTACTGTCAAATCCATACTGAGTGAGCGTCTGTGTGTGACTCCGGAAATATATACGGAGATTGAATATTTCCCCAAAACCGTATACAGCTGTCCGCTTCTGATACAGTACCGTATATCTGCTCTTTGTATTATGATCAAATCTATGCTGAGTGAGTGTCTGTGTGTGACTCCGGAAATATATACGGAGATTTAAATTTTCCCCTACACTATATACACCTGGTACCTTCTGATACAGTACCATATATCTGCTGTTTGTATTACGGTCAAATCCATACAGAGAGAGCGCCTGTGTGTGACTCCGGAAATAAATACGGAGATTTCAATTTTCCCCTACACCGTACACAGCTGTACGCTCCTCATCTGCTGGTATTTTTTTACATTTTCCCAAACATGAGGAAGTATGGTGGAAGAGGCCGCGAACGTGGGCGGGGGGGAAGCTGGTACTGATGGTGGTCATGGTGGTGCATCTGCTGGTAGTGCCAAAAGCACAATAGCACCTAAGGCAGGAGGTGTTGAGCCTGTGTCATCATCTGGTTCCTGAAGGCCTGGAAGGCTCCCTTTTCTGGGAAAAGGTAAACCGCTATTAAAGCCGGAGCATCAGGAAAAGGTTTTGGCTTACATTGCCGAAACGGCCTCCAGCTCTATCGCCTCCTCTTCTGAAGTTTCAAAAACTGCAAGCACTGAGTCATCAGTGCATACTCCTGGTCAGGAACAACACCTTTCCTTGTGTCCTTCACCCCCACCAAAAGTGAAGGATGCGGCAGGCCACACTTCAGATTACTCCCTGGAGTTCTTTTCACATACCATGCCTGGGTTATCAAGTGAAATCCTGAATTCCTCAGTCCAAGATGAATATGACATGGAGTGCACTGATGCACAGCCACTGCTATCTGATTGTGCTAGTACATTCACCCAGAGCACTGCATTGCCCTCGCAGTTTACTGAGCCAGATTCTGACCCTGATGAAACTCAGGTGCCCCTTCCCGCAAACTATACCAGCTTACACGGTGACACATAGGAAGGTGCAGATGAAATTGAAGAGGAGGTGATGGATGACCCAGTTGTTGACCCGGATTGGCATCCATTGGGGGAAGAGGGTGCCGCTGGCAAAAGCTCAGAAGAGGAGGAGGATTCACAGCAGGCATCAACATCGCAGCTGCGGTTATCTGGCAGGCCCATAGCATTCCAAAAACGTGTTAAAAAAACAAAAAGGGTTGCAGGACAGCTTGGCCAGACAATCAAATTAGCACAGCGTGCAAGCCTGAAAATTTATCCCATAGTAAGAAAAGTGTAGTGTGGCACTTTTTTGACAAAAATTCTATTGATGAGGCAAATGTTATCTGTAAGAAGTGCGGAAGGACCTTTAGCCTAGGGAAAAATCTCGGACATTAATACCAGTTGCATGCTTAGACTTGTAAACACCATGCCCTTGCAAGCATGGCCGGACTACAAAACCTCACTGGCTTTGAACACCTACATTGCCAAACTGATCTCATTAGAGATGATGCCCTTCCGTTTGGTTGAAAGTGCAGCGTTCGAGGGCTCATGGCCTACGCTGTCCCATGCTATGACCTACCAAGTCGGCACTTCTTTTCTAGAAAAGCCATCCCTGCCCTCCACCTGCATGTGAAAGACCGCATTGTCCATGCACTCAAACAATCAGTGAGTGGAAAGGTGCAACTCACAAAAGATGCATGGGCCAGTAGGCATGGCCATGGCCGTTATGTGTCCATCACTGCGCACTGGGTGAAAGGGGTGGATGCCGGGTCCACAGGGACAGCGGCAGTGGGACAGTGCTGCCTAGCCTACGGTATAGGCAACAGTTGGCTGTAGGCGTTCTACCCTCCTCCTCCTCCAGAAGCAAAAGCTCGTCGACAGGTCGCACAAGCACTCCATCCGCAGCTGCCAGTGTTGCACATGAGGTGTCCCACTATCGAACAGCTAGTGGTAAGTGTCAGCAGGCTCACACATCCGTCACTTGCCCATAGACTCCATGGTTGAGAGGCCGTGCGAACAGAGGCAGGCTGTAATGCATTTGTGGGAGGACACACGGGCAGGCAGTTTGAGGGCAGACATCCAGTTGTCGGGTGTGCAGTGGTCAAAGCTGAAAGACCTCTGTAAAAGTCCTTCAGTGTTTTTTGGAATGCACACGGCTAGTAAGCGCAGACGACGCCATCATAAGCATGAGCATCCCACTTATGCGTCTGCTCTTGCAAACTTTGACGCACATTAAGGATCAGGTGTCTGCAGCGGAGGAGTAAGAGGAGGAGAAGGACAGAAGCCTTGATAACAGTCAGCCATTGTCTGCTCAGGGAACTGTCGTGGACGAGGTGGAGGAAGAAGAGGAAGAGGTGGAGGATGAGGGGGATGATTATTTTGGGGAGGAGGATGCTTCTCATGGGGCAAGAGAAAATGTTGGCTTGCCAAGGTCAGGTACAGGGTTTGTGTGTGAGTGGAGGGAAATGGATTTGGCAGAAATAGTTCCTCCACACACCACTGGCAGTGCATCATTGACATATGGAACTTTGGCCCACATGTGTGATTATGTCTAGCGGATCCTAAAAAGGGATCCCCGCATTGCCAAAATTATGGAGGATGACGACTACTGGTTGGCCAGCATCCTCGATCCACGCTATAAAGGCAAATTACAGAACATCATGCCACAGGAGAACCTAGAGCTAATATTGGCGACCAACAAGCAACTCTGGTAAACCATTTGTTAGAGGCATTCCCAGCACAGAGCAGTGGTGCAGGTTCGACCACGAGCCGTACTGGGCCAACTGGAAGCGGTGTTCATGGTGCACACAGCCGAAGTGGCGTTGGAGATGTGTTGTGAATGTGCTAGAAATGAATTCTGAGCAGAAGCTCCCTCTGGTGGTTACAAACAGTACTGAACTATTCAATGAAGATTGTGAAGATTGGCGATCAGGTGTTACTGACTGGTCTTATATAAGGGAGGTTCCCTCTCATCAGTGTTGCAGGTGATCAATTGTTCTGGTCTCATCTTTGATTCCTGTTCACTTTGAAGCTTGCTGTTTCGTGCCTGCATCTTCTGCTAACAGATAAGACATTTTCTTCTTTTAGTTTTTTGTGCTTGCTTTTTGCATTTTGTCCTGCACTTCTGTGGGGGTCTGCCGGGTCCCCTCCGGGGGCTTGTGCTCCTCTCAGTTTAGTTCAGCCACTGTTGTTTGTTCTTTTGCCTTTTCCAGTTTTTTCAGCGGCTGCTGTTTAGTTTTTTTACACCAGAGAACTAATTTAGGTGGTAGAGGTCGTGTGATCTCAGGTGTTTTTGTAATTAGTAGAGTTGGTACTTTTTAGGGTTTTTTGGGATTGCAGTAAGTGTCCTTCCTATCCTTTTCTATCTAGGAAGTTTGGGCCCCAATGTTTGCTCATAGTATTTTCTGTCTGTGTCTGCATTTCCTCTTGTCTAACCGCCATTACATGTTTGGGGGCTTCCTATGTTCTTTGGGGATCTGTTCCGGGGCAGATAGTTTTCCTCTTTCTGTCTTTAGGTGTAGTTAGCTTCTCAGGCTGTGACGAGGCGTCTAGGACCAACATAGGTACGCTCCACGGCTGCCTTTAGTTGTGGTGGTTAGTCAGGGTACTGCAATCCAATATATTCCAACCTCTCTGGTGTATTTCCTTTTTTGCCTGCTCTCCTCAGCTACCAAATCATAACAGAGACGGGTTTCATGACCATCTTGTGGACTGACTTCTCGAGTACCGCTCACACGACTGGTAATACTGAATCGATTGCAACAGACAGGAGACAGCAGTTGTCAACTATGGTTCAAAATTACCTCTCCTACCTTATCGATGTTCTCCCTCACAGTTCATTCCCTTTTGACTACTGAGCCTGTAAACTGGACACCTGGCCAGAATTGGCACAATATGCCTTACAGGAGCTCGCTTGCCCTGCTGGTAGTGTGCTATCAGAAAGAGTATTCAGTGCTGCTGGATCAATCCTGACAAAAAGAAGGACCCAGCTGTCGACCCAAAATGTAGGGTGATCTCACCTTCATTAAAATGAGCCATGCCTGGGTTTCAAAGGATTTTGTACCACCTTCCCCTGATGACACATAAGTTGCCAGCAAAATGGCTCGCTTTGTCCTCCTCTTCCTCCAACTACTCCAATTCCTCCATTTGCAGCTGCTGAATGTCCAGCCTACACCTCAACATATGCCAGTTTTTCCACCTCCCTAACTGGGCTGTACCCCCCACCCATGGCCGGCGTTAGCACCTGGCGCACCCGGGTAAATGCTGAGGCCCTGAGCAGGTAGGGGGCCCACTCGCTGTCAGACACACCGGCGTACTACATGTGGGCCCCCATGCTTGCTCAGCGCCCCAGAACTTGCAATACTTTCCTCTCCCTGCTACACCGCTGTGACGTCTTCCGCGTTTCCTGACAGTGACATTCAGGTCAGAGAGCGTGGTGACGTCACATCTGTGCGCCCTTTGCCTGAACAGTCACAGTGCAGAGAGCTGGAAGATGGTGACGCTGAGGAGTCCAGAGTAGAGCAGTGCCCAGTGAGGAGAGGTATTTCTTTTTTTTTTTTGTTTGGAGCAATATATGGGGAGCATTACACACTGGAGAATTATATAGTGGAGAATTATATATGGGGCCCATCATACATTTGAGCATCATAGATAGGGAAAATTATACACTGGAGCATTATATATGGGGCCCATCATACACTCGAGCATTATAAATGGTGCCCATCATACACTGGAGCATCATATAAGGGGCCCATTATACACTGGTGCATCATATATGGGGCCCATCATATACAAGAGCATCATATGGGATTCATTATTTATGGGGTATCATATAGGGCCCTTTATATATGGAGCATCATATGGAGCACATATGGGGCCTATTCTGTATGGAGCATTAAATGGAGCCCATTCTGAATGGAGCAATATATGGGGCTCATTATTCTGTATAGAGCAATATATGGGCTCATTATTCTGTATGGCGCACTATGTGATGCCCATAATACTGTATGGAGGACTATACTGTCTGGTTTTTGAGCTATAATAGAATTTACAATAGATATCACTCATGTAATGTAAGAAGTGAAGTATTTGTTATTGTACTATGCCTATATTTCTCTGCCCTATCGGAGAATCATGAATTGTGGTATGTGTTAAAGGGACCCATTGAGTCTCTGTCGCCCGGGGCCCACGAAAACCTAGAGCCAGCCCTGCCCCCCCACAACTTTAGCCAAATAACCCCCAGTTTTCAATGATTCACTATTATTATAAAGTAAATGAAATTTGTCAAGCTTAAGTAATAAGAATTGATGTCATTGGCATTGAAATGGGCACTGTAGGTGTGTTTACTGTCCTCCACTCACTGGCAAGTTTTATTCCCCATTGACTTGCATTGGGGTCGCGTTTCCGACGCCGACTTGACTGTTTCGGTTAGTCTGCCGACTTCGTTCGACTCGACTTTTGTAAAACTCGAGCCGACCGAAACCCGACTCGACCCTCTCAGAGGTAAAGTCGCTCATCTCTACCGCTAACACGTTGAAAAAAGTCTCACTGTGAATTTCGGTTAATTCTCTGAGATCTGCGCTGCACCGAGGGACTTTTTATTACCGTTAAGTGTTTACAACTATGTTTGTTATTTTTAAATAAAAAAAGTAAAAGTGTGCTTTTTTTACTTCAAACAAATGACTTTATTTTGGCTATGTGTTTATTTACAATATAACTATAAGTTTAATAATGGAGAGGCATCTATAAGATTCCTCTCTATTACTAAGCAATGGACTTGATATCACCGGACAATACAAAGATGACATCAACCCCACAAATATGAACACCAATTGCCACCTCAACAGAGCATGCGGGAAGAGCCATGGAAAGAATTGGTGCATCTATTAGCTGCGCCTTTTCTGGGGAATTGAAGGCTGCTATTTTTAGGCTGAGGGTTCCCAACTATCTGCTTTAGCTTGACTGGTTGTCAAAAATTATTTAATAATTTTTAAATAATTTAAAAAAATGAAGTGGGGACCCCTCTATGCTTGATAGACAGCCTTGCAAACGCTGATAGCTGAGGGTTGCAGCCTGCAGCTGTCAGTTTTGCTGGTTATCAAAAACACAGGGGAACTCAAGCTGCTTTTTTACATTTTTAATTATTTACACTAGGTTCCAATTATTATGCAAATTGGTTTTAAGTGTCAAAGCGTTTTTTGCTTTTTTTTGTAAACCCATTGATGGTATTGTGTCTCAGGGTTCTTTGGATCACTGAAATCAATCTCAGATACCTGTTGTTAGGGCTGGCGGAACGCACTAAATAAATATAAATAATAGGTGCGTTCGCAGCCCAGGGTCCCCGTGCAGGCAGTGCCTGCTGCTAGTAAGATGGCGGTATAAGCGAACTCTGTTACTTCACAGAGTCGCAAACATATATGCTGTAGCACTATATGGCAGTATAAGCGAACTCTGTTACACCACTGAGGTAGAGACGCAGAAATAGAGACTGTGTCCTGTTAACACCACAGGGATACACAGATAACTGCTGTGCGGATAGCAGTCCGTGGTCATGCATTCATCAACGCAAGCAAGCAACTCCTCACCGGAGAAGCCGGTATTCTAGGGGCTTGTTTCAGCCAGGCCCTGAACACGTGCAATACAAATCTCCTCACCGGAGGTGCCGGTATTCTAGAGGCTTATTTCAGCCGAGCCCTAACCACATGCGTGCATGATCACACTGGCGCAAAGCACATAACACAATTGATACTAGCGCACGGCCGAGCGGCCATGCGCACCTTTTATAGCAGCAGCTGCAGGACCTTCCAGAAAAGGACCAATGAGAAACTGATCCAGAACACAAGCCATTTAAGGACCTTCCTGGTGGACCAATGGGAGTCGCTGCTGTAACTGAGCATGTGACCCCTGATCTCCAATGAGAGATTTTGCCCTGGGCATGCTCAGATGGAGAAACGCAGTACTTAGTCCCAAAGACGTCTGCTCGCGGCTGACCAGTACTGGCTACAATAGCAGAACCTGGAGAGGCAGCAGTAATCCTCTGCACAATGTAAGACTGGGCGAGATGCTGGGACTGACGTCTCTGCTGAGCAGAGTCCACTGCGGCCGGAGACAGATGGGATACTGCAGCAGGGATGGTTCAAGATTCCCCTTGTGCAGAAGTGGGAACTCGACCTCTAACATTACCCCCCTCCTAGGGCCCCCCTTCTTTGGGCCTCGCTAAGTTCAATGGCAGCAATGAGCTGCGGAGCATGAATATGCTCGGCAGGCTCTGGGACCTATCCTCAGGCCAGTAACCCTTATAATCCACCCCAAAAATTTATTTGCCCCGTACCACCTTGCACCCTACAATGGCGTTCACCTCGTGATCGTCTGTAGATGAACCCGACGTCCCGGCAGATGACTCAGGCAACCGGGAGATGACCACGGGTTTAAGGAGGGACACATGGAAGGTTTCGGAGATACCAAGGCGAGGCGGAAGGGCTAAACGGTAAACCACAGGGTTCACCTGCTCGAGAACCTTGAAGGGACCAAAATAGCGGGACATTAATACCAGTTGCATGCTTAGACTTGTAAACACCATGCCCTTGCAAGCATGGCCGGACTACAAAACCTCACTGGCTTTGAACACCTACATTGCCAAACTGATCTCATTAGAGATGATGCCCTTCCGTTTGGTTGAAAGTGCAGCGTTCCGAGGGCTCATGGCCTACGCTGTCCCATGCTATGACCTACCAAGTCGGCACTTCTTTTCTAGAAAAGCCATCCCTGCCCTCCACCTGCATGTGAAAGACCGCATTGTCCATGCACTCAAACAATCAGTGAGTGGCGGAGAGTCACACTAGGTCGCCAGGAGCAAATGTCGGAGCGGCATGCCGATGGGCATCGGCAGAAGAACTCATCATCTCCTTGCAAGCCTGAATGGCATCCTGGGTGCGGTCCCATATGTCCCATGCCTCTGCAGCCCAGTCTGCCACCCTGGAGTCGGTGGAAGCCACGGGCATGGGCACCGGTACCAGCGGATGGGGTCTGTCCGGTGGAGTCAGCAACAGCATTCTTTAGCGCGAACTCCGCCCACGGGAGCAAGGATGCCCAGTCATCCTGCCTTGCAGAGACAAAATGTCGCAAGTATGTGACCAAGGTCTGGTTGGCCCTCTCTACCAACCCATTCATCTTGGGATGATATGCAGAGGAGAGGTTTAACTCAATACAGAGTAGACTACACAGCTCTCTCCAGAACCCAGACGCAAATTGGAGACCTCGATCGCTAAAAATCTTGTCTGGCATACCGTGTAGATGGAAGATGTGTCTAATAAATAATGCTGCCAAGGCCCGTGCAGAAGGTAACCGTGGTAACGGCACCAAGTGCACCATTTTGGAGAAGTGGTCGGTGATCACCCAAATGATATTGCAAACCCGAGACTTGGGTAAGCCCACCACAAACTCCATCCCGACCATCTCCCAGGGCCTGTCTGCCACTGGCAAAGGGAAAAGTAACCCAGCTGACCGCTGTCGAGGGGACTTGTTGTTGGCGCAGGAGACACACGCCTAAACATACTCTCTGATGTCACGGACCATATGTGGCCACCAGTATGTCTTCACCAATAATTCAGTTGTCCTCTTTGCCCCAAAGTGTCCACCCACCCTGGAGGAGTGTGCGCAAGAGAGTACCTCCGGTCGCAAATTAGTGGGCACAAAATTCTTGCCCGGAGGCACAGACTCTAGCAAAACCGGGGCTACCGTTCTCAGGCTCTCTTCGGGGACTATAAGCCGAGGCTCCTAATCCTCCTCCTCTGATGACACTAAGGAGCGAGAGAGAGCGTCGGCCTAAATATTCTTCTCACCGGAGAGAAAATGGAGGGTGAAGTGGAACCGAGAGAAGAATAGGGACCATCTGGCCTGGCGAGAATTTAGACGCTGAGACGTTTGCAAATATACCAAGTTTTTGTGGTCTGTGAAGATTTGGAAGGGAAAACGAGCCCCCTCCAGAAGATGTCTCCACTCAGAGAAGGTCAACTTCATAGCCAGTAACTCCATGTCCCCGTTGGAATAATTCCTCTCTGCTGGTGTAAAGGTCTTAGAAAAGAAGAAGCAGGGATGCTTCCGACCTTGAGCATCCTTTTGATAAAGGACTGCTCCAGCACCAACAGAAGTGGCGTCCACCTCTAAAATAAACGGCTTATCAACATCGGGGCAATGAAATATGGGAGCACTGGCAAAATGCGACTTGATGGAAGAGAACGCCTTGGAGACCTCCTCAGACCACAACTTGGGATTTGCTCCCTTCTTGGTGAGGGCTACCAAGGGAGCTACCAAAGTCGAGAAATGGGGAATGAACTGGCGATAATAATTAATGAACCCCATAAAGCGCTGCACCGCTTTAAGAGAATGGGGTTCTTGCCAGTCCATTACAGCCTGTAGTTTGGCAGGATCCATAGCCAATCCCTGGGCAGAGATGATATAGCCCAGGAAAGGTAAAGACTCCTGCTCAAACACACATTTCTCCAGCTTGGCATAGAGGGAGTTTGCCCGTAAGAGGTCGAAGACTTTGTTGACATCCCTCCGGTGAGAGTCTATATCTGGTGAAAAGATGAGAATATCAGCCAGATAGACTACTACAGAGATGGAGAGCATATCCCGGAAGATGTCATTGACAAAGTCTTGGAAAACAGCGGGAGCATTACAGAGCCCGAAGGGCATCACTAGGTATTCATAATGCCCATCCCTGGTATTAAAAGCTGTCTTCCACTCGTCCCCTTCACGGATGCGAAATAGGTTATAGGCACCACGTAGATCTAGCTTGGTAAATACCTTTGCTCCTCGGAGCCTATCAAAGAGCTCAGAGATTAGGGACAATGGGTACTTATTCTTGACGGTGATGGCGTTAAGACCCCTGTAGTCAACACATGGATGTAATTCTCTGTTCTTCTTCTGCACGAAGAAGAACCCCGCCCCTGCTGATGACACCGACTTCCTAATGAACCCTCTTGCCAGATTCTCCTGAATATACTGGGACATGGCCTCCGTCTCAGGAAACGAGAGGGGATAGACTCTTCCCCAAGGAGGTTCTGCTCCAGGAAGAGATCAATAGGACAGTCGTAGGGGCGATGAGGCGGAAGAGTCTCCGCTGCCTTCTTGGAGAAAACATCTGCGTATGACCAATAACACTGGGGAAGAGAAGTAAGGTCTACGGGTATCTCTGTGGTGGTGACCTGAACGCACTCCCTGACACACCTGCCTCTACATGAATCACCCCAACCCAGTATCCTCCCAGAGGACCACTCAATATGGGGAGAGTGGTGACAGAGCCAAGATATTCCCAGCAAAACCTCGTCTATTCTCTAGGGCAGGACAAGAAAGGAAATACTCTCCTGATGGGAAGGGGACATAGATAAAGTGAGAGGGATAGTCTGGTGGGTGATTTGTGAGGGCAGAGTCGATCCATTCCTACTCGCACAGTCACCGGTTTGGCGAGCATCACCTGAGGTATAGTGTGGCGGAGAGCAAAAGTAGAGGACATGAAATTCCCCTCGGCTCCAGAATTCACACAGAGCTCGGCGGTGAGAGTGGATGGACCTACAGTAACTGTCCCCTTGAAGGACAGCTTGGTGGAAAATGCCACGGTGTATAGTGAACCTCCTCCCAGGGTCACTAGATGCGACCATTTTCCCGACCGCTGTGGACCTTTGTTGGCATAATGTTCCTAACTAGGGTTGAGCATTCCATACTGCAAATATCGGGTATCGGCCGATATTGGCTGTATCGGCCGATATTGGCTGTATCGGAATTCCGATTCAGAGTTCCGATATTTTCGTCATATCGGATACCGGAATCGGGATTGTCACTGTCTCTGTCAGTGTCCGTCGGTCGGGTCTGTCAGGAGTCAGCGGCACTTACCTGGCAGAAGATCTCCGGCGGTCACGGGCTGGACTGCTTCATGGCCGCAATCTTCTTTCCCCGGCGGTCACATGCAGTTTCTCGCTATAACTGCAGTGACTGCTGGGTAATCCCGGCCAAAAGCAGTCAGTCCGATGACGTCACCGCCGGGGAAGCAGGTAATCAGCTGTGCTGGTCGCGATGACAGGCTCTGCCTGTCATTGCGATGTAGCAGAGCTGGATCGTCGTGGGACTGTCGTTATGGACTGCGTCGGACAGGTGGTATACTGTTGGTTTGTTTTTTTTTCTTTTTTTACAGGAGATCGATGGCGTCGCAGGAATGAGAGTATAATAAAATTAATGAAAACTGTGTTGTCTCTTTTATTTCATTAAAAGACTTTTTTCTTGCTTTGTCTTTTTTTTAAACATTTAAAAACTTTGGGATTAATAATGGATCGGTGTCTTATTGACACCTCTCCATTATTAACCGGGCTTATTGTCACCGTGCAATCAACGGTGACATTAACCCCTTATTACACCGCTTGCCACCGCTACAGGGCAAGTAGGAAGAGCCGGGTAAAGTGCCACAATTGGCACATCTTTTGATGCGCCAAATGTGGGGCTGCTGTAGCCTGGTATTATCAGGATGTTGAGGGCCAAAATCCATGGGCCTTGACAGTCTTTTAATACCAGGCCGCAGCAGTCTGCATTTTACTTGGCTGGTTAACAAAAATAGGGGGGATCCCCACGCCGTTTTTTTTTCGAGGGGATCCCCTATTTTTGTTAACCAGCCAAGCTAAGCAGACTGCTGTGGCCTGGTATTATCAGGCTGGCAAGGTCCAGGATATTGGATCCTTACCAGCCTGAAAAACCAGGCCTCAGCGGTCTGCTTCATCTGGCTGGTTAACAAAAATAGGGGGGACCCCACGCCAATTTTTTTCGAGGGGATCCCCTATTTTTGTTAATCAGCCAAGATATGCAGACTGCTGTGGCCTGGTATTATCAGGCTGGCAAGGTCCATGGATCTTGGCTCCTTAACAGCCTGAAAATCCAGGCCTCAGCGGTCTGCTTCATCTGGCTGGTTAACAAAAATAGGGTGGACCCCACGCCATTTTTTTTTTCGAAGGGAACCCCTATTTTTGTTAATCAGTTCCCTCTGACGTCACTGATTGTGTCCCTGGCTGACCTGAAGTGAAAGTGGAAAGCAATCAATTAAGCTTTCCACTTAAGGGCCCGTCTCACATAGCGATATCGCTACCGAGATCGCTGCTGAGTCACTAGTTTTGTGACGCAGCAGCGAGCTCACCAGCGATATCGCTGTGTGTGACATTCAGCGACGATCAGCCCCCCTGCCGGGTATGGCTGATCGTCGCTGAAATGTCAGGACCTTTTTTTGATCGCTGGTTTCCCGCTGACAGGCACACATCGCTGCGTGTGACAGGCGGGAGACCAGCGATCCGCTGGTAACCAAGGTACACAGCGGGTTTCCAGGCGCGGGGCTGTGCCTAGAAACCCGCTGTGTACCTTGGATACCAGCGCCCTGATGCAGGGAGCTGGTATCCAAGGTACACAGCGGGTTTCCAAGCGCTGCGCGGTGCCTGGAAACCCGCTGTGTACCTTGGTTACCAGCGGATCGCTGGTCTCCCGCCTGTCACACGCAGCGATGCGTGCCTGTGAGAGGGAAACCAGCGATCAAAAAAAGGTCCTGACATTTCTGCGACGATCAGCGATACCCGGCAGGGGGGCTGATCGTCGCTGAATGTCACACACAGCGATATCGCTGGTGAGCTCGCTGCTGCGTCACAAAACTAGTGACTCAGCAGCGATCTCGGTAGCGATATCGCTATGTGAGACGGGCCCTTAAGCGATGTTACCCGCAGTGTCGCTGTCCCAGATCGCTGCCTGAGCTGCCTGTTTGACAGCTCAGCAGCGATCATGTAGCGATACACCAGCGATCCTGACAAGTGCATATCGTTGTCGGGATCGCTGGTGTATCGTTATGTGACACCCAGCCTTTACTCTCCTGTCAGGCAGGAGAGGAACTCATTCATTTGGGGTTTACTGTGAGGCTGCAGCATTAGCTGCGGTCCCTGCAGTAAACATTAACCCTTTCTGAAGGATTACACCGTGGGACCTGACTGTGCATGGGATAGGTAAGAATAATTTTGCTTTTTTATTTTATTTTTATTACAGGAAATGGTTTTTGCAGTAAAATAAAAGATGGTCAAAAACATGTGTCTTTATTTCATTAAAATGATTTTTAATTAAAGTGTGTGTGTTTTATTTTTATTTCATGCAATAGGATTAATAATTGATAGTTGTCTAATTGACAGCTCTCAATTATTAACCTGGCTTAAGGTCACCTTTCAATAGCAAGGTGGCTTTAACCCCATATTAACCCATTCGCCACCGCTACAGGGCAATGGGAATAGACGGGCAAAGTGCCAGAAAGGGCGAATCTAATTATAGATTTGTCTTTCCTGGGGTGTCTGGGGGCAGATGTTAGTAGCCGGGGGGGGGCCAAAAATAATGGTCCCTCTCTGGGCTATTATTATCTGCCCCCACTCACTGGCTTTGTCTGTCTGGTTGCGAAAATAGGGCGGGAGCCCACGCATTTTTTTTCAGCAATTTTACACCTCATATATATATATACATGTCATTGAATTTGTGACACATATATATATATATATTTATATTTGTAGTTCATACACTTCTACATAGTATAATAGCCGCTAATTCAATTGCCGGCTTTTGTGAAAATGCAGAACCCGACATGAAATGACACTTGGTGTACATAGGGTTAACCATGTTTTTTCATGTCCTTTGCTATCTAATTTGCACAAACAATTAAATCAGTCTATGTGTGCAAAATTTCACACCTGTAGGGGTTAATTAAAGGTGTAAATTCGTAGCAAAAAAGTCCGTTTTTTTTACAACGAATTTACACCTTTAATTAACCCCTACAGGTGTGAAATTTTGCACACATAGACTGATTTAATTGTTTGTGCAAATTAGATAGCAAAGGACATGAAAAGACATGGTTAACCCTATGTACACCAAGTGTCATTTCATGTCGGGTGCTTCTGTCTTTTCACTGAAGCCGGCTTTACCCGGCAATTGAATCAGAGGATATTTTACTATGTAGAAGTGTATAAACTATACATATATGTATATATATATGTCACAATGACATGTAATATATATATATATGTATTCTATGTGTGTATATTTAGTGTTTACAAGGAAAGAAAGAGGTTTTTTTAGTTGCGATATTTTGTTCCCATAGACTTACATGGGACTTCCGGTATCGGTATCGGGTATCGCCGATATTTTAGTGATATCGGCGATACCATTCCGATTCCGATACTTTAGGATATCGGAAAGTATCGCTCAACTCTAGTCCTAACTGCTGACAGATGTTACAAACCACGGGTTTTCGAGCGGCTCGGGACTTAGGTCCTGCTCGAGAAACCTCCATGGCCTCATGGGAGTCAGAAACCTGACTGAAAGATTATAGAGGTCTGACGAAGGTGGGAGCCAGCCGGAACCTCTGCCTACACTGGGACAGCTCCAACCTCCGCTCGTGAAAACGGAGGTCGATGCGGGTAGATATGGTGATAAGCTTCTCCAGTGTGGCGGGAATCTCCCTGGTAGCCAAGGCTTCTTTCACATGGCCCGTCAGTCCTCTCCAAAACACGGAAATGAGGACTTTATCTGGCCAGTCTAACTCCGAGGCCAGAGTCCGAAAAAGGACAGCAAAATAGATGACCAAGGACGAACCCTGTGAACTTGCCAGCAGTTGGAGCGCCGCATCGTGGGTGACCTGAGGTCCTAGAAAGACCTTTTTTAGAGCCTCCAGAAAATGAGGAGCACTCTGCACCACACGGTCGTCACGCTCCCACAGCGGGGTGGCCCACTCCAACGCTTTGCCAGACAGGAGAGATATTACCCACTTGTGCCTGATCCGTGGGGAAACGTGCAGCCAGAAGCTCGAGTTGTATAGAACACTGACTCACGAATCCCCGATATTGCTTGCTGTCACCAGCAAACTTGTCTGGAAGCGGGAGGTGGGATAATGTAGGGGCAGAGGTGGCAGTGGACACACTGGTTGCAGCCACGCTAGCAGCCTGAACAGCGACTGTGGTAACATCCACAGCTGAGGTTGTGCGCTCAAGGGCTGCCAACCTACCCTCCAGCTGCTGGATGTTCCACTGTAGATGCTGGTCGTCCGCCATTTTACTAGCCAGACCCTGGCGCTAGTATTATGTTAGGGCTGGCAGAACGCACTAAATAAATATAAATAATAGGTGCGTTCGCAGCCCGGGGTCCACTGTGCAGGCAGTGCCTGCTGCTAGTAAGATGGCGGTATAAGCGAACTCTGTTACTTCACAGAGTCGCAAACATAGATGCTGTAGCACTGTATGGCAGTATAAGCGAACTCTGTTACACCACAGAGTCGCTGAGGTAGAGACGCAGAAATAGAGACTGTGTCCTGTTAACACCACAGGATACACAGATAACTTCTGTGCGGATAGCAGTCCGTGGTCATGCATTCAGCAACGCAAACAAGCAACTCCTCACCGGAGAAGCCGGTATTCTAGGGGCTTATTTCAGCCGAGCCCTAACCACATGCGTGCATGATCACACTGGCGCAAAGCATATAACACAATTGATACTAGCGCACGGCCGAGTGGCCATGCACACCTTTTATAGCAGCAGCTACAGGACCTTCCAGAAAAGGACCAATGAGAAACTGATCCAGAACACAAGCCATTTCAGGACCTTCCTGGCGGACCAATGGGAGTCGCTGCTGTAACCGAGCATGTGACCCCTGATCTCCAATAGGAGATCTTGCCCTAGGCATGCTCAGATGGAGAAACGCAGAACTTAGCCCCAAAGACGTCTGCGCGCCGCTGACCAGTACTGGCTACAATAGCAGAACCTGGAGAGGCAGCAGTAATCCTCTGCACAATGTGAGACTGGGCGAGACGCTGGGACCGACGTCTCTGCTGAGCAGAGTCCACTGCGACCGTAGATGGATGGGAGACCGCAGCAGGGATGGTTCGAGATTCCCCTTGTGCAGAAGCGGGAACTCGACCCCTAACACCTGTGATAATTAGTTTGCCATGTGAGCCCAATAAAAGGAAAACTGGATGTTCCACACTATTAAGCAGGCCAGAGTTTTTAAGTGACATGGGAAAGAAAAAGGATCTCTCTGCTGCTGAAAAGCATCAAATAGTGCAATGCCTTGGTCAAGGGATGAAAACATTACATATTTCCCGAAAACTTAAGCGTGATCATCGTACTGTTAAGAGATTTGTGGCTGATTCTGAGCACAGATGTTTTCGTGCTGATAAAGGCAGAATGAGGAAAGTTTCTGCCAGGCAAGTTCATCGGATTAAGAGAGCAGCTGCTAAAAAGCCATTACAAACCAGCAAACAGATATTTGAAGCTGCTGGTGCCTCTGGAGTCTCTCGAACCACAAGGTGTGGGATCCTTCAAAGGCTTGCTGTGGTGCATAAACCTGCGATTCGGCCACCCCTAAACAGTGCTCACAAGCAGAAACGGTTGCAGTGGGCCCAGACATACATTAAGACTAATTTTCAAGCTGTCTTGTTTACTGATGAGTGTCGAGCAACCATGGATGGTCCAGATGGATGGAGTAGTGGATGGTTGGTGGATGGCCACTATGTCCCAACAAGGCTGCGACGTAATCAAGGAGGTGGAGGAGTCATGTTTTGGGCCGGAATCATAGGGAAACAGCTGGTAGGGCCCTTTAAGGTTCCTGAAGGTGTGAAAATGACCTCTGCAAAGTATGTAGAGTTTCTGACTGACAACTTTCTTCCATAGTATAAAAAGCAGAAACGTGCCTTCAGGAGCAAAATCATCTTCATGCATGACAATGCACCATCTCATGCTGCAAAGAATACCTCTGAGTCATTGGCTGCTATGGGCATAAAAGGAGATAAACTCATGGTGTGGCCACCATCTTCCCCTGACCTCAACCCTATAGAGAACCTTTGGAGTATCATCAAGCAAAATATCTATGAGGGTGGGAGGCAGTTCACTTCAAAACAGCAGCTCTGGGAGGCTTCATGCAAAGAAATACAAGAAGAAACTCTCCAAAAACTCACAAGTTCAATGGATGAAAGAATTGTGAAGGTGATATCAAAGAAGAGTTCCTATGTTAACATGTAACTTGGCCTATTAGGATGTTTTGGAGTTAAGTAGCTCTTTTGTTCAGTGAATGTGACCTCCTAATGCTGCAAATTCCACAAATGAGCATTTTCAGTTCTTTAAAACAGATCAAATGTTCAGAAATTCTACTGTGCCTAATAATTTGTAACAGTGCATTTTGAGTTTTTTTCCATTTTGGAGATTATATTGTTATCATTGGGAGGTTTCTTCAATAAAATTCGATGTATACTCTAACGGGTGATGACTTTTATTAGACTTACTGTCATTTGCACCGACCACTTAGGAAAATCAGAGAAAAATATAATTTGCATAATAATTTGGAACATAGTGTATTTATAGCACAGGTGTCGGCTGATGAATACTCCCATCAGCCGCTACTTGCTCTCGCACTTATTAGTGGCAGCAGAAGTAGTCTGATGGGAGCAGTAGTCCCTGCAGCCAATGCCAGTGAATAGAGTTAAACTTTTTACCTCCGGTCACAGCTGTGGGCTCATGCTGTCATTTGACTGTGTAGGAACTGCAAATCTATGACCAGCTGTATTGATTTTTCCGCAGATCAGAAGCAGTGTTTGCTGTGCTCCCATGCACAGGTTTGGGTTTGAGTACTATTCTGGAACCCAAACCAAATTCTTTAACTGTTCGGCTGAACCCACCATACCCGAATATCCAGGAGTTTGCCTATCACTAATGATGAAGTTTGCGTGCTGACCTTCTATCCCTTTGTTATAAAATTCTAAAATGGCTCTGCTTTCCCTATCCACATCTTTCATAGTTCCTGTGATAGTCCACCCTTTTTAGCTGTGCTATATCATGTTATGTGATAGCTGCAAGACATTATGGGGAAACCCATGCCTAGTGTTATGTGTACCTACGATCTACAATAATGTGTGAAATTACCCAAGGCATTCTTTTTCAAATCTGGAAGTAAAGTAGCAAATTGATTGAATTCTCAGACTTGAAAATTTCAGGAATTTCGACTCAATATTGATTTGCAGCAGATCATTTAGATGATTTTCTATATACTGTATGTTATGGATTGCGGAACGCACCAAATAAATATAAATAAAAGGTGCGTTCGCAGCCCGGGGTCCACCGTGCAGGCAGAACCTGCTGCTAGTAAGATGGCGCAGTAGGTGGTATGAGCGAACTCTGTTATCCCGCAGAGTTGCAGATATGGATGTCGTAGCACTATATGGCGAAGTGAGCAAACTCTGTTACTCCACAGAGCCGCTAAACAAAAGGATGTGGCGCTATATGGCGGTATAAGAGAACTCTGTTGCTCCACAGAGTCGCAACCTAAACGCTGACTAATAGCGATGTCCGCGTGCCGCCACCGGGTTACGTCCGGACTGCGCAGCTTCGATATAAAGTAGTCAGCAATGCACACAGCAAACTCCTCACCGGAGATGCCGGTATACTAGGGGCTATACAGCCAAAGCCCTGAACCCATACACACAACTCCTCACCGGAGGTGCCAGTATTCTCGGGCTTATTTCAGC
Organism: Oophaga sylvatica; assembly: GCA_033576555.1. NCBI lineage: Eukaryota > Metazoa > Chordata > Amphibia > Anura > Dendrobatidae > Oophaga > Oophaga sylvatica. Next base: position 464,286,209 of record JARQOD010000003.1, read on the forward strand.
CGGGTCCCTAAACACATGCATAACCACACTAGCGCAAGCACATAACAGATTTGATACTAGCGTATGGCCTTGCGGTTATGCCACCTTTTTATAGTATCCACGAGTACGGGACCTTCCAGAAAGGACCAATAGGAAGCTGCTTAGAACACCACCTGCTTCAGGACCTTCCTGGAGGACAAATAGGAGTCGCAGCTGTATCCGAGCATGTGACCCTGATCTCCAATGGAAGATCTTGCCCTGGGCATGCTCAGATGGAGAAACAGAGGACTTAGTCCCAAATCTGCCTGTTCCAACACTGGTTACAACACAGGATCCAGGAGCGGCAGCAGCAAGTCTCTGCACAGAATTATACCGGGCGAGACGCTGGGATCGACGTCTCTGCTAAGCAGATTCCACTGCAGCTGGAGATGGATGGGAGACTGCAGCGGGACTGGTTCGAGATTCCCCTTATGCAGCAGCGGGAACTCGATCCCTAACACTGTATATACATATATACGGTAAACAGATAGAATTGGAATGGTTTGTGGGCAGAAATATGCAAATTATTTGATTGCAGTTATGTGGCCTCACGCAACATTGGGGAATCCTGATAATGTACGGTTTGAG
>JARQOD010000003.1:464286914-464315042 GCA_033576555.1 Oophaga sylvatica
CTATAGACACAGCAAGTGAGATAATCATCCTTGACCATAAATGAAATGCGAAGGAATAGAAGTAAAATGTTCCCCTACCAGATAACAATGTCACTGTGCACTAAAGTGGTATTATGTAGAAAATGTGTTTACATGGTGTAAATGTCATTCAGGACAAGTCATCCCTCACGTATCAAGTCTGTATTATAAATAGATGAATAAAACATAAACTGTCTGGTATGTGCATCATTATTCTTACAAAATATTGCTATATATATCATAGATTAATACATTTTCTGTTTTATCAAAGTGATCAAAGAAAAAGGAAAATTAAAAGCTTATTCCCATTTTATTAAGTTATCCCCCATCTCAGGACTATTAGTTGTCGACTGGAGACAGTTGTGTGTTTGGTATGGCTTTTTCCAGCTGTCCTTACAACATTAAAACAAGCAGTATCACTTTATTTGGACAACGCATGAGGAGCCCAAGCATGGAGTAGAGTGCGTGCGACTGCTGCTTCGTGTGAACTAACGCTTCTTCAGGCTCTAAGCCAGAAGAAGCGTGAGCTCAAGTGAAACAGCTATGTCTCATTCTCTCCTCTATGTCTGTGCTTTTCATGGGTTGAATGAATAAAGTGCTGTTTTTTATGTACCAGTTGTGAGTGCCGCTATTTCCAATCTCATGTTTATGCTCTTGTATTGTCTTTCAAAACATAAACATCATAAATTCCGATTTTGTTTGCAATATTGGAAATTTTTGCTTCCTGGAATTGTTATGTGGATGTGCTATAGCAGTGCCAGCATGTTTTGCTTTACTTCTCTTATCAAGTCCAAATAGAGCAGTGCCACTTACTGTATGTGCCACCACTGTTTTACTCTAATATGGCTTTTCAGAGGCTTGCTGCTGGGATTGCTTGGAGTTCCACTGTTTCTGGTTGTTATGACAGACAAGATAATTAGTTTATGATAATGAGTAGAGATGAACTGATCTGACAACATTTGAATTCACCAAATCACATGGATTATACTTGGAAATTTGATTTGTAGAAAACTTATACTCCGCAAACGGAATGTTCCTTATTATGCTTCTGGGTCTCTACAAACGTAAAATATAAAAAGAAAAAACATATCTTACCTTTCACCTCTCTGATCACCCCGGTTCTCTGTGCCTTCTTCGCACTGCATCTCTGGCCCAGTGTTTACTTTCAGCCATGACTTCATGGGGCCTGCTCATGACCAGAAGTCATGGTCTAAAGTTAATATGAAGCTGGAACCACAGGCCTAGAAGGGCATTGCATAGTCACAGTGTCCTCTGAAGGCAGCTCATAAACAGAAATCCCTACATGGTGTTTATTCTGGGTTATGGCACGATGGAGTTGCCAAGAACCAGAAAGTGAGAATAGAGTAGTGGAGGTGGCTGGAGAGATGAGAGGTGAGTATGGTTTTTACTTTTTTTTGCAACCTTTGTCAGCCATCTACTGTTCAGCATGTACAGAATGGGAGGAATAGGGCTAAGTAACAGCACATGTGAAAAGACTTGGGTATACTAATTGATCAAAGACTGAACATGAGCAAACAGTGTGATGCAGCAGCAAAAAAGGCAACTACAATTCTGGGATGTATTAACAGAAGCATACAGTTTTGATCACGTGAGGTCATTATTGCCCTCTATTCCTCTTTGGTGAGACCTCATCTGGAATACTGTGTCCAGTTTTGGGCACCACATTTTACAAAAGACATCAACAAACTGGAGCAAGTTCAGAGAAGAGCGTCCAGAATGGTGACCAGTCTGCAAACCATGTCCTATGAGGAACGGTTACAGGATTTGGGAATGTTTAGCTTGTAAGAAAGAAGACTGAGAGGAGACTTAATAGCTGTCTACAAATATCTCAAGGGCTGTCACATTGTAGAAGGATTATCTTTATTCTCATTTGCAAAAGGAAAGACTAGAAGCAATGGGATGAAACTGAATGGGAGGAGACACAGATTAGATATTAGAAAAAACTTTTTGACATAGTGATCAATGAGTGGAACAGGCTGCCACGAGAGGTGGTGAGTTCTCCTTCAATGGAAGTCTTCAAATAGAGGCTGGACAGACATCTGTCTGTGATTATTTAGTGAATCCTTTTGTGAGCAGGAGGTTGGACCAGATGACCCAGGAGGTCCCTTCCAACTCTACCATTCTATGATTCTCTGGTTCTATGATTCTATAAGATGGCCACCAATTTGCTGTATTTTCAATAAATGATTTCCAAAGTTTAAAAAAAAAAAATCAGTATTCTCCAGAATGGGAATTTTTGCACAATTTGAGTGAAATTCAATTCTACTCAAATTTGCCCAACTCTAATGATTACAGTTTCTCCAAGATATTTATGTTTCCTGTTAGATCCATTGTTCTGTGTTTCATACACCTTCAGGTTGGTGATTGAGTTGGGGATTTAATTTTCTAATGTGGAATTATATGCCACATTTCTTTTTTTTTCATGGATTTTATATGGAAATTGTGTTTACAGACATCACAGACACACAATGGGACAGTAAGCCCACGGATGATTTTGTTCACACGATTATGGATTGCATGTTGCATGACTGTAGCATATATTGCAGATATTCCCAGGTTTAACCCCTTAACGACCAGAGGTATTTTTGATTTTGCACTTTCGTTTTTTGCTCCCCTTCTTCTCAGAGCCATAACTTTTTTATTTTTTGGTTAAAATAGCCAAGTAAGGGCTTGATTTTTGCAGGTTGAGTTGTGCTTTTGAATGACACCATTGGTTTTAACATATCGTGTAAAGGAAAACTGTAAAAAAATTCCAAGTGCGGTGAAATTGCAAAAGTGAAATCCCACAGTTGTTTTTTGTTTTGCTTTTTTTTTTTTACCAAGTTCATTAAATTCGAAAACTGACCTGCCATTATGATTGTCCAGGTAATTACCAGTTCATAGACACCAAGCATGTCTAGGTTTATTTTTATTTAAGTGGTGAAAAAAAATTCTAAAGCTTGTTAAAAAATTAAATAATTGTGCCATTTTCCGATACCCGTAGTGTCTCCATTTTTCGTGATCTGGGGTTGGGTTAATGATTTTTTTTGCACGCAGAGCTGACATTTTTAATGGTACCATTTAGGTGCAGATACAATCTTTTGATCGCACATTATTGCATTTTAATGCAATGTTTTGGCAATCAAAAAGTAATTCTGGGGTTTTTACTTTTTTTCTCATTACGCCATTTAGCGAACGGATTAATTCTTTTTTATATTCATAGATTGGGCGATTCTGAACGTGGCGATACCAAATATGTGTATATTTTATTCTTGTTATTGTTTAATTTTGAATGGGGCGAAAGGGGAGTGATTTGAACTTTTATATTTTTTTAATATTTTGAATAACTTTTTCTTTACTTTTTGCATGTTTCAACAGTCTCCATGTAGCTGCACTACTTTGATCGTCTCTGCTACATACAGGAGATGATCAGACCTCCTGTATGTAGCAAAAATGCTCATAGCAATCTGGTTATGACAACCATAGAGGTCTGCTGGAGACCTCTGGTTGTCATGCAAACCCATCGGAGACCTACGATTTCGTGACGGGGTCACCGAAGGGTGAAATTTCCCAGAAGCGCAAGTTAAATGCCGCTATCAGAGAGTAACAGCCGCATTTAACTAGTTAACAGCCGTGGGTGAATCGCGATTCCATCCGTGGCTGTTGCGGGCACATGTCAGCTGTATATATCAGCTGACATATGTCCAGAAAGATGTGGGCTCAGCGCCGGAGCTTTCACCAAACAGGGGGAAGCCGACAGAGGTGTACTATTACAGGGTTAAGCATGTGGCAATTATTTGTAGTCTTTGATGACTTTACCTTTTAGAATGTAGTAGTTGCAGGTATGGGCGAAAATATTGTGTATATCTTCAACCAGTCACACAACTGCAAAAAAAAAACAACCAGCATCTCCATGCAGAATAAAGCTAGCGTGAACAGGCACAAATTGCATAATACACAAACAAGGGAATCCAGCTGCCTCTATAAGCACTAAGAATGTATGCAGACATTGAATATATAACATTTAAACTGCATTACTGCAATGTAGAATACACTTACAAAAATGAAGCTACTTAGAGCATAAATTTGCCAATTCATGTGCGCTCATCAACTACGGCAAGAAGACCTTTCTTTGATGGGACCCTAACCTAATAGTTATCACACATGCCTCTCCCGGGCTACAAAGTCTATAAATTTAATGGACAGGTAGGATCCAGCATTAACTGTGAGGTCACGAACACACGTTCAGTATTTGGTCAGTATTTTATATCAGCATTTGAAAGCCAAAACCAGGAGTGGGTGATAAATACAGCAGTGGTGACGGGTTTCTATTATACTTTTCCTCTGATTGTTCCACTCCTGGTTTTGGCTTACACATACTGACGTAAAATACTGACCAAATACTGAACGTGTGAACGTGGCCTGAGGCAGTGACCGGTGTGCTATGTGAGTGTTGCTATGTGTCCCCCAGGATGCGCTCAGAAGCGTATTAGATCCGCTGGAGTGGCTTGTGGTTGCATCAGGTTGTCTGTGAGTCACAAGGCAGAATAAAAGTACTGTATATACTCGAGTATAAGCCGACCCGAGTATAAGCCGACCCCCCTAATTTTGCCACAAAAAACTGGGAAAACTTACTGACTCGAGTATAAGCCTAGGGTGGAAAATGAGATTATGCCCTATATGCTGCCCATGTATTATGCCCCCATAGATGCTCCATAGATTGTGCCCCCATAGATGCTCCATAGATTATGCCCCCATAGATGCTCCATAGATTATTCCCCCATAGATTATGCCCCATAGATTATTCCCCCATAGATTATGCCCCATAGATTATTCCCCCATAGATTATGCCCCATAGCTTATTCCCCATAGATTATGCCCCCATAGATAATTCCCCCATAGATTATGCCCCCATAGATTATTCCCCCATAGATAATGCTCCATAGATTATTCCCCCATAGATTATTCCCCCATAGATAATGCCCCATAGATTATTCCTCCATAGATTATTCCCCCATAGATAATGCCTCATAGATTATGCCCCCATAGATTATTCCCCCATAGATAATGCCCCATAGATTGTGCCCCCATAGATTGTGCCCCCATAGATTGTGCCCCCATAGTTTATGCCTCCATAGATTGTGCCCCCATAGATTATGCCTCCATAGATTATGCCCCCATAGATTGTGCCCCCATAGATTATTCCCCCATAGATGCTCCACAGTATAGGCCTCAATTGCTGCTGCAACCGAAAAAAAAAAAAAAGGTATACTCACCTCTCGTTGCTGGGGGGCCAGGTGCCGGTGTCCTGAGCAGGCGGGGACACCGGCGCGCTATGGGGGAAAGGTGCCGGTGTCACCGTTCGCTCAGGGCCCCGGCACCTGAGACATTTACCTGTCACCGCTGCTCACCGCCGTCTTCCGGGTCCTCCAGCAGTGAATCATCAGGCAGAGGGCGCGGCGCACAGTAACTACGTCATCGCGCCCTCTGCCTGAACATCGCAGCAAGAGGACCCGAGGACACAGCGGAACGGGACAGGTAAGTATCGCTTATACTCACCCTTCCGCTGGCGCGTCTCTGCCCTGCTCTTCTCCCACGGTCCCTGCGCCAGTGTTCAGCGGTCACGTGTTACCGCTCATTAAAGTCATGAATATGTGCATATTCATGACTTTAATGAGCGGTGCCAGCTGACCGCTGAACACAGGCGCCGGGACCGTGGGAGAAGTGCAGGGGCTGCAGAGACCGGGCCGGCGGAAGGGTGAGTATACAGGACAGCTGCGCTCCCCCTCCTCCGCCGACCCCCTGGTATATGACTGCAGGAAGGTAGTGGGGCCGGTCCGTTTTCTCCAGCTCAGATCTTATAAGTGGCCCATGGCCACAGAGTCTGAGAGAAAAGAAAAAAAAACCTGCAAGGGGGTTTTGGGTGTGTCAGTTTTGGTTTGGAAGAAGACACAGCACTCCCTGTGTGACCCAGCACAAGGGCAAGTGGAGCCAAAATGTCTGGCACCCCTTGCGTACACAGAGCTGCGGTCGCTCACGGCCACCAGTCCCGGACTGTCTTTTGTTTTCCTGTCTGCGATCTGGAGAATACAGCGTGCTGTGCACTGTGTGAGATCTTTTGGACACTAAACACGTTTTGTTTTGAACTTGCTTGGGTCACTGCCTCATCACTGCACAGTGGGGACACCGCTGCACTACATAGCTAAAAACACCCTTGGGCTGATGGGAGGAGTACACGGTCACGGTCACAACTTCGTATAGTAAACTGCTGAAAACCAAAAAAATTAATTAATGCTGTATCCTAAGGGGATCTTCAAAAACCTGGAACTTTAGGAAAGCTGATTTCAACAAATTAAGGGAAGATCGTAATCGTGTAGACTGGAACCATGTCATGGTAACTGGGGAAACCGAACATAAATGGGGCATAATTAAGGATGGAGGACTATGGGAAGTGTATAATACTATATGAAGGACTATGGGAAGAGTATAACACTATATGGAGGACTGAGGAGTGTATTTTAATATATGGAGGACTATAGTAAGTTTATTATACTATATGGAGGACTATAGGGAGTGTATTATACTATATGGAGGACTATGGGGCATGTTATATTATATGGAGGACTATGGAGTGTGCATTTTACAGTATGGAGGACTGTGGTGCACATTATAATATATGGAGAACTATGGGGTGTATTATACTAAACAAGCAAAATGCTGCATATTCATCAAGTGATTGGATTGTTTATGCTGGAACAAAAATCATTGTTCTCAGCAGCACATCGCCTGGTGAAAACTGTAGATGTGCTTCTGATAACATGATACTGTATGGTGATCTATTAGTGATCCCTTAGTGATTGTTTGGTCCCCATCATTCTTTCTCAGACAATGGAAAGAGGCCGGGAAACAAGTGTTGAACGATTTCAATATTGTCGATCACACTCATTTAGCTTCCTGAACTCAGCGCATGTAAATACAACCGAAATGCTTCTGAGTGATGTGCAATATGTTAGCATTTGGGCCCCATTTTAAACTTTACCTAGGGCCCCACTTTGCCTAAAACTGGCCCTGACTGTGTCAAAGCAAATTAAACATTGACAAATCCTCAGGACTAGATGGCATTCATCCATGGATACTGAGGGTATGGAGCTCAATAGTTGACAGACCGCTGTATCTCATATTCTTTGACTCTCTTGTAACAGGCGTGGTACCACAGGATTGCAGGATGGCTGATGTGGTACCGATATTTAAGAAACGTGAAAAGGTGGATCCAGGTAACTACCATCCGGTAAGCCTGACATCAGTAGTGTGCAAATAATGTAATAACTGACACCAGCATGGATTCATGAAAGATAAGTTATGTCTTACAACATGTTGGGTTTCGATGAGGAGGTAAGTGCAAATCTGGATGTTCATAATGCAGCTGATGTGATTTATCTGGACTTGGTGAAGACATTTGATACTGAACCACATAACAGCCTCATACTGAAGCTACAGAAGCAAGGAATGGGGGAAACTACAGTCATGGCCAAAAGTTTTTGAGAATGACACAAATATTATATTTTCACATGATCTGCTTCCCTCTGGTTTTTATGTGTGTTTGACAGATGTTTTTATCACAGACAGAAATATAATAATTGCAAACATGAGTAACTAAAGCTTATATTGACAGTTAGAATGAGTTAATGCAGAAAGTCAATATTTGCAGTGTTGACCCTTCTTCTTCAGGACCTCTGCAATTCTCCCTGGCATGCTCTCAATCAACTTCTGGACCAAATCCTGACTGATAGCAGTCCATTCTTGCACAATCAATGCTTTCATTTTGTCAGAATTTTTAGGTTTTTGTTTGTCCACCCGTCTCTTGATGATTGACCACAAGTTCTCAATGGGATTAAGATCTGGGGAGTTTCCAGGCCATGGACCCAAAATCTCTATGTTTTGTTCCCTGAGCCATTTAGTTATCACCTTTGCTTTATGGCAAGGTGCTCCATCATGCTGGAAAAGGCATTGTTGATTGCCAAACTGCTCTTGGAGGGTTGGGAGAAGTTGCTCTTGGAGGACATTCTGGTACCATTCTTTATTCATGGCTGTGTTTTTAGGCAATACTGTGAGAGAGACGATTCCCTTGGCTCAGAAGCAACCCCACACATGAATGGTTTCAGGATGCTTAACAGTTGGCATGAGACAAGACTGGTGGTAGCGCTCACCTTGTCTTCTCCAAATGAGGCGTTTTCCTGATGTCCCAAATAATCGAAAAGGGGATTCATCAGAGAAAATAACTTTACCCCAGTCCTCAGCAGTCCACTGCCTGTACCTTTTGCAGAATATCAGTCTGTCCATGATGTTTTTTCTGGAGAGAAGTGGCTTCTTTGCTGCCCTCCTTGAGACCAGGCCTTGCTCCAAGAGTCTCGCCTCACAGTGCGTGCAGATGCACTCACACCTGCCTGCTGCCATTCCTGAGCAAGCTCTGCACTGCTGGTAGCCCGATCCCGCAGCTAAAACACTTTTAAGAGACGGTCCTGGCGCTTGCTGGTCTTTCTTGGGCGCCCTGAAGCCTTTTTGGCCACAAAGGAACCTCTCTCCTTGAAGTTCTTGATGATGCGATAGATAGTTGACTGAGGTGCAATCTTTCTAGCTGCGATATTCTTCCCTGTTAGGCCATTTTTGTGCATTAAAATGATGACTGCACGTGTTTCTTTAGAGATAACCATGGTTAACAGAAGAGAAACAATGATGCCAAGCACCAGCCTCCTTTTAAAGTGTCCAGTGGTGTCATTCTTACTTAATCATGACAGACTGATCTCCAGCCATGTCCTCATCAACACCCACACCTGTGTTAATGGAGCAATCACTGAAAAGAGGTTAGCTTGTCCTTTTAAGGCAGGGCTGCAATGATGTTGAAATGTGTTTTGAGGATAAAGTTCATTTTCTAGCCAAATATTGACTTTGCAAGTAATTGCTGTTAAGCTGATCACTCTTTATAACATTCTGGAGTATATGCAAATTGCCATTAGAAAAAGTGAAGCAGTAGACTTTGTAAAAATTAATATTTGTGTCATTCTCAAAACTTTTGGCCATGACTGTATATGCACATGGGTAAAGAATTGACGAAATGACAGGAAACAGAGTTGTCATAAATCATATGTCCTCTAAATGGGGGGTGGGGTACCGCAGAGATCTGTGGTAGGACCAATTTTTATTAACCTGTTTATTAATGACCTTGTGGATGGGATTGAGAGTAGAGATGAGCAACTTTGCCTTTTTTAGGGTCGAGTCGGGTTTCGTGAAACCGACTTTCTGAAAAGTCGAGTCGAACGAAATCTGCCGACTATCGCGAAAAGTCGGAGGTCAGACTGAAACACGAAACCCAATGCAAGTCAATGGGGAAGAAAGTCGGCAGGGAGTGGACGACAGTAAACACACCTACAGTGCCCATTTCAATGCCAACGACATCAATTCTTATTACTTAAGGTTGTCAACCATAATTTACTTTATAATAATAGTTACGCATTGAAAACTGGGGGTTATTTGGCTAAAGTTGTGGGGGGTAGGGCTGGCTCCAGGTTTTCGTGTGCCCCAGGCGAAAGAGTGTCAGTGGGCCCCTTTAACACATACCAAAATTCATGATGCTCCGATACGGCACAGAAATATAGGTAGAGTACAATGACAAATACTTCACTTCCTACATTTCATGACTGATATCTATTTTAAATTCAACAATAGATAAAAAACCAGACAGTATATTCCTCCATACAGTATTATGGCCACCACATAGTGTGCCATACAGAATAATGAGCCTCATATATTGCTCCATACAGAATAATTGGTCCAATATAATGTTCCATCCAGTATATGATGAGCTCCACATAATGCTATAGAATATGATGGTCCCCATATAATGTGCCATACAGTATTGGACGGTCCCCATAGAGTATATTGAGCCCCACATATTGCTCCATATAGTATAATGAGTCGCATATAAAGCTCCATACAGAATATTATGGTCCCCATATATTGCTCCATACAGAATGGGCTACATATAATGCTCCATACAGAATAGGCCCCATATGTGCTCCATATGATGATCCATACCCTATATGATGACCCATAAATAATGAACCCCATATGATGCTCCAGTATATGATGGGCCCCATGGATGTTGGCCTATATAATGCTCCATATATAATGGGCCCTATTTATAATGCTCCAGTGTATGATGGGCCCCGTATATGATGCTCCAGTGTATGATGGGCCCCATTTATAATGCTCCAGTGTATAATGGGCCCCATATATAATGCGCCAGTGTATGATGGGCCCCATTTATAATGCTCCAGTGTATGATGGGACGCATGGATGATGCTCCAGTGTATGATGGGACTATATAATGCTCCATATATAATGGGCCCCATATGATGCTCCAGTATATGATGGGCCCCATGGATGATGCTCCAGTGTATGATGGGCCCCATTTATAATGTTCCAGTGTATAATGGGCCCCATATATGATGCTCCAGTGTATGATGGGCCACATTTATAATGCTCCAGTGTATGATGGGCACTGTCTTTGATGCTCAACTGTATGATGGGCCCCATATATAATTCTCAAGTGTATAATGCTCCCCATATATTGCTCCAAACATTAAAAAAAAAGAAATACCTCTCCTCGCTGGGCACTGATCTACTCTGGACTCCACAGCCATCACCATCTTCCAGCTCTCTGCACTTGAACTGTTCAGGCAGAGGGCGTACAGACGTGACGTCATCACGCTCTCTGACCTGAATGTCACTGTCAGGAAACGCGGAAGACGTCACAGCGGTGGAGCAGGGAGAGGTAACTATTGCAAGTGCTGGGGCCCTGAGCAAGCACGGGGGCCCACTTGTGGGCGACGGCACTGGCACAGGGCCCCTCATATTACGCCGGTGTGTCTGACAGCGATTGTCCCCCCACTGTCAGAGACACGGGCATACTATGAGGGGCCCTGTGCAGGTGCCGTCGCCCATGAGTGGGCCCCCCACCTGCTCAGGGCCCCAGCACTTGCCCGGGTGAGCCAGGTGCTGACACCAGCCCTGGGGGGTACAGCCCAGTTAGGTAGGTGGAAAAACTGGCATATGTTGAGGTGTAGGCTGGACGTTCAGCAGCTGCAAATGGAGGAATTAGAGAAGTCAGAGGAAGAGGAGGACAAAGCGAGCCATTTTGCTGGCAACCTATATGTCATCAGAGGAAGGTGGTACAAAATCCTTTGAAACCCAGGTATGGTTCATTTTAATGAAGGTGAAATCACCAACATTTTGGGTCGACAGCCGGGTCCTTCTTTCTGTCAGGATTGATCCAGCTGCACTCAAGACTCTTTCTGATAGCACACTACCAGCAGGGCAAGCGAACTCCTGTAAGGCATATTGTGCCAATTCTGGCCTGGTGTCCAGTTTACAAGCCCAGTATTCAAAGGTGAATGAACTGTGAGGGAGAACATCAATAGGGGAGGAGAGGTAATTTTTAACCATAGTTGACAACTGCTGTCTCCTGTCTGTTGCAATCGATTCAGTATTAACAGTCGTGTGAGCGTTACTCGAGAAAGTAGTCCACAACATAGTTATGAAACCCCTGTCTCCAAGGCCACTTCGGCTGTGTGCAACACGAACACCTCTTCCATTTGGCCCAGTACGGCTCGTGGTAGAACCTGCACTGCTGATGTGTGCTGGGAATGCCTCTAACAAACGGTTTACCAGAGTTGCTTGTTTGTTCGCCAATATTAGCTCTAGGTTCTTCTGTGGCATGATGTTCTGTAATTTGCCTTTATTGCATGGATTGAGGATGCTGGCCAACCAGTAGTTGTCATCCTTCATAATTTTGGCAAGGCAGGGGTCCCTTTTTAGGATCCACAAGACATAATCACACATGTGGACCAAGGTTCCAGGTGTCAATGATGCACTCCAGTGGTGGGTGGAGGAGCACTTTCTGCCAAATCCACATCCCTCCAGTCACGCACAAACCCTGTACCTGACCTTGGCAAGCCAACATTTCTCTTGCCCCCTGAGAAGCATCCTCCTCCCCAAAATAATCATCCCCCTCATCCGCCTCCTCCTCTTCCTCTTCTTCCTCCACCTCGTCCAGGACAGTTCCCTGAGCAGACAATGCCTGACTGTCATCAAGGCTTCCCTCCTCCTCCTCTTCCTCCTTCACTGCTGATGCCTGATCCTTAATGTGCGTCAAAGTTTGCATGAGCAGACACATAAGTGGGATGCTCATGCTTATGATGGTGTCGTCTGCGCTTACCAGCCGTGTGCATTCCTCAAAACAATGAAGGACTTTACAGAGGTCTTTCAGCTTTGACCACTGCACACCCACCAACTCCATATCTGTCCTCAAACTGCCTGCCCGTGTATCCTCCCACAAATGCATTACAGCCTGACTCTGTTCACACAGACTCTCAATCATGTGCATGGTGGAGTTCCACCTTGTTGCAACGTCTATGATTAGGCGGTGCTTGGAGAGGTGGAGCTATCGCTGCAGCCTCTGCATGCGACTGGAGTCAACAGGCGAGCGACGGATGTGCCAGCACAGTCTTCGCACCTTATGGATCAGGGCTGTTAACTCCGGATAATTATTTAGGAAGCACTGCACCACCAGGTTCAAGGTGTGAGCCAGGCAAGGAATGTGTCTGAGTTTTGCCAGTGCTATGGCAGCCACAAAATTACAGCCGTCATCACAGACTAGCTTGCCTGGCACAAGATGTAGACTGCACAGCCATGACTCAGTTTCTCGCTTCAAGTAGTCGGCCAGTACCTCTGTGGTGTGTCTGTTGTCGCCCAAAGACATCATCTTTAAAACAGCCTGCTGACGCTTACCACTAGCTGTTCGATAGTGGGACATCCCTTGTGCAACACTGGCAGCTGCGGATGGAGTGCTCATGTGACTGTGCTCTGTCAACGAGCTTTCGCTTCTGGAGGAGGAGGACGGTCGAACGACTACAGCCAACTGTTGCCTATACCGTGGGCTAGACAGCACTGTCCCACCGCTGCTGTCCCCTGTGGACCCTGCATCCACCACATTAACCCAGTGCGCAGTGATGGACACGTAACGGCCCTTGCCATGCCTACTGGCTATTGCATCTGTTGTGAGGTGCACCTTTCCACTCACTGATTGTTTGAGTGCATGAACAATGCAGTCTTTCACATGCAGGTGGAGGGCAGGATGGCTTTTCTAGAAAAGAAGTGCCGACTGGGTAGGACATAGCGTGGGACAGCGTAGGCCATGAGCTCAATGAACGCTGCGCTTTCAACCAAACAGAAGGGCATCATCTCTAATGAGATCAGTTTGACAATGTAGGCGTTCAAAGCCAGTGTACGCGGATGAGAGGATGAGTACTTTCTTGTCCTATGCAGAGTGTCTGCTAGGGTGAGCTAGACTTGAGAGCTGCATATGGGGGAACTAGCGGTGGACATGACGGACTGAAAGGTGGATGGTGATGGTGGTGGTGGTGGTGATGGCCTAGATTCAATCTTTCATTGCAAAAACATTGTGATTTCCAGAATGCTTTGGCCTTGCGACGACACCTCAACAATTCTTGCTGGTGGTGTGCTAACCAGCGGGCTTACAGTGGGGGAAGCAATTTAGCGTTGCTGGCTATCTTCAGTCGGAGCAAGTGCACGTGTACTACCTGAGGTTTTGTAGTCCGTCCACACTTGCAAGTGAATGTTGATTAAATGTCTAAGCATGCAACTGGTATTCAAATTTCGGAGATTTTTCCCTCGGCTAAAGGTCCTTCCGCACTTCTTACAGATAACCTTTGCCTCATCAATATGATTTTGGTCAAAAAAGTGCCACACTGCACTGTTCCTGCCATGGTATAAATTTTCAGGGCTTGCATGCTGTGCTAATTTGACCGTCTGACAAAGCTGTCCTGCAACTCTTTTTGTTTTTTAACACTTTTTGGACAGCTACGGGCCTGCCTGATAACCGCTGATGTCGATGCCTGCTGTGGATACTTCTCCTCTTCTGAGATATTGCCAGTGGCACCTCTTCCCCCACTGGATGCCAATCCGGGTCAACAACTGGGTCATCCATCACCTCCTGTTCAATTTCATCTGCATCGTCCTCTGTCACCGTGTAAGGTGGTATAGTACGCAGGATGGGGCACCTGAGTTTCATCAGGGTCACATTCTGGCTCAGTACACTGCGAGGGAAATGTAGTACTCTGGGTGAATGTACCAGCAGAGTCATCTAGCAGTGGCTGTGCATCAGTGCAATCCATCTCTGATTAATGTTGGACTGTGGAATTCACGATTTGACTTGACAACAAAGGCATAGTATGTGAAAAGAGCTCCATGGAGTAATCTGAAGAGTGGGCTGCCGCATCCTTCACTTTTAGTGGGGGTGAAGGACACAAGGAAAGGTGTTATTCCTGACCAGGAGCCTGCACTGACGACTCAGTGCTTGCATTTATTGAAACTTCAGAATAGGAGGCGACAGAGCTGGAGGCTGTTTCGGCAATGTAAGCCAAAACCTGTTCCTGATGCTCCAGCTTTAAAAGAGGTTTACCTAATCCCAGAAAAGGGAGCCTTCCAGGCCATCTTCAGGCAGATGATGATGCAGGCTCAACACCTCCTGCCTCAGGTGCTATTGTGCTTTAGTCACTACCAGCAGATGCACCACCACCACCATCAGTACCAGCTGGCCCCACCCGCCCTCGGCCGCGGCTTCTTCCACCATGCTTCCTCATGTTTTTGAAAATGTACCAAAAATACCAGCAGATATATGGTACTGTATCAGAAGCGTACAGCTGTATACAGTGTTGGGGTAATTTTAAATCTCCGTATAGATTTCCGGAGTAACACACAGACGCTCACAGGCTCAGTATGGATTACATCATAATATAAAAAGCTGCAAAAGGGTATTAAATCTGAAGATAATAGGTGTATATATTTTAGGGGTAAATTGTAAATATCCGTATAGATTTCCGGAGTAACACACAGAAGCTCACAGGCTCAGTATTGATTACACCAGAATATAAAAAGTAGAAAAAGTTTAATGTATTACAAGCGTACAGCTGTATACAGTGTTGGGGTAATTTTTAAATCTCCAGATATATTTCTGGAGTAACAGACAGATGTTGACACGCTCAGTATGGATTAGACCACAATATAAAAAGCTGAAAAAGGGTACTGTATCACCAGATAGCAGGTATATATAGTATAGTGAAAATATTCATAATCTCCGTATATATTTCAGGAGTCAGGCACTGACGCTCTCAGGCTCAGTCTGGATTACACAACAATATAATAAGAAGAAAAAGGGGTACTGTATCAGCAGATACCACGTATATATAGTATAGTGAAAATATTCATAATCTCCGTATACATTTCAGGAGGCAGCCACTGATGCTTTCAGACTCAGTATGGATTACACAAGAATATAATAAGAACAAAAAGGGGTACTGTATCAGCAGACACCATGTATATATAGTCTGGGGAAAATATTCTAAATATCAGTATATATTTCAGGAGGCAGCCACTGACGCTCTCAGGCTCAGTATGTATTACACAATAATCTCAAAAGCTGAAAAAGGGGTACTGTATCACCAGATACAGGGTATATATAGTATAGTCAAAATATTCTAAATCTCCGTATATATTTCAGGTGGCAGACACTGACGCTCTCATGCTCAGTATGGATTACAAAATAATATAAAAAGCTGAAAAAGGGTACTTAATATAAAAAGATCCACAAGAAATAATCACACATGTGGGCCAATGTTCCAGGTGTCAATGATGCACTTAGAGTGGTGGGTGGAGGAGGACTTCATGGCATAAAGGTACTGTATCAGAAGCGTACAGCTGAATACAGTGTAGGTGTCATTGTAAATCTCCGTATATTTTTGCAGAGTACCAGACAGACGCTCACAGGCTCAGTATGCATTACACAAGAATATTATAAGGGTGTGTTTCCACAGTCAGGAAACACTCAGTAATTGCTGCGTGCTTGACGCTGTGCGCTGGCGCAGCGTAAAACATGCAGCATCCAGATGTTACAGCATAGTGGAGGGGATTTCAAGAAATCCCGTCTCCACTATGCATAAAACACGCAGGCGGCAGACCTGTGTTAACGGACATGCTGCACATCTTTTCAGATCGCAGCATGTCCTATTCCCTTGCGGCGACGCTGCATCGCAGCAAGGGAAATAACACAGGCCTGTGTAGCGCTGCGGTCATTCCGGATGTGTTCAATGAGCACATCCGGATTGACCGCGCATTCACTAGGGGGCGGGGCTTTGGGCGGAGCGGACTTTCCGCTCCGTCCAAAGCGCTGTGTTTCCTGATCATGGAAACACAGCCTAATAAGAAAAAGGGGTACAGTATCAGCAGATACCAGGTATATATATTATAGTCAAAATGTTCTAAATCTCCGTATATATTTCAGGAGTCAGACAATGATGATCTCAGGCTCAGTATGTATTACACAATAGTATAAAAAGCTGAAAAAGGGTAGTATTTCACCAGATACAAGGTATATTTACTATAGTGAAAATATTCTAAATCTCCGTATATATTTCAGGAGGCAGACAATGACGCTCACAGGCTCAGTATGGATTACACAATAATATAAAAAGCTGAAAAAGGGTAGTGTTTCACCAGATACAAGGTATATATTGTATAGTGAAAATATTTAAAATATCCATATTTATTTCAGGAGGCAGACATTAACGCTCTCAGGCTCAGTATGGATTACACCAGAATATAATAAGAAGAAAAAGGGGTACTGTATCACCAGATACCAGGTATATATAGTCTAGGTAAAATATTGGAAATCACAGTATATATTTCATGAGTCAGACAATGACGCTCACAGGCTCTGTATTGATTACACCAGAATATAAAAAATAGAAAAAGGGTAATGTATTACAAGCGGACAGCTGTATACAGGGTTGTGGAAATTGTAAATCTCCGTATATTTTGCCAGAGTCAGACACTGGCTCTCACAGGCTAAGTATTGATCACACCAGAATATAAAAACTAGAAAAAGGGTAATGTATTACAAGCAGACAGCTGTATACAGGGTTGGGGAAATTGTAAATCTCAGTATATTTTGCCAGAGTCAGACACTGGCTCTCACAGGCTCAGTATTGATCACACCACAATATTAAAATTTGGGTGGTGGAGGAGGGGGGGGACAGCCCAGATCGGTAGGTAGCAAAAATGGCATATGTTGAGGTGTATAATGGATGTAAAGAAGCTTCAAATGGAGGAATTTGAGAAGTCTGAGGAATAGGAGGACAAAGCGAGACATTTTTCTGGCAACCTATGTGTCATCAGGGGAAGGTGGGACAAAATCCTTTGCAACCCATGCATGCTTCATTTTAATGTAGGTTAGATTATCAACATTTTGCATCGACAGACGGGTCCTTCTTTCTGTCAGGATTGATCCTGCAGCACTGAAGAATCTTTCAGATAGCACACTACCAGTAGGACAAACGAGCTCCTGTAAGGCATATTGTGCCAATTCAGGCCAGGTGTCCAGTTTACAGGCCGAGCAGTCAAAGGGGAATGACCGGTGAGGGAGAACATTGATAGGGGAGGAGAAGTAATTTGTAACCATAGTTGACAACTGCTGTATCTTGTCTGTTGCTATAGATTCAGTATTACCAGTCGTGTGAGCACTACTCGAGAAATCAGTCCACAACATGGTCATGAAACCCCTGTCTCCAACGCCACTTCAGCTGTGTGCACCACGAACACCTCTTCCATTTGGCCCAGTACAGCTCATGGTCGAACCTGCACAGCTGCTGTTTGTTGGGAATGCCTCTAACAAACGGTTTACAAGAGTTGTTTGTTTGTTGGCCAATATTAGCTCTAGGTTCTGTGGCATGATGTTCTGTAATTTGCCTTTATAGCATGGATCTAGGATGCTGGCCAATCACTAGTCGTCATCCTTCATCATTTTGGCAATGTGGGGGTCCCTTTATAGGATCTGCAAGGCATAATCACACATGTGGGCCAATGTTTCAGGTGTCAGTGAGGCACTGCCAGTGGTGGGTGGAGGAGCACTTTCTGCCAAATCCACATCCCTCCAGTCATGCACAAACCCTGGACCTAAACTTGGCAAGTCAACATTTTCTCTTGCCCCCTGAGAAGCATCCTCCTCCCCAAAAAAATCATCCCCTCCTCCTCCTCTTCCTCTTCTTTCTCCACCTCGTCTAGGACAGTTCCATGAGCAGACAATGGCTGACTATCATCAAGGCTTCCCTCTTCCTCCTCTGCTGCAGACACCTGATCCTTAATGTGCGCCAAAGTTTGCATGAGCAGACGCATAAGTGGGATGCTCATGCTTATAATGGCATTGTCTGCGCTTACCAGCAATGAGCATTCCTCAAAACACTGAATGACTTTACAGAGGTCTTTCAGCTTTGACCACTGCACACACAACAACTCCACGTCTGCCCTCAAACTGCCTGCCCGTATATCCTCTCGTAAATGCACTACAGCCTGCCTCTGTTCGCACAGCCTCTCAACCATGTGCATGGTGGAGTTCCACCTTGTTGCAACGTCTATGATTAGGCGGTGCTTGGGGAGGTGGAGCGATCGCTGCAGCCTCTGCATGTGACTGGAGTCTACGGGCGAGCGATGGAGGGATGTGCGAGCAAAGTCTTCGCACTTTATGGAGCAGGGCTGTTAACTCCGGATAATTATTTAAGAAGCACTGGACCACCATGTTCAAGGTGTGAGTCATGCAAGGTATGTGTCTGAGTTTTGCCAGGGCTATGGCTGCCACAAAATTACGGCCGTTATCACTGACTACCTTGCCAGGCTCAAGATGTATGCTGCCCAGCCATGACTCAGTTTCTCGCTGCAAGTAGTCGGCCAGTACCTCCGCAGTGTGTCTGTTGTCGCCCAAAGACATCATTTTTAAAACAGCCTGCTGATGCTTACCACTAGCTGTTCGATAGTGGGACATCTCGTGTGCAACACTGGAAGTTGCGGATGGAGTGCTCGTGCGACTGCGCTCTGTTGACGAGCTTTTGCTTCTGGAGGAGGAGGAGGGTCGAACGCCTACAGCCAACTGTTGCCTATACCGTGGGCTAGGCTGCACTGTCCCACCGCCGCTGTCCCCTGTGGATCCTGCATCCACCACATTAACCCAGTGTGCAATGATGGACACGTAACGGCCCTGGCCATGCCTACTGGCTATTGCATCTGTTGTGAGGTGCACCTTTCCACTCACTGATTGTTTGAGTGCATGGACAATTCGCTCTTTCACATGCAGATGGAGGGCAGGGATGGCTTTTCTAGAAAAGAAGTGCCGACTAGGTAACTCATAGCGTGGGACAGCGTAGGCCATGAGGTCTCTGAACGCTGCGCTTTCAACCAAACAGAAGGGCATCATCTCTAATGAGATCAGTTTGGCAATGTAGGCGTTCAAAGCCAGTGTATGCGGATGAGAGGATGAGTACTTTCTTGTCCTACTCAGAGTGGTAGGGTGAGCTGGACTTGAGAGCTGCATATGGGGGAACTATCCGTGGACATGTCGGACTGAGAGGGAGTTGGTGATGGTGGAGGTGGTGGTGGTGGTGATGGCCTAGATGCAGTCTTTCGTTGCAAAAACATTGTGATTCCCTGACTGCTTTGGCCTTGCGATGACACCTCAACATTTCTTGCTGGTGGTGTGCCAACCGGTGGGCTTAGAGAGGGGGAAGCAATGGAGCATTGCTGGCTAACTTCAGTCAGAGCCGGTGCACATGTGCTACCTGAGGTTTCGTAGTCCGTCCACGCTTGCAAGTGAATGTTCAGTAAATGTCTAAGCATGCAACTGGTATTCAAATTTCTGAGATTTTTCCCTCGGCTAAAGGTCATTCGGCAATTTTTACATATAACCTTTGCCTCATCAATAGGATTTTGGTCAAAAAAGTGCCACACTGGACTCTTCCTACTATGGGATAAATTTTCAGGGCTTGCACGCTGTGCTAATTTCACTGTCTGGCCAAGTTGTCCTGCAACTCTTTTTGTTTTTTTAACACCGTTTTGGACTGCTAAGGGCCTGCCAGATAACCTCAGCTGCAATGTCGATGTCTGCTGCGGATCCTTCTCCACTTTTGAGCTATTGCCAGCGGCACCCTCTCCCCCCACTGGATGCCAATCCGGGTCAACAACTGGGTCATCCATCACCTCCTCTTCAATTTCATCTGCACCGTCCTCAGTGTCACCGTGTAAGGTGGTAGAGTATGGGTGAAGGGGCACCTGAGTTTCATCAGGGTCACATTCTGGCTGAGTACACTGCGAGGGCAGTGTAGTGCTGTGGTTGAATGTACCAGCACAAACATCTAGCAGTGGCTGTGCATCAGTTCACTCCATGTCAGATTCATTTTGGACTGGGGAATTCAGGATTTGACTTGATAACCCAGGCATGGTATGTGAAAAGAACTCCATGTAGTAATCTGAAGTGTGGCCTGTAGCATCTTTCACTTTTCATGTTGGTAAAGAACACAAGGAAAGGGGTTGTTCCTGATCAGAAGCCTGCACTGACGACTCAGTGCTTGGAGCTTTTGAAACTTCAGAAGAGGAGGAGACAGAGCTGGAGGCTGTTTCGGCAATGTAAGACAAAACCTGTTCCTGATGCTCCGGCTTTAAATGCGGGTTACCTACTCCCAGATAAGGGAGCCTTCCAGGCCTTCTGGAGCCAGATGATGAGGCAGACTCAACACCTCCTGCCTTAGGTGCTATTGTGCTTTTGGCACTACCAGCAGATGCACCACCATCAGTAGCAGGTGGCCCCCCACGACCACGTCCGCGGCCTCTTCCACCATACTTCCTTATGTTTGTTTAAATGTACCCAAAATAACAGCAGATATATGGGACAGTATCAGAAGCGTACAGCTGTATACTGTGAAGGTGAAAAATTTTAATCTCCGTATATATTTGCGGAGTAACAGACACAGACTCTCACAGGCTCAGTATGGATTACACTAGAATATAAAACCAAAAAAGGGTACAGTATAAGAAGTGTACAGCCATATACAGGGCTGGGTTAATTTTAAATCTCTGTATATATTTGATGAGTAAGACACACGGTCACAGCCTCAGTATGGATAACACCAGAATATGAAAAGCATAAAAAGTGTACTGTATCAGTAGTGTACAGCTGTTTACAATGCTGGGTTAATTTTAAATCTCCTTATATATTTCAGGAGTACGACACACGGTCACAGGCCCAGTCTGGATAACACCAGGAGATTAAAATCAGAAAAAGTGTACTCTATCAGTAGTGTACAGCTGTATACAGTGTTGGGGGTATTGTAAATCTCCGTATATATTTCAGGAGTAACACACACAGTCAGTGGCCCAGTCTGGATAACACCAGAATATGGAAATTAGAAAAAGTGTACTGTATCAGTAGCGTACAGCTGTATATAGTGTTGGGGGAATTGTAAATCTCCATATATATTTTAGGAGTAACACACACAGTCAGAGGCCCTGTCTGGATAACACCAGAATATAAAAATCAGAAAAGTCTACTCTATCAGTAGCGTACAGCTGTATACAATGTTGAGGGTATTGTAAATCTCCGTATATATTTCAGGAGTAACTCACACAGTCAGAGGCCCAGTCTGGATAACACCAGAATATGAAAATCAGAAAAGTGTACTCTATCAATAGCATACAGCTGTATACAGTGTTGGGGGAATTGTAAATCTCCATATATATTTTAGGAGTAACACACACAGTCAGAGGCCCAGTCTGGATCACACCAGAACATGAAAATCAGAAAAGTGTACTCTATCAATAGCATACAGCTGTATACATTGTTGGGGGAGTTGTAAATCTCCGTATATATTTCAGGAGTACGACACACACAGTCAGAGGCCTAGTCTGCCTAACACCAGAATATGAAAATCAAAAAAAGTGTACTCTATCAGTAGCGTACAGCTGTATACAGTGTAGGGGAAATTGTAAATCTCCGTAGATATTTCAGGAATAACACATGCAGTCAGAGGCCCAGTCTGGATATCACCAGAATATGAAAATCAGAAAAGTGTACTCTATCAGTAGCGTACAGCTGTATACAGTGTTGGGGAAAATTGAATTCTGCGTATATATTTCCGGATTCACACACAGATAGCCAGCATGTATTTGTCCGTGTTACCAGTTAGTCCACGGTAGTGTGAGGAGCGTACAGCTCTATACGGTGTGGGAAAAAAATGAACGCTCTGTAACTGTGAAGAAAAAAATTCAAGTATTAGTGCTGTGTAGGTGCTGTGTTAAAAAGCAGTCTGCACATCAGGGTACACACAGCAATAGATTGCAGGCAGCCTAATAATCAGCTCTGCTGCTCCACACAAAAAATTCCTCCCCTCTCACTGGCAGGCAGCCTAATAATCAGCTCTGCTGCTCCCCAAAAGCAATTCCTCCCCTGTCACTGGCAGGCAGCCTAAGAACCAGCGCTGCTGCACACAAGAAATTCCTCCATTGTCACTGCACACTAAGTGTACAGCTAATCACTATGAGCACAAGCATAGAATTAGTGTAAAAATGCCTGCCTAACGCTCTCCCTGCTGAGAACCAGCGTCAGCAACCTCTCCCTACGCTAAGATCGGTAGAAGTAAAATGGAGGTCGGCGCTCAGGGCTTTTATAGGCACTGTGACGCCACACAAAGCAAGCCAATCACTGCAATGCCCTACTCTAAGATGGTGCAGGGCGCTACCCATGTCATCGCGTTGCCCACAGTCTGCGTCTTTGCTTATTGGCTGAGAAAATGGCCTGGAAGCATTTTGGGAAAACCGACTTTGGCCCTATGGTCGCCGAACACGTGACCGACATCACACTATGGTCGGGTTTCGCTCTGCGAAACCTGACTTTGGCGAAAGTCGTGCTTTTTTGAAATTGACCGACCTGTTTAGCTCAACTCTAGTTATAGTTAAATTAGAGACAAACTGTCTAACTGGTGGAAAAGGTTGAACTTGATGAACCTAGGTGTTTTTTCAAGCTATGAAACTATATGTAACTACAGTATGTAAAAAGAGCAGCTTATTGGGTCACTGATCTATGTGCATGTATTTTTTTCTTCAATGTCAGAAATGTATTTTTGTACATTTTGAGATGATGAGATGAAAAAAACGTACATTTTTTTAGTTATCTAATAATTATTCACACATAGATATTCTTCTAAAAAATACAAAACTTCAATTTTACTCTTCAAAATTTGGTGGATCTGGAGTAAAACTACTAAAGGCAGAACAATTTTGTTCAACATGTTGTTATAGACTGGTGAAAGGGAACCTGTCGGCTGGTTTTTACTATTTAATCTGAGAGTAGCATATCATAGATCAAGTGCCCATGATTACATGTATGTGTAACTTATTAGGCTGTACTTTGTTGTTTCATAACAATCAGTGTTTTATATGCAGGAGATTATCACTGCCTGACTAGGTCTCATGTGCACTACAGTCGAGCTAATCTGTGTAACCCCGCCCGCATCGGTGCCTGGCAGCTTGCTGACAGTGTAGGGGTGTACACGAGAAGCTGCCAATCAGTGGTGTGGGAGGGGTTATAGACAGTTCAGCATTATGACCACTGTTATATCTACAAGAGAAAAAACAGGAATTCTATTAAAACTACAAAAAGCAGTCCAGTAGGTGATATATCGTTGGAATAGACTCTCTTGCCCTTAGTTATGCTGTTCTCAAATTACATTGCAAAAAACCTGCTGACAGATTCCTGTTAATGAATCATTCACTTAATTAATGTTTTATTTTCTAATTTAACTATTCATTCCTTAAAATAGCACAAATTTAAGTAAAAGAATACCTAAAAGATAAATGAATTCTGCAGTAATGCCACTGATTGATAATATGAAAGATACAGACATTTATGGTCTGAGATAAGTCAGATAAATGATAGCTGTACAGTGTTGTGAGTCCACTACTGAAATACAAGCATTGGTTAACTCGCAACTATTTGCTCTGTGACTTCTGAAAGGAGAATAAAACAAATGATCAAAGCTTAGTTAGACCCTATGACAGCTGAGAAGCGATAATAGAGAAGAATAAAGGAGAGCCACAGATTGTTTAATATGGGGCTTTCAGTTCTCTACGTTCCTGGCAGCATTTTTTTTATTCATAAACTGATACTGGTATGAAAGATAAATAATACAAGAGCCCGAAGCCTGAGAAATAAACAAGATTTTATTGATCTCTGAAGCAAATGGCAAGCTTTGAGATTCAAGTGGCTGAGTAAGTGGAGATAAAGGCAGTCTAAGCTAAAAGTGCTCCGGAAATGCAGTGCTGTCCACTTAGTGGTTTGTATGTTGTTGGTTTATACACATAATGATATATAACATATGTTTAGCTATGACTTTTACCTTTCCGTCAGGTAATAGTTAACAGTGATGTACTGATGACACATAAAAAAATTCATGCACATAAAAATTTAGAATAAATAGTAACATAGTAATTAAGGTTGAAGGAAGACTTTAAGTCCATCTAGTTCAACCCATATCCTATCCTAACCTGCCCTAACATGTTGATCCAGAGGAAGGCAAAAAAAAAACATGTGGCAAACAGTAAGCTTCACATTGGGGAAAAAAATACCTTCCCGACTCTCACATACGGCAATCAGACTAGCTCCCTGGATCAACGCAATATCTAGGAAACTAGTGAATATAGCCTGTAATATTATACTTTTCAAGAAAGGCATCCAGGCCCTTCTTAAATTTTAGTAGGGAATCACTCATTACAACATTAGACGGCAGAGAGTTCCATAGTCTCACTGCTCTTACAGTAAAGAATCTGCGTCTGTGATTATGGCTAAACCTTCTTTCCTCCAGACGTAGAGGATGCCCCCTCGTCCCCGTCACAGGTCTAACGGTCCGGAACCACAGCGCTTTGGACGGAGCGGAAATTCCGCTCCGTCTAAGCCCCGCCCCCTTTATGACGCGCGCTCTTTCCGGAGGTGTTCAGGACACCTCCGGAACACCTCCGGAAAGAACGCAGGGCTACATAGCCCTGTGTTAAATTCTGTTGCGGCGACGCACCGTCGCCGCAAGACGCGAGGACATGCTGCGGTCTGAAAAGACGCGCCGCATGTCCGTTTACGCAGGTCTGCCACCTGCGTGTTGTTACGCATAGTGGAGACGGGATTTCTTAAAATCCCCTCCACTATGCTGTAACATCTGGACGCTGCGTGTTTGGCGCCTTCGTTTTTCCAAACTAAATAACCCCAAGTGTAATAACCTGTCCTGGTATTGCAGACCCCCCAGTTCTCTAATAACCTTGGTCGCTCTTCTCTGCACCCGCTCCAGTTCAGCTATGTCTTTCTTATACACCGGACACCAGAACTGTACACAGTATTCTAATGTGGTCGCACCAGTGACTTGTATAGAGGTAAAATTATGTTCTCCTCATGAGCATCTATGCCTCTTTTAATGCATCCCATTATTTTATTTGCCTTGGCAGCAGCTGCCTGACACTGGCCACTAAATGTGAGTTTGTCGTCCACCCATACACCCAGGTCTTTTTCAGTGACAGTTTTGCCCAGTGTTTTACAATTAAGCACATAATTATACATCTTGTTTGTTCTACCCAAGTGCATGACCTTACATTTATCCCCATTAAAGCTCATTTGCCATTTATTAGCCCAAGCTTCTAGTTTATATAAATCCTCCTGTAATATAAAATTGTCGTCCTCTGTAGTTATTACCCTGCAGAGTTTAGTGTCATCTGCAAATATTGAAATACTACTCTGTATGCCCCCTACAAGGTCATTAATAAATATGTTAAAGAGAAGCGGCCCCAATACTGACCCCTGTGGTACCCCACTGCTAACCGTGACCCAGTCCGAGTGTGCTCCATTAAAAACCACCCTTTGTTTCCTATCCATGAGCCAGTTCTTAACCCAATTACACATATTTTCCCCTATCCCCATTGTTCTCATTTTATGTATCAACCTTTTATGTGGCACCGTATCAAAAGCTTTTGAGAAGTCCATGAACACCACGTCCACTGAATGACCTTTTTATTTAAGGAGGTTTTAAGGAATTAACCATTAAAGCACCACCTCACAGTTTTTTTTACTACACCTCTGGAGTGATGCTTTAAATACATGCCCCCTGCCTCTGTCGTATACTCACACATCCCTGCCTTCATCGGTTTCCAGTTTTGAACCCATTGGTCTCCAGCGAAAAATGAACAGTGTTTCATGGAGCGGCGCGGAGGTCATTTTTCAATACAAGTCTATGAGAGCGTCATTCTGGCATTGTTCTGACTCTGATAGACTTGCATTGAGAGCTTGTGAAGAAGCTTCTGACTTCAGGACAGTCAGAAGCTACTGTCACAAGATGGCGTTGCGGGACTGTAGCTGTGCCGAAAAATTATGAAGATGCCGGAGGGCGAGTATATGGTTGGGAGCAGTGTCCTTACATTTAAAGCGCCACTCCAGCAATGAAAAAAAAACCCCACAGAAGTGGTTCTTTAAAGTAAGTAATTTTTCATTATAAACTTTAATTTAATTTATGTCATAAATCAAAGAGAAAAGAGAAAGGGACACTAGAGCGTATGGAGAATTATGAATAATCTTTATTGTAAATTCATAAAAACAAGGACAGGTAAAAAAGGATTAGCAACAGTGGGGGAGGACAGCAACACCAAAGTGCCACATCCAAACAGGAATCACAGTCTATGAGATAAGTAGATATACTCATGTGGTCAAAATTGTTGGTACCCTCATTTAATGACAGAAAAACCTACAATGGTCACAGAAATAACCTGAACCTGACAAAAGTAATAATGACTCAAAAATCTATGAAAATGAACAAATGGAAGTCATATACTGTATTTTTTTTCAACCATACACTCATGAAATAGGCCTAGACAGAAATGATGGTACCCCTGAAAATAATATGACAAAAGGGACATGTTAAATCAAGGTGTGTCCACCAGTTAACATCACAGGTGTCTACAATCTTGGAATTAGTGAGTGGGCCGGTATAGAGGGCTACAGATACTCACTGTGCTGGTGACATGGTGTGTATCACACTCAACATGGACCAGAGGATGTGAAGGAAAGAGTTGTCTCATTAGACAATGAGATTAGAAAGAAAATTATAGACAAACATGTTAAAGGTACAAGTTATAAGACCATCTCCAAGCAGCTTGATGTTCCTGTGACTACAGTTGCACATATTATTCAGAAATTTAAGCTCCATGGAACTGTAGCCAACCTCCCTGGACGTGGCCGCAGGAGGAAAATTGATGAGAAATCAAAGAAATTGATAATACTAATACTAACAAAAGAGCCCAGAAAAGCTTCTAAACAGATTAAAGGTGAACTTCAAGCTCAAGGAACATCAGTGTCAGATTGCACCATCCGTTATTGTATGAGCCAAAGTAGATTTCATGGGAGACGACCAAGGAGGACACCATTGTTGAAAAAAAATCATAAAAAAGCCAAACAGGAATATGCCAAACTACATGTTGACAAGCCACAAAGCTTCTGGGAGAATGTCCTATGGACAGATGAGACAAAAATGGAACTTTTTGGCAAGGTGCATCAGCTCTATAATCACAAACGGAAAATAAAAGCATATAAGGAAAAGAACACTGTCTCTACTGTGAAACATGGAGGAGGCACTGTTATGTTCTGGGGCTGCTTTTCTGAATCTGGCACAGGGTGTCTAGAGTCTGTGCAGGGTATAATGAAATCTCAAGACTATCAAGGGATTCTAGAGAGAAATGTGCTGCCCAGTGTCAGAAACCTTGGTGTCAGTCACAGGTCATGGGTCTTGCAATAGGATAATGACACAAAACACACAGCTAAAAACACCAAAGAATGGCTAAGAGGAAAACATTGGACTTTTCTGAAGTGGCCTTCTATGAGCCATGACCTAAATCCTATTTAGCATATTTGGAAAGAGCTGAAACATGCCGTCTGGAAAAGGCAACCTTCAAACACGAGACAACTGGAGCACTTTGGGCCATAATACCTGTCGAGAGGTGCAGAAGTCTCATTGACAGTTACAGGATGTCTTTGATTGCAGTGGTTGCCTCAAAAGGTTGTGCAACAAAATATTAAGTTAATGGTACCATCATTTCTTTCCAGGCCTATTTCCTGAGTTTTATTTTTTTTTT
>JARQOD010000003.1:464315142-464352585 GCA_033576555.1 Oophaga sylvatica
CTGATGGTCGATTATGCTGGGAAATGCGGTCCCGGATATGTTGGGTGGTCTCACCCACATACCCGAGGCCGCATGGACACTTAATTAAGTAAACCACGTATGTGGAATCACACGTAAAAAAATTTTTTATCTGAAAAATTTTTCCTGATCTAGGGTGAGTGAAAGTATTACCCTTTGTAATGTTGGAACATTGTAGACAATGTAAGCACGGGAAGGTGCCTTTTCTCGTGGGGGCAAAAGTTCTCTGCCTATTAATTGTACTCTCTGACCCAATATCAGCTTTCACTAAAAGGCTCCTAAGATTCGGTGGTCTTTTATAACACATCATTGGGCGGTTACTGAATTCTGTAATACCTGGATATGATTTGTTTAATAACGTCCAATGTCTGTTATGCAATCTCTGAAAGCGGGTACATATGGATGATAAGTTGTTATGAATGGTATTCGATTACCACTTTGTCTACCGGTCAATGATTGATTACTCGATGTCATAGTAGTTGGTGATGCTAACGTCAAAGGGTAGCCCCGTCTTACAAATTTGTCAGTCATTTCACTATGTCTCTGTTTTTTGATAATTGGGTTTGATACTATTCGTTCCACTCTCTGGTGTTGGGACCGTGGTAATGATCTTTTTATGTGTGGAGGGTGACAACTGCTATAATGTAGCAGGCTATTTTTATCTGTGGGTTTGGTATATAGATCTATGTCTATGGTCCCATCCGTGTTCAAGCTTATGGAGGTGTCTAAAAAGTTAATGTCCGTCTTACTGTGTTGGCTAGTGAAAGTCAAATTGGGGATGATAGTGTTGATATCATTGATAAATTCATTGAGAGTCAGCTCATCCCCCTGCCATATCATGAAGATATCGTCTATAAAGCGTTTCCAAAATTTCACATGTGTATGAAATAGTTCATGTCGGTAAATGTGCCTCTCTTCGAAATTTGCCATATAAATATTAGCATAAGGGCACGCCATGTTCGATCCCATGGCGGTGCCCGTGCGTTGAATGTAAAATTGATCGGCGTAAAGAAAAAAGTTTTTATATAGAACTATCGTCATGATGTCTATGCAAAATTGTATTTGTTGTTCAGTTAATGTTGAAAACTGCATCAAGAATTGTTTAGAGGCTTCAATTCCTCTCTCATGATCTATGCTTGTGTACAGACTATTGACGTCGAGTGTCACTAACAAGCAATCTGATGGTATCGGACATATTTCTTTCACTTTTGCAAGAAAGTCAGTAGTATCTTTCAAATAAGATATAATGTGAATCATCAGTGGGGTCAAAATCCGATCAAGTGTAATTGATAAAGGAGAAAGGACCGAGTCTATTGAAGCTACTATCGGCCGGCCAGGAGGCCTCTGAAGGTTCTTATGCACTTTAGGTAAGATATAAAAAACTGGTATTCGAGGATGTTTGTGGATCAAATAATCACCTAACCTGGTATCAATGATACCTGATGATATGTACTTATCAGTCAGGGTCTTAATGTCGTTCTTAATGACATATGTCGGGTCTCTATCTATGGGGGTATATGTGGTCGTGTCGTTCAGTTGATCCATAATTATATTTTTGTAATGGGTTTTATCCATTATCACTATCGCTCCACCCTTGTCAGCTGGCTTAATTATTATATTGGTATTCTCCTGGAGAGATTTAACAGCCGCTATTTCAAGGGGAGATAGATTTCTCTGAACCCTCAATAAACCTTTATTAATGTTCTTCGAGAGAGTGGCAATGTCATTACGGACTAAGGTGATGTAAGTCTCTATGGGATGGTATGATCTCGGTGGTTGAAAATTACTGGGTATGTGTAAATTCAAATCTTTCAATGTAAATTGGTCTCTGTTATCAATTATTGTCTGAGTCATAGGTTCATTAATGATATTATTGAAGTGTACCTTAAGTCGTAGAGACCTAAAAAATCTATTTAACTCTTGATCAAATCTAAAGCCGTCGAAAGCGGGAGTTGGACAGAGTGACAATCCTCTTTGTAATACATTATGCTCTAATGGAGAGAGGTTATACGATGAAATGTTATAAACAATTAATGAGTCTCTACCTGGGACCGAGTCCTTATTTGATAATGGTCTGGATTTTGGGCGTCTCTGTCCCCTCCGCGTTGTCCTCTTGTTGATCGATTTCTTCGCTGACCTAAAAAAGAGGAGGTAGAGGGACGTGCAAAAGAATCGTTTTCTGAACCTGATGAGGTTGAGGAATATCCTCGGCGGTAGCCCCGTCGTTCTCTTTGAAAACTGATGTCTCGCCATTTATATACTCGGTCTCTGTGATAGTCCTCTGTGTCTCGGAGGAACTTGTTCTTCTTTCTTTCTTGTAGTTGAGTCCTGAAGTCTTGAATAGATTTATCAGTTTTTAATAAGAATGCTTCATATTTATCCGTCGTCAAAGAGTTGTTAAGTTGTTGTTTGATTGTCGTGATCTGGTCGTCAATCGTCGATAATTCTTTTTGTAAGAATTCTATAGTGAGTATTATAATGTCCATGGAACATTTATTAAGGATACCTTCAAATTTAGTACAAAATTCTGGTTTGTCTTGAAATAAGGTTGGGCGAAGAGAAACACGAAGTCCTCTCGGTATTCTTTTTACTTTGTGATACTCGGCTAATGTCACATAATGCAGTTCCAATGCTGTTTTTCGTCTGAGTTCCCGTTCCAGATCCCTGGATCTAATATCTTCAGCCGGGGTGTGGAGAAATTCTCCAGGGATATTTACTTTGGAAATAATGCTTTCAATCTCAGAAGGCCCGTATGATATCGTGTTAAAGGCCATGAAAGAAAAAAATAAAAAATATACAATGAGAAAAATGAAAAAGATTTTTTGGGAGCAATGTTTATACGGCAAAGTTAGGTGCAAAGAGAGACCAATAAGTATATATTTATAATTGAGTGAGGTCTCATGCACACTATATTTTGGTGCTGCTGAGGAAAAAGTATATCAATGTTTATAACAAGCACCTCGAGCACTCTTAAGAAATCGTCCAAGAGATTGATAATTTTGATTTATAATATTTATTTATTTAGGTATTCCGATACTGCACTGAACAAAACAATAAATTCAAAACCCCAACGTTTCGGCCTACATGGCCTTCTTCAGGGGGATTTCCTCTGTAGTAAATGAAATATAATATAACAGGGATATATGTCACAACATACGGAAAATATATATTACATCATATATTTCACATTTCTCATATACTTCTGTTGTACTCAAAGAATAAATATAAATAATGAAAAAATGCTGATGCGTTGTCTAGTTATTTCACATCCAATCATATCTTTACGTAGATATCAAATTATGATTTTTGGATGTCGATATTTCATCATATCATATAGGTGTTACATACTATCATGCAAATGAATAAATAAAATTGAAATAAAAAAACCAGCAACAAATGTCATCAGACAATATATTACCTTCATGAAAGTTGTATGAGTCGTGTTTGGAAAGGATCCGAAACAGATCCGAAATATCATAGACGTGCCTATATCTGATATATAATAGACGGACATATTTGTCTGGTTAAATCATATATAATCCTTTTTGGTTTGAATATCAGATGGTAATGTTTTAATATCAATTTTCGCCTAGGGATTAGTCATATATATTATGTGGACATATATTACCTTTCTATGGGCGGTTATGGGCCATACATTGAATCAATCCTGAGCAGATCCGGAATATTGTAGAAATACCTATGCATTAAATAATGTGTTTCAAATCAAGATATATTTCAAGATATATTTGCCGTATAACCATTAGAACGTGAGCCATCTGCTCAATAGTTACTATAATTATGATTCCTGGGTGATCAGTAAACCAGGAACCCAGACTACTGATGCCGGGATAGGAGACTGAGCACATTACCTGAGGTCTGGGAAGCAGCGTGCAGCAGCGTGCAGCGTGCGTGGTGCAGTCTTGTGACACTCTGAACTAACCGTGCCTAATGCGCTTCTTATGCTCGTGGTGCGATGTGGCGGCGGTGTGACAGCCGTAAAGTGAAAGCCGTAAGTGAAGTCTTCTGTGGCAAGTGGTGAAATTTCGTTGACGTCATGCGCATGCGCATTGGCATCCGGTGTCAGAAGTGGGCACTTAGGTGTAATACATGGGTGATAAGATCAGCATGTGTCACTATAGTTTTTTTGAGATCAGCGATCTCCCCAAATTCCCTAGGACATCTGCAAACAAGGGAAAAGTGAAAATGAATCATTTATATATATATATGTGTATCAAAAAGAATATGATGTTTGACCATGAAATAAAGATTTATGAGAAAACTTCGTATTCCCTATTTAAGCCCATCGGTTCCAAAGTTTGTAGCGTATAAATCCAAAAGGCTTCCCTAGTTCACAAGACTGCACCACGCACGCTGCACGCTGCTGCACGCTGCTTCCCAGACCTCAGGTAATGTGCTCAGTCTCCTATCCCGGCATCAGTAGTCTGGGTTCCTGGTTTACTGATCACCCAGGAATCATAATTATAGTAACTATTGAGCAGATGGCTCACGTTCTAATGGTTATACGGCAAATAATATCTTGAAATATATCTTGATTTGAAACACATTATTTAATGCATAGGTATTTCTACAATATTCCGGATCTGCTCAGGATTGATTCAATGTATGGCCCATAACCGCCCATAGAAAGGTAATATATGTCCACATAATATATATGACTAATCCCTAGGCGAAAATTGATATTAAAACATTACCATCTGATATTCAAACCAAAAAGGATTTATATGATTTAACCAGACAAATATGTCCGTCTATTATATATCAGATATAGGCACGTCTATGATATTTCGGATCTGTTTCGGATCCTTTCCAAACACGACTCATACAACTTTCATGAAGGTAATATATTGTCTGATGACATTTGTTGCTGGTTTTTTTATTTCAATTTTATTTATTCATTTGCATGATAGTATGTAACACCTATATGATATGATGAAATATCGACATCCAAAAATCATAATTTGATATCTACGTAAAGATATGATTGGATGTGAAATAACTAGACAACGCATCAGCATTTTTTCATTATTTATATTTATTCTTTGAGTACAACAGAAGTATATGAGAAATGTGAAATATATGATGTAATATATATTTTCCGTATGTTGTGACATATATCCCTGTTATATTATATTTCATTTACTACAGAGGAAATCCCCTGAAGAAGGCCATGTAGGCCGAAACGTTGGGGTTTTGAATTTATTGTTTTGTTCAGTGCAGTATCGGAATACCTAAATAAATAAATATTATAAATCAAAATTATCAATCTCTTGGACGATTTCTTAAGAGTGCTCGAGGTGCTTGTTATAAGCATGTGGTATCAGGACACCTAGCAAAGGAGGCCTACACTGATCGCTCACCCACCTCGTCCTACTGTGATGTTCAATTAAAGCTGTAAATCTTTCCCAGACCCCGATACCTCATGCCTGGCTGATTGTTGCAGTGCCATGCTGCAGTTTGTACTGTGGATGAATTGAGGCCACTTTCCTAGTGTCTGTCCCTCATTTGATGTGTTTTGGCAGCATTTGTGTTGTGCATGCATTTGTTTTTGTCTCCCATTGACATAAATGGCATACACTTATGTTCGGTGAATATTCGATGAATTAATAGCCGAATATTGCAAATTCAGCGATCGTAATCCGACCAGAACATTGAAATATGATCTCATCTCTAAAGGTAACAGACCTAAGCAGTACTGAGTAGGATGGATTAGTGGAGGTCCCGAGTGCAAGGGTTTCAGGGAACCAGTAGTGGAAGAAATAGGATGCGGAACCTGAAGAGCAAGTAAAGAGACTTGCTGATCAGGACTGTAACGTTAAAGCTGGATTGTGGCAGAGTAGGAAGACACAGTATGCCTCACCTGAAATATATTACGGAGTAAGGATATTGAAAATGCTTTGTACTGTGAAGGAAATGTCCATAAGACTTTGTACTTGCTATCCATGGGCGTACCCAGGATTAAAACTAGGGGGGACAAGCCATGGTCACTCAGGTTGTAAAATTTTAGAACAAAAAAGGTGAATGAAACGAAAATGAACGCCATACACAACACAATCCCCTATACCAAGACCAATAATACCACATACAAGGAGAAATTCCTCCATGATCAATTCCATTATGTAAACAATTAATTGATTTTAAACTTACCTTTGCAGTCTTCTCTTCTGTTCAGCAGGGGGCTTCAAGCTCATGCGTGCTTATGACACACTGACACTGAGCCACTCACACTGCCCTTTCCAGACACAGCAGTTGGATTGATCTTTAGGGAAAAAATGCAGAATATTAGACAGATAGATAGAAATCCAGAGAAACTGGAGGCAGCTGTTAGGGTTCAAGTTCCCGCTGCTGCACAAAGGGAGTCTCGAACCAGTTCCGATGCGGTCCCCCATCCATCTTCAACCACAGGTTCTGCTATTGTAGCCAGTACTGGTCAGCGGCGAGCAGACGTCTTTAGGACTAAGTCCTTTGTTGCTTCATCTGAGCATGCCCAGGGCAAGATCTCCCATTGGAGATAAGGGGTCACATGCTCAGATACATCTGCCACTCCTATTGGTCCTTCAGGAAGGTCCTGTGGCTGTTGATGTTCTGAAGCAGCTTCCCATTGGTCCTTCCTGGAAGGTCTTTTTCTCGTGGCTGCTATAAAAGGCTGTCCTTACCGCACGGCCGTGCGCTAGTATAAAATCTGTTACGTGCTTGCGCCAGTGTGGTCTTGTATGCATGTGGTTAGGTCTGGCTGAAATAAGCCCCTAGAATACCGGCACCTCTGGTGAGGAGATTGTGTGCACGTGTTCAGGGCTCGGCTGAAAACGCCATTAGAATACCGGCTACTCCGGTGAGGAGATTACTGCTTGGGTTCTGTTTGCATGACCACAGACTGCAATCCGCTTAGCAGTCATCTGTGTTCCCTGTGAGTCTAACAGGACACAGTCTTTGTTTCAGCTGCTCTGTGAATTAACAGAGTCCACTTATATCACCATATAGTGCTACGGCGTTTACATCTGCGACTCTGCGGGATAACAGAGTTCGCTCATACTGCCTATTTACGCCATCTTACTAGCAGCAGGCTCTGCCTGCACGGTGGACCCCGGGCTGCGAACGCACCTCTCCTTAATATCTATTAGGTGCGTTCCACAGGCCCCTAACAGCAGCACACCGTTTGTAGTAAAAAAAAAAAAGCTATTTAATAAGGCCAAAAGGCGACATTTCGGTCCAAAAAACAGGAACCTTTCTCAAGTCTCCTGTTTTGAGCTCGGTTGCAACAACTTTATTGTATAATGGATTGCAACCAAACCCCGGGTCCGCGATGCAGTTTATGTCACTGTTGCCGAACACCCTTTAGGTATCAGGGTAGCAACTGACAACTAACGGATAACATTAGATCTCGCCTATGTTACTTCACACAAGGAGACATATTGAATTGGCACTATCTCCATTAACTTCACAGGAGATGTGCTAAAGACTGGCGTAGACGTAGCCTTGTTAACAGCACAGAAGCTACTTGCCAGATATTAGATCTGCACCATGTGCTGCAGGCTGGCGTAGATGTAGCCCTGTTAATAGCACAGAAGCCACTTGCCAGATATTAGATCTGCACCATGTGCTGCAGGCTGGCGTAGATGTAGCCCTGTTAAAGGCACAGAGGCTGCTTGCCAGATATTAGATCTGCACGATGAGCAGCAGGTTGGCGTATAAGTAACCCTGTTAATAGCACAGAAGTCACTTGCCAGATATTAGGAAGTGCATGCGACTCATGCCAGGCGCATGTGCTGCCAGCCGGTGTGCCACCGGACTGAGCAACTCTCCTTTAGTTAGCAGGCGATGCACAGGATACGCGCCCCACAGTCTGCTCTTGGTGTATAGCTACCCCTTTGACAGAGACAGACTGCACTACGATCGCTACCTGCATAGCATTCATTAACCTGCCTGAAGGACCTGTGCTAATCAGCCGAGCTAACTCTGGCATCGGCAGGTCCCGGTGAGCGAAAGCTAGAGGGCATGTGGAGCCCAGATTCTGGTAAGTCACACATGAGCACTACCTATTTAGTAAGATCTGACCGCACTGCAGACAGACAAGCTACTGTATTTAAGGGCTAAGCTTCGCCCCCAGCCATCTCGTCAATCGCATCACCGATGACGTCATCCGCGACCCATCAGGTGATGCCAGGTCAGAGGATCAGCTGACATTAACCACCAATCATGGCTCGCCATGTCACAGACATGCTCAGTGCAGGCATTTCTGGACTTAGGCCTACACCAGCCTTTTACTGTTCTGTAACCTAGGTTTAAGGCTACTATGAACAAAGACTCTCGTAACAACTTGTGCCTCTCGGTTATTAGCTAGGCGTTGGGATCGACGGTGAAGCTGAGCAGCATCTGACTTGGCTGAAACTGGATGGGAGACCGCAGATTCCTCAGATCCAGGTTCTGATCCCACCTACACTGCAAATGGTGTGCTGCTTCCAGTTTCTCTGAATTTCTATAATTGAGGTTTGGTATTTGCCTGGCAGGCCCTGCACCCAGACTCTTTCTTTGTGCTGCTCTAATTTTCTTCTTTATAGATAGATAGATTTTAGCATGGAATGCAAGCCGATTCCACCCTGAAATATGCCCCATCATTGTCCCCTTCTTGTAGTAATATGCCCCATCATTGTCCCCTTCTTTTAATAATGTGCCCCATCATGGTCTCCTTCTTGTAGTAATGTCCTATAATGATCCCCTACATGTAGAAATGTGCCCCATCCTGATCATCTTCATGTAGAAATGTAGAAATTGCCCATTCCACCACCTCCATTCCATTTCCTCCATTACCACCGTTTATTGCCATTTCGATCATCACCATCACTGCCCTCTCCGTCACCACTATCATTGCTTTCTCCATCACTCCCATCATTGACTTCTCCATCACTTCCATCATCCCCATCATTGCCTTCTCCATCACTCCCATTATTGCCTTCTCCATCACTCCATCATTGTCTTCTCCATCACTCCCATCATCCCCAATATTGCCTTTTCCATCACTCCCATTATCCCACTCATTGCCTGCTCCATCCCTCACATCATTGCCTTCTCTATCACTCTCATCATCCCCTTCTCCATCCCTCCACTCATCCCCATTATTGCCTTCTCCATCACTCCCATCATCCCCATCATTGCCTTTTCCATCACTCCCATCATTCCCATCATTGCCTTCTCCATCACTCCCATCATCCCCATAATCTCCCTCTCCATCACTACCATCATCCCCTTCTCCATCCCTCCCATCATTGCCTTCTCCATCACTCCCATCATCCCCTTCTCCATCACGCCCATCATCCCCATCATTGCCTTCTCCATCACGCCCATCATCCCCATCATTGCCTTCTCCATCACTCCCATCATCCCCATCATTGCCTTCTCCATTATTCCCATCACACACACACCTCACCGCTGCTCTCAGCTGCTCTGAGCTCTCTGGAGCTGGCAGCTTCCTCCCGCACTTCCTCTCGCGCTTCCTCTCACTGGCCCACAGCGGCGTGGAGCTGTATGATGATGTCATCCAAGCCGCCCTGCTGAGTGTCATGTGAGGAAGGATGGAGCAGGTTAGGGCCGGCGATGCCACGTGCCAGCAGAAAGGGCTCTGCGTGCGCTCTCTGGCAAGCCTGCAGGTTCGCCATCGCTGTTCTAAGGGGGGCAGCTGCCCCCCCGCCCCACGGTGGGTACGCTCATGCCACTATCCATTGTATATAACCTTTATTAATCAGTAAAGAGTTTGTCTTGGAACAGAAGTGTCTCTCTTTAAACTGTAAAACACATGGTCCCGGTAAAACTACAACACCGGCTACATGCAGCCTGTGTAAATGGAATAGAGTGCCTCGCTCACGGCTACCACCCTTTGCATCACTACACAGTCACAATGAGAAGTGGTTGAGAGACAATGCTGGAGCTGATGAAGGTAGGGAGAAGAAAGGTGAAAAGAGAAAAAACCCTTTATCACCCTGGGGAAGGTGGAATTTCAAATGTTTTCTGCATTCAAAGGGTTCATAGAGTCCAGTTGCATATACCTCCACCAGTAAGCCAACCTTTTCAATTTTATTCAAATTACTTTGTTCTTCTTACAGAGACAAAATACTTAAAAACATAAAAGAAAAGCAACATATGGAGTATCAGGGGAATACAATTTCATTTTATCCAGATTAGTGGAAAGATGCACGCACAGATGGCAAAAATTCATGTTCAAAGATATCAAAAGAAGGCTGAAAGAAAAGAATACTAGCAAAATGTTACTTCTTGCAAAGCTTTAAACAATCTACATAGAAAAGCCATTCTATTTCTTAGATTCAAGGGAAGTAGCTATGTGGATGGAAGAATAAGGAATATAGGAATATGATTTTTTTTTATTATTTGACCCTTTTTCACCCATTTCCTTTCCCTTAATATAATCGAGTCCTTTTGTTTGGGCAGCCGCTCTTATTTGAGTATAGTAGTTTATTATTAGTGAATTTAGAAGGGATAAAGCAGAGGCTTTTCAACTCTTTAAGGAAGTTGGTGTTGGCTACAATGGAATAATGGGTTAGAAACAGAGGAGGAAATGTTTTCTTTTTTTATCTCTTACTTTCTTCTCTCCTGTTGCTTTTACTCCTCTCTAGAAGAATTCACAAATCTAAAGAGATGACGGGAACATGTGATGTGTTGGACTATAGGAGGTTTACTATTGATGCTGAAGAGAGTGCCAGTTTTTCATGTAATAAGAAATTATTTTGGTGTTATTTGCTAATTTGACCTAGCTCCGATGAAATGGATACAGCTAAGACGTAGCCAGACGGGAAGGAGGTGGGATGGGACGTTGCTGCGTCCCCCATATCAAATTAATTACAAGTATCTGTTTTTATATAGCATTTAAAAGAAGCATCAAATTCATTAAATGGCATGTGCTTCTTGATGAACTCGTTGTCTTCTATTTCACCAAGACTGGCATAGCATGATAATGTGCTATACTAGGCTTGAGGAATCAGTCCCATAGTATCTATGTTAGGACATGTGTTGAAACTTAAGTTTACACAATCTACTCAAACTACTTAAGTGGTGTTATAATATGTAATATGTACAAGATGAAATTTTGAAAAGATAGGCAGATTATAAAGTCACTGACGAAGCCAGATGAAACGAGCGTTGGTGCACAGGGCTATTATAACTTAGCGTTGGGTTCAAAGTAAGCAGGATATTAACCCCTTTACCCCCGAGGGTTGTTTGCACGTTAATGACCCGGTCAATTATTACAATTCTGACCACTGTTTATTTATGAGGTTATAACTCTGGAACGCTTCAATGGATCTTAGCGATTCTGAGATTGCTTTCTCGTGACATATTGTACTTCATGATAGTGGTAAAATTTCTTCGATATAACTTGTGTTTATTTATGAAAAAAATGGAAATATGGTGAAAATTTTCAAAATGTTGCTATTTTCAAACTTTGAATTTTTATTCCCTTAAAACAGAGAAATATGTCACACAAAATAGTTAATAAATAACATTTCCAACATG
The DNA here is from genome assembly GCA_033576555.1 of Oophaga sylvatica. Classification (NCBI taxonomy): domain Eukaryota; kingdom Metazoa; phylum Chordata; class Amphibia; order Anura; family Dendrobatidae; genus Oophaga; species Oophaga sylvatica. The sequence continues at coordinate 464,326,699 of JARQOD010000003.1, forward strand.
TCTACTTTACATAAGTACAATTTTGAAACCAAATTTTTTTTTGTTACGAAGTTATAAGGGTTAAAAGTTGACCAGCGATTTCTCATTTTTACAACAAATTGTACAAAACCATTTTTTTTAGGGACCGTCTGTTAGGGGTCAAGTTCCCGCTTCTGCACAAGGGGAATCTCGAGCCATCCCAGCTGCGGTCTCCCATTTGTCTCCAGCCGCACAGACTCTGCTCAGCAAAGATGTCGGTCCCAGCGTCTCGCCCAGTCTAACAGTGTGCAGAGGATTACTGCTGCATCTCCAGGCTCTGCTATTGTGTCCAGTACTGGTTAGCGGCGAGCAGACGTCTTTAGGACAAAGTCCTTGTTTTCCCCTTCTAAGCATGCCCAGGGTGAGATCTCTCATTGGAGATCAGGGGGTCACATGCTCAGGTACTGCAGCAGCTCCTATTGGTCCGCCAGGAAGGTCCTGTGACTACTGGTGTTCTGCAACCGTTTCATTGGTCCTTGTTTCTGGCAGGTCCTGTAGCTGTTACTATAAAAGGGTGGCATGGCTGGGCCTCCATGCGCTAGTGTCAATCTTTATATGCTTTGCGCGAGTGTGGTCATGCGTGTGTGTGGTTAGGGCCTGGCTGAAATAAGCCCCTAGAATACCGACTTAATCGGTGAGGAGTTTGGTATGCTAGCTGGTCAGGGTCGGTGTCCTAGATGCCCTAGATTACCGGCATAACCGGTGAGGAGTTTGATTGCCGTATTCAGGGCCTGGCGTTCAGACGCCATAGATTGCGGGTGACTCCCGCGAGGACATTAGCGCATGATCACGTTCTACGTTCGCTTAGCAGTTAACTGTGTACCTGGGTGCCTGAAAGGACACAGAAGTTTGTCTCAGCGGCTCTGTGACGTAACAGGGTTAGCTTTCAACGCTAGACAGCGCCCTAGCGTGTTTATTTTGCGACTCAGTTGTGTTAAGTGAGTTCGCACACATCGCCATATAGCGCTGCGACACTCCTTCTAGCGGCTCTGTGGATTAACAGAGTTTGCACATTTTGCCACAGTGCGTTACGGCGTTTATTTTGGCAACTCTGCGGGATAACAGAGTTTGCTTCTTGCGCCATTTTACTAGCAGCAGGCTTCGCCTGCACGGTGGACCCCTGGCTGCGAACACACCTCTCTACATCATATATTTGGTGCGTTCCGCAGACTCTAACACCACCTCTCATTTGAAGTCACATTGAGGCGTCTATATGGCAGAAAATACCCAAAAATGACACCATTCTAAAAACTGCACCCCTCAAGGTACTCAAAACCACATTCAAGAAGTTTATTAACCCTTCAGGTGCTTCACAGGAGCTGAAGCAACTTGGAAGGAAAAAATGAACATTTAACTTTTTAGTCACAAAAATGATCTTTTACAAACAATTTTTTGTTTCAACAAGGGTAAAAGGAGAAAATGGACAGAAAAAGTTGTTGTGCAATTTCTTCTGAGTACGCCGATACCCCATATGTTAGGGAAAACCACTGTCTGGGCACACGGCCGGGCTCGGAAGGGAAGGAGCGCTGTTTGACTTTTTCAAACCAAAATTGGCTGGAATTGAGATTGTATGCCATGTCGCGTTTGGAGAGCCCCTAATGTGCCTAAACAGTGGAAAACCCCCACAAGTGACACCATTTTGGAAACTAGACCCCCTAAGGAGCTTATCTAGATCTGTGGTGAGCACTTTGAACCCCCAAGTGTTTCACTAAAGTTTATAATGCTTGGGAGTGAAAAAAAATTCCACAAAAATGACTTTTTAGTCCCCAATTTTTAATTTTTCCAAAAGTTGTTGTCCAATTTGTCCTGAGTACGCTGATACCCCATATGTGGGGGAGAAACACTGTTTGGGCGCACTTCAGGGCTCGGAAAGGAAGTAATGACGTTTTGGAATGCAGACTTTGACGGGTGTCATGTTCAGTTTGCAGAGTCGCTAATGTGCCTAAACAGTGGAAACCCCCACAAGTGACCCCATTTTGGAAGCTAGATCCCCTAAGGAACTTATCTAGATTTGTGGTGAGCACTTTGAACCCCCAAGTGCTTCACACAAGTTTATAATGCCCAGGAATAAAAATAAAAAATCCTATTTTTTTTCCCACAAAAATAATATTTAAGTCACCAATTTTTTATTTCCCAAGTGTAACATGAGAAATTGGACCATAAAAGTTGTTGTCCAATTGATCCTGAGTGTGCTGATACCCCATATGTGGGGGGAACCACTGTTTGGGCGCACGGCAGGGAAGGAGCGCCATTTTACTTTTTCAAACCAAAATTGGCTGGAATCGAGATTGGACGCCATGTCGCATTTGGATAGCTCCTGATGTGCCTAAACAGTGGGAATCCCCCACAAATTACCCCATTTTAAAAACTAGACCCCCTAAGGAACTTATCTAGATTTGTGGTGAGCACTTTGAACCCCCAAGTGCTTCACACAAGTTTATAAAGTAGAGCCGTAAAATTAAAAAATCATATTTTTTCCACAAAAATGATCTTTTCTCCCCAATTTTTATTTTCCCAAGGGTAACAACACCTCAAATGTTATTGTGCAAATTGTCCTGAGTGCGCTGATACCCAATATGTGGGGGTAAACCACTGTTTGGGTGCATGGCAGAGCTCGGAATGGAAGGAGCGCAGTTTGACTTTTTCAATGCAGAATTGTCTGTATGCCATGTCGTGTTTGGCTAGCCCCTGATGTGCCTAAACAGTGGAAACCCTCCACAAGTGACACTATTTTGGAAAATAGACCCCTTAAGGAACTTATCTAGATCTGTTGTGAGCACGTTCAACACCCAAATGTTTCACTAAAGTATATAATGCCTGAGTGTGAAAAAAAAAGAAAAAAAAAATCCACAAAAAATGATTTTTTAGTCCCCAATTTTCCAATTTTTGATTTTTCACAAGGAAATTGGTCCCAAAAGTTGTTGTCCAATTTGTCCTGAGTACGCTGATATCCCATATGTGGGGAGGAAATACTGTTTCGGTGCATGGCAGGGCTTGGAAAGGAAGTAATGACATTTTGGAATGCAGACGTTGATGGGTGACATGTTCAGTTTGCAGAGCCCCTGATGTGCCTAAGCAGTGTAAACTCCCCACAAGTGAGCCCATTTTGGAAACTAGACCCCTAAGGACTTATCTAGATCTGTGGTGAGCACTTTGAACCCCCAAGTGCTTCACACAAGTTTATAATGCCCGGGCATAAAAACAAAAAATCCTATTTTTTTCCAAAAAAATGATCTTTTAGTCACCAATTTTTTTTTTATTTTCCTAAAGGTAAGGGGAGAAATTGGACCCAAAATATTGTTGTCCAATTTGTCCTGAGTACGCTGATACCCTATGTGTGGGAGAAAACTACTGTATGGGCACACGTCGGGGTTCGGAAGTGAAGTAGTGATGTTTTGCATTGCAGACTTTGATGGAATGGTCTGCGGGTGTCATGTCGCGTTTGGAGAGCCCCTGATGTGCCTAAACAGTGGAAACCCCCACAAGTGACCCCATTTTGGAAACTAGACACCCAAAGGAACTTATCTAAATGTGTGATGAGCACTTTGAACCTCCAAGTGCTTCACAGAAGTTTATAACGCCCGGGCGTGAAAATAAAAAAATCATATTTTTTCCACAAACATGATCTTTTAGTCCCCAGTTTTTTATGTTCCCAAGGGTAACAGGAGAAATTGGACCCAAAATGTTGTTGTCTAATTTATCCTGAGTACGCTATACCCTATGTGTGGGAGAAACTACTGTATGGGCACACGTCGGGGCTCGGAAGTGAAGTAGTGACGTTTTGCATTGCAGACTTTGATGGAATGGTCTGCGGGTGTCATGTCGTGTTTAGAGAGCCCCTGATGTGCCTAAACAGTGAAAAACCCCACAAGTGACCCCATTTTGGAATCTAGACCCCCAAAGGAACTTATCTAGATGTGTGGTGAGAACTTTTAACCCCCAAGTGCTTCACAGAAGTTTATAACGTAGAGCCAAAAAAATAATAAATTATATTTTTTTTCAAAAAAATTATATTTTCGCCCCCAATTTTTTTTTTCCCAAGGGTAACAGAAAAAATTGGACCCCAAGAGATATTGTGAAATTTGTCCTGAGTATGTTGATACCCCATATGTGAGGGTAAACTACTGTTTGGGCACATGGCAGAGCTCAGAAGGGAAGTAGCACCATTGACTTTTTCAACGCCAAATTGGCTGGAATTGAGATCAGACGCCATGTCACATTTGGAGAGCCCCTGATGTGCCTAAACAGTGGAAACCCCCAATTCTACCTCCAACCCTAACCCCAACACACCCCTAACCCTAATCCCAACCCTAATCATAACCCTAACCACAAGCCTAACCCTAACACACCCGTAACCCTAGTCCCAACACTAACCCTAACTTTAGCCCCAACTCTAACCCTAACTTTAGCCCTAACCCTAACCCTAATGGGAAAATGGAAATAAATACAATTTTTTAATTTTAATATTTTTCCCTAACTAAGGGGTGATGAAGGGGGGTTTGATTTACTATTTAACACTTGTTTTTATGATTGGCAGCTGTCACATGCTAAAAGACGCTTTTTATTGCAAAAAATAGTTTTTGCATCATCACATTTTGAGAGCTATAATTTTTCTATATTTTGTCCCACAGAGTCATGTGAGGTCTTATTTTTTGCATGACGAATTGACGTTTTTATTGGTACCATTTTTGGGCACATGACATTTTTGATCACTTTTTATTACGATTTTTGGAGGCAGAATGAACAAAAACCAGCAATTCATTAATTTATTTTTTGGGGGTGTTTATACCGTTCCGCATATGGTATAATTGATAATGCAGTTTTATTCTTTGGGTCAGTACGATTACAGCGATATCTCATTTGTATCTTTTTTTATGTTTTGGCGCTTTTATACAATAAAAACGATTATATATAAAAAATAATTATTTTTGCATCGCTTTATTCTGCGAGCTATAACTTTTTTATTGTTTTGCTGATGATGATGTATGGCAGCTTGTTTTTTGCAGGACAAGATGACGTTTTTAGCGGTATCATGTTTATTTATATCCGTCTTTTTGATTGTGTGTTACACCACTTTTTGTTCGGCGGTATGATGATAAATCATTGCTTTTTAGCCTTGTTTTTTTTTTTTTAAGGAGTTCACTAAAGCGGTTAACTAATGGGGTTAACTAATGGGACAGTTTTATTGTTTTGTTTTTTTTATTTACATGTAGAAAGGAATTTATTGGGGAATATTTTTTTTAAATTTATTTATGAATTTTTTTTTACACTTGTTATTTTTATTTTTTTAACAGCACTCTGTCACACCAGCGATCTCACTGGCGCTGCTGCAGGCTTTCTCAGCGCCTGCTCTCAGCAGGCACTGAGGAAGACGCCTCCCTGCAGGACCCGGTGGCCATCTTGGATCCAGGGTCCTACAGGGAGGAGGGTCCCTCGGAACAGCGCGAAACATGCTTCCTTATACCGCTGGAACACTGCGATCATCTTTGATCGCAGTGTGCCAGGGGTTAATGTTCCGGGAGCGGTCCGTGACCACTCCTGGCACATAGTGCCAGGTGTCAGCTGTGATAATCAGCTGACACCCGGCCATGATCAGCTGCGCTCCCCCCGTCCATGGGAATTAGGTCCAGGGTCACATAGACGGAATAGTACATCTGATGGGATAAAGGGGTTTATATAAATCAATATATGCTTTCAAACTTTCATAAGAATAAAATACAACTACCCATTAGCTGATCTGGAAGACAGCACACATACACATGAAAAAATGTAATTTCAAGGAAATTAAGCATGTAGGAAAAAAATAAGTACTCTCCGTTTTCAATTTCTTTTCATTTAACATTTGCTTGAACAAACAGATGCCTATAGTTTGTCTGCACTGGAAAGATTAGCAGCAGTGTACAGTTTATTGGAGGTGAGCTTTCATTGTCTATCACCACCATCATGATTTATGAACCATTATCACTACCATGCCCATTTTCTAAATTCCTATTTTTTAAGTGCCAATGATCTATATCTTAACTACTCTAAAATCTGTGAAATATTGAGGTATTCACCACCTCTACTTGCAAAGACTGACCAGCACCACATAACAGTTTGATGCAAATCTGAAAATATTCAAGCTTCTATGACTTCATTACATACAACCAAAGTGCTGGATCCTACCCACCCTTTATGTTTGCAGGCTTTTTCTCTAAGAGACGTATGTTTGATAAATATGAGGTCAAAGAAAGGTATGCCTTCTTGTGGCTGGTGGGCACAAAAAAATGGCCAATTTGTGCTCTTTTTAGACCCCGGAGCATAATAAATATAAAGAAAAGATCATTATTCTGACCTCATTGCTCACCTCTCCAGCCCCTCAGCTACTCACACCCGTCTGGTTCCTGTCATATTTTCTGACCCCCTTCACTGTCATTAGGATCTTTGGTCTTCTTGCACTGTGCCAAATATCTGGCTGTCATGGCGCCAGGAAGATTCTGCTAAGACACACAGTAGACCAGTGGTGTACCTTGTGACATCATAATGCTGTTGATTTCCCAAACACCTACACAGAACCCTCCTGAGTGCTATGATACCCACAACGAGAGAAAACTGAAGATTTTAATGCGAGTGTCAGGGGATCAGAAGATGTGGTGAGGACCAAACAGGTGATGTTGAGTAGAGATGAGTGAATTTGTTCAGATTTTGGCCCTGAATCTGATTTTGACATATTCGGTCCATATTCGAACACTATTCGTGCCGAATGTATGTCTTATGATCGGGTCCGAGCAAAATTTTTTACTCCCATTGACTCTAATGATATCTCAACTACCGTATTTTTCGGACTATAAGATGCACCGGACTATAAGACACACCCAGGTTTTAGAGGTGGAAAATAGGGAAAAAATATATTTGAAGCAAAAAATGTAACATAGTTATTAATACATAGTTATTAAGGTTGAAGGAAGACTTTAAGTCCATCTAGTTCAACCCATATCCTATCCTAACCTGCCCTAACATGTTGATCCAGAGGAAGGCAAAAAAAAACCCAAGTGGCAAACAGTAAGCTTCACATTGGGGAAAAAAATTCCTTCCCGACTCCACATACGGCAATCAGACTAGCTCCCTGGATCAACGCAGTGTCTAGGAAACTAGTGAATATAGCCTGTAATATTATACTTTTCAAGATAGGCATTCAGTCCCTTCTTAAATTTTAGTAGGGAATCACTCATTATAACATTAGACGGCAGAGAGTTCCATAGTCTCACTGCTCTTACAGTAAAGAATCTGCGTCTGTGATTATGGCTAAACCTTCTTTCTTCCAGACGTAGAGGATGCCCCCTTGTCCCCATCACAGGTCTAAGAGTAAAAAGATCATTAGAAAGGTTTTTGTACTGTCCCTTCATATATTTATACATTGAAATAAGATCACCCCTAAGCCTTCGTTTTTCCAAACTAAATATCCCCAAGTGTAATAACCTGTCCTGGTATTGCAGACCCCCCAGTTCTCTAATAACCTTGGTCGCTCTTCTCTGGACCGGCTCCAGTTCATCTATGTCTTTCTTATACACCGGAGACCAGAACTGTACAAAGTATTCTAAGTGTGGTCGCACCAGTGACTTGTATAGAGGTAAAATTATGTTCTCCTCATGAGCATCTATGCCTCTTTTAATGCATCCCATTATTTTATTTGCCTTGGCAGCAGCTGCCTGACATTGGCCACTAAATGTGAGTTTGTCGTCCATCCATACACCCAGGTCTTTTTCAGTGTCAGTTTTGCACAGTGTTTTACAATTAAGCACATAATTATACATCTTGTTTGTTCTACCCAAGTGCATGACCTTACATTTATCCCCATTAAATCTCATTTGCCATTTATCAGCCCAAGCTTCTAGTTTACATAAATCCTCCTGTAATATAAAATTATCCTCCTCTGTATTTATTACCCTGCCGAGTTTAGTGTCATCTGCAAATATTGAAATACTACTCTGTATGCCCCCTACAAGGTCATTAATAAATATGTTAAACAGAAGCGGTCCCAATACTGACCCCTGTGGTACCCCACTGCTAACCATGACCCAGTCCGAGTGTGCTCCATTAATAACCACCCTTTGTTTCCTATCCCTGAGCCAGTTCTTAACCCACTTACACATATTTTCCCCGATCCCCATTGTTCTCATTTTATGTATCAACCTTTTGTATGGCACTGTATCAAAAGCTTTTGAGAAGTCCATGAACACCACGTCCACTCAGTTCCTTTGGTCCAGTCCGGAACTTACCCCTTCATAAAAGCTTATCAGATTAGTCTGACAAGAACGGTCCCTTGTAAACCCATGCTGATATTGTTCAGATAGAGAGTAACCTGAGGCAAATCATTTTCAATGCAGAAAATATTTATTCATAAATCCAAGATGCACAGAAAAACAACACCGACGTTTCGGCACTGGGCCTTTATCAAGGTTATATTTTCTGTGCGTTTCCAGGAGCAAAATATATGTGTGAGAGCTGAGAGGAGGAGAAATCAGGGAACCAGCTGCTGTGAGACCATGCTGATACTGTGTCATCAGGTTATTCAGCCTCAGATGCTCCAATATAGTATCCCTTAAAAAACCCTCCAGGATTTTACCCACAGTAGATGTTAAGCTCACTGGCCTATAATTTCCAGGTTCAGTTTTTGCCCCCTTTTTGAATATTGGCACCACATTTGCTATACGTCAGTCCTGTGGTACAGACCCAGTTATTATGGAATCTTTAAAGATTAAAAATAATGGTCTACCTATGACTGTACTTAATTCCTGCAGTACTCGGGGTGTATCCCATACGGGCCCAGGGATTTGTCAACTTTAGTGAGTTTTAGACGCCGCCGTACTTCCTGCTGGGTTAAGCAGGTGACATTTAATGGAGAAATTTTTTTATCACTGATCATGTTATCTGTCATGGGATTTTCTTGTGTAAATACAGTTGAAAAAAAGTCATTTAACATATTGGCTTTTTCCTCATCCTCATCCACCATTTCACCCAGACTATTTTTAAGGGGACCAACACTATCATTTTTTAGTTTCTTGCTATTTATGTAGTTAAAGAATATTTTGGGATTATTTTTACTTTCTCTGGCAATGAGTCTCTCTGCCTCAATCTTTGCTGTCTTGATTTGCTTTTTACAGAATTTATTTAATCTTCTGTATTTATTAACCCCTCTCTGACATTAGACGTACTATCCCGTCCATAAAACCCGTGCCATTCTGACCATGGACGGGATAGTACGTCATAGGCGATCAGCTGCGCTCCCCGAGGGAGCGCAGCTAATCGCCGCCGGGTGTCAGCTGATTATCACAGCTGACACCCGTGACTGTGTGTCAGGAGCGGTCACGGACCGCCCCCGGCACATTAACCCCTTGCACACCGCGATCAAACATGATCGCGGTGTACTGGGGGCACAGGGGAGGATCGCGCAGTGTGGGGGCTCCCTGCGCGCCCCCCTGAGACCCTCAGAGCAGCGCGATGTGATCGCGCTGTTCTGAGGGCTTCCTCCCTCCCAGGACCCGGATCCAAGATGGCGCTGGGGTCCTGGAGGGAGGCGGCTACCTCAGTGCCTGCCGAGAGCAGGCACTGAGAAGCCTGCTGCACTGCCTGAGCGATCGCTGGTGTGACAGAGTGCTGTGCACACTGTCACACCAGCGATCTGATGAAATACAGTGATGTCCCACCCTGGGACAAAGTAAAAAAGTAAAAAAAGTAAAAATAAACATGTGTAAAAAAAAATCCAAAAAAAAAAAAAAAAATATTCCCCAATAAATTCATTACTTATTGTAAATAAAAAAAATAAAACAATAAAAGTACACATATATGGTATCGCCGCGTCCGTAACGACCCCCCCTATAAAAATGTCCCACTAGTTAACCCCTTTTGTGAACCCCTTAAAAAATAAAAAATAAAAACGAAGCAAAAAATCAGTGCTTTATCATCATACCGCTGAACAAAAAGTGGAATAACACGCGATCAAAAAGACGGATATAAATAAACATGGTACCGCTGAAAACGTCATCTTGTCCCGCAAAAAACGAGCCATCATACAGCATCATCAGCAAAAAAATAAAAAAGTTATAGCTCGCAGAATAAAGCGATGCAAAAATAATTATTTTTTATATAAAATTGTTTTTATTCTATAAAAGCGCGAAAACATAAAAAAATTATATAAATGAGGTATCTCCATAATCGTACTGACCCGAAGAATAAAACTGCTTTATCAATTTTACCACACGCGGAACAATAAAAACGCCTCACCCAAAAGAAATTCATGAATTGCTGATTTTTGTTCATTCTAACCTCCCAAAAATCGAAATAAAAAGCGATCAAAAAATGTCACGTGCTCAAAAATGGTACCAATAAAAGCGTCACCTCGTCCCGCAAAAATTAAGACCTCACATGACTCTGTGGGCCAAAATATGCAAAAATTATAGCTCTCAAAATGTGGCGATGCAAAAAACTACTTTTTGCAATAAAAAGCGTCTTTTAGCGTGACAGCTGCCAATCATAAAAACCGCTATAAATAGTAAATCAAACCCCCCTTTATCACCCCCTTAGTTAGGGAAAAATAATAAAATAAAAAAAATGTATTTATTTCCATTTTCCCATTAGGGTTAGGGTTAGGGTTTCGGCTAAAGTTAGGGTTAGGGTTGGCGCTAAAGTTAGGATTAGGGTTAGAGTTTGGATTAGGGTTAGGGTTGGGATTAGGGTTGGGACTAGGGTTAGGGGTGTGTTGGGGTTAGGGTTGGAGTTAGAATTGGGGGGTTTCCACTGTTTAGGCACATCAGGGGCTCTCCAAATGTGACATGGCGTCTGATCTCCATTCCAGCCAATTCTGCGTTGAAAAAGTCAAACGGTGTTCCTTCACTTCTGAGCTCTGCCATGCGTCCAAACAGTAGTTTATCCCCACATATGGGGTATCAGCGTACTCTGGACCCCAAGAGTTATTGTGAAATTTGTCCTATTTCTTCTGTTACCCTTGGGAAAATAAAAAACTGGGGGCGAAAATATTATTTTTGTAAAAAAAATAAGATTTTTTTGTTTTTACGGCTGTACATTATAAACTTCTGTGAAGCACTTGGGGCTTCATAGCGCTCACCACACATCTAAATAAGTTCCTTGTGGGTCTATTTTCCAAAATGGGGTCACTTGTTGGGGATTTCCACTGTTTAGGCGCATCAGGGGCTCTCCAAATGCGACATGACGCCCCCAGACCATTCCATCAAAGTCTGCAATCCAAAACGTCACTACTTCCCTTTCCGAGCCCTGACATGCGCCCATACAGTAGTTTTTCTCCCACATATTGGGTATCAGCGTACTCAGGACAAATTGGACAACAACTTTTGGGGTCCAATTTCTCCTGTTACCCTTGTGAAAATAAAATATTGGGGGCGAAAAAATCATTTTTGTAAAAAAAAAAAGGATTTTTTATTTTTACGGCTGTGCGTTATAAACTTCTGTGAAGCACTTCGGGGTTCAAAGTGCTCACCACACATCTAGGTAAGTTCCTAGTGGGGTCTATTTCCAAAATGGGGTCACTTGTGGGGGTTTCCACTGTTTAGGCGCATCAGGGGCTCTCCAAATGCGACATGACGCCCCCAGACCATTCCATCAAAGTCTGCAATCCAAAACGTCACTACTTCCCTTTCCGAGCCCTGACATGCGCCCATACAGTAGTTTTTCCCCACATATTGGGTATCAGCGTACTCAGGACAAATTGGACAAAAACTTTTGGGGTCCAATTTCTCCTGTTACCCTTGTGAAAATAAAATATTGGGGCGAAAAAATCATTTTTGTAAAAAAAAAAAGGATTTTTTATTTTTACGGCTGTGCGTTATAAACTTCTGTGAAGCACTTCGGGGTTCAAAGTGCTCACCACACATCTAGATAAGTTCCTTGTGGGTCTATTTTCCAAAATGGGGTCACTTGTGGGGGGTTTCCACTGTTTAGGCGTATCAGGGGCTCTCCAAATGCGACATGACGCCCCCAGACCATTCCATCAAAGTCTGCAATCCAAAACGTCACTACTTCCCTTCCGAGCCCTGACGTGCACCCATACAGTAGTTTTCTCCTACATATTGGGTATCAGCGTACTCAGGACAAATTGGACAACAACTTTTGGGTTCCAATTTCTTCTGTTACCCTTGTGAAAATAAAATATTGGGGGCGAAAAAATCATTTTTGTAAAAAAAAAAAAGGATTTTTTATTTTAAGGCTGTACGTTATAAACTTTAGTGAAACACCTGGGGGTTCAAAGTTCTCACCACACATCTAGATAAGTTCCTTGAGGGGTCTAGTTTCCAAAATGGTGTCATTTGTGGGGGTTTCCACTGTTTAGGCAGATCAGGAGCTCTCCAAACACGACATGGCGTCCAGCCAATTCTGCGTTGAAAAAGTGAGACGGCGCTCCTTCCCTTCCAAACTCTGCCATGCACCCAAACAGTGGTATACCCCCACATATGGGGTATCAGTGTACTCAGGACAAATTGCACAATAACTTTTGGAGTCTTGTTACCCTTGGAAAAATAAAAATTCGGGTGAAAAGATCATTTTTGTGGAAAAAATATGATTTTTAAATTTTACGGCTCTACGTTATAAACTTGTGTGAAGCACTTGAGGGTTCAAATTGCTCACCAAAGATCTAGATAAGTTCCTTAGGGGGTCTAGTTTCCCAAATGGGGTCATTTGTGGGGGGTTTCCACTGTTTAGGCACATCAGGGGCTCTCCAAATGCAACATGGCATCCAATCTCAATTCCAGCCAATTTTGGTTGGAAAAAGTCAAATGGTGCTCCTTCCCTTCCGAGCTCTGCCGTGCGCCCAAACAGTGGTTCCCCCACACATATGGGGCATCAGCGTACTCAGGACAAATTGGACAACAACTTATGTGGTCCAATTTCTCCTGATACCCTTGGGAAAATAAAAAATTAGTGACTAAAAGATAATTTTTGTGGGAAAAAAATAGGATTTTTTATTTTCATGCCCGGGCATTATAAACTTGTGTGAAGCACTTGGGGGTTCAAAGTGCTCACCAAAGATCTAGATAAGTTCCTTAGGGGGTCTAGTTTCCAAAATGGGGTCACTTGTGGGGGATTTCCACTGTTTAGGCTCATCTGGGGCACTGCAAACGGAACATGACCCCCATCAACGTCTGCATTCCAAAACGTTACTACTTCCTTTCCAAGCCCTGCCGTGCGCCCAAACAGTTTTCCACCCCCACATATGGGGTATCAGCGTACTCAGGACAAATTGGACAACAACTTTTGGGTCCAATTTCCTTGGGAAAATTCAAAAATTTAGGACTAAAAAATCATTTTTGTGGAAATTTTTTTTTTTTTTTTCACACCCAGGCATTATAAACTTTTGTGAAACACTTGGGGGTTCAAAGTGCTCACAACAGATCTAGATAAGTACCTTAGGGGGTCTAGTTTCCAAAATGGTGTCACTTGTGGGGGGTTTCCACTGTTTAGGCGCATCAGAGGTTCTCCAAGCGCGACATGGCGTCCAATCTCAACTCCAGCCAATTTTAGTTTGAAAAAGTCAAACGGCGCTCCTTCCCTTACGAGCTCTGCCGTGTGCCCAAACAGTGGTTTTCCCCCACATATTGGGTATTGGCGTACTCAGGAGAAATTGCATAACAACCTTATCTGTCCATTTTCTCCTTTTACCCTTGTGAAAATAAAAAAAAAGTTTGTAAAAGATCATTTTTGTGGCTAAAAAGTTAAATATTCATTTTTTCCTTCCACGTTGCTTTAGTTCCTGTGAAGCACCTGAAGGGTTAATAAACTTCTTGAATGTGGTTTTGAGTACCTTGAGGGGTGCAGTTTTTAGAATGGTGTCACTTTTGGGTATTTTCTGTCATGTAGACCCCTCAAAGTGACTTCAAATGAGAGGTGGTCCCTAAAAAAAATGGCTTTGTAAATTTTGTTGTAAAAATGAGAAATCGCTGGTCAACTTTTAACCCTTATAACTTCCTAACAAAAAAAAATTTTGATTCCAAAATTGTGCTGATGTAAAGTAGACATGTGGGAAATGTTATTTCTTAACTATTTTGTGTGAAATATTTCTCTGTTTTAAGGGAATAAAAATTCAAAGTTTGAAAATTGCAAAATTTTCAAAATTTTCGCCATATTTGCGTTTTTTTCAAAAATAAACGCAAGTTATATGGAAGAAATTTTACCACTAACATGAAGTACAATATGTCACGAGAAAACAATCTCAGAATCGCGAAGATCCGTTGAAGCGTTCCGGAGTTATAACCTCATAAAGAGACAGTGGTCAGAATTGTAAAAATTGTCCCGGTCATTAACGTGCAAACCACCCTTGGGGGTGAAGGGGTTAAATGCCTTATCACTACCTACTTGCTTTAATTCCCTAAACGCTTTCTTTTTGTCACTTATTGCGCCCCTTACAGCTCTATTTAGCCATAGTGGTTTCCTCCTATTTCTAGCATGTTTATTCCCATAGGGTATATACTGTGCACAGGTCCTATTCAGGATGCTAATAAACGTCTCCCATTTTCTTTGTGTATTTTTTTGTCTCAGGATATCGTCCCAGTTTATTGCACCAAGATCATCTCTCATCCGTTGGAAATTTGCCTTCCTGAAGTTTAGTGTCCTTGTAACCCCTCGACTACACATCTTATTAAAGGATACATGAAAGCTTATTATTTTGTGATCACTATTACCCAAGTGACCCCCAACCCTTATATTTGATATGCGGTCTGGCCTGTTGGATAATATTAGGTCTAGCAGTGCACCCCCTCTTGTTGGGTCCTGAACTAGTTGTGAAAGGTAATTGTCTCTCATAGTTGCCAAAAACCTATTACCTTTGCTGGAACTACAGATTTCTGTTCCCCAATGTAAAATATTTAATAACATACTATTATATGTGGTGTTATTCTATATAATAGTATGCTATTATGTTGGAAGCTACGGGTAGGAGATGGTGCTGCGGGACCAGTGTGGTGTCTGTAAAGTACTATGTGAAGACGCTGGAGGGTGAGTATATGAATGGGGGCACGGGCTTATATTTAAAGCACCCCTCCAGCACTGAAAAATAACACTGGAGTGCTACTTTAAGATCCCATGGGAGAACTATAACTCTCAGCATGTCCTGCAGATCCTATGGCATGCTGGGAGTTATAGTCCACCACAGGATGGCAGAGTGCTTTTTAATGTGCTGTCATTACTAACCTTTTAATTAATTCTCTGTTGTACAGTGTTTCTGCAGGATCTGTGATGACATCATGAAGAGGCAGGGCTTTGTGTGGTCATGTGATGCTCCAGCCTGCCCTCTTCATCACCTCACCACAGGTCCTCCACAGGAGCATTCAGCATCGCATCAGCACAGCGCCAGGCTGTCAGGTATGCGATGCCTCCTGCTGCACTCTGCTCCTGCCGCCTCCTTCTACTTCCAACACACATCTCCCCGGCTGCTGCAGGAATCAGGCGCTGGAGAACCATGTGGCTCTGTCATTTGCTGCTCCCCGCTCACTGCTCAGCTGATAGGTGGGCGGGGAAGCATCTAATTAATATTCACTGCACTTAAGTATCGGGACCAGTGATTTCCCCAGCGCTGGATTCCTGCAGCGGAGGGGATATTTTCCTGCCTCCTGCGATCTCACTCCACCGCTGCCCCCCTCCCAACGTTACATTCCGACCATAAGACACACCCACACTTTCCTCCCAAATTTTGAGGAAAAAAAGTGCGTCTTATGGTCCGAAAAATACGGTATATTTGACGAATATTGCAAAAAAAATATTTGAGTCAGATCGTATACGAAACAGAATCCGAACAAATTCGCTTATCTCTAATATTGAGTAGTGAAGGCGTAGGAGAGATGAATGGTTAATTGTATATATGGGTTGTTCAATTTTATTAAACTTTTAGTGGCACATTATGGTTAAAAATAAAATACCTATTGCTCTAAATTCGCTCAGAAGTGGAAGTCTGGCAAATGTGTATTTTTGTGAAATTCAAGTAGAATTGAATTCTACTCTAATTTATTCGCTCATCTCTAATCCCCATGCATTCTATTATTCCAATTAATAAATGCATGGGCACTCTACTTAATGCTATACTTTGATATGATTATTATATCTGCTGTATGGTTTGAACCTTTTTTTGAGACAAGTGCATTAAATTAAAAAATTAATAAAAGTTGACTCAAAATGATCATTTCTTTGAGAGAAGTCTGCAGTGCTTTAATTTTATTTACTAGTGTACTGACTATTCCCCTGCCATATGAAGCTTGTCCCTAGATGTGTTTTTTGTTTTTGACCGGGCTGGGGCCACAGAGTTAGGCAGATGCAGACTCTGTGGCCCCAGCTCAAGGACTCCTGTTTAAGTCCAGATCTCTACACAAGAGTTAATTGGTGAAGGCCAGAGCAAGCCTTAAGATCTGGTAAACAGAGTGGACTGCTCTAAGTCTGTCAGTGGTAGCCATTTTTACTGCTGTCAGGTTACTGAGAAACCCATGTAAAAGATGCAGGTGGAAAAGAAGAGCTGTAATTGCATTGAATTTGGAATGGAAGCGAGGACTTGGAAGGTGAAATGGAAGAGAAAATATGTAATTGCAATGAACTGGAGGGTAAATGAGGGCATGAAATTGCAATAAATTGATATGAGGTGCGTGAGAAAATACATAGGATTGCAAAGAATTAGGGGATAGGACACAGGACAGCTACTTGTGGCTCAGGGTCAGAAATACCACTGGTGAAACCTCTAAATTTGCATGGGGACCAATGGGATAGGGTGTCAACTGTCATACTAAAAGCATTTTCCTACTATCAATTAGATTGCACATAAGTTTTTGTGGTAATAAACTTCATAACTTACAACTATTAGAATATTATTAGAGAGAGATAATTAGGTGCTTTATTTTAAGCAATGCTTTAAGAGAGGGCCCTTATACAATTCTTGCTACTGTTTGTGTCTGCTCCTGTTGTGGCTAATTAATTAATATTTTTATTAGGTGAGGAAAAGTGCCTTATTATAGTTAATCAGGGTCGGATTGCTGGATTATCTAGTTATATTTTGAATGATGATTTACATATTGCCTAATTATTTAGTAATGGTGTGGTCAATATTTGTAATTTCTATTCATGGGCACAATGTGGAGGAATATTTATACTGCAGACAAATATAGATTTATTAAAAGTGAACCTAATATTTTAAATGGAATCTGTCATCACTTTCCTGTCCTTAATTATTTGCTAGCTATTTCGCTGGCTAGCTAGGGGAAAACCATTGTCAGCTGTGGCTTTGCTTTGTTTGATGTGTGCTTTGCTAAGCATCTGATTCCCTGATCTTTTTGCCAGTTAGGATTTGTTGTCACTATACGTCTGCATTATCCCTTTTGTTTTTGATGCTCTCTGACCTCAGGTACCTGACCCTGGACTTGGCCTCCTGGCATTTGACCCCAGACTGTTATTTTACCATAACTTTATAGTACCTCTCTGTACTGTGAGCCAAACTGGTATCTGCCTTCAGACCTCCATACTACCTTGTCTCATGGTTTGCCTGAGTAGTGACTCAGGATCACACCAAATTTAAGTCAATTTCATTTTTACTCTTTCATCCCTATAAATATAAATCAATATTAAAATCTTTTTCTCAAACAGAGTTCCCATTACTGAAGTTTAGTTTGGTATGCAACATAAAATTGCAAGCAATTGTGCAGACACAGTGGTAGAGTATCCATCCACACATAAGTGATACTAGCGCGTCCACGTGCACCACTGGGAGCCTTTTATGCACAAGGCTCCACCCAAAACACTCGGCCAAGACATCACCCGCGGGCCAATCCGAAGCCGCCACCTCACCAGAGCAGCTAATGTCCGATCACCAATGAGAGAGTGCCACATCATGGACATGCTCAGTAAGGTGCTGGCTGGACTTGGCTGGAGAGCAAGCAGTAACCAAACGAACACGACAAGCCTGAGCAAGATGCTGAGACAGACATCTGTGCTAAGCAGCATTCGCAGCAGCCTGGACAGAATCGGAGACCACAGCACCAGGCAATGCTTAGAATCTATCCCATGCAGCGGGAGAATCCCTTCGCCTAACAGCTGGTCACCCAAAAAATGACCAAATCACTTGATCATTGGATGAAATTAACTTTTGGTTTGCTCAAAATATAATTATTCTTGGCAGTGCATTGTCTTATGTAAACAGGATATCATGATTCCACCACTCAAGGAGTCCTAAGGATGCTGTCAGTTGCTCAATGGAATCAAAGGCATGCTGGGCTGTCAAGTATTGTGAGTGACAGCCTAGTCATCCAAATCTGAGACAGAGGCGTTCTGGGCTTCAGTATTGTGAAGGAGATCCAAGGTTTCCTATCTGGGTTGGCCTATGGGGTTTCCATCCAGGTATCACTCATGCAGGGTGATTGCATAGCTGTTTAGCTGGCTAACAATCATTAGAACATTGCCTGTTGTAACCTTGCTCAGTGGTGTGTCAACTATGTGCTCTGTATTCTAATACTCTTATCTTTGTTGCCGGACCTTGGGTTTGTCTTTTGACTACTCGTTCGAGCAACCCCTTTCACCTTTGACACACTCTGTACTTAGTTACCTGACCCGGACTTTGCCTTTGATTATCCATTTGTTGTATCCCTTTGTCTTTGATGTACCCACCTGACATTTTACCCTGAACTACATGACTTGCCCACCTAAAGGCTTGTGTGTGAGACGTAAGTCAGCATCACACATGACCTGTGTCAGCATCAATCAGTGTGCCCCTAAAGCACGTTTGGCAAGTGTAAACAAGTTATTACACAACCGCTGATCAGAAAACAACTAGCTGTTTAGTGCCATCGATCATCTCACATTTAGTTTAATCAGATATTTTGGATATTCATGATGGTTACATGATTGCAGTAATTTTGGCTGGTGAACTTAGTCACCAACAGTGTAGCATTAAAAAGGTTGTTTCAGGTCTAAACAATTGATCACCTGTCAATAGAATAAGTCATTAAGGTGGATCAGTGGGAGTCCCATAACCAACAACTTTATTGTTCCGCAGATATTTACTCTGGCGACAACAGATAAAATATAAGTGGTTTTAGGAGCAATGCTGTAGAACAAAACTTATTCAGATGGATGAAACAGATTTCCACTCATAGAAATATCTACAAACTTGACATGTGTAAATATAACGATGTCCTGCACTTTCTGAAATTGATGGTTATTCTAGAAGTGGTAGGTTACTACAAAAGCACATCTTATTCCTGCAGCTATCTAAGATATCAAGTTCAGACACCTATCATGTCCACATTTTTCCACTTCTGCTTTCCTTGTCAGACAACATTATCTGTCTGGATATTGTTTCCTTGACTACTTTAGGGTATTGTCCTCCAGTCTGGTTGCAATGCAATTATTTTCCAGTAACAACTGAAAATCAATCAGGATGTCAAAAACTATTAATCAAAGAGGCAAGAAGACCCACAGGTCTAACAACCTGTTAAAGAATAACAAACCTTCTTGGGGTAAAATTCTGGTGGTGTTTTTTGTCATTATTACTTGAAGTTATAAAATATTATGTGTCAATAGGCTTTTATGGTTACATAAATAAAATAAAAACCCTCAATGTCCTTAAAAATAATGTCTTCTTGATCTGACAAGGATATGATTAATCCAAAAAATGCCTGGTACATTTTTTTAAAGAATTACGAGCATGGTGTCTCCTTCTTACAAACAATATCTTGTCATTGGACTATTATGGAAGGTCATATATATAACTATGTATAAAGTGAATAAATCCCCTTTGAAAAGTAAGATTTTAATCAATAGCTCACTAAACACAAGAGCAATTTCCAAAATATTGACAAGGCTGAGTTTCATAGAAATTTTTTGACTCATTACATTAAAGTAAGGTCAATAATATAATTTTCATTACAAAATCTTCAGTTTTACACAAATTGATGCCAAAATGATTACACATCAAAAACTACCAAATCTAGTATTTTATAGGACCTTCGTAATTTTTAAGGAAAGCACCAACTCTTCTAGGCATGGAATGAACAAGTTGGCAAAATATTGCTACATCTATCTTTTTCCATTCTTCAAGAACGACTTGTTTTAGAGCCTGGATTGTTGTGTTTAGGTAGCTGAGGAGAATAAGCAAAAACACTAGATATACACACATAGAATACATATATATATATATATATATATATATACATGTCATTGTGACATGTATATATATATACATATATTTATAGTTCATACACTTCTACATAGTAAAATAGCCTCTGATTCAATTGCCGGGCAATGCCGGCTTATGTGAAAATAAAGAACCACCCGACATGAAATGACACTGTTAGGGTCTGCGGAATGCACCAAATATATGATGTAGAGAGGTGCGTTCGCAGCCGGGGTCCACCGTGCAGGCGGAGCCTGCTGCTAGTAAAATGGCACAAGAAGCGAACTCTGTTATCCCGCAGAGTCGCCAAAATAAATGCCGTAACGCGCTGTGGCAATAAGTGCGAACTCTTATTCCACAGAGCCGCTAGAAGGAATGCCGCAGCGCTATATGGTGATGAGTACGAATTCACTTAACACCACTGAGTCGCAAAATAAACACGCTAGGGCGCTGTCTAGCGTTGAAAGCGAACCCTGTTACGTCACAGAGCCGCTGAGACAAACTTCTGTGTCCTGTCAGGCACCCAGGTACACAGTTGACTGTTAAGCGAACATAGAACGTGATCATGTGCTAATGTCCTCGCGGGAGTAATCCGCAATCTATGGCGTCTGAACGCCAGGCCCTGAATATGGCAATCAAACTCCTCACCGGTTATGCTGGTAATCTAGGGCATCTAGGACACCGACCCTGACCAGCTAGCATACCAAACTCCTCACCGATTAAGTCGGTATTCTAGGGGCTTATTTCAGCCAGGCCCTAACCACACACATGCATGACCACACTGGCGCAAAGCATATGACGATTGATATTAGCGCATGGCGGCCCAGCCATGCCACCCTTTTATAGTAACAGCTACAGGACCTGCCAGAAACAAGGACCAATGAAACTGTTGCAGAACACCAGTAGTCACAGGACCTTCCTGGTGGACCAATAGGAACTGCTGCAGTACCTGAGCATGTGACCCCTGATCTCCAATGAGAGATCTCACCCTGGGCATGCTCAGAAGGGGAAAATAAGGACTTTGTCCTAAAGACGTCTGCTCGCCGCTAACCAGTACTGGCCACAATAGCAGAGCCTGGAGAGGCAACAGTAAACCTCTGCACACTGTTAGACTGGGCGAGACGCTGGGACTGACATCAAAGCTGAGCAGGCTCCACTGCGGCCGGAGATGAATGGGGGACCGCAGCGGGACTGGTTCAAGACTCCCCTTGTGCAGCAGCAGGAACTCGAACCCTAACATGGGCCTCACTGCAATCAAAGGCAGCGATGAGCCGCGAAGCGTGAACATGCTCAGCAGGCTCCCAGGACCTATCCTCAGGCCCATAACCCCTCCAATCCACCAAATAATTTTTTTTGCCTCGTACCACCTTGCACCCAACAATGGCATTCACCTCATGATTGTCGGTAGATGAACCCGACGTCCCGGCAGATGACTCGGAAAACCGGAAATGGCCACGGGTTTCAGGAGAGACACGATACCAAGGCGAGGCGGAAGGGCTAAGCGGTAAACCACCGGGTTCACCTGCTCAAGAACTTTAAAGGGACCCAAAAAGCGAGGTGCCAACTTGATGGACTCTACACGTAGCCTGATGTTTCGGGCAGAAAGCCACACTAGGTCACCCGGAGCAAATGTAGGAGCGGGCGCCGATGGGCATCGGCCGAAGACCTCATCCTCTCTTTGGAGGCCTGAATGGCATCCTGGGTGCGGTCCCAAATGTCCCATGCCTCCACAACCCAGTCTGCCACCCTGGAATCGGCAGAAGACACGGGCATGGGCACTGGTACCCGCGGATGCTGACAGTAGTTCAGGAGGAATGGGGTCTGTCCGGTGGAGTCAGCCACAGCATTATTTAGAGCGAACTCAGCCCACGGTAGCAAGGATGCCCATTCATCCTGCCTGGCAGAGACAATATGTAGCAAGTATGTGACCAAGGTCTGGTTGGCCCTCTCTACCAACCCATTCGTCTCGGGATGGTATGCAGAGGAGAGATTCAACTCAATACTGAGTAAACGACACAGCTCTCTCCAGAACCGAGATGCAAACTGGGGACCTTGATCACTGACAATTTTGTCTGGCATACCGTGTAGGCGGAAAATATGCCTAATGAATAATGCTGCCAAGACCCGTGCAGACGGATAACCGTGGTAACGGCACTAAGTGCACCATTTTGGAGAAGTGGTCGGTTATCACCCAGATGATGGTGCAGATCCGAGACTTTCGTAAGCCCACCACAAAATCCATTCCGACCATCTCCCAAGGCCTGTCTGCCACCGGTAAAGGGAAAAGTAGCCCAGCTGGCCGTTGTCGAGGGGACTTATTCTTGGCGCAGGAGACGCAGCCTGAATGTATTCCCTGACATCACGGACCATATGTGGCCACCAGTATGTCCTCGCCAGCAACTCAAATGTCCTTTTTGTCCCAAAATGTCCTACCACCCTGGACGAATGTGCCCAAGAGAGTACCTCCGGTCACGAATTGGTGGGCACAAAAGTCTTGCCCGGAGGCACAGACTCAAGCAAAACCGGGGCCACAGTTCTTAGGCTCTCTGTGGGGACAATCAACCGAGGCTCCTCCTCCACCTCCTCAGAGGACACCACGGAGCGAGAAAGAGCATCGGCCCGAATGTTCTTCTCACCGGAGAGGAAATGGAGGGTGAAATGAAACCGGGAGAAGAACAAGGACCATCTGGCCTGACGAGAATTTAGCCACTGGGCGGTCTGTAAATAGACCAAATTTTTTGTGGTCCGTGAAAACTTGAAAGGGAAAGTGAGCCCCCTCCAGGAGATGTCTCCACTCAGAAAAGGCCAACTTCATGGCTAGCAACTCCCTATCCCCAATGGAATAATTCCTCTCCGCTGGTGTGAAGGTCTTGGAAAAGAAGAAACAAGGATGTTTCCGACCTTGAGCATCCTTTTGAAAAAGGACTGCTCCAGCACCAACAGACAAGGCATCGACCTCCAATAAAAAAGGCTTATCAACCTCGGGGCGATGTAAGATGGGAGCGCTAGCAAAATGGGACTTAATTGAAGTAAAGGCCTTGGAGACCTCCTCTGACCACAATTTGGGATTGGCTCCCTTCTTGGTGAGGGCTACCAAGGGAGCTACCAAAGTGGAGAAGTGGGGAATGAATTGGCGATAGTAATTAATGAACCCCATAAAGTGCTGCACCGCTTTAAGAGAATGGGGTTCTTGCCCATCCATCACAGCCTGTAGTTTGGCAGGATCCATAGCCAATCCCTGGGCAGAGATGATATAGCCCAGGAAAGGTAAAGACTCCTGCTCAAACATGCATTTCTCCAACTTTGCATAGAGGGAGTTCGCCCGTAACAGGTCGAAGACTTTGCAGACATCCCTCCGGTGAGAGTCAATATCTGGAGAAAAGATGAGAATATCATCCAGATAAACTACTACAGAGGTGGAAAGCATATCCTGGAAGATGTCATTGACAAAGTCTTGGAAAACGGCCGGGGCATTACAGAGCCCGAAGGGCATCACCAGGTATTCATAATGCCCATCCCTGGTATTAAAAGCCGTCTTCCACTTGTCTCCCTAACGGATGCGAATCAGGTTATAAGCACCACGTAGATCTAATTTAGTAAATACTAGGGTTGAGCATTCCGATACTGCAAATATCGGGTATCGGCCGATATTGGCTGTATCGGAATTCCGATTCCGAGTACCGATATTTTCATCATATCAGATACCGGAATCGGAATTGTCACTGTCACTGTCAGTGTCCGTCGGTCGGGTCTGTCAGGAGTCAGCGGCACTTACCTGGCAGAAGATCTCTGGCGGTCACGTCCTGGACTGCTTCATGGCCGCCATCCTCTTCTCCCCGGCGGTCACATGCAGTTTCTCGCGATAACTGCAGTGACTGCTGGGTAATCGCGGCCGTAACGCAGTCCGATGACGTCACCGCCGGGGAAGCAGGTAATCAGCTGTGCTGCGCTGGGATGTCAGGCTCTGCCTGTCATTCCGATGTAGCAGAGCTGGATCGTCGTGGGACTGTCGTTATGGACTGCGTCGGACAGGTGGTATACTGTTGGTTTGTTTTTTTATTTTTTTACAGGAGATCGATGGCGTCGCAGGAATGAGAGAGTAATAAAAAAAATGAAAACTGTGTTGTCTCTTTTATTTCATTAAAAGACTTTTTTCTTGCTGTGTCTTTTTTTTACACATTTAAAAACTTTGGGATTAATAATGGATCGATGTCTTATTGACACCTCTCCATTATTAACCGGGCTTATTGTCACCGTGCAATCAACGGTGACATTAACCCCTTATTACCCCGCTTGGCACCGCTACAGGGCAAGTGGGAAGAGTCGGGTAAAGTGCCACAATTGGCACATCTTTTGATGCGCCAAATGTGGGGCTGCTGTAGCCTGGTATTATCAGGCTGTTGAGGGCCAAAATCCATGGGCCTTGACAGTCTTTTAATACCAGGCCGCAGCAGTCTGCATTTTACTTGGCTGGTTAACAAAAATAGGGGGACCCCTACGCCGTTTTTTTTTCGAGGGGATCCCCTATTTTTGTTAACCAGCCAAGCTAAGCAGACTGCTGTGGCCTGGTATTATCAGGCTTGCAAGGTCCATGGAAATTGGATCCTTACCAGCCTGAAAAACCAGGCCTCAGCGGTCTGCTTCATCTGGCTGGTTAACAAAAATAGGGGGGACTGTTGTGAATGGGTTTGAGATGAGTTCTGAGCAGAGGCTCCCTCTGGTGGTTACAAGCGTACTAGTGAGGATTGGGAATCAGGTGTTACTGATTGGTCTTATTTAAGGGAATCATTTTCCCATCAGGGTTGCCGGTGATCAATTGTTCTGGTCTGAATCCTTCTTTCCAGTTTCCCTTGTAGCCTGCTGTGTCGTGTCTGCATCTCCTGCTACCCAGATAAGACAATTTCTTATTTGTGTTTTTGCTATATTTTTGCATTTTGTCCTGCACTTCTGTGGGGCCTTCAGGGCCCCTCCGGGGCTTCTGCCCTCTCAGTTTAGTCCAGCCACTGTGTTTTGTACTTTTGCTTTTCCAGTTTTTTCAGTGGCTGCTGTTTTTGTTTTCACCAAGAACTAATTTAGGTGGTAGAGGGCGTGTGATCTCAGGTGATTTTTTAAATTAGTAAGTTGGTGCTTTTCAGGGTTTCTTTTGGGGTTGCAGTAAGTACCCTTCCTATCCTTTTCTATTTAGATAGTTTGGGCCCCAGCGTTTGCTCATACTATTTTCTTTCTGTGTCAGTATTTCCTCTTGTCTAAACCGCCATTTTCTTGTTTGGGGGGCTTTCTATTATCTTTTTGGGGGTTCTGCTCCGGGGGAGATAGCTTTCCTATTTCATCTTTAGGTGTAGTTAGTTTCTCAGGCTGTGACGAGGCGTCTAGGACCAACGTAGGAACGCTCCACGGCTGCCCCCTTGTTGTGGTGGTTAGTCAGGGTACTGCAATCCCATAGATTCCAACTGCTCTGGTGTATTTCCTTTTTACCTGCACTCCTCAGCTACCGTAACTAACAGTATCACCGGCCCCCAAAAATTGTATGGTACTCAAAAGAAGGGAAAAAATATTTTGAAGGAAGAAAAGTTGTCAGAGATATTTTTCTGTTTTGTTGCATTTTTTTTTCCCCCTGTATCTCCCGGGTGCTGGGGAGGATCTTTTCTTTTCAATGGAGTTTTCACAGTTGCTGGCCGTGTGGTAGCTTGCCACTGAGGTTCGGAGGGATTGCTGCA
>JARQOD010000003.1:464352685-464377622 GCA_033576555.1 Oophaga sylvatica
GGTTACAACACCGCCAGTTGTTTCTCGGAATGCTGTTAGCACAGTCAAACACTTGCCCTGTGTTACTGGGTTCAGTAATGTCAGCTGTTCCCCTGCTGTGTGAACGGCAAAAATCCTCCCTCCCTCCCCATGTTCTCTTCTCACCCCTGGGTTTACAACACCGCCAGTTGTTTCTCGGAAGTGCTGTTAGCACAGTTCACACTTGCTCCCGGTTACGGGGTCAGTAAGTCAGCTGTTCCCCTGCTGTGTGAACGGCAAAAAGTCCTGCTGCCTCCACCATTGTTCTTTTCATCCCTGGGTTCAACACCGCCAGTTGTTTTCTCGAAGTGCTGTAGCACAGTCTAACTTGCTCCGTGTTACTGGGGTTCGAAATGCAGCGTTTCCCCTGCTGTGGGGAACGGCAAACAGTCCTGCGGCCTCCACCATGTTCTTCTTTATCCCTGGGTTACAAACACCGCCATTGTTTTTCTCGGAAGTGCTGTTTAGCACAGTTTACACTTGCTCCCTGTTACTGGGGTTCAGTAAAGTCAGGTTCCCCTGCTGTTGAACGGCAAACAGTCCGCTCCCCTCCACCATGTTTCTTTCTTCCCTGGGTTACAACACCGCCGTTGTTTCCGGAAGTGCTGTTAGCACAGTTAACTTGCTCCGTTTACTGGGTTCAGTAATTCGCTGTTCCCCTGCTGTTGAACGCAAAAAGTCCTCTGCCCCCCACCATGTTCTCTTCTACCCTGGTTACAACACCGCCAGTTGTTTTCTCGGAAGGTGTTAGCACAGTTACACTTGCTCCCGTGTTACTGGGGTTCATAAGTCAGCTGTTCCCCCTCTGTGGAACGGCAAACAGTCCTGCTGCCTCAACTTTAATTTCCAGGGTATTCTGCAACCCTTCCGGTTCCATTACCGTCACTGGTTCTCCGCATCCTTTGGCCTAGGTGCCTCCTGTCGGTATCCGAGTTCCGCAACGTCTGCTGGTCCTTGGTATGCTTTGGAGCACAGGTACCCTCCTGCTTAGTAACCGTGTCCCAGTAACGTCAGCTGGTCCTCGGTTGGCCCATTGGCTCTTTTCCTTCTGCTGACCCTCCGGGTTCCAGCACAGTCAGCTGGTCCTCATTACTTTCATTGGCTCTTGTACCTTCTGCTACCCATCCGGGTTCCAGTACCGTCAGCGGTTCTCCGCAGTGCTTTGGCCTAGGGCCTCCATGTCGGTATCCGAGTTCCAGCAACGTCTGCTGGTCCTTGGTAGTTGCTTTGGAGCACAGGTACCTCCTGCTTAGTAACCGTGTCCCAGTAACGTCAGCTGTCCTCGGTTGTGCCATTGGCTCTTTTCCTTCTGCTGACCCTCCGGTTCCAGCACAGTCAGCTGGTCCTCATTACTTTCATTGGCTCTTGTACTTCTGCTACCCATCCGGGGTTCCAGTACCGTCAGCTTGGTTCTCCGCAGTGCCTTTGGCCTAGGTGCCTCCATGTCGGTATCCGAGTTCCAGCAACGTCTGCTGGCCTTGGTAGTGCTTTGGAGCACAGGTACCTCCTGCCTTAGTAACCCTGTCCCAGTAACGTCAGCTGGTCCTCGGTTGTGCCATTGGCTCTTTTCCTTCTGCTGACCCTCCGGGTTCCAACACAGTCAGTGGTCCTCGTTACTTCCATTGGCTTTTGTACCATCACCAACAGGACAAAGAGGTTAAGACAAACTACAAGTACAGAACAGAGACAGAAGAACAATAAGCAGAAGATCAAAAAGCAGAAAACATTAAGTATAAGACCAAAATGAAGAGCAAAATATATGCTCTAAATTCTAAGCAGAAGAAGACTAAGCAGTGTATGGGGTGAGTCCGTTCCTCTCGTGGTGCCCCTGGAAAATGCCTGATGCTGCTGCAGGCTAAACTGAACCGGGACAAATACTGTGTAATTAAAATCTTTCGTGACAGCAAGAACGGAAGGATGAAAATTCAGAGTTTTTACAGATTACAAGTACAGGAATGTCTGTCACAAATAAAAATGATGAAAAGGATGAATAGAAGAAGATGAAGAAGTAGAATATGAAGAATAATAACTGTTTAATAAAACATATAAGTAATGTTAACAAAAAGATGAATAGCAAGAAGTTTTAGAAGATTAAGAAGGTGAAGATGAAGATAATTTGATGAGAAAGATGATGCTGCTGAAATTTATGAAGGAGAAAGTGTGAAAGTTAAAAAGGTGAAGACCAGGAAGTTGTGAAACAGACATATTTGACAAAATAGAAAAAAGGTTAACAACATTGTGAATTTCTTCGTCAATCCGAACGTATTTCCTAAAAAAAAAAAATTAATGCTATTCCATTGGATTGGGTTAAACATCTAAGCCTTTAATGTCTCCTCAACCTCCCCCAATACATTCTACATTACTCTTTCTGTTTTCCTTCATGTACAATTAACCAACAAGGCAAGAATGGTTTTTTTTTAATTTCGAATTTTGTTCCCATAGACTTCTATGGGACTTCCGGTATCGTTATCGGGTATCGCCGATATTTTAGTGATATCGGCGATACCATTACGATTCCGATACTTAGGATATCGGAAAGTATCGCTCAAACTCTACTCATCACATGATGAGTCCATGCTGGACATGTCATACATGCTGTACAAAGTAACGATTTTATTAACTTAAATAATTGAAATGTCTGGACTG
The DNA here is from genome assembly GCA_033576555.1 of Oophaga sylvatica. NCBI lineage: Eukaryota > Metazoa > Chordata > Amphibia > Anura > Dendrobatidae > Oophaga > Oophaga sylvatica. Next base: position 464,355,350 of record JARQOD010000003.1, read on the forward strand.
TCACATCTAAATTGCAATGATGATGATGATGAGTGACTATTACAAAATCCATTGTCTTCACTATGTTTGGTTTAACATAGCGTTCCTTAAGCATTATTCATAAATACAAAAATGGACTTTTATTCTTAAATTTACCAACACTATATTTTGTAACCAATTTTTTGGGTGTGTGTTGTCCATTTCTTGTTGGCATGTGCATAATGCGTTTATATTTTGCAGTGTCTTTATTTTTATTCTTGAAGTTAGGAAACATGTGTATCTTCGTACCGTGTTAGACAGTAGATAGAAAAATATTTAGACTTGAGAGTCCGCAGTGGTTGATACCTTTTAATGGATAACTAAAAGATGGTAACAAATTGCAAGCTTTCGAGGCTACTCACGTCTCTTGATCAGGCAAAGTAAGTAAACGTGTAGCAGAACTATATTATCACAGAGGGATGAACATAATATTGGAACATTTTTCCTAGATAAGGATAGAAAGTTTTATTGCCCTCTGATTGGGGTCTGGTTTTTGTTTTCATGCCACTGGAAGGGCAGAGACTCAGTTTCCTTTAATTGATATAGAATGACATAAATCCGTGTGATCTATTCATTCCATCACAACAGTGTCAAAGGTCATGATGAGCTTATATTCTGAAACCTTTGTATCTTTCTCATATTTGAAGTTATATTTTAATACCAGTAATTCCATATCCATCATGCTAGACCGGGCATACAAAAGTGTTTTTGCCACAGGTAAATCCATTATTTTTTTCTTATTGTGTGGCGCTGATAATTCATCCTTGTTCTCATTTTTTGGCGGGCCCTCCCCTCACTTGTCCCTCCCTCACTTGTCTTACCTATTCCTGTGTCCTGTTGTGTGTAGAAATATGTGATTCTTCATTTTTTTTTAGTCTTAGCCTGATGAAGAGACCTGTAGACTCGAAAAGCTTGGAATTTGTTACCATATTTTCAGTTAGCCATTAAACGGTATCAACCACAGAGGACTCTCAAGTATAAATATTTTTCTATTTTTGGAATTGAAATTCATCATTTTATTGTCCTAGTAAAACTTCATTTATTCTTGTTTGAAGTACATACATTTGCAATGGCCACGTAACAAGGCAATAACTCAATAATTTTATGCCTCACACCCTCCTTGACCCTGGGCTTCAATACCGTCAGTTGCTGCTCAGAAGTGTTAGATGCACAGATGAAAACAATCGCTGATGTGTTTTGTGGGGTTCAGTAACGCCTGCTGTTCCCCTGCTGTGTGTCTGGCAAAAATTACTGCTGCTAACTAAAACTTCAACTTCAAACATCTCATACTAGGCCTCTGCCTACACCCTCCTTGACCCTGGGCTTCAACACCGCCAGTCTGCTCAGAAGTGTTAGATGCACAGATGAAAACAATCGCTGATGTGTTTGTGGGGTTCAGTAACGCCTGCTGTTCCCCTGCTGTGTGTCTGGCAAAAATTACTGCTAGCTACCTAATCATGGTGAAAAAAACATGACATGTCAAAGTGTCTAGTGCTACACATAGATATGAGGCTACACCCTGATTTCTAAGCTGTAAACATTTGAAACGTCAATTTTAAAACCATAAAATGATTAGTCTTTGTCACAAATCTGTAACAAAATAATTGTGACATATTATTACAGATATGCACATGTCGAAAACAAATGCAAACACAAAAGCCTACTTATGCTATAGGATACTGATGGTCAACCTTGTCACTCCATAGCTTAGACAAATCCAACTCCCATCATGACTCAAATGCTGCAATGTTGGAAGTGCATAATGTGGGTTGAACTTTGACAACTGCTGCAGTGCGAAGGTTATACTTCAGTGTTCTTGCCTTTTAAATAAAAGCATACAAGTAAATATAATAATCCAATGTTGATTAAGGGACGTGATGTAACCTGTAATAATTGTGCAAACAATGCATGTAGGAATAGTCCTCTTCAACATTACTTATATTTTTGTCATTTTAAAAAAATACATATTTAATTAGAAAGTTAACAGCCCATATCATAAAGGTCCTTCATGTAAACATGATAATCGCTAACAAAAATCATGCATTACCTTGGTAAAGTCAATATGTGCATAGTCACAACAGCAAAATATATACCTGTAAGTGGTGCTGAAAGAACGACAACTGATAGAATAGGTGAATGATATCTATTTATCAGACTGAATAGCGACACCTGTACAATGTCGATATAATACTGTACCTTAACAAAACAGCTGTGTCACACCTCACACTCGTTTTTCTTGTAGCTTGTTATGTAATAGGGCACATGCGTGTATGTTTCATCATAGGTGCATGTTTACTGAGTAAAGCAGTCATGACAACGCCTTTGTGTTGTCGGTATGCTTGCGATGATGAACGATGCGCACCGTGAATGTTGTCTGCGTCATAAGACGTACAGACGCTCCAATACCCAACGCGTCACAGCAGGAAGCCAGTCTGTGCGTCCAAACAAAGGCGCAACCATACATGCATGTAACCTTTTATAAAGCTATATAAAAAAAGGATGTAGTAGTAACACACACTTTATTGAGGTACAGTATTACATCGCCATTCACCATCTGTGGCTATGCAGTCTCATCTATATATACCTTATCTATCCGTTGTCATGCTTGCAAGTCCACAGTCAGGCATAAATATCTGTTTTCACTCTGCACTATGCACTTTTTAAATTTTTTGTTTGTTAATATAAATGATTGGCACATATTATCAGTATTACATGATGGAAATTTTAGATATTTTTAAAAAAAATTTAGTGATATTATTCACCAAATGTAAAGTTTTTATGAATGTCAAAGATAACTTGTAATGCTGATTATGTTTTTAAGTCAGCCATTCATTGTCTACACAATAAAAATGGTGTACATACTGTTACTTAGCCATCATTAATGGATTCTGATATGTACTTGTTATGCTTTTATTTTAAACCGTATAGCAGATTATTTAACCTATTTTAATTGTGGTTTGCATTGCTTTTCAACATGTTAATGTATGCGTTTTATGTTTGTAAATTATTAATTTACATATATTTTTTTAAGTAAAATCATCATCTTATGGTACTAAAGGTTATATTTCTCTTGTTTGGAGTATAGACATTTTTAATTGACACGTAACAAGGAAAATACTTGATATAGTATTTAAACATCCTCCTTGACCCTGGGCTCCAACACCGCCAGTTGTTGCTCGGAAGTGCTGTTAGCACAGTCAACACTTGCTCCTGTGTTACTGGGGTTCAGTAATGTCAGCTGTTCCCTGCTGTGTGAACGGCAAAAAGTCCTGCTGCCTCCACCATGTTCTCTTCTCATCCCTGGGCTCCAACACCGCCAGTTGTTGCTCGGAAGTGCTGTTAGCACAGTCAACACTTGCTCCTGTGTTACTGGGGTTCAGTAATGTCAGCTGTTCCCCTGCTGTGTGAACGGCAAAAAGTCCTGCTGCCTCCACCATGTTCTATTCTCATCCCTGGGCTCCAAACACCGCCAGTTGTTGCTCGGAAGTGCTGTTAGCACAGTCAACACTTGCTCCTGTGTTACTGGGGTTCAGTAATGTCAGCTGTTCCCCTGCTGTGTGTACGGCAAAAAGTCCTGCTGCCTCCACCATGTTCTCTTCTCATCCCTGGGCTACAACACCGCCAGTTGTTGCTCGGAAGTGCTGTTAGCACAGTCAACACTTGCTCCTGTGTTACTGGGGTTCAGTAATGTCAGCTGTTCCCCTGCTGTGTGTACGGCAAAAAGTCCTGCTGCCTCCACCATGTTCTCTTCTCATCCCTCCGCCAGTTGTTGCTCGGAAGTGCTGTTAGCACAGTCAACACTTGCTCCTGTGTTACTGGGGTTCAGTAATGTCAGCTGTTCCCCTGCTGTGTGAACGGCAAAAAGTCCTGCTGCCTCCACCATGTTCTCTTCTCATCCTGGGCTCCAACACCGCCAGTTGTTGCTCGGAAGTGCTGTTAGCACAGTCAACACTTGCTCCTGTGTTACTGGGGTTCAGTATTGTCAGCTGTTCCCCTGCTGTGTGTACGGCAAAAAGTCCTGCTGCCTCCACCATGTTCTCTTCTCATCCCTGGGCTACAACACCGCCAGTTGTTGCTCGGAAGTGCTGTTAGCACAGTCAAACACTTGCTCCTGTGTTACTGGGGTTCAGTAATGTCAGCTGTTCCCCTGCTGTGTGAACGGCAAAAAGTCCTGCTGCCTCCACCATGTTCTCTTCTCATCCCTGGGCTACAACACCGCCAGTTGTTGCTCGGAAGTGCTGTTAGCACAGTCAACACTTGCTCCTGTGTTACTGGGGTTCAGTAATGTCAGCTGTTCCCCTGCTTGTGTACGGCAAAAAGTCCTGCTGCCTCCACCATGTTCTCTTCTCATCCCTGGGCTTCAACACCGCCAGTTGTTGCTCGGAAGTGTCATTGGCACGGGTACTCACTCCTCCCCAGACTGGTTACAGCACGCCATCTGTTTCCTGTCAGTGTAAACGTCACTTAGCCTCCAATAAGTTGTCCTGTCGTGTTGCGGTCGGGTTAGCCGACTCTATGGTGCTTGGAGTTTAGGTGCTTCCTATGTGTGCTGCGGAATATGCAAATAAAGGCTGTTCCATTGTGACAATAGGACAATCACCCACTGTAGTACTGTGGGATTCGGTAACTGCGGCCGGCTCGCGGCCTGTCAACTTAAATTTCCATGGGTACCTTCTGCTACCCGTCCGGGTTCCAGTACCGTTAGCTGGTTCTCCGCAGTGCCTTTGGCCTAGGTGCCTCCATCTCGGTATCCGAGTTCTAGCAACGTCTGCTGGTCCTTGGTAGTGCTTTGGAGCACAGGTACCTCCTGCTTAGTAACCGTGTCCCAGTAACGTCAGCTGGTCCTCGGTTGTGCCATTGGCTCTTTTCCTTCTGCTGCCCCTCCGGGTTCCAGCACAGTCAGCTGGTCCTCGTTACCTGCATTGGCTCTTGTACCTTCTGCTACCCGTCCAGGTTCCAGTACCGTCAGCTGGTTCTCCGCAGTGCCTTTGGCCTAGGTGCCTCCATCTCGGTATCCGAGTTCCAGCAACGTCTGCTGGTCCTTGGTAGTGCTTTGGAGCACAGGTACCTCCTGCTTAGTAACCGTGTCCCAGTAACGTCAGCTGGTCCTCGGTTGTGCCATTGGCTCTTTTCCTTCTGCTGCCCCTCCGGGTTCCAGCACAGTCAGCTGGTCCTCGTTACTTGCATTGGCTCTTGTACCTTCTGCTACATTTACAAATGAAGATTTTTTCAATGCTTTTTTGGGTAATCACTCTGGATCTCCAACAATGAAGACGACGACCCTGATGACCACCCTGAAGAAGATGACGACCACAAGGACGACGAGCATCAAGCCAACCAGCCTAAACGCCATCACAAAGAAGAAATAAAAGATTACCAAACAGGACTAAGAAGGTTAAGACAAACTACAAGATACAGAACAAGAGACTTAAGAACAATAAGCAGAAGATCAAAAAGCAGAAGAACATGAAGTATAAGACCAAAATGAAGAGCAAAATATATGCTCTAAATTATAAGCAGAAGAAGACTAAGCAGTGTATGGGGGTGAGTCCGTTCCTCCTCGTGGTGCCCCTGGAAAATGCTGCTGCTGCAGGCTAAACTGAACACGGACAAATACTGTTGTAATTTAAATCTTTTGTGACAGCAAGAACGGAAGGATGAAAAATTCATACTTTGACAGATTACAAGTACAGGATTCTCTGTCACAAATAAGAATATGATGAAGAAGATGAAGTACAATATGAATAAGAATAATAGTTTAATAAGAAGAATATGAGTAATGTTAACAAAAAGATGAATAGCAAGAAGTTTAAGAAGAAGATAAAGAAGGTGAAGATGAAGAATAATTTGATGAAAAAGATGATGCTGCGAAGATTATGAAGGAGAAAGTGTGTCAAAAGTTAAAAAGGTGAAGAGCATGGAAGTTGTGAAATATACATATTTGCCAAAATAGAAAAAACGTTAACAACATTGTCAATTTCTTCGTCAATCCGAACATCTTTAAAAAAAAAATATTTATGCTATTCCATTTGATTGGGTTAAACATCTATGCCTTTAATGTCTCCTCAACCTTCCCCAATACATTCTACATTACTCTTTGTTGTTTTCCTTCATGTACAATTAACCAACAAGGCAAGAATGGTTTTTTTTTTAATTCCGATATTTTGTTCCCATAGACTTACATTGGATTTCCGGTATCGGTATCGGTATCGCCGATATTTTTTGGGTATCGGCGATACCATTCCGATTCAGATACTTTTGGATATCGGAAAGTATCGCTCAACTCTAGTTGCAGGCATTTGCCATTTTGGGATGCTTTGTGAGAAACATCCTGAAAGGTATTCCGAACTAGTTATTTATTTGGACAATATTTACAATTCATACAAGGTATACCGGGGTTCGGCGAGGTGGAAATACGATGAGGATTTCTGCTGCCGCCTGACTGTTAACCCACAATTGGGCTTGGGGTCAAGGCCACAGACTCATGGTTAAGGCTGATGATGGCCCAAAGAAACACGCAACCTTTCACGTGACAGCCGCTGTAACTGTCACCAATGCAGGTTCAGTGGCGATCCGGAGATCGGGCATGTGTTGACTCTTTAATGAGGGCTATTGCAAATTCTATGGACTTTGCAAATACAAACACGAGTGCTCAATCTGTGGCGGGGCTCCCACAATAAAGTAGTTATGTTTAAAAGAATTTGTTGTGGTGTCACTTCATGGAAGTCTAGGGTTTGAGTCACAGCAGTCTGGCTCTCACTGGGTGTAAAATCCTAGTGTTCGGCAGATGTAACTCTGTCCCCCCTTGAACAAAACTCCACCCACTCATCAATTTAATTGGTTACTAGCAAGTGGGCGGAGTTTCTGCTGTAGGTGTGCGGGGGTTTGGACGCATTAACATATATTTAATAGAGATCCATTAGGATCCAAAAAGAGCCGGCTCTTTTTAGTGAGCAGAGCCATGAGAGCCAGATCACTAAAAAGAGCCGGACTGCCCCTCACTAATGTGCTGGGACATCAGAGAGAGGCAGACGCAGAGCTGATGTAGGATTGTTTTTGAGCGAGGCAAGCCTCTGCAACAGCTTGGTGACTATGTCAATACAGATTTGAGCAGTGTGGATGTGGACTAGTCATGCTGAATATAAGCAGAACACTCAGCCTTCAAATGGGGCTCTTGTATGGAATAAAGCATCCAATAACCAAAGCCACCAAAGATCTAGTATCTGTATATTGTGTAGTCACAATTAGAATTATATTAGTAGATTGAATTGTTAAATAGTAATGATAGTGGGTGCAAAAAGCATCTAACAGAAAAAAACATGTCCATAAATAGAACCATATTAAAGAATTATATGGCACACGTGTCACATTCATGCATAGCAAGACAGTATGATAACGCATATATGGTATATAGTATACGCGGCAATCAGAGGAAGGCGAAGATGATCCTAATTAAGAAGCCCCACTATACAAAATGAGAAAAAAGATTTATTGTGCATAAAAGACATAAATTCTTAGCACCCCATATACGGTGTAACCATAATATGAGACAAAATGTAAGGAAAAGGTCAGATGGTTCTCAAAGAGTTTGAAAAAAGGAGTGTGCACATATTACCAATGGGGCTAAAATAGAGAAATTAAACCATTGGTTTTAACATATCGTGTACTGGAAAATGGGAAAAAAAATCCAAGTTCGGTAAAATTGCAAAAAAAGTAAAATTCCACAGTTGTTTTTTTTTTTTTACTGTGTTCACTGAATACTAAAACTGACCTGCCATTATGATTCTACAGGTCACTGTGAGTTCACAGACACCAGACAAGCCTAGGTTCTTTTTTATTTAAGTGATGAAAAACAAAATCCAATATTGATTAAAAAAAAATGGCGCCATATTCCAAGACCCGTAGCGTCTCCATTTTTCTTGATCTGAGGCTGGGTGAGGGCTTACTTTTTGCGTGCCAAGCTGAAGTTGATATTGATACCATTATGGTGTAGATACAAATGTTTTGATTGACCATTATTGCATTTTATTGCAATGTAGTGGCGACCAAAAATCATAATTCTGGTGTTTTAATTTTTTTCTCCCTACGCTGTTTATTGGATTAATTCTTTTTTTTTACATTGATAGATTGGGTGATTCTTAACACAGCCATACCAAATATGTGTATATTTGATTTTTTAATTGTTTAATTTTGAATGGGGTGAAAGGGGAGTGATTTAAAATTTTATATATTTTTTAATTTTTTTAATGTTTTTTTTTACTTTTTGCATGCTTCAATAGTCTTTATGGGAGACTAGAATCTGCAGTACTTTGATCGCCTCTGCTACACACAGGCAATAATCAGACTGCCTGTGTGAAGCAGAATTGCCCACTTGCTATGAGCGACGACCATGGGGCAGTGCTCATAGCAATCTGGCAATGACAATTACAGAGGTCTGGTGCAGACCTCTGGTTGTCATGCCGACCCATCAATGACCCACGAACATGTAACGGGGTCACCAATAGGTGGGATTAGTGACATGCTTCTGAGATTAACAGCGGCATTTAACTAGTTAACAGCCGTGAGTGATTTGCGATTCCACCCGCGGCTGCTAGGGACACATGTCAGTTGTATAGATCAGCTCTATGTGTCCGGAAAGGCACCGGAGCCCGCACCAAACAGAGGGGAATCCGACGTGTGCATACTATTCTGGCACATGTCGGAAAGGGGTTAATGTTTTTCAATATTAGAAGAAAATAGGTTTAATCATTTTTAAACAGATAAAATGTTATTTTTCAATTAGACAAAATCATTACTGAGTTTTTTATTACCATTGTAATCAAGAATAGAATTTACTCTTTAACCTCGTATAACTGAAAAATGTTTTTCATATGTGGAAGCAAAATTAAACTATTTCTTCTTCTACAAAATCATTTTTTTAATCTATTTAACCTTAAACAGCACAATGGAAGGTGGAACTCAAAGTTGGCAAAGGTCAAACACTGAGTAACCTCTGTAAATGAAGATTTACAGACTTAACAAAGTAACACGAAAATTAAACTCTGTCTAGACTGAAATTATTTTTCTTTCTCAATTTAGTTCAAATAATATTACAGATAAAAAAAAGCCTTCATCCTTCTGGCTTTGTAATTCTTAAGCCTATACCTATCTTTAAAATATTGTACAATTTTGAATGGATCATTGTTTTAGAAGCAAACAAATACACAATCAAAACTTCTATCTATTAAAAATCAAATATTAATGTCTGTAATTAAATTATTTACTATAAATCATGAACTTCTCGAGGATGCAACAAACTAATTTATGATTCTGTTTATATTTATATTTGAATCTTTACTTTTCGTGTATTTTAGATTTTATTTTTTCTTTCATTCTTTAATACATAATAGTTGGCAATAATTTATATAACTTTTTTCAAGGGCAAGCGAAAAAATTATTATTTTCAGACTCAATATTGATTATTACAGAGGCGGCTATCCATTCTTGATGCAACAGAATGGTAACGGCTCTCATTAAAAAACAGATCACAACATGTAATATCCTTTGTTTTCAAAGATTATGTGAAATATACAGTAATGGTTCAGCTAATAACTATATTTCAATCTATTTACATAAATGATTATTACCTCCTCTTTGGTATAGTTAGTTACTTATACTCCCGACTGAAATCTTACAAAATCCCTGACTTTTTGGAAGTGTACCTAGAAGAAAACAATATTTTTTAATAATCTTGCATGTTGACTGCAAAAAATGTTTATGGTGTTAGCTGTTTATGTTTTCATCTGTTCTACTAAAAAACCAAATAGAAAGTGGTCAAAATGTCTTGTGTGCCCAAAAATGGTCCTGTGGAAAACTACAGCTAATCCTGCAAAAAATCCACACACACCTCTACCTACAGAAAAATAAAAATGTTATGAGTACAGACAATTTTTTTTTAAAAGGGCGATATCAGTTAGCCATAATAAGTCTAGGGCCACTCACGTCCTCAAATTACGGATATAACTGGTTCCATGTGCAGGTGCCTTCGAGTTAAAGTGACTCGCCGGAACCGGTATCCATGAGTAAGTGTTATCTGTCCTACTTTGGACTGTTTTTATTCCTCTTTTTATGATCAACAATTAAAGATTTTTTTTTTATGATTACTGTATTCCACTTCCCCTGACTATTATTTGCTTATCTTCAAAAGTGTCTATTAAAATAAATGAAACAATTAAAAGTTTCAAAAAAACTTATGTTGACTTTTTAAAAGGCATCTGTGAGTTGGATCAATCCTCCTAAGCCATCTATATAGCATACAGGTCATAAAAGTTGAATAAAATGATATCTTGATATTTGCGATTTGATGTCTTATTTCAGAGAAATGCACGTTTTTATTACATGTAAATGAGCTGTTTAGAACTATATCTGGACTCTGATCTCAATGTGAAGCTGCCTCCAGAGCTTACTTGAAATGAAAGGTAGCTTTACCAGTGTAAACCAAGTAAGGCTGACACTTTGCTCTCATATCACTCACAACTCTGCAGTAATAACAGAACTAACAGTACAGCAGAGCTAACAAAATACAGCAGAGTTAATACAGTACAGCAGAGTAGAACTTTTTCTCACTCAAAACACATCAGCACCGCAACTTGTCCTCTCACATACCTTCAGCTTCCATCTCATAGGCAGCCAGGTGTATTTACTTACTTCGTATCCAGCAGTAGTTGGGGGATTTATTACAACTAACATACCAATCCTACTTTGCCCCTTAATTATCTAATTACCTACCAACCAATGGTGCACAGTTGATATATATTTTTTTTGTCTAATCCCCCTTATTGTATATATTGTCCGCTTGATCCCAATTACACACTTAATTATATTTATTATATATTTATTATATTTAATTATTTTTGTCTTGTGGTGGTGACTAGAGTTGAGCGATACTTTCGATATCCTAAAGTATCGGAATCGAATGGTATCGCCGATAAACACTAAAATATCGGCGATACCCGATACCGATACCGGAAGTTCCCATGTAAGTCTATGGGAACAAAATATCGCAACTAAAAAAAACTCATTCTTTTCCCTTGTAAACACTAAATATACACACATAGAATACATATATATATATATACATGTCATTGTGACATATATATATACATATATGTATAGTTTATACACTTCTACATAGTAAAATATCCTCTCATTCAATTGCCGGTAAAGCCGGCTTCAGTGAAAAGACAGAAGCACCCGACATGAAATGACACTTGGTGTACATAGGGTTAACCATGTCTTTTCATGTCGTTTGCTATCTGATTGCACAAACAATTAAATCAGACTATGTGTGCAAAATTTCACACCTGTAGGGGTTTTAATTAAAGGTGTAAATTCGTTGTAAAAAAAACGGGCTTTTTTGCTACGAATTTACACCTTTAATTAACCCCTACAGGTGTGAAATTTTGCACACATAGTCTGATTTAATTGTTTGTGCAAATTAGGCTGGAGTCACACACAACCACAAAAAATCGGTCCGTTTTAGACAGTCGACAATCGGATCAAAATAAAAACATCACACATCCTTCTGGCATCCGATTTTCCTTCAAAGATGCGATTTAATCGCATGTGTGTGTACCTTGTAACATCCGATTTTCATCCGACTTGCGAGATTTTCTCGCAGGCTTGCAAAACTGACATATAATGGATCCAAAAGAATAGTATTTAAATGCCAAAAGAAAGAATAGATATATACACATAATATATATATATATATATATATATATATTATATATATATATATATGTCATTGTGACATATATATAGTATACATATATTTATAGTTCTTACACTTCTACATACTGTTATAGCCGCTAATTCAATTGCCGGCTTCAGTGAAATCACAGAAGCCGACATGAAATGATACATTGTTCCACACATTTAACCATGTTAATTTCATGTATTTTTATATATGTTTGAAACATACAATTACATGAGTATATGTGTGCTAAATTTCAGACATGTAGGGTTAATTAAAGGTGTAAATTCGTTGTAAAAAAAACGGACTTTTTTTGCTACGAATTTACACCTTTAATTAACCCTACAGGTGTGAAATTTTGCACACATAGTCTGATTTAATTGTTTGTGCAAATTAGGCTGGAGTCACACACAACCACAAAAAATCGGTCCGTTTAGACGGTCAACAATCGGATCAAAATAAAAACATCACACATCCTTCTGGCATCCGATTTTCCTTCAAAGATGCGATTTAATCGCATGTGTGTGTACCTTTAACATCCGATTTTCATCCGACTTGCGAGATTTTCTCGCAGGCTTGCAAAACTGACATATAATGGATCCAAAAGAATAGTATTTAAATGCCAAAAGAAAGAATAGATATATACACATATATATATATATATAATATATATATGTCATTGTGACATATATATATAATATATATATACATATATTTATAGTTCTTACATTCTACATACTGTTTATAGCCGCTAATTCAATTGCCGGCTTCAGTGAAATCACAGAAGCCGAAAATGAAATGATACATTGTTTCCACACATTTAACCATGTAATTTCATGTAATTTTTATTAAGTTTGAAACATACAATTACATGAGTATATGTGTGCTAAATTTCAGACTGTAGGGGTTAATTAAAGGTGTAAATTCGTTAAAAAAAAATGCGTGGGCTCCCGCTGTATTTTCCCACCAGACAGACAAAGCAAGCGAGTGGGGGCAGATAATAATAGCCTAGGGAGGGTACATTTTTTTTGTGCCCCCCTGGCTACTAACATCTGCCCCCAGACACCCCAGAAAGGGCAAATCTATAATTAGATTCGCCCTTTCTGGCACTTTGCCCGTCTATTCCCATTGCCCTGTAGCGGTGGCGAATGGGTTAATAAGGGGTTAAAATGACCTTGCAATTGAAAGGTCACTTTAAGCCAGGTTAATAATTGATAGCTGTCAATTAGGCAACTATCAATTATTAATCCTATTGTATGAAAGAAAAATCAAACACACACACTTTAATAAAAAATAAGTTTAATTAAAAATCACACAGTTTTTTGACCATATTTTATTTTCCTGCTAAAACCATTTCCTGTAATAAAAATAAAATAAAAAAGCAAAATTATACTTACCAATCCGATGTACAGTCAGGTCCCACGGTGTAATCCATCAGAAAGGGTTAACAGGTTACAGGTCGCAGAGAGCTAATAATGCGTCTCAGACCTGTATTCCCCTGAATGAATAACTTCCTCTCCCAGCGAAAGTAGAGGAATAGATTCATGAATGGAGCTTAATTGATTTCTTGCCAATTTAACTGTAGTGACCTGACCAAAAGGGGAAAGTGGACACAATCAATTAAGCTTCATTCATGAAACACATCCTCTCCTGTCGCCAGGAGAGGAACTTATTCATTCATGAGCTTGAGCTGAGCATGCAGGATTACTTGCACTGCTTGGCTCAAAGCTAGTTAACCCTTTGTGAAGGATTACAGCGTGGGACGTGACAGATCGGCGGAATAGGTAAGAATAATGTTGTTTTATTTCTTTTTCTTTATTTTAGGAGATCAATGGCTTCGCACGGATTTAGTGTAAAATAAAATATGGTCAAAAAAATGTGTTTTTATTTCATTAAAATTATTTATTCTTAAAAGTGTGTGTGTTTTTTTATTTACTTCAATAGGATTAATAATTGATAGTTGTCTAATTGACAGCTATCAATCATTAACCTGCCTTAAGGTCACCTTTCAATTGCAAGGTGACAGTAAGGTGAGATTAACCCATTCGCCACCGCTACAGGGCAATGGGAATAGACGGGCAAAGTGCCAGAAAGGGCGAATCTAATTATAGATTTGCCCTTTCTGGGGTGTCTGGGGGCAGATGTTAGTAGCCAGGGGGGGCACAAAAAAATGCACCCTCCCTGGGCTATTTTTTATCTGCCCCCACTCGCTTTGCTTTGTCTGTCTGGTGGAGAAAATACAGCGGGAGCCCACGCATTTTTTTTTCAACGAAATTACACCTTTTATTAACCCCTACATGTCTGAAATTTTGCACAATACACTCATGTAATTGTATGTTTCAAACATTAAAAAAAATACATGAAATTACATGGTTAAATGTGTGGAAAAAAATGTATCTTTCATGTCGACTTCTGTGATTTCACAAAACCCGCAATTGAATTAGCGGCTATTACAGATGTAGAAGTCTAGGAACTATAAATATATGTAATATATACATGTCACAATGACATGTATATATATATGTATGTGTTCTATGTGTATATATCTATTTTTCTAGTCTTTATTAAAGCTGTCAGTGTGATTTTACAGTATAGGCGGGGATGAATTGCCGGCTTTTCTAAAGGACACCGATGCGATTTCATCGCAAGTCACACAGTGTGGTCCGTTTGAATCAAAATTTTTCATCGTCCCATAGACTTGCTTTGGCGATTGTCGACCGACAATCGGTGACAAATCGCAGCATGCTGCGATTGTACACGGACGTTTTAAAAAAGGACCACAAAAATCTGATACTGGGAGCTGCTCCATAGATTAACATAGGCCGACTGCAATGCGATATTTCATCGCATTGCAGTCGTCCGATTTTGTCGCCAGTGTGACTCCGGCTTAGATAGCAAAGGACATGAAAAGACTGGTTAACCCTATGTACACCAAGTGTCATTTCATGTCACCCGACATGAAATGACACTTGGTGTACATAGGGTTAACCATGTCTTTTCATGTCCTTTGCTATCTAATTTGCACAAACAATTAAATCAGACTATGTGTGCAAAATTTCACACCTGTAGGGGTTAATTAAAGGTGTAAATTTTGTTGTAAAAAAACGGACTTTTTTGCTACGAATTTACACCTTTAATTAACCCTACAGGTGTGAATTTTGCACACATAGTCGATTAATTGTTTGTGCAAATTAGATAGCAAAGGACATGAAAAGACATGGTTAACCCTATGTACACCAAGTGTCATTTCATGTCGGGTTCTGCTTTCACAAAAGCCGGCAATTGAATTAGCGGCTATATACTATGTAGAAGTGTATGAACTACAAATATAAATATATATATATATGTGTCACAATTCAATTGACATGTATATATTTTGAGGTGTAAAATTGCTGAAAAAAAATGCGTGGGCTCCCGCCCTATTTTCGCAACCAGACAGACAAAGCAGTGAGTGGGGGCAGATAATAATAGCCCAGAGAGGGACCATTATTTTTTGCCCCCCCCGGCTACTAACATCTGCCCCCAGACACCCCAGGAAAGACAAATCTATAATTAGATTCGCCCTTTCTGGCACTTGCCCGTCTATTCCCATTGCCCTGTAGCGGTGGCGAATGGGTTAATATGGGGTTAAAGCCACCTTGCTATTGAAAGGTGACCTTAAGCCAGGTTAATAATTGAGAGCTGTCAATTAGACAACTATCAATTATTAATCCTATTGCATGAAATAAAAATAAAACACACACACTTTAATTAAAATCATTTTAATGAAAATAAGACACATTTTTTTTGACCATCTTTTATTTTACTGCAAAAACCATTTCCTGTAATAAAAATAAAATAAAAAGCAAAATTATTCTACCTATCCCATGCACAGTCAGTCCCACGGTTGTAATCCTTCAGAAAGGGTAATGTTTACTGCAGGGACCGCAGCTAATGCGCAGCCTCACAGTAAAACCCCAAATGAATGAGTTCCTCTCCTGCCTGACAGGAGAGTAAAGGCTGGGTGTCACAAACGATACACCAGCGATCCGACAACGATATGCACTTGTCAGGATCGCTGGTGTATCGCTACATGATCGCTGCTGAGCTGCCAAACAGGCAGCGATCTGGGACAGCGACACTGCGGGTAACATCGCTTAAGGGCCCTCTTCACATAGCGATATCGCTACCGAGATCGCTGCTGAGTCACTAGTTTGTGACCAGCAGCGAGCTCACACAGCGATATCGCTGTGTGTGACATTCAGCGACGATCAGCCCCCTGCCGGGTATCGTGATCGTCGCAGAAATGTCAGGACCTTTTTTTTGATCGCTGGTTTCCCTCTGACAGGCACGCATCGCTGCGTGTGACAGGCGGGAGACCGCGATCCGCTGGTAACCAAGGAACACAGCGGGTTTCCAGCACCGCGCAGCGCTTGGAAACCCGCTGTGTACCTTGGATACCAGCTCCCCTGCATCAGGGCGCTGGTATCCAAGTACACAGCGGGTTTTCTAGGCACAGCCCGCGCCTGGAAACCCGCTGTGACCTTGGTTACCAGCGGATCGCTGGTCTCCCGCCTGTCACACGCAGCGATGTGTGCCTGTCAGCGGGAACCAGCGATCAAAGGTCCTGACATTTCAGCGACGATCAGCGATACCCGGCAGGGGGCTGATCGTCGCTGAATGTCACACACAGCGATATCGCTGGTGAGCTTGCTGCTGCGTCACAAAACTAGTGACTCAGCAGCGATCTCGGTAGCGATATCGCTATGTGAGACGGGCCCTTAATGGAAAGCTTAATTGATTGCTTTCCACTTTCACTTCAGGTCAGCCAGGACACAATCAGTGACGTCAGAGGGAACTGATTAACAAAATAGGGGTTCCCTTCGAAAAAAAAAAATGGCGTGGGGTCCCCCCTATTTTTTGTTAACCAGCCAGATGAAGCAACCGCTGAGGCCTGGATTTTCAGGCTGTTAAGGAGCCCAAGATCCATGGACCTTGCCAGCCTGTAATACCAGGCCACAGCAGTCTGTATATCTTGGCTGATTAACAAAAATAGGGGATCCCCTCGAAAAAAATTGGCGTGGGGTCCCCCCATTTTTGTTAACCAGCCAGATGAAGAAAACCGCTGAGCCTGGATTTAGGCTGTTAAGGAGCCAAGATCCATGGACCTTGCCAGCCTGATATACCAGGCCACAGCAGCTGTATATCTTGGCTGATTAACAAAAAATAGGGGATCCCCTCGAAAAAAATTGCGTGGGGTCCCCCCCTATTTTTGTTAACCAGCCAGATGAAGAAAACCGCTGAGGCCGGATTTTCAGGCTGTTAAGGAGTCAAGATCCATGGACCTTGCCAGCCTGATAATACCAGGCCACAGCAGTCTGCATATCTTGGCTGATTAACAAAAATAGGGGATCCCCTTCGAAAAAAATTGGCGTGGGGTCCCCCTATTTTGTTAACCACCAGATGAAGCAGACCGCGAGGCCTGGGATTTTCAGGCTGTTCAAGGAAGCCAAGATCCATGGACCTTGCCAGCCTGATAATACCAGGCCCACAGCAGTCTGCATATCTTGGCTGATTAACAAAAATAGGGGATCCCCTTGAAAAAAAATTGCGTGGGGTCCCCCTATTTTTGTTAACCAGCAGATGAAGCAGACCGCTGAGGCTGGTTTTTCAGGCTGGTAAGGATCCAATATCCATGGACCTTGCAAGCCTGATAATACCAGGCCACAGCAGTCTGCTTAGCTTGGCTGGTTAACAAAAATAGGGGATCCCCTCGAAAAAAAACGCGTGGGGATCCCCCCTATTTTTGTTAACCAGCCAAGAAAATGCAGACTGCTGCGGCCTGGTATTAAAAGACTGTCAAGGCCCATGGATTTTGGCCCCAACGCCTGATAATACAGGCTACAGCAGCCCCACATTTGGCGCATCAAAAGATGTGCCAATTGTGGCACTTTACCCGGCTCTTCCCACTTGCCCTGTAGCGGTGGCAAGCGGGGTAATAAGGGTTATTGTCACCGTTGATTGCACGGTGACAATAAGCCCGGTTAATAATGGAAGGGCGTCAATAAGACACCAGTCCATTATTAATCCGAAAGTTATTAAATGTATAAAAAAAAGACACAGCAAGAAAAAAGTCTTTTAATGAAATAAAAGGAGACAACACAGTTTTCATTCTTTTTATTCTCTCTCATTCCTGCGACGCCATCGATCTCCTGTTAAAAAAAGAAAAAAAACAAAACAACAGTATACCACCTGTCCGACACAGTCCAGAACGATAGTCCCACGACGATCCAGCTCTGCTACATCGCAATGACAGGCAGAGCCTGTCATTGCAACGCAGCACGCTGATTACCTGCTTCCCCGGCGGTGACGTCATCGGACTGACTGCTTTAACGGCCGGGATAACCCAGCAGTCACTGCAGTTATCGCGAGAAACTGCATGTGACCGCCGGGGAAAGAAGATGGCGCCATGAAGCACAGGAGGACTGACCGCCGGAGATCTTCTGCCGGGTAAGTGCCGCTGCATCCTGACAGACCCGACCGACGGACACTGACAGTGACAGTGACAATCCCGATTCCGGTATCCGATATGACGAAAATATCGGAACTCGAATCGGAATTCCGATACAGCCAATATCGGCCGATACCCGATATTTGCAGTACGGAATGCTCAACACTAGTGGTGACCCCTCCCGGGTTTTCAATACCTGTGTTTTCCATCTCATATGTGTTTTTCTGTCTACTGGTTTTATATTTTTTATTAATAAAGTACATTTGATTTTATTGGCTTGCATTTTCTTATTGGTGTCTAATAGACAAAAAAGCCAATAACAGGGCTTTTTTCCTACCCTACTCATCACAACCGCTAAGAAATCAATTTAACCAGAAGTAATAATATGAACTATAATTAAGTAAAATGACCAGCAAGAAAAAATTGCAAAGATAATAATCCAATTCAGCACTTCATAATGCATATCTCCTTAACTTAATAAAACAGTAAAAAAATACAAATAAAGGTGTCAAATTTGCATATAGTTGGTATAATATAATGAAAAGCATACTACCATCACAGTCATAAAAAAAGCGGAAACCCATTGATAAAAAAAAGTGAAACAGTAGGGTTATTTATTCCCACACATATCACCACTAAATCTGTGGCTTTATCATGGGAAAAAGTGCATGCCAGAAGCTCATAATATGCTATTTATATACATGGAAATAAAGATATCATTATCAGCTGCGGGAGACAAGGTTCAATTTCATTTGGCATTTGACCCAAGTACAGAACTTGCATATGCGAGTGAGCGAATAACTGTAAGAAAAACAGAGAGAAACACTCTGCTTTCAACAGTGGACAAATTGTGCAGATACCACAAGGGTATGACCCCTTTTAAAATCTCACACCTTTATTTAAGAGTGAAGTTTGGTCATTTAAAGTGGTTTGGAATGAGGTGTTTCCTTCAATTTTCTGGCCCTTCTTGCTATTATTCTGGGATGTGTCGGAATAAATCATTGCAATTGTGGTTTACTCAAAAGTATACTCCAATTTATGTTCAGATTTTGAATGCACATCCTGCCATTGGTTGTTAAAAGTAGTAATGAATTCACTGTCACTATTATGACGCCATTGCACATTCACAGGGGTACATACAAACCAGGAAGACAAATATCCTGAATCTGACAGGCCCTGTTCAGACTAGGAAAAGCCCTTCGGGTTTGTTCCTGCCTGACCGAGGAGGTTGGCTCCCTAAAAGTAACGCAATGGTGCCTAAACTCAATGGCGGCTTAGCAGCACCTAGAATTGCTAGAGTTGCAGTCCCTAAAGAGAAAAGGAATCACATACAAAGCAACTGCAACCAACAACAAACTATATGCGCAGTGAATGAATCCAACAAATCACCAGCGAAAACACCTGAGGGGAAGGAATCCAAAGCTGCACCCGAAAGGTGATTGGAGAGACAAACAGAGTAATTGAAAAGCATCTGGTTAACCAAATTTACAGAAGTAAAGGTAACAAAACTAAAACACCCAAAGAATACATAAATCACCGGAAAAAGATGCTGACTAACAGAGCACAGAAACAAGGGTTTCAAATCTAGAAGCATGTCATACTTCTACAGGGCCATCCCCAGGACTGCAGCAGCTGATCAGAAGTTCAGAGGTACGTGTTCACGGTACAAGAGGGCAAAGACAAAAGCGTAGTTTTGGCAGCACAGGATGAATAAATGGAGGCAAGGTCAGGGTAGAGAGGTCTAACAGGATGGGTAAAACAAGCCAGGTGTCATGGGTGTATCGCCACGAAGATCGTCGCGATTACACATTACTACTTTCTCGCAGCTGAGTTGCTGTTTCTTTGTGTTGGCGGAGGGAGTTAATTCTAATAGCTCTGTGCTAAGCTAATCCAGCCTCGCCCGGCTGCAGTTTGATTATGCACTAATTGCTTCCTTTTATATACCTGCCAGTCTGCTTGGGAGATGCCGGTGAAAGCATTCATACAGACCAGCAGATAGGATCGGCTGAAAGAATTAAGCTAAACCTCCTTTGTGGTTTTCCTCTCCTTGCTTAAGTTTTATCTCCTAGACCTTTGGTTCCCCTGTGTTTAAGTGTTGTAGCAAGACAGATTTACTTTTTCCCCTGTCGTCTCGTTTGTCTTTACTGTTTATTAACGGGACCGCCCATATCCCTTGGTGGTAATAGGCCTTCTAAGGACAGATTAAGTGGTCAGGGACTTATAGGAAAGGGTTACGCTGGGGGCCGGCCTCTGTACCATTAACAGACCTCCAGGAAAGGGACTATCAAAAGGGCCCCGTTTAGGGGGCAGTAAACCCCGGTCCACCTCTAGCCTGAGACAGCGTAAACAATCCTATAAACCTCTACTTCGGATATTAGTCGTAATACTATGTTATCAAATATATATGTTCTGTTGATATAACCTATTTAAGGATATGAATGTTGTCCCACTTGATTTTAAAAATTACTGACATTATCTATAATGTTATACAGGGTGATATTTTCACCCCGGGCCCCACAAAAAGATTCCCCGCTACCATGATCCATAGTCCACTTGCCCTGCAGTTGCAGGTTTGTCCATGGAGTGACGGACATTAAGTCCAAGGTTTGTTCCCCCCGGAGCAATCCAGATCGAACCTAAATTGCTCTCCCGGACAGGTTCATGGTGGGCGGGACAAATTTTTTACCTTCCGGGAGGCAGAAGTTATATTTTCGGCTACGGCCTCGGTCATCAGGGAGTGAAGAGCAGAGGGTGGGAATTGTCATCTCGCTCTTACAAGGGGACCCTCAATCCTGGGCGTTCTCTCTATCCTCCGGGCTCCCGGCTCTTCAGTCAGTAGATCGATTTTTTACTGCCTGGGTCTGGCATATGATGACCCGGATCGGGTCTCCCCTGCTGAAACGAAGTTACGTAAGATACAGCAGGGAGATCTCCGGCGGAGGAGTTTTCTTCTGAGTTCCGTAGATGGGCCACAGATACTCAGGAATGACCCCGCTCTTAGGAGCCATTTGTCAAGGGTTATCTGACAATTAAAAGACGTGTTGGGTCAGTATGATTTTCCCCCGTCTCTGGAGGCGCTATGGCCCTTGCTATTCGCATTGATAGACGGCTTCGGGAGAGGTGCGAGGTAACTCCGCCCCCTGTTATGACTCCACCCACTACTAAAGTCCTTATATTGAGGTTCCCCTGGTCTGTTCTGAGGAACCTATGCAGTTGGGAGGGACATCTTTTTGGGAGGGGATCGGCGGTGCGCCGCAAGACAAGAAAGTGTTTTCTTCTGCGGGAGAGAGGGGCATTTTGTTGAGGGGTGTCCCTCCGTGCCTCGCTGAGCAAGAAGTCGCCGGGGAAAAACTGTTAATCCCAGTTGTTTTGGTGGACGACAACCTGGGAGTATGTATTTCGTCCCCAGGTCCGTCTCAGTTTCCCCTTCCGCGGAGGTGGTGGTAGGTACGAGAGCTGAGAGGATTTCTGTTCTTCTTGATAGTGGTTGGGGCCCAATCTGGTGGACGCTCGGTTTGCCCAGGTGCAAGTTATGCAACTGAGTGTATTGGCCAAACCCATCCCTATTTTCTCTATTTCGCCAGGCCTCTCGGTCAAGGTAGTTTGTACAAGCTGTTCATAACATAGACCTTCGGTAGGGGCATTACATAAAGAACGATTTTTCTTGTTATGTGTTTTGGGAAAGGTCTTCCTACTCCCATTGTGTTGGGACTTCCTTGGTTGGCTAAAACATAACCCCGTGATTAATTGGCAATCCAGAGAGATAAGCCAGTGGAGTGAATTTTGCAAGGTAACTGCATGAACACGGTCATCAGTTTCGGTCGTGCCTAGAACTTTGCCTCCTTTTCTGGAGGACTTTGAGGATGTGTTCTCTGAGGGGGGGTTTTCAAGAATTACCCCCTATCGCACGTAAAATGTTCAAAAAAATTGCTTTCCCATGTAAATTACTAAATTTAAGGGTTTTATAAACTTTTGGCCTGAGAGGCAGGTATGAAGGATTATATTTCGGGAAAGTCTGGCCCCGGGGGGTA
>JARQOD010000003.1:464377722-464432087 GCA_033576555.1 Oophaga sylvatica
GTTGGGGGAGGCTAAAGGCTCTTGGGGTCTGTCTTTTTCCTGACCCTTTTGGGAGTAGGGGCGCCCGGTAACATTTGGGTACCACCATTGAAACCCCCAGTTCGGGTGTAAGTCACCAAGTCCCCCTGGCAAATTCCCCCCCCGGGTGCCCCTTCGGGGGAGGTGAGCCCTCCCTTTCCCCGCGGGTTACAAAAACTTCAAAATAAAGTCCAGCCTGGATGAAGCCCCAACCACCTTTTAATTTTAAAGTTCCGTACTCACTCTTACCCCGCGGCTCCCTACCTACTTTTATCCTTTCTCATAGTGCCTTCTCTCCGGGGTCCTTCTCCGGGTGACTTTTCCCAAATTTTTGGGGTTCTCGCTCCCCCTTTGTCACTCTGCTTCCCGCCCCCCATGTCTCCACTCTTCTCCTGACCCGGGTTTAATTCTCCTCCCCCAAATCTCCATGTCTCCCCCATAAACGCCAGATTAAAAAGTACGGTTTGCGCAGCTCCCCGGGCGCCCCCGTCTGGCGGCGCTCACCTGGGGCGGAAGCAGGGCCCGGGGAACAGATGACGGTCGGGCCCGTACAGGAGGTAGAGCTCTGGGCCTGCACGGCCTCCCAGAGGACGGGTGTCCTTTTCGCCTCAGCGACGGGGGCAGACAGCGGGATCTGGGTGTGGTGCGGCGTTTCTGCAGGAACGGGTGCCTCCACGTGATACGGGAACGGTTCAATTGCAAGGGCGGGTGCCCGCCCCCTCCTGTACTGGAGCGGGTGCCTCCACGAGATATGGCAACCGGTTCAATTGCAAGGGCTGGGATGCCCGCACGGCCTCCTGTACTGGAACGTTCCTCCACTGAGATACTGGCAACCGGTTTCAGATTGCAAGGGCTGGGATGCCCGACGGCTCCTGTACTGGAACGGGTGCCTCCACGAGTACTGGCAACCGGTTCAGATTGAAGGGTGGATGCCCGCACGGCCTCCTTTTGGAAGGGGCCTCACCTTCCGGTACAGACCTTCGGGGGTAAGGGGATTGGCGCCGCTCAATTGTAGTTTTAGGCCCGCCTGTCCGCTGTTAGCGATATATATTTGTGATGCGTAATCTATTCAAAAGGGGCAACATACAATTTAACATGCCAAGAATATGATAACATGAATTACCTGACAGAAAGTCCAGTGGGTCAAACGGAACCTTATAAGCTTCTCCGGCTAGAGGGTGACCGGGGTCTTGCTGACCCAACTGGGGTCCTAATAATCCCTCTACCGGGAGGTTATGTTAAAGGTCAGAGGTCCAGGCCACCACGTAAACCCTGTCTCTATCAATCCCTCCAACTGTAATTGTCCTAAGAAGGACCCTGTTTACCCCAAAGGAATGAACGGTAACGGTTAATGAACAGAAAACATACAAGAAAGGCAAGAAATAAAGTAAAAAAGCTTACATACAACACTACCAAGAGGAACACCCTAAGGTCTCAGAGATTAAACATAAGCTATAAGGTAAAAAAAACTAAGGAACTCTTAGCTTAAGATTCTCAAACCCGATCCAGTCTGCAGACCTTAAGGCTTTCACCGGCATCAAAACAACAGCTGGCAGGTATATGAAGGAACTAATTGAACATAACAAAAGCAGCCGGGCGGGTGGACCTATCTTAGCAAAGAGCAGGTAAAATTAACTCCCTCACCACCAAACACAAAGTAACGAACTCAGTTAAAGAAGTCAGGGTGTAATCGCCGATCCTCGTGGCGAACCCCTGACAGTCCCCCCCCCCTCTGAGGGGACTCCGGACCCTCAGGGCCAGGTTGCCCGGGGATTTTTTGGGAAAGGTCTAACCAATCGATCTGCGTTAACATCAGACGCGGGACCCACGCCCTCTCCTCAGGACCATACCCCTCCAATGAACCAAGACTGAAGGGATCGGCGACTGAGACGTGAGTCTGATTTTGACCCATGAAATTCCCGTTTCATTGACCACCACTGAAGGCGGAGGTAGAGGTGAAGGTATGATGGGCCACTCTTTTTAAGTAATGACTTGTGAAAACAAATTATGAATTTTTAAACGTGGAGGGAGGGGCCGCGAAATGCCACAGGATTAATTGGAACTGATCCTGTCGGCCCGATGAATCTGGGACCCAACCCCAGGAGGAAACTTTAAGTTTTATATTCCCTTTAGACAACCAAATGATCGTTCACCTTCAGATCTAGACCGAACTTCCCCCTATCAGCCATCCGTTTGTAAGGTTCCCGTAATTATCCTTAACCGTCTGGAACTTCAGTCTCCCTGGAAGTCCCCCGGGGCGTCCCCTGACCCCCATACCTCCCCCCCCCAAGCTCAGAGTACAGCAGAAACCCCACAATCCCTCCTGAGGAATAGGAACCGGATCATCCGTTTCCCGGCCCCTGGGAAAGTACGAGATAAGGCATAGGAAGCAACTTTATGAGCAGCATTGGCGATGAGGGTAATCTTTACACCCCTCCTCTGAGAACATCTCCCCAAAGTCCTCCAGAAAGGAGACAAAGTCCTAGGTACAACGCAACCGATGACCGTGCTCAGCGTTATTCCTGCAAAATCACCCCACGGGCTTTCTTTCCCCGGGTTCCAACAATCCTGGGTTATGTTTACCAACAAGGAATCCCAACACAAAGGAGTAGGTAGACCCCTCAACACTAACAAGACAATTGCCTTTATGTCTTGCCCTCTCGAAGTTCTTGTTATGAACAGCTGTACCAAGCTACTTGACCGAGAGGTTAGAATCAATGAGCTATAGGGACGGTTTGGCCAATCATTCTTTTCATACCAGGCACCTTGGGCAAACCGGCGCCACCAATTAGCCCCGACCCATTCAAGAAAAAACAGAAATCCTCTCAGTTCAGTACCAATCACCACCTCCCAGGCACGGAAACTGAGGGGATTTGGGGACGAAATAACACCCCCCCGGTTAACTCCTTTGCTCAAAGAGGCCCGGGGGACACCCCCAAAAAAGTCCCTCTTCCCCAAAAAAACCCTTCTAGTCTGCGGTGCCCGCCAATTCCTCCTACAAAAAGATGTCCCCCCAAAACGCTGGGTCCCAGAACAGACCAGGGGAACCTAGTATAAGGGACTTTATAGTAGGTGTAGTCACACGGGGAGGCGGAGTTACCTCGCGTCTTCCCAATTATCTATCCATTCGAAAGCGAGGGCCATAGCAGCCTCCATAGGAGGAGAATCTACTGAGCCAACACATCTTTTAATTTGTCAGACAACCCTTGACAAAAACTGGCTCCTAAGAGCTGGGTCATTCCACTAGTATTGTTGCCCATCTACGGAACTCAGAAGAAAATTCCTCCGCTGGCATTTCCTTCCTTTTTACGTAACTTGGTTCAGCAAGGGAAACTCGACCGGATCTCATAACCAGACCCGGGCAGTAAAAAATCGATCCACTGACGGAGATTGGGACCTGAAGGAATAGAGAACGCCCAAGATTGAGGGTCCCCTTTAAGACGAGATAACAATTCCCACCCTCTGCCTTCACTCCCAGATGCCGAGGCCGCAGCCGAAAGTACAATTTACATGCCTCCCGGAAAGTAAAAAATTTGTCCCGCCCACCAGTGAACCTGTCCGGGAGAGCAACTTAGGTTCAGATCTGGTTTGCTCGGGGGGAACAAAACCTTGGACTTAATGTCTGCAAACTCCATGGACAACCCTGCAACTGCCGGGGCCAGCTGGGCTACTGGATCCATGACAGCTGGAGAAACTTTTTTGTAAGGCCGGTGAAAATGTCACGCTGTTATAGCCAGATATATATATATATGTGATGACAGTAATCTATATCAAAAGGGCAACATTACATATAACATGCGCATAGATATATAACATAGAATTACCTGACAGAAAGTCCAGTGGGTCAATACGGAATCGTTTACGCTGTCTCCGGCTAGGGTGGACCGGGGTCTATGCTGACCCTAACCTGGGGTCCTAACTTAATCCCTCTACCTGGAGGTACTGTTAAAGGTACAGAGGTCCAGGCCACCACGTAACCTGTCTTCCTATCAATCCCTGCCAACTGTAATCTAGTCCTAAGAAGGACCCTGATTACCACCAAAGGGAATGAACAGGTAACGGTTAATGAACAGAAAGACATACAGAAAGACAAGAAATAAAAGAAATAAAGTCTTACATACAACACTCACCACACGTGGAACACCTAAGGTCTCAGAGATAAACTATAAGCTATAAGAGTAAAAACAACTAAGGAACTCTTAGCTTAAGTATTCTCAGAACGATCAGTCTGCTAGACTACATAAAGGCTTTCACCGCATCTAACAAGCAGACTGGCAGTATATGAGGAATCTAATTAGAACATAATCAAAAGCAGCCGGGCGAGGCTGGACCTAGTCTTAGCAAAGACTAGGTAAATTAACCCCTCACCACCAAACACAAAGTAACAGCAACTCAGCTGTGAGAAGTCAGAGTGTGTAATCGCGACGATCCTCGTGGCGATACACCCATGACACCGCCAGCTCGCTTCCATCCTGGCGACCTCCTCCCGGTGCCGGGCCAGGTCTCTCAGGGTATCCTCCGCTTCTTCCGCGTAGGAGGGTTTCCAGGCCGGGTGCCAAACGGTGGCTCCGTGGCGATCGGGTCGCTTCCGTGGGGGGAGAGCTCTGACTCCTCCATCCCTTCCACTTTGCTCACGTCCATTCGCCATCTCAGCAAAGTCACATGTGTATTAGCATCAGGAGAGGCGACATCTTTTGTAGGGAGGCGGGACATTCGCGTTTGTTTACGCCCACTGAGGAGGATGAGGAGGCGGAACTCCAGAGCTGTGGGGCACGATCTTACATTGCAGTAACATTTAGAGTGTGCGGACATCGTTTTCGCGCCACGGAGTGAGTGTACGCCACGAGAGCACGCCTTATTCTTCACCTGTGCCTCGTGGCGCAGATATGACGGAAAAAATGGCAATACAGTCTATGAGATTTTTGCAATTCTCAAGCAAAAACAGTTCATTAAGGCACACAGGACTCGCTTATAGCGAGCTCTGAATCCTGTTCGCTGGGTGCGATGCAACATCTCTGTGGCGACTGGACCCTCGGGTGCTTCTGTCTTTTCACAAATGCCGGCTTTACCCGGCAATTGAATCAGAGGCTATTTTACTATGTAGAAGTGAATAAACTATAAATATATGTATATATATATATATATGTCACAATGACATGTATATATATATATATTGTATTCTAAGTGTGTATATTTTGTGTTACAAGAAAGAAAGTGTTTTTTTTGTTGCATATTTTGTTCCATAGACTTACATGGACTTCCGTATCGGAATCGGATATCGCCGATATTTAGTGATATCGGCCATACCATTCCGATCCGATATTTTTAGATATCGAGCAGTATCGCTCAACACTACTTGGAGAAGTTGCTCTTGGAGGACATTCTGGTACCATTCTTTATTCATGGCTGTGTTTTTAGGCAAGACTGTGAGAGAGCCGATTCTCTTGGCTGAGAGCAACCCCACACATGAATGGTTTCAGGATGCTTAACAGTTGGCATGAGACAAGACTGGTGGTAGCGCTCACCTTGTCTTCTCCGAATGAGGCATTTTCCTGATGTCCCAAACAATCGAAAAGGGGATTCATCATAGAAAATAACTTTACCCATCCTCAGCAGTCACTGCCGTACCTTTTGCAGAATTTCAGTCTGTCCATGATGTTTTTTCTGGAGAGAAGTGGCTTCTTTGCTGCCCTCCTTGAGACAGGCCTTGCTCAAGAGTCACCGCCTAACAGTGCGTGCAGATGCACTCACACCTGCCTGCTGGCATTTCTGAGCAAGCTCTGCACTGCTGATAGCCCGATCCCGCAGCTGAAACACTTTTAAGAGACTGTCCTGGCTCTTGCTGGGTCTTTCTTGGGCGCCCTGAAGCCTTTTTGGCAACAATGGAACCTCTCTCCTTGAAGTTCTTGATGATGCGATAGATTGTTGACTGGGTGCAATCTTTCTAGCTGCGATACTCTTCCCTGTTAGGCCTTTTTGTGCATTGCAATGATGACTGCACGTGTTTCTTTAGAGTAACCATGGTTAACAGAAGAGAAACAATGATGCCAAGTGCCAGCCTCCTTTTTAAAGTGTCCAGTGGTGTCATTCTTACTTAATCATACAGATTGATCTCCAGCCATGTCCTCATCAAACACCCACACCTGTGTTATTGGAGCAATCACTGAAAAGAGGTTAGCTGGTCCTTTTAAGGCAGAGCTGCAATGATGTTGAAATGTGTTTTGGGGGATAAAGTTTTTTTTCTAGCCAAATATTGACTTTGCAAGTAATTGCGGTTAAGCTGATCACTCTTTATAACATTCGGAGTATATGCAAATTGCCATTAGAAAAAGTGAAGTAGTAGACTTTGTAAAAATTAATATTTGTGTCATTCTCAAAGTTTTTGGGCCATGACTGTACTATCGGTTCCTCCATTACTGTAGTGTGAGGAATTAGCAACCCCTAATCCCCAGTGCAGCGTTTGTTAGGGTTCGATTTCCCGCTGCTGCACAAGGGGAGTCTCGAAACCCATCCCGCTGCGGTCTCCCATTTGTCCCCGGGTCGCAGTGGAGCCTGCTCAGCAGAGACATCGGTCCAGGCGTCTTGCCCACTCCACTACTGGGTATGACTTGCTGCTGCCTCTCCTGGATCTGCTATTATAGCCAGGCTGGAGCAGCTGTCTTTGAGACAAAGTCCTGCGTTTTCCCATCTGAGCATGCCCAGAGTGAGATCTCTCATTGGAGATCAGGGGTCACATGTTCAGGTGCTGCAGCCGGCTCTATTGGTCCACCAGGAAGGTCATGTAGCTACGTGTGTTTGTAACAGCTTCTCATTGGTCCTTGTTCCTTGAAGGTCCTGTAGCTGTTGCTATAAAAGGGTAGCATGGCTGGGCCGCCATGCGCTAATATAAACCATTGCATGCTATGCGCCAGTATGGTCATGCGTGGTGTGGTTAGGGACCCGGCTGAAATAAGCCACTAGAATACCGACTTAATCGGTGAGGAGTTTGGTGTGCTAGTTGGTCAGGGTCGGTGTCCTAGATGCCCTAGATTACCGGCATAACCGGTGAGGAGTTTGATTGCCGTATTCAGGGTCTGGAGTTCAGACGCCATAGATTGCGGTGACTCCCGCGAGGACATTAGCGCATGACCACGTATTATGCTCGCTAGCAATTAACCGTGTACCCTGAGAGCTTGACAGGACACGGTACTTTTTCTCAGCGGCTCTGTGACGTAACAGGGTTTGCTTTTGACGCTAGACAGGCCCTAGCGTGTTTACTTTGCGGCTCACTAAAGCTAAGTGAGTTCGCACCTATCGCCATGTAGCGCTGTGGCATCCCGTTAGCGGCTCTGGGATTAACAGAGTTCGCACTTATTGCCACAACGCGCTACGGCGTTTATTTTTAGCGACTTCTGCGGGATAACAGAGTTCGCTACTTTCGCCATCTTTATTAGCAGCGGGCTTCCCTGCACGGTGGGACCCCGGGCTGCGAACGCACCTCTCTATTATATCTATTAGGTGCGTTCCGCAGATCCTAACATAATATTAGCGCCAGGGTCTGGCTAGTAAAATGACGGATGCCCAGCGTCTAAGGCAGTACATCCAGCAGCTGGAGGGAAGGTTGGCGGCTCTTGAGCGCACAACCTCAGCTGTGGATGTTACCGCAGTCGCTGTTCAGGCTGCTAGCGTGGCTGCAGCCAGTTTGTCCTCTGCCACCCCTGCTCCGACTATTTCCCGCCTCCCACTTCCAGACAAGTTACCGGTGATAGTAAACAATGTCGGGGTTTCGTCAGTCAGTGCTCCATACATCTAGAGCTTCTGGCTGCACGTTATCCCACGGAGCGGGCGAAAGTTGGTTTTTATCATATCCCTTTTGTCGAGCAGGGCGTTGGAGTGGGCAATGCCATTATGGGAGCGCGATGATCGTGTGGTGCAGAGTGCTCCTCTCTTCTTGGACACTCTTAAAACAGGTCTTTTTAGGACCTCGTGTCACCACGATACGGCTCTTCAACTGTTGACTATGACCCAGGGTTCATCCCATGGTCAGCCATTTTGCCGTCCAATTTCGGGACCTGGTCTCTGAGCTGGATTGGCCAGATAAAGTCCTTATACCCATGTACTGGAGGGGACTGGCAGACCATGTGAAGGACGCCTTGTCCACCGTGAGATTGCTGCCACACTGGAGGAGCTCATTACCATATCTACCCGCATCGACCTTCGTTTTAACGAGCGGAGGTTGGAGCGGGCCAGTGTAGGCAGAGGTTCCGCTGGCGCCCACCTTCGCCAGACCTCTGGATCTTCCATTCAGGCGCCCGATCCCCTGAGGCCATGGAGATTTCTCAGTGAGATCTAAGTCTCGGACCACTCGAGTATCCGTGGTCTGTAGATTGTGCCAGCAGACAGGACATTATGCTAACAAATGTCCACAGCGATCGGGGAAGCGATCGCGTCTAGTGGTCCTGGGAGGAGGTTCACTAGGACAGCGGCATTTCCTCCAAGTTGACACTTAAAGGGACAATCACTTTAGGCACTTCCACTATCGCCGCCGACCTTTGCGTGGACTCAGATGCAGAGGGGAACTTCATGTCCTCTGACTTTGCTTGCCGTCATGCAATATCTCTGGTGGCTCTTGACAAATCAGTGACTGTCCGGGTAGTGAATGGGTCGACATTGCCCTCACAAATTACACACCAGACTGTTCCACTTGCATTGTTGGTATCTCCTTCCCATCAGGAACTTATTTCCCTACTCCTCCTTCCCGAGGGATTAGACGAGATCCTACTAGGTATACCTTGGCTCCGTTTCCACTCCCCACATATAGAGTGGACTTCGGGTAGGATACTGGGTTGGGAGTGATGCATGTAGAGGCAGATGTGTCAGGAGTTGCGTTCAGGTTACCACTACTGAGTTACCCGCAATCTTACTCCACTCCCCAAGTGCTACTGGTCATATGCAGATGTGTTCTCCAAGAAGGCTGCGAGACTCTTCCACCTCATCGCCCCTATGACTGTCCTATCGACCTCTTGCCTGGCGCAGAACATCCTCGGGGAAGGGTCTATCCCCTCTCTCTTCCTGAGACAGAGGCCATGTCGCAATATATTCAGGAGAACCTGGCAAGAGGGTTTATTAGGAAGTCGGGTCACCGGCTGGGGCGGGATTTTTCTTCGTACAGAAGAAAAATGGAGAATTGCGTCCGTGTATTGATTACCGGGTCTTAACGCCATCACCGTTAAAAACAAGTACCCGTTGCCCTTGATTTCGGAGCTATTTGATAGGCTTCGGGGAGCAAGGGTATTCACTAAGTTAGATCTGCGCGGTGCGTATAACCTGATTCGCATCCGTGAGGGGGACGAATGGAAGACGGCTTTCAATACCAGGGACGGGCATTACGAATATCTGGTGATGCCCTTTGGGCTCTGTAATGCTCCAGCCGTTTTCCAAGACTTTGTCAATGACATCTTCCGGGATATGCTCTCCACCTCGGTCGTAGTCTATCTGGATGATATACTCATCTTCTCTCCAGATATTGACTCCCACCGGAGAGATGTCTGCAGAGTCTTCGACCTCTTACGGGCTAATTCCCTTTATGCTAAGTTGGAGAAATGTATGTTTGAGCTGGAGTCTTTACCTTTCCTTGGTTATATCATCTCAACCAAGGGATTGGCTATGGATCCGGTCAAACTACAGGCTGTGATGGACTGGCAGGAACCTCACTCTCTTAAAGCGGTGCAGCGCTTTATGGGGTTCATTAATTACTATCGCCAGTTCATTCCGCATTTCTCTACCTTGGTAGCTCCCTTGGTAGCCCTCACCAAGAAGGGAGCAAATCCCAAATTGTGGTCGGAAGAGGTCTCCACGGCTTTCTCTTCTGTTAAGTCTCATTTTGCTAGCGCTCCTATCCTACATCGCCCCGATGTTGATAAGCCATTTTATTGGAGTGGATGCCTCATCCGTTGGTGCTGGAGCAGTCCTCTACCAAAAGGATGCTCAAGGTCGGAAGCATCCTTGCTTCTTCTTCTCTAAGACCTTCACATCAGCGGAGAGGAATTATTTCCATCGGGATAGGGAGTTGCTAGCCATGAAGTTGGCCTTCTCTGAGTGGAGACATCTGTTGGAGGGGGCCCGCTTTCCCTTCCAAGTTTTCACCGACCACAAGAATTTGGTGTATCTACAGACAGCTCAGCGGCTTAAATTCTCGCCAGGCCAGATGGTCCTTGTTCTTCTCCTGGTTTAATTTCACCTTCCATTTCCTCTCGGGAGAGAAGAACATTCGTGCCGACGCTTTCTCTCGCTCTGTGGTGTCCTCTGAGGAGGAGGTGGAGGAGCCTCAGCTTATTGTCCCCACAGAGAGCCTGAGAACAGTGGCCCCGGTTTCACTAGAGTCTGTGCCCCCGGGCAAGACTTTTGTACCTACCAATTTACGACCGGAGGTACTCTCTTGGGCACATTCGTCCAGGGTTGGTGGACACTTTGGGGCAAAGAGGACATCTGAATTGCTGGCGAGGACTTATTGGTGGCCGCATATGGTCCGTGATGTTGGGGACTATGTTCGGGCGTGTGTCTCCTGCGCCAAGAATAAGTCTCCACGACAACGGCCAGCTGGGTTACTTTACTCTTTGCCGGTGGCAGACAGGCCCTGGGAGATGGTTGGGATGGACTTTGTGGTGGGCTTACCCAAGTCTCGGGGTTGCACCATCATTTGGGTAATCACCAACCATTTCTCCAAAATGGTGCATCTGGTGCCGCTACCACGGTTACCTTCTGCACGGGCTCTGGCAGCGTTGTTCGTTAGGCATGTCTTCAGTCTACACGGCATGCCGGACAAAATTGTCAGTGACCGAGGTCCCCAGTTTGCGTCTCGGTTCTGGAGAGAGCTTTGTCGTCTACTCAGCATTGAGTTAAATCTCTCTTCAGCGTACCATCCTGAGACAAATGGGTTGGTAGAGAGGCCAACCAGACCTTGGTCACCTATCTACGACATTTTGTCTCAGCCAGGCAGGATGACTGGGCATCCTTGCTACCATGGGCTGAGTTTGCATTAAACAATGCTGTGGCTGATTCCACCGGACAGACCCCATTCCTCCTAAACTACGGTCAGCATCCGCGGGTACCAGTGCCTATGCCCGTGTCTTCCGCCAATTCCAGGGTGGCAGACTGGGCAGTGGAGGCACGGGACATTTGGGACTGCACTCAGGATGCCATTCAGGCCTCCAAAGAGAGGATGAGGTCTTCGGCCGATGCCCATCGGCACCCCGCTCCTACGTTTGCTCGGGTGACCTAGTGTGGCTTTCTGCCCGAAACATCAGCTACGGGTAGAGTCCACCAAGTTGGCACCTTGCTTTTTGGGCCCCTTTAAAGTTCTTGAGCAGGTGAACCCGGTAGTTTACCGCCTAGCCCTTCCGCCTCGCCTTGTATCACTGACACCTTTCACGTGTCCCTCTTGAAACCCGTGGCCATTTCCCGGTTTTCTGAGTCATCTGCCGGGACGTCGGGTTCATCTACGACGATCATGAGGTGAACGTCATTGTTGGGTGCAAGGTGGTACGAGGCAAAAAAATTTATTTGGTGGATTGGAGGGGTTATGGGCCTGAGGATAGATCCTGGGAGCCTGCCGAGCATGTTCACGCTCCGCAGCTCGTCGCTGCCTTTGAGCACAGCGAGGCCCAGAGAAGGGGGGGTAATGTTAGGGTTCGATTTCCCGCTGCTGCACAAGGGGAGTCTCGAACCCGTCCCGCTGCGGTCTCCCATTTGTCTCCGGTCGCAGTGGAGCCTGCTCAGCAGAGACGTCGGTCCAGGCGTCTTGCCCACTCCACTACTGGGCAGTGACTTGCTGCTGCCTTTCCTGGATCTGCTATTATAGCCAGTGCTGGAGCAGCCGTCTTTGAGACAAAGTCCTGCGTTTTCCCATCTGAGCATGCCCAGAGTGAGATCTCTCATTGGAGATCAGGGGTCACATGTTCAGGTGCTGCAGCGGCTCCTATTGGTCCGCCAGGAAGGTCATGTAGCTACGTATGTTTGTAACAGCTTCTCATTGGTCCTTGTTCCTGGAAGGTCCTGTAGCTGTTGCTATAAAAGGGTAGCATGGCTGGGCCGCCATGCGCTAATATCAACCATTGTATGCTATGCGCCACTATGGTCATGCGTGTGTGTGGTTAGGGACCCGGCTGAAATAAGCCACTAGAATACCGACTTAATCGGTGAGGAGTTTGGTGTGCTAGTTGGTCAGGGTCGGTGTCCTAGATGCCCTAGATTACCGGCATAACCGGTGAGGAGTTTGATTGCCGTATTCAGGGTCTGGCGTTCAGACGCCATAGATTGCGGGTGACTCCTGCGAGGACATTAGCGCATGACCACGTATTATGCTCACTAGCAATTAACCGTGTACCTGAGAGCTTGACAGGACACGGTACTTTTTCTCAGCGGCTCTGTGACGTAACAGGGTTTGCTTTTGACGCTAGACAGCGCCCTAGCGTGTTTACTTTGCGGCTCACTAAAGCTAAGTGAGTTCGCACCTATCGCCATATAGCGCTGTGGCATCCCGTTAGCGGCTCTGGGATTAACAGAGTTCGCACTTACTGCCACAACGCGCTACGGCGTTTATTTTTAGCGACTCTGCGGGATAACAGAGTTCGCTACTTTCGCCATCTTATTAGCAGCGGGCTTCGCCTGCATGGTGGACCCCGGGTTGCGAACGCACCTCTCTATTATATCTATTAGGTGCGCTCCGCAGACCCTAACAGCGTTTTCACCCCGATAAGGCTGAATGACTTCCGATGCTGAGATAAGAAGGCGGGTGGCTACAGTGGGTCTAAGAGCATGCACAGTTGATTTGCGCATGCTCCTCTTTGAAATAAGTGGCGGGCTCAAACGCACCAACTGCGGGTTGCTCTGCGAGGTCTCCGACCACCAGGCGCTGCTGCTTGAGTCTCAGCAGGAAAGGAGTATCTCCCAGCCAACAGCACTGTCAGCTAGTCGCTCCCTTTCCTGTTGATCCTATCTCTCACTGCGGCTTGTAGCTGGTCCATTGTGCCAGCAGTCCAACAGGTCCTGGTAATGCTGAGAGACCAGAAGCACTGCCGGTTATGTGGTTCTCTTGTCACAGGAGGCGGGGACGGCCCCTGAGGGCGGAAAAACACACTGACGGCATCTCTGCATGGGAGAACCCTTTGCTACTGAAATGGGCTCAGCAGTTAGGGGACAGCGGCCGAATCTGCCGCAGTGTCCCTCATTCAGAGAATTTAGTGGCTCTCACTGGGAACCCATCATTACAAGACATGCACTGCTATGATTATGTATACACTGCCTCTTTCACCAGCATGGTGCACAGCATTGCCTTTGTTTGCCGTTAGCAATCACCGGACCACCATCAGTACGTATTCAGCTCGGATTACTGTCTTATTTAAACCATGGGGAACACATGAACCTCACTGTCCCTGATGAAGCTGTGCTTTACATGCGATACATGTGGGGTCTGCGCCCTGTCTCACCATGTCTCATTATTCCAGGTACTTACGATCTCTCCAGGGCTCTTCATTGCTCTAGGTAGCAGGTATCCTCTCTCCCTTCCTTTCTGTGATCGAACCTGTCTTTACTTCATATGCAACTTTACAGGCTTTATTATCATGATTAAGGGAGCTTGATCTCCAGAAACGCGTCGATCCGACAACCTGTAACTTGTCATGCTGATGTTTTATCCTCTCTTTGGAATGTTTTGCGTAGTGATTAGTGAATAAAAACTTTATTTTTCACTACGCTGTCGAGCTAGACAATTTACTTCATTTGGATTCCTCACGCCCTGACACAGCGGGTCCGTGCTCCAGGCACTGTCAAGATGCAGATACGGTGAGCTGGAAATCTTTTTTTCAGGCTTTATTATATACAGGGTTCTCTGGATTACATAGGAATTGGGATGTCTGTTTTCATGTGCAATTGTTTGCAAATTTGATCTTCTTATTAGATGCAGGGGTATATAGTGCAAGGATATTCTGCACATCATTATGTCTCCCAGGACAATTATTGTGTCTATCTCTATGCATGTATCCAAATGGACATATTATCAAAATTGTTTACTGGATCTTAGACTACGGTACATCATCTGTGATTCATCACATGAATATACAGGGGTTGGACAAAATAATGGAACACCTAACGTTTTGGCATCATAATCTTCGAACATGTTATAAACATGCAAACCATGACAAATGGTAACGTTTTGTAGTTGGTTATTTGTGTTATGTGATGTGTATGTAAATTAACTGTTTGTTTTGCATAATTGTAAGAACATTTATGAGAACCTGATACCAATGGCAGACCCCTCGAATTTTCAAAGAGGCAAAATTGTTGGTGCTGGTATGGCAGGCGCTAGTGTAATCGTAAGTGCCCGAATGCTTGGCGTGTCAAGAGGTACTGTCTCCAAAGTAATGACTGCATTTGAAAGAGAAGGAAAAACGTCGCAGCAAAGCACAGGTCCGGCCGAAAGTCGAAGTTGACTGAAAGAGACCGTCGGACTCTAAAGCGTATTGTGAGAGAGGATCGCAAGACCACGGCTTCGAAATCACTGTTGAGCTCAATGAACACCTACAGAACCCAGTTTCCACGAAAACCGTTAGTCGGGAGCTGAACAAATCTGGATTCCACGGAAGAGCTGCAATTCGAAAACCGCTGCTCTCAATGACAAATGTTTCCAAGCTTTTAGAGTGGTGAAGAAACCTCCAGAATTGGTCCCTCGAGCCGTGGAAACATGTGATATTCTCAGACGAATCATCGTTTACCCTATTTCTGACCTCCGGCTGCGTGTACGTTTGGAGACAGCCGAAAGAAGCATTCCATCCAGACTGCCTTCTCCCAACCGTAAAACATGGCGAAGGTTCTGTGATGATCTGGGGTGCTATTTTGTGGAGATCCACCGTGCCAATGATATCCCTTCATGAAAGAATTAACAGCCGCGATTATTTAGGCATTTTGGGCGACCAAGTGCATCCTATGGTTCAAGAACTGTTCCCGGAGGGGAACACCATCTTTCAGGATGATAATGCACCAATTCATACAGCTAGAATTGTTAAAGCATGGCACGAGGAACATTCTAATGAAGTTCAGCATCTCATCTGGCCCCTACAATCCCCAGACTTCAACATTATTGAGCATTTATGGTTAATCTTAGAGATTCAAGTTAGACGTCGATTTCTGTCGCCATTGTCGCTCAAAGAACTGGAGGGTGTTTTAACTGAAGAATGGGCTAAAATTCCTTTGGAAACAATTCACACCTTGTATGAATCCATACCTCGGAGAATTGAGGCTGTAATCGCTGCAAAAGGTGGACCTACGCCATATTAAACTAACTTTTGTTGAGGTTTCCATTATTTTGTCCAACCCCTGTATATGTATCTCCTTGTCCTGGTTACTTTGTTGCCATACTTTAATATGCTCTGTATCTTTTGTCAGGATCATGGATACCTAATCATATAGCACCCTGTGCAAATTTTGCAGGTTATATACCTCAGATGATGATAGCAAAGAGTGTTTCATTTTAGATGTTTTTAATGTTGCTTTCTAATAAATATTGATATGTTTTTCTAAAACTGCAGAGCAAACCAATGGTGTTGTTCACAAGTACTTGCCCCACAAAAAAACAAGCACCTACATGGCCATATTGGCCAAAAATAAAGTTATGGCTCTAGGAATAAGGGGAGCAGAAAGCGTAAAAATGGATAATGGCCTGGGGTTAATGGGTTAAAATTGTGTAGATGTTTCAATATTATCTCCCTACAATTGTTATACATATGTTGGCGTTATAGTGGTGTTCATTTTATAGACTGATCTCTGTTATTCACTTACATAATAAGGTGGCCATACACCTTAGCTACTGATACCTTAGTTACTGGCTATCTTAAAATGAGTGTTCAATTAACAACTATCTTTACCAATCCTTCAAATGAATGCTTAGCTTAAGAGTGTGTGCATTTATTTCATATGGTTAAAGAAGAGTAAGCATTCATGAAATGTGCGTGGAGACCTTTAGCCCATGTGCATGTGTTTAGTATTTGGTGAGGTTTTTTTACCTCAGTATTTGTAAGCCAAAACTTGGAGTGGGTGAAAAATGCAGAATTTGTGCTGTGTTTCTATTATACTTTTCCTCTTACTGTTCCACTTGAGCTTTGGTTTACAAATATTGAGTTAAAAAAACTCACCAAATACTCAATGTGTGCACATGGTATTAGAGTATATGCACATATTATGTATTTGGCACAGAAATTTTTGCATCTCTTGGAAAGAAAAACGCAGCAGCAAAAATGCGCTTTTTTGCTGCGTTTTTGATACAGATTCTTCCAGACTCATTAGTATGGGTGAAATATGCAGCAAAAATGCTGAAAGAATTTACTTGCTGCAGATTTAAATCTGCGAGCCACAAATAAGCAACATGTGCATGAGACTTCAGGATTCTCATTCACTTCACTATCTTATTCCACAGCGCTTTGCATATATTATCATTGTTTCCCCATTGGGGTGCACAATCTAGATTCCCTATCAGTATGTCTTTGGAATGTGGGAGGAAACCCACGCAAACACGGGGAGAACACACAAACTTCTTTCAGATGTCGTCATTGTGTGGGATTTAAACCCAGGAGGACCCCAGCACTGCAGTGCTAACCACTGAGCCACCATGCTGCCGCTGCCCTGTCCTTTTGTGAAACAGATGCTTTGAATAGTTAATAATCCATTTTTTTACATAAATTTTAGTTTTACAACATTTTTAGGTGGTAAATCAAAACGTTTAACTGTGCAGGTTTATTTTGCCACACCTATTCAAATTGTCAAAATGAAGACACATACATGCCACATCAATATTACGGGCGGATTGATGTTGAATTATCCTTTTTGTCTGATGAACTCTGCTTAGCAATTTTGGTTGATTTAATATTTTTCCTGGGTTGTTGTAGTGTGGTAAGAAAGTTTTGGACACTAATTAAAGGTTATACTTGTGTCAAAAATACATGTTAAACCAAAACATGGTACAGGAAACTGACATGGAAGCTGAAAAAAATCTATATTACAAAGAAAAATGTAGGTGCAGATAGAATCAGCAACACCATCAGTACTGCTGGCAGCAACCTTATCATTTTGTACCAAAAACCTGACATATTTGGTTGTTTTTACCCTCTGATCAAGCGACACTATCAACTGGAGTAACTGTTCTGCTCAGTCCATCTTCTTTAGCGAATGTCAAATCCATTAATGACACTTGTTTTTCTTCTGCCCCATGGTCCCTTTACGCACAGCACCCGGGGATTAAAAAACATATTAAACCAAAAAATCTTCTTTCAGATTATTTATTAAAAGAATTGAACAGTCAGCCTTTAATATCAGATGACATGTGGCCAGAGAAAATGAAGAACATGATTTTAGCACCAGTGTTGCTGGCTCTATAAACAGTGGTGGTAGGGTCAATAGCAGTAATACTAGCCCT
The DNA here is from genome assembly GCA_033576555.1 of Oophaga sylvatica. Classification (NCBI taxonomy): domain Eukaryota; kingdom Metazoa; phylum Chordata; class Amphibia; order Anura; family Dendrobatidae; genus Oophaga; species Oophaga sylvatica. The sequence goes on from JARQOD010000003.1 coordinate 464,395,184, forward strand.
CAAAGCCCGACAGAGCCAGAGAAAATCTTGAGGTGGGTTTAAGGCAGGAGGCTAGGAGCTCAGGACATTTACCATGCCAAAGAAACTGTCTGCCAAATCAGGTATTACGATGATGATGATAATTCTGTGGTGGACCACATTTGGAAACCAAACAGGAGTGCCAAGGAGGTGATGCTATTAGAGCTGGAGGTTGTAGGATTAAGATTTATCTCCAGCCATGTCCTCATCAACACCCACACCTGTGTTAATGGAGCAATCACTGAAAAGAGGTTAGCTGGTCCTTTTAAGGCAGAGCTGCAATGATGTTGAAATGTGTTTTGGGGGATAAAGTTAATTTTCTAGCCAAATATTGACTTTGCAAGTAATTGCTGTTAAGCTGATCACTCTTTATAACATTCTGGAGTATATGCAAATTGCCATTAGAAAAAGTGAAGTAGTAGACTTTGTAAAAATTAATATTTGTGTCATTCTCAAAGCTTTTGGCCATGACTGTACTATCGGTTCCTCCATTACTGTAGTGTGAGAAATTAACAACCCCTAATCCCAGTGCAGCGTTTGTTAGGGTTCGATTTCCCGCTGCTGCACAAGGGGAGTCTCGAACCGTCCCGCTGCAGTCTCCCATTCGTCTCCAGTCGCAGTGGAGCCTGCTCAGCAGACCATTCGTCTCCGGTCGCAGTGGAGCCTGCTCAGCAGAGACGTCGGTCCAGGCGTCTTGCCCACTCCACTACTGGGTAGTGACTTGCTGCTGCCTTTCCTGGATCTGCTATTATAGCCAGTGCTGGAGCAGCCGTCTTTGAGACAAAGTCCTGCGTTTTCCCATCTGAGCATGCCCAGAGTGAGATCTCTCATTGGAGATCAGGGGTCACATGTTCAGGTGCTGCAGCGGCTCCTATTGGTCCACCAGGAAGGTCATGTAGCTACGGTGTTTGTAACAGCTTCTCATTGGTCCTTGTTCCTTGAAGGTCCTGTAGCTGTTGCTATAAAAGGGTAGCATGGCTGGGCCGCCATGCGCTAATATCAACCATTGTATGCTATGCGCCAGTATGGTCATGCGTGTGTGGTTAGGGACCCGGCTGAAATAAGCCACTAGAATACCGACTTAATCGGTGAGGAGTTTGGTGTGCTAGTTGGTCAGGGTCGGTGTCCTAGATGCCCTAGATTACCGGCATAACCGGTGAGGAGTTTGATTGCCGTATTCAGGGTCTGGCGTTCAGACGCCATAGATTGCGGGTGACTCCCGCGAGGACATTAGCGCATGACCACGTATTATGCTCGCTAGCAATTAACCGTGTACCTGAGAGCTTGACAGGACATGGTACTTTTTCTCAGCGGCTCTGTGACGTAACAGGGTTCGCTTTTGACGCTAGACAGCGCCCTAGCGTGTTTACTTTGCGGCTCACTAAAGCTAAGTGAGTTCGCACCTATCGCCATATAGCGCTGTGGCATCCCGTTAGCGGCTCTGGGATTAACAGAGTTCGCACTTATTGCCACAACGCGCTACGGTGTTTATTTTTAGCGACTCTGCGGGATAACAGAGTTCGCTACTTTCGCCATCTTATTAGCAGCGGGCTTCGCCTGCACGGTGGACCCCGGGCTGCGAACGCACCTCTCTATTATATCTATTAGGTGCGTTCCGCAGATCCTAACATAATATTAGCGCCAGGGTCTGGCTAGTAAAATGGCGGATGCCCAGCGTCTAAGGCAGTACATCCAGCAGCTGGAGGGAAGGTTGGCGGCTCTTGAGCGCACAACCTCAGCTGTGGATGTTACCGCAGTCGCTGTTCAGGCTGCTAGCGTGGCTGCAGCCAGGTTGTCCTCTGCCACCCCTGCTCCGACTATTTCCCGCCTCCCACTTCCAGACAAGTTTACCGGTGATAGTAAACAATGTCGGGGTTTCGTCAGTCAGTGCTCCATACATCTAGAGCTTCTGGCTGCACGTTATCCCACGGAGCGGGCGAAAGTTGGTTTTATCATATCCCTTTTGTCGAGCAGGGCGTTGGATTGGGCAACGCCGTTATGGGAGCGCGATGATCGTGTGGTGCAGAGTGCTCCTCTCTTCTTGGACACTCTTAAACAGGTCTTTTTAGGACCTCGTGTCACCCACGATACGGCTCTTCAACTGTTGACTATCACCCAAGGTTCATCCATGGTCAGCCAGTTTGCCGTCCAATTTCAGACTCTGGTCTCTGAGCTGGATTGGCCAGATAAAGTCCTTATACCCATGTACTGGAGGGGACTGGCAGACCATGTGAAGGACGCCTTGTCCACCAGGGAGATTCCTGCCACACTGGAGGAGCTCATTACCATATCTACCCGCATCGACCTTCGTTTTGACGAGCGGAGGTTGGAGCGGGCCCAGTGTAGGCAGAGGTTCCGGCTGGCGCCCACCTTCGCCAGACCTCTGGAATCTTCCATTCAGGCGCCCAATTCCCCTGAGGCCATGGAGATTTCTCAAGTGAGATCTAAGTCTCGGACCACTCGAGTATCCGTGGTCTGTAGAGTGTGCCAGCAGACAGGACATTATGCCAACAAATGTCCACAGCGATCGGGGAAGCGATCGCGTCTAGTGGTCCTGGGAGGAGGTTCACTAGAGACAGCGGCATTTTCCTCCAAGTTGACACTTAAAGGGACAATCACTGTAGGCACTTCCACTATCGCCGCCGACCTTTGCGTGGACTCAGGAGCAGAGGGGAACTTCATGTCCTCTGACTTTGCTCGCCGTCATGCAATATCTCTGGTGGCTCTTGACAAATCAGTGACTGTCCGGGTAGTGAATGGGTCGACATTGCCCTCACAAATTACACACCAGACTGTTCCACTTGCATTGTTGGTATCTCCTTCCCATCAGGAACTTATTTCCCTACTCCTCCTTCCCGAGGGATTAGACGAGATCCTACTAGGTATACCTTGGCTCCGTTTCCACTCCCCACATATAGAGTGGACTTCGGGTAGGATACTGGGTTGGAGTGATGCATGTAGAGGCAGATGTGTCAGGAGTTGCGTTCAGGTTACCACTACTGAGTTACCCGCAGATCTTACTCCACTCCCCAAGTGCTACTGGTCATATGCAGATGTGTTCTCCAAGAAGGCTGCTGAGACTCTTCCACCTCATCGCCCCTATGACTGTCCTATCGACCTCTTGCCTGGCGCAGAACATCCTCGGGGAAGGGTCTATCCCCTCTCTCTTCCTGAGACAGAGGCCATGTCGCAATATATTCAGGAGAACCTGGCAAGAGGGTTTATTAGGAAGTCGGTGTCACCGCTGGGGCGGGATTTTTCTTCGTACAGAAGAAAAATGGAGAATTGCGTCCGTGTATTGATTACCGGGGTCTTAACGCCATCACCGTTAAAAACAAGTACCCGTTGCCCTTGATTTCGGAGCTATTTGATAGGCTTCGGGGAGCAAGGGTATTCACTAAGTTAGATCTGCGCGGTGCGTATAACCTGATTCGCATCCGTGAGGGGGACGAATGGAAGACGGCTTTCAATACCAGGGACGGGCATTACGAATATCTGGTGATGCCCTTTGGGCTCTGTAATGCTCCAGCCGTTTTCCAAGACTTTGTCAATGACATCTTCCGGGATATGCTCTCCACCTCGGTCGTAGTCTATCTGGATGATATACTCATCTTCTCTCCAGATATTGACTCCCACCGGAGAGATGTCTGCAGAGTCTTCGACCTCTTACGGGCTAATTCCCTTTATGCTAAGTTGGAGAAATGTATGTTTGAGCTGGAGTCTTTACCTTTCCTTGGTTATATCATCTCAACCAAGGGATTGGCTATGGATCCGGTCAAACTACAGGCTGTGATGGACTGGCAGGAACCTCACTCTCTTAAAGCGGTTGCAGCGCTTTATGGGGTTCATTAATTACTATCGCCAGTTCATTCCGCATTTCTCTACCTTGGTAGCTCCCTTGGTAGCCCTCACCAAGAAGGGAGCAAATCCCAAATTGTGGTCGGAAGAGGTCTCCACGGCTTTCTCTTCTGTTAAGTCTCATTTTGCTAGCGCTCCTATCCTACATCGCCCCGATGTTGATAAGCCATTTTTATTGGAGGTGGATGCCTCATCCGTTGGTGCTGGAGCAGTCCTCTACCAAAAGGATGCTCAAGGTCGGAAGCATCCTTGCTTCTTCTTCCTAAGACCTTCACATCAGCGGAGAGGAATTATTCCATCGGGGATAGGGAGTTGCTAGCCATGAAGTTGGCCTTCTCTGAGTGGAGACATCTGTTGGAGGGGGCCCGCTTTCCCTTCCAAGTTTTCACCGACCACAAGAATTTGGTGTATCTACAGACAGCTCAGCGGCTTAATTCTCGCCAGGCCAGATGGTCCTTGTTCTTCTCCTGGTTTAATTTCACCCTCCATTTCCTCTCGGGAGAGAAGAACATTCGTGCCGACGCTTTCTCTTCGCTCTGTGGTGTCCTCTGAGGAGGAGGTGGAGGAGCCTCAGCTTATTGTCCCCACAGAGAGCCTGAGAACAGTGGCCCCGGTTTCACTAGAGTCTGTGCCCCCGGGCAAGACTTTTGTACCTACCAATTTATGACCGGAGGTACTCTCTTGGGCACATTCGTCCAGGGTTGGTGGACACTTTGGGGCAAAGAGGACATCTGAATTGCTGGCGAGGACTTATTGGTGGCCGCATATGGTCCGTGATGTTGGGGACTATGTTCGGGCGTGTGTCTCCTGCGCCAAGAATAAGTCTCCACGACAACGGCCAGCTGGGTTACTTTACTCTTTGCCGGTGGCAGACAGGCCCTGGGAGATGGTTGGGATGGACTTTGTGGTGGGCTTACCCAAGTCTCGGGGTTGCACCATCATTTGGGTAATCACCGACCATTTCTCCAAAATGGTGCATCTGGTGCCGCTACCACGGTTACCTTCTGCACGGGCTCTGGCAGCGTTGTTCGTTAGGCATGTCTTCAGTCTACACGGCATGCCGGACAAAATTGTCAGTGACCGAGGTCCCCAGTTTGCGTCTCGGTTCGGAGAGAGCTTTGTCGTCTACTCAGCATTGAGTTAAATCTCTCTTCAGCGTACCATCCTGAGACAAATGGGTTGGTAGAGAGGGCCAACCAGACCTTGGTCACCTATCTACGACATTTTGTCTCAGCCAGGCAGGATGACTGGGCATCCTTGCTACCATGGGCTGAGTTTGCATTAAACAATGCTGTGGCTGATTCCACCGACAGACCCCATTCCTCCTGAACTACGGTCAGCATCCGCGGGTACCAGTGCCTATGCCCGTGTCTTCCGCCAATTCCAGGGTGGCAGACTGGGCAGTGGAGGCACGGGACATTTGGGACTGCACTCAGGATGCCATTCAGGCCTCCAAAGAGAGGATGAGGTCTTCGGCCGATGCCCATCGGCACCCCGCTCCTACGTTTGCTCCGGGTGACCTAGTGTGGCTTTCTGCCCGAAACATCAGGCTACGGGTAGAGTCCACCAAGTTGGCACCTCGCTTTTTGGGCCCCTTTAAAGTTCTTGAGCAGGTGAACCCGGTAGTTTACCGCCTAGCCCTTCCGCCTCGCCTTGGTATCACTGACACCTTTCACGTGTCCCTCTTGAAACCCGTGGCCATTTCCCGGTTTTCTGAGTCATCTGCCGGGACGTCGGGTTCATCTACCGACGATCATGAGGTGAACGTCATTGTTGGGTGCAAGGTGGTACGAGGCAAAAAATTTATTTGGTGGATTGAGGGGTTATGGGCCTGAGGATAGATCCTGGGAGCCTGCCGAGCATGTTCACGCTCCGCAGCTCGTCGCTGCCTTTGAGCACAGCGAGGCCCAGAGAAGTAGGGGGGGTAATGTTAGGGTTCGATTTCCCGCTGCTGCACAAGGGGAGTCTCGAACCCGTCCCGCTGCGGTCTCCCATTTGTCTCCGGTCGCAGTGGAGCCTGCTCAGCAGAGACATCGGTCCAGGCGTCTTGCCCACTCCACTACTGGGCAGTGACTTGCTGCTGCCTTTCCTGGATCTGCTATTATAGCCAGTGCTGGAGCAGCCGTCTTTGAGACAAAGTCCTGCGTTTTCCCATCTGAGCATGCCCAGAGTGAGATCTCTCATTGGAGATCAGGGGTCACATGTTCAGGTGCTGCAGCGGCTCCTATTGGTCCGCCAGGAAGGTCATGTAGCTACGTATGTTTGTAACAGCTTCTCATTGGTCCTTGTTCCTGGAAGGTCCTGTAGCTGTTGCTATAAAAGGGTAGCATGGCTGGGCCGCCATGCGCTAATATCAACCATTGTATGCTATGCGCCAGTATGGTCATGCGTGTGTGTGGTTAGGGACCCGGCTGAAATAAGCCACTAGAATACCGACTTAATCGGTGAGGAGTTTGGTGTGCTAGTTGGTCAGGGTCGGTGTCCTAGATGCCCTAGATTACCGGCATAACCGGTGAGGAGTTTGATTGCCGTATTCAGGGTCTGGCGTTCAGACGCCATAGATTGCGGGTGACTCCTGCGAGGACATTAGCGCATGACCACGTATTATGCTCACTAGCAATTAACCGTGTACCTGAGAGCTTGACAGGACACGGTACTTTTTCTCAGCGGCTCTGTGACGTAACAGGGTTTGCTTTTGACGCTAGACAGCGCCCTAGCGTGTTTACTTTGCGGCTCACTAAAGCTAAGTGAGTTCGCACCTATCGCCATATAGCGCTGTGGCATCCCGTTAGCGGCTCTGGGATTAACAGAGTTCGCACTTACTGCCACAACGCGCTACGGCGTTTATTTTTAGCGACTCTGCGGGATAACAGAGTTCGCTACTTTCGCCATCTTATTAGCAGCGGGCTTCGCCTGCATGGTGGACCCCGGGTTGCGAACGCACCTCTCTATTATATCTATTAGGTGCGCTCCGCAGACCCTAACAGCGTTTTCACCCGATAAGGCTGAATGACTTCCGATGCTGAGATAAGAAGGCGGGTGGCTACAGTGGGTCTAAGAGCATGCACAGTTGATTTGCGCATGCTCCTCTTTGAAATAAGTGGCGGGCTCAAACGCACCAACTGCCGGGTTGCTCTGCGAGGTCTCCGACCACCAGGCGCTGCTGCTTGAGTCTCAGCAGGAAAGGAGTATCTCCCAGCCAACAGCACTGTCAGCTAGTCGCTCCCTTTCCTGTTGATCCTATCTCTCACTGCGGCTTGTAGCTGGTCCATTGTGCCAGCAGTCCAACAGGTCCTGGTAATGCTGAGAGACCAGAAGCACTGCCGGTTATGTGGTTCTCTTGTCACAGGGAGGCGGGGACGGCCCCTGAGGGCGGAAAAACACACTGACGGCATCTCTGCATGGGAGAACCCTTTGCTACTGAAATGGGCTCAGCAGTTAGGGGACAGCAGCCGAATCTGCCGCAGTGTCCCTCATTCAGAGAATTTAGTGGCTCTCACTGGGAACCCATCATTACAAGACATGCACTGCTATGATTATGTATACACTGCCTCTTTCACCAGCATGGTGCACAGCATTGCCTTTGTTTGCCGTTAGCAATCACCGGACCACCATCAGTACGTATTCAGCTCGGATTACTGTCTTATTTAAACCATGGGGAACACATGAACCTCACTGTCCCTGATGAAGCTGTGCTTTACATGCGATACATGTGGGGTCTGCGCCCTGTCTCACATGTCTCATTATTCCAGATACTTACGATCTCTACAGGGCTCTTCATTGCTCTAGGTAGCAGGTATCCTCTCTCCCTTCCTTTCTGTGATCGAACCTGTCTTTACTTCATATGCAACTTTACAGGCTTTATTATCATGATTAAGGGAGCTTGATCTCCAGAAACGCGTCGATCCGACAACTGTAACTTGTCATGCTGATGTTTTATCCTCTCTTTGGAATGTTTTGCGTAGTGATTAGTGAATAAAAACTTTATTTTTCACTACGCTGTCGAGCTAGACAATTTACTTCATTTGGATTCCTCACGCCCTGACACAGCGGGTCCGTGCTCCAGGCACTGTCAAGATGCAGATACGGTGAGCTGGAAATCTTTTTCTTCAGGCTTTATTATATACAGGGTTCTCTGGATTACATAGGAATTGGGATGTCTGTTTTCATGTGCAATTGTTTGCAACTTTGATCTTCTTATTAGATGCAGGGGTATATAGTGCAAGGATATTCTGCACATCATTATGTCTCCCAGGACAATTATTGTGTCTATCTCTATGCATGTATCCAAATGGACATATTATCAAAAATTGTTTACTGGATCTTAGACTACGGTACATCATCTGTGATTCATCACATGAATATACAGGGGTTGGACAAAATAATGGAACACCTAACGTTTTGGCATCATAATCTTCGAACATGTTATAAACATGCAAACCATGACAAATGGTAACGTTTTGTAGTTGATTATTTGTGTTATGTGATGTGTATGTAAATTAACTGTTTGTTTTGCATAATTGTAAGAACATTTATGAGAACCTGATACCAATGGCAGACCCCTCGAATTTTCAAAGAGGCAAAATTGTTGGTGCTGGTATGGCAGGCGCTAGTGTAATCGTAAGTGCCCGAATGCTTGGCGTGTCAAGAGGTACTGTCTCCAAATAATGACTGCATTTGAAAGAGAAGGAAAAACGTCCGCAGCAAAGCACAGGTCCGGCCGAAAGTCGAAGTTGACTGAGAGAGACCGTCGGACTCTAAAGCGTATTGTGAGAGAGGATCGCAAGACCACGGCTTCGAAAATCACTGTTGAGCTCAATGAACACCTACAGAACCCAGTTTCCACGAAAACCGTTAGTCGGGAGCTGAACAAATCTGGATTCCACGGAAGAGCTGCAATTCGAAAACCGCTGCTCTCAATGACAAATGTTTCCAAGCTTTTAGAGTGGTGAAGAAACCTCCAGAATTGGTCCCTCGAGCCGTGGAAACATGTGATATTCTCAGACGAATCATCGTTTACCCTATTTCTGACCTCCGGCTGTGTGTACGTTTGGAGACAGCCGAAAGAAGCATTCCATCCAGACTGCCTTCTCCCAACCGTAAAACATGGCGAAGGTTCTGTGATGATCTGGGGTGCTATTTTGTGGAGATCCACCGTGCCAATGATATCCCTTCATGAAAGAATTAACAGCCGCGATTATTTAGGCATTTTGGGCGACCAAGTGCATCCTATGGTTCAAGAACTGTTCCCGGAGGGGAACACCATCTTTCAGGATGATAATGCACCAATTCATACAGCTAGAATTGTTAAAGCATGGCACGAGGAACATTCTAATGAAGTTCAGCATCTCATCTGGCCCCTACAATCCCCAGACTTCAACATTATTGAGCATTTATGGTTAATCTTAGAGATTCAAGTTAGACGTCGATTTCTGTCGCCATTGTCGCTCAAAGAACTGGAGGGTGTTTTAACTGAAGAATGGGCTAAAATTCCTTTGGAAACAATTCACACCTTGTATGAATCCATACCTCGGAGAATTGAGGCTGTAATCGCTGCAAAAGGTGGACCTACGCCATATTAAACTAACTTTTGTTGAGGTTTCCATTATTTTGTCCAACCCTGTATATGTATCTCCTTGTCCTGGTTACTTTGTTGCCATACTTTAATATGCTCTGTATCTTTTGTCAGGATCATGGATACCTAATCATATAGCACCCTGTGCAAATTTTGCAGGTTATATACCTCAGATGATGATGGCAAAGAGTGTTTCATTTTAGATGTTTTTAATGTTGATTTCTAATAAATATTGATATGTTTTTCTAAAACTGCAGAGCAAACCAATGGTGTTGTTCACAAGTACTTGCCCCACAAAAAAACAAGCCCCTACATGGCCATATTGGCCAAAAAATAAAGTTATGGCTCTAGGAATAAGGGGAGCAGAAAGCGTAAAAATGGATAATGGCCTGGGGTTAATGGGTTAAAATTGTGTAGATGTTTCAATATTATCTCCCTACAATTGTTATACATATGTTGGCGTTATAGTGGTGTTCATTTTATAGACTGATCTCTGTTATTCACTTACATAATAAGGTGGCCATACACCTTAGCTACTGATACCTTAGTTACTGGCTATCTTAAAATGAGTGTTCAATTAACAACTATCTTTACCAATCCTTCAAATGAATGCTTAGCTTAAGAGTGTGTGCATTTATTTTATATGGTTAAAGAAGAGTAAGCATTCATGAAATGTGCGTGGAGACCTTTAGCCCATGTGCATGTGTTTAGTATTTGGTGAGGTTTTTTTACCTCAGTATTTGTAAGCCAAAACTTGGAGTGGGTGAAAAATGCAGAATTTGTGCTGTGTTTCTATTATATTTTTCCTCTTACTGTTCCACTTGAGCTTTGGTTTACAAATATTGAGTTAAAAAAACTCACCAAATACTCAATGTGTGCACATGGTATTAGAGTATATGCACATATTATGTATTTGGCACAGAAATTTTTGCATCTCTTGGAAAGAAAAACGCAGCAGCAAAAATGCGCTTTTTTGCTGCGTTTTTGATACAGATTCTTCCAGACTCATTAGTATGGGTGAAATATGCAGCAAAAATGCTGAAAGAATTTACTTGCTGCAGATTTAAATCTGCGAGCCACAAATAAGCATCATGTGCATGAGACTTCAGGATTCTCATTCACTTCACTATCTTATTCCACAGCGCTTTGCATATATTATCATTGTTTCCCCATTGGGGTGCACAATCTAGATTCCCTATCAGTATGTCTTTGGAATGTGGGAGGAAACCCACGCAAACACGGGGAGAACACACAAACTTCTTTCAGATGTCGTCATTGGTGGGATTTAAACCCAGGAGGACCCCAGCACTGCAGTGCTAACCACTGAGCCACCATGCTGCCGCTGCCCTGTCCTTTTGTGAAACAGATGCTTTGAATAGTTAATAATCCATTTTTTTACATATATTTTAGTTTTACAACATTTTTAGGTGGTAAATCAAAACGTTTAACTGTGCAGGTTTATTTTGCCACACCTATTCAAATTGTCAAAATGAAGACACATACATGCCACATCAATATTACGGGCAGATTGATGTTGAATTATCCTTTTTGTCTGATACAGTAAAGATGTATATCTTCGTACCGTGTTAGCCAGTAGATAGAAAAATATTTAGAGTTGAGAGTCCTCAGTGGTTGATACCTTTTAATGGCTAACTGAAAAGATGGTAACAAATTGCAAGCTTTCGAGACTACTCAGGTCTCTTCATCAGGCTGAACTAATACAAAATCTGAAGAATCACATATTTATACACAAAAACACAGAAAAAATGCAATAGGTAAGACAAGTGACGTGAAGCAGAATAGTCATTATGGCAGAGGGATGAGCATAAATATTGGAACAATTCATAGATAAGGAGAGAAAGTTTTATTACCCTCTGATTGGGGTCTCACGTCACTTGTCTTACCTATTGCATTTTTTCTGTGTTTTTGTGTATAAATATGTGATTCTTCAGATTTTGTATTAGTTCAGCCTGATGAAGAGACCTGAGTAGTCTCGAAAGCTTGCAATTTGTTACCATCTTTTCAGTTAGCCATTAAAAGGTATCAACCACTGAGGACTCTCAACTCTAAATATTTTCCTTTTTGTCTGATGAACTCTGCTTAGCAATTTTGGTTGATTTAATATTTTTCCTGGGTTGTTGTAGTGTGGTAAGAAAGTTTTGGACACTAATTAAAGGTTATACTTGTGTCAAAAATACATGTTAAACCAAAACATGGTACAGGAAACTGACATGGAAGCTGAAAAAAATCTATATTACAAAGAAAAATGTAGGTGCAGATAGAATCAGCAACACCATCAGTACTGCTGGCAGCAACCTTATCATTTTGTACCAAAAACCTGACATATTTGGTTGTTTTTACCCTCTGATCAAGCGACACTATCAACTGGAGTAACTGTTCTGCTCAGTCCATCTTCTTTAGCGAATGTCAAATCCATTAATGACACTTGTTTTTCTTCTGCCCCATGGTCCCTTTACCCACAGCACCCGGGGATTAAATAACATATTAAACCAAAAAATCTTCTTTCAGATTATTTATTAAAAGAATTGAACAGTCAGCCTTTAATATCAGATGACATGTGGCCAGAGAAAATGAAGAACATGATTTTAGCACCAGTGTTGCTGGCTCTATAAACAGTGGTGGTAGGGTCAATAGCAGTAATACTAGCCCTCAAAGCCCGACAGAGCCAGAGAAAATCTTGAGGTGGGTTTAAGGCAGGAGGCTAGGAGCTCAGGACATTTACCATGCCAAAGAAACTGTCTGCCAAATCAGGTATTACGATGATGATGATAATTCTGTGGTGGACCATACCTGGAAACCAAACAGGAGTGCCAAGGAGGTGATGCTATTAGAGCTGGAGGTTGTAGGCTTAAGTGATACACAGCATAAGCGATGTGTGGCTAAAACATCTTCTGGATCACAATATTTTTTTGCTGTGGTTAACTCTGGAGATGTGGCAACTGTTTTTTGATGGAGCAAGTTCAATCGTGATTAGAACCTCTAGTGGTAGTCATGGTGGTAGTGGGACCTATGTGAGGATTTCATCGGTGGGAATTTTTTTACACATTCCTGAAGGACCAGTCTCTTACAGTGTGTAGGGTGGGCTGTTGGAAAATAAGCCACTTACATTGTGGCACATTGAATAGGAATTGCATCACTCCGTCAGCAAGTGATATGGCATCACTTGTCCATGTAGAGAATGCACACTGATCAGCTAGATGAGCAAGGCTGAAGTTGTCCTCCTTCCTCTCCTTGTGATCTTCTTTCTTTTAGCCAGTCTGCACCTGCAATTGGTGAATTGTCAGTTCTCCTTTTGTGTACCCAAAAAGAATGCATTTGTTGTCCAATTATATGGAAATTGTACCCCAAGTGTTCAAATTCACCACTTAATTGATGCCAGACCACTTGGATTCCACTGATTTTTGCAAAAACATTGTGTGCTCTCAGGCTCAATGAATAATAACTGCGGTAGTCACTAATAATGACTGAGCGCAAGTGCTCATTACTCGAGTTTACCTAGCATCACGAATGCTTGAGTGACATGACATGCTTGTGTCCCTAAGACTGCATGTTTTGATAATTGGACAGCAAGAAAACATGCGGGCATTGCCTGTGTTTGTTAAGCAATCAAGTGGCTAGGGGACTTGCACACGTAACTCAAGCACCCTAGGCAAAACTCATCAATATTAGCCATCATTATTTATTTTACTAAAAGAAAATTTTAACAGCAAAATGTGTTGTGTTACATGCATCACTTTTTTGAAAAGAACAATCTTGCATGCTTTCAAATTTTGAGTGAAATTCAATTTTATTTTGACTACATCTTTGTAGTGATGAGCAGACCAGTGGATGTCCGTCGGGTTGGGTCAAACTTTAAAAAAATGATTATGTCATTAAGGTGACTGAAGTTCATTGGCTATGAACTCAGTTCACCTTATTGACTTTACCGTTCGGCACTGAAGCTGCTTTCTCATGCTCAGATCAGTGTCTCCTGAATGCGGTCACATCATGCCATCACTCAGCAATACTTCCAGAAGCAGCTAAGTTGGGCTCTTCGTGGGACATATAGATTATCAACGACAACGATTTATTGAGGAATACTATTTTTTTTATTTATTTTTTTAAATAATAAATGCTTAAAAGACAGTTGAAGAGTTTTTTTTAAATAAAGGATTTTACTCTGTTCGTGTTTCTTAACATAAATACATAGTACCATTTTTATGTAACCTCTTGCCATCTTGTGATTGGTTGTTAATTGCATGTACTGTATTATGATTGGTTATATGATAATCTCCCTATGTCCCTCCTACATGTACATCCTTCTGTAATTTGCTATAAGAGTTGAACCCTAACATAATGGAGGCAATTCTGTTCTATCATTGATCAAAGCCCTTGTTGCTACAATAAAACTTTTTTTAATCTATATAGGAAGTTGTGACGTCATACTTGGGAGACTAAGAAGTTATTCCTTATAAGTTGATGCCAAAACCTGGGAATCAGCAATGGGAACCTTCCAAGCAAGGCTCAGATCCTGTCTGGTGTTGCCTGAGGCACCTCTTTTTCCCATAACGAAGGAGCATTCTTTTCTGATGCCAACAGATGTCCCAATAAGCTTTTTTAGGATGGCACATGCTGTGTAAGCTTAATTATACCATATTTTGTACCCCGGATGGGGTACATTTACATGTATCAAAGAACAATACTGAGGATGCAGTGAATTTGTGATATATGAGTCCAGATACCATCCCTGAAACTAAACATTTTGATCTGGAGATAGAATCAATGTTACAAAAGGTCCCTCACAAATTATGGAATACTGATTCTACTGAGGTTGGTCAAATGAGTCATGTCCAACCAGTACAAACTGCCTTACATCCACACTGTGTCCTCCCCTGTAAACTTCAGTACCCATTAAAACCTGAGGCAGAAATTGGAATTGCTCAAACCATTCAGTCCTTCCTGAAACAAGGGGTTCTAAAGAAAGTTCAGAGCCCTTTTAATAGTCCTATCTATCCCATTAAGAAAGCAGGAGGCAGAAGAACATGGAGAACGGTCCAGGATTTAAGGACAATATATGAAGAAGTGTTCTCTAATCCAGTTACAATTCTGATGCATATCCCATCAGACAGCGCCTATTTTTCAGGGAATCTCACTGCCCTAAAATGTGGACTAGCGGGCCTCGCCAACCTCCAGTCACCCCATTAACCCCATATGCTGCTTCTTTCTCCTCCGTCAATGTGGCAAGTGTTCTTGCACAGTTCTCCATCTGCAGAACCTCCACTTGTTTACCCACTACAGTCATGGTGAGAAAGAGCCCATCAGCTGTTACAGAAGAAGACATGACTGCTGTTTTTAACTGATCTCAGACAACAAGCATATCACATCTTTGTAAATCCACCATGACATCCATGCCTGCACCTCAATCACAGTCTAGCAGTTTGTCATGTTCACCCTACACCACCATCTGTCAGCACAGCAACCAGCCCTCATTTGTGCAGTTGTGGTCACAAAAAATATTGTTTCCTCCTACACATGGCAAAGCTAAGAGCTTGAACTTCACCATATTCAATATGCTATTAATAATAACCTTTATTTATATAGCGAAAACATATGCTGCAGAGCTTTACAAGTCAGAAGTCCAAATAAAACAGTCATAAGTTACAAAGTTAACGATAATCCAACAATTAAAGAAAAAATAATGACGACCCTGCTCGCAAGAGCTTACAATTTACAATGAGGTGGGTGTGACGCAAATTACAGATTCTTTACAATGATGGTCCAGTCATGTTGAGGAAAAGGGTACATAAAGGCTGCATGAAGCAAATGGCACTCCTTCCCTTCTGAGCCTTGCCATGCGTCCAAACAGTAGTTTTCCACCACATATGGGTTATCGATGTACTCAGGAGTAGTGTTGAGCGATACGATACCGCAAGTATCGGGTATCGGCCGATATTAGCTCTATCGGCCTTTCGATACTTAATTTCGATATTTTTTATATATCGTATACCGGAATCGGAAGTTCCCATAATTCTTTGAAAGGCAATGTGATTTTAGTCAGCCAATGAGGAATCCTAAGAAGTGTGGGCACATCCTGTACTGCTGCGGTCATGTTAACTAATGGCATGGCTGTGATTGGATGCTGAAATGATGTCAGAATGCACTATAAAAGGCGCCGCCGCCATTTTAGCATCACTGTGCTGTGAATTCAGTAAGGGACAGAACGCTGCTGTGCTGACTCTGAGGGACAGTTAGAGATTGCGATTTAGTGTACTGTGCTGTAGGCAGGCTAGCACCAACCGCTGTGTAAAGCTTCCTTTTGCCTGCAGTGTTGTTTTAACAGCTCTGCAAGGTGTGTGTGAGTGCAGGTGACGCTGCAGTTTGCCCTGCATGCAACGCTGTCTGTAGGCATCTGCACGTGTCACTCACAGATTCTTTTTTTTTTCTTCAGTGTAATTCTTGCAGCTCCATGCAATTTAACTATTAGTGTGACGCGCTTCCATCCGTATCCAATACATTGGTTGCAAACACTATAGAAGTAGACAAAGGAGTAGCCTTTCACAGATTGTGAACAGTTGTGTTTCAGTGTTCACTTCAGTCTGTGTTTTTTATTTTTTGAGTGCACATCACGCTCCAGTTACTTGTTCAAGCACTGCTGCTTGTACTCTGCTGAGCGTGTCTCAGTGCCTCATCCTTTTCATTTATCTCCAATTGGTTCTGCTCCATTCCATTTAAAATATAATCTATTAGTGTGACGCGCTTCCATCCGTATCCAATTCATTGGTTGCAAACACTATAGAAGTAGACAAAGGAGTAGCCTTTCACAGATTGTGAACAGTTGTGTTTCAGTGTTCACTTCAGTCTGTGTTTTTTATTTTTTGAGTGCACATCACGCTCCAGTTACTTGTTCAAGCACTGCTGCTTGTACTCTGCTGAGCGTGTCTCAGTGCCTCATCCTTTTCATTTATCTCCAATTGGTTCTGCTCCATTCCATTTAAAATATAATCTATTAGTGTGACGCGCTTCCATCCTTATCCAATACATTGGTTGCAAACACTATAGAAGTAGACAAAGGAGTAGCCTTTCACAGATTGTGAACAGTTGTGTTTCAGTGTTCACTTCAGTCTCTGCGTAATAACCACACTTAGGTCTTATAACTTTTCTGACTTTCTTTATCAATCTACCAAGATGAAGAAGGCAGTGAGTAAGGCACGTGGTCGTGGCCGTGGAGTTTCAGCAGGGAGAGGACGTGGGGATTCTGTGGCTGCTGCCGCCCTCAGTGACACAGCATCCACCAGTTTTACCCATGAGCGTTCCTTTATGCGCACTTTGGTAGGAGCTCGGCGTGCCCCCCTGCTGCGGGAAGAACAAATTGAAGCCGTTGTTGGTTGGATGGCAGCCAATGCATCGACTTCAATTCCTTCCACCTCCTCTCAGGAACACAACACTGTTGAGCAACCATCTGTCTGTTCACCGCCTGTCAAATTGCCCAGGCAGTCAGAGAGTTCTGTACAGGAGCCAGCTGAGTCTCTGCTTCTGTTCTCAGAATCTGTTGGCTCGCAAACACGGGCACAGGCAAGCAGCATTCTGCAATTTGAAGAAGAGGGAGTATGCAGTGATGCGCAACAGCTGTGTCTCTCTCAATCTGAAGAGGCGGGTGAGCCAGTGCCGATGGACAGCACACCGCAGAACGCATCTTATGATGATGATGAGACTCAGGTGCCAGGTTTTGTGGAGCATGGTGCTGCCCAGACCATCCAACAGCAGCAGGTGTTGGAAGAGGGTAGTGGAGATGATGAAGTCCGAGACCCAACATGGCGTGAGCAACAGGAAGGTGGTGGGAGCAGCTCTGAGGAAGAGATTGTCCCAACGGTACAAAGAGGAGGGAGAGGTAGGCTGCAGACTCGCTTGCCTGTAGCCTCCAGTTTGGCACCTGTTGGGAGCAGTTCTCTTAGAAATGTCAAAATTGGCGCTCCCATGACTTGCACTGCGTGGTCTTTTTTTGACAGACTTGTAGATGATATTTGCTATGTTCAATGCAAGCTGTGTAAGCAAAAAGTTAAAAGAGGTAAAAATATCAGTAACCTGAATACCACAAATATGTGGAAACATGTACGGACAAAGCACGTAGCTGAGTTACAAAGACACACTGGAGATGTAGGCCAACCTACAGCAGCACCTACATCTTCAGGTCGTGTTCGAGCCTCTACCTCCAGCTCACACACACCTGGTTCGGCTTCCTCACAGGATCTCCATGGAAGAACCTCGGTCACTGTTGTCCATAGACAAACTGTTATTCCACCCACAGCAGCAAGTTCACAGTCATCGTCACACTCCCAGAACAAAAAACAGCCATCGGTACCACAGGCATGGGATAAAAGACGGCCATACTCGGCAAACCATCCACGAGCACAGGCTCTGAATGCTGGCATTGCAAAACTCCTGTCCCTTGAAATGCTGTCATTCAGGCTGGTGGAGACTGACAGTTTCAGGAACTTTATGGCATTGGCAGTCCCACAATAAAATGTGCCAAGCCGATTTTATTTCAGCAGGCAAGCTGTCCCTGCTCTGCAAAAACATGTCGAGGGAAACATTAAACATGCGCTACTAAACGCCGTCAGTAGCAGGGTCCACCTGACCACCGATGCGTGGACCAGTACCCATGGCCAGGGACGATACCTTTCCCTCACTGCCCATTGGGTCAATGTTGTGGAGCCGGGTACAGATCTTGCCAGTGGTGCTGTACGTGTTCTGCCAACTCCAAGGATTGCAGGAATCCAGTCTGTACACATTGATTCCTCCTCCTACTCCAGTTCCTCAGAATCATCGCTGCACGAGCCGTCACGGTATACCTCCACATGGACCCGTGAACGCTTACCTGTTGCGACCGATATGAGCACAGCCGTGGCCAAACGTCAACAGGCCGTCCTGAAATTAATTTCCATGGGAATCGAAGCCACACAGCGCAGGAGCTCTGGGATGCCATCAAGCAGGAGAGCGACGTGTGGTTTTTGTCAGCTAATCTCCAGCCAGGCTTGGTAGTATGTGACAATGGCCGAAATCTGGTGGCAGCTCTGGGCCTTGGCAACCTCACTCACATACCATTTTCTGGCACATGTGCTCAACTTGGTCGTGCAGAGTTTTTTGAGGGACTATCCGGATCTTGATGCACTGCTGCACAAGGTCCGCCTAGAGTGCGCTCACTTGCGACGTTCCAGCATGGCCAGATCGCGCATTGCAGCTCTGCAAGTCAGATTTGCCTTCCTGAACATCGCATCATATGTGACGTACCCACCAGGTGGAATTCCACGTTACATATGTTGGAGCGGTTGTGTGAGCAGCAGCCAGCAGTAATGGAGTATCAGCTGCAACAGGCGCAATCAACTCGCAATTTGCGCCGTTCACACTTCACCACTACTGAGTGGGCCTCTATGAAGGACATCTGCGACGTTTTGCGTGCGTTTGATGTCTCAATGCGGATGGCGAGTGCACATGATGCACTAGTCAGCATGACTGTCCCCCTTATCTGCCTGCTTCAGAAATTACTGAAAGCACTAAAGGAAGAGGTTTTGGAAGAGGTGGAGGATGAGGAGTCACAAATTCAATTACCTTCAGGACAGTCAGCGCAACGTGGTTCCTCACAAAGGGCTGGGCAGGGCTCACTTTGTGAGGAGGATGAGGAGGAGGAGGAGTCAATGGAGGAGGAAGAAATCCCTACAGAGGGAGGTACACAACGCTCTAGTCAGTATGTAGAGCAAGGGTGGGGTGATGCAGAGGAGGCAGAGATGACGCCTCTTCCAGAGGACAGCCTTTGTTGGCCAGTTGGGAGTCTGCAGCACATGGTTGATTTCATGCTTCAGTGCCTGAGAAACGACCGCCGCATCGCCCACATTCTCACCACGTCAGATTATTGGGTGTACACCCTCCTAGACCCTCGCTACTGGGACAACTTACAAACCCTCATCACACCGGTGAACCGGGAACGTAAAATGCAGGAGTACCAAGACACACTGGTGCAATCCATACTGTTGTACATTCCAGCCGAGAGAGCTGCTGCTGCTGCTGCTGCTACTGCTTTACAAAGCAGCTCTGTGCGTCGAGGCAGTGTAGACACCTCTACAACAAGAGGGAGCAGAAGCAGCGCCTCTGCACAGGGCAAGAGCTGTATATTACAAATGTTGCAAAGTTTTTGTGACAGCGCCAGCAAGGTCTACACCATCCGAGACGGCTCCAGTCACCAGGAAGAAACGTTTCCGTAAGATGGTGACAGACTACTTGGCTTTCCCTCTAAGTGTACTCCCAGATGCCTCTTCCCCTTTCAAATTTTGGGTCTCTAAGTTGGATACATGGCCAGAGCTTAGCCAGTATGCATTGGAGGTGCTGGCTTGCCCTGCTGCCAGTGTATTATCTGAGCGTGTCTTTAGTGCTGCAGGTGGTGTAGTAACAGACCGTCGCATGCGACTATCCTCAGAGAATGTAGACCGGCTTACTTTTCTGAAAATGAACAAGGCATGGATCTCACCTGAATTTGCCTGTCCGTTTTCAGATTAAATAACTGTTTGGCAACGTTTTCCATGTCTCCTGTTATGTTCATCTTTCTACCACCTGAACTCTACTCCCTGGGCTACAACACCGCCATTTGTTGCTCGTAAGTAATTGGCAGGGGTACTGACTCATGGCCAGCCTGGTTACAGCACGACAGCTGTTTCCTGGCAGTGTGAACGTCAATTATCCTCCAATAAGTTGTGCTGTCGTGTTGCATTCGGGTTAGCCGACTCTATGGTGCCTGCAGTTTAGGTGATTCCTATGTGTGCTGTGGGATATGTAAATAAAGGCGGTTTCCATTGTGACAATAGGACAAGCACACACTGTAGGACTGTGTGATTCGGTAACTGCGGACGGCTTGCGTCCTGTCAACTTACATTTTCATGGGTGCGTTCTTCTACCCGTCCGGGGTCCAGTACCGTCAACTGGTTCTCCCCAGTGCCTTTGGCCTAGGTGCCTCCATCTCCGTATCCGAGTTCCACCAACGTCTGCTGGTCCTTGGTAGTGCTTTGGAGCACAGGTACCTCCTGCTTAGTAACCGTGTCACAGTAACGTCAGCTGGTACTCGGTTGTGACATTGCCTCTTTTCCTTCTGCTACCCATCCGGGGTCCAGTACCGTCAACTGGTTCTCCCCAGTGCCTTTGGCCTAGGTGCCTCCATCTCCGTATCCGAGTTCCACCAACGTCTGCTGGTCCTTGGTAGTGCTTTGGAGCACAGGTACCTCCTGCTTAGTAACCGTGTCACAGTAACGTCAGCTGGTACTCGGTTGTGACATTGCCTCTTTTCCTTCTGCTACCCGTCCGGGTTCCAGCACAGTCAGCTGGTCCTCGTTACTTCCATTGTCTCTTGCTCCATCTGATACCCGTCAGGGTTCCAATAACGTCAGCTGTTTCTCGGAAATTAGACACCTTAAAGACCACCCAGAAGAAGATGACGACAACAAGGACGACGAGCATGAAGCCAACCAGCCTGAACATCATCACAAAGAAAAAATAAAAGATTACCCAGAAGAAGATCACCAACAGGACAAAGAAGGTTAAGACAAACTACAAGATACAGAACAAGAAACAGAAGAACAATAAGCAGAAGATCAAAAAGCAGAAGAACATGAAGTATAAGACCAAAATGAAGAGCAAAATATATGCTCTAAATTCTAAGCAGAAGAAGACTAAGCAGTGTATGGGGGTGAGTCCGTTCCTCCTCGTGGTGCCCCTGGAAAATGCCTGCTGCTGCAGGCTAAACTGAACACAGACAAATACTGTTGTAATTTAAATCTTTTGTGACAGCAAGAACGGAAGGATGAACAATTCATACTTTTACAGATTACAAGTACAGGAATCTCTGTCACAAATAAGAATATGATGAAGAAGATGAAGAGGAAGAAGATGAAGAATTTGAATATGAAGAAGATTAATTAGTTTAATAATAACAATATGAGTAATGTAAACAAAAACATGAATAGCAAGAAGTTTAAGAAGAAGATTAAGAAGGTGAAGATGAAGAATAATTTGATGAGAAAGATGATGCTGCTGCTGAAGATTATGAAGGAGAAAGTGTGGCACTGGCAAAAGTTAAAAAGGTGAAGAGCATGGAAGTTGTGAAACATACATATTTGCCAAAATAGAAAAAAGGTTAACAACATTGTCAATTTGTTAGTCAATCCAAACGTATTTCCAAAAAATAAAAAATTAATGCTATTCCAATGCATTGGGTTAAACATGTATGCCTTTATTGTCTCCTCAACCTCCCCCAATACATTCTACATTAGTCTTTGTTGTTTTCCTTCATGTACAATTAACCAACAAGGCAAGAATGGTTTTTTAATGTCGATATTTGGTTCCCATAGACTTACATTGGACTTCCGGTATCGGAATCGGATATCGACGATATTTAGTGATATCGGCGATACCATTCCGATCCGATATTTTTAGATATCGAGCAAGTATCGCTCAACACTACTCAGGAGAAATTGCACAACGAATTTCATGGTGCAATTTCTCCTGCTACCCTTGTGAAAATGCAAAATTTGAGGCTTAAAAAAACATCTTTTGTGGGAATAATTTTTTTTTTTTAATTTTCACTGTTCAATGTTATAAACTTCTGTGAAGCACCTGGGGGTTCAAGGTTGTTAGGGTTCGAGTTCCCGCTCCTGCACAAGGGGAGTCTCGAACCAGTGCCGCTGCGGTCTCCCATTCATCTCCGGCCGCAGTGGAGCCTGCTCAGCAGAGACGTCGTTCCAAGCGTCTTGCCCACTCCACTACTGGGCAGTGACTTGTTGCTGCCTTTCCTGGATCTGCTATTATAGCCAGTTCTGGAGCAGACGTCTTTGGGATAAAGTCCTGCATTTTCCCTTCTGAGCGTGCCCAGAGTGAGATCTCTCATTGGAGATCAGGGGTCACATGCTCAGGTACTGCAGCAGCTCCTATTGGCCCGCCAGGAAGGCCCTGTTACTACTAGTCTTCTGAACAGGTTCTCATTGGTCCTTGTTCCTGGAAGGTCCTGTAGCTGTTGCTATAAAAGGGTAGCATGGCTGGGCCGCCATGCGCTAATATCAACCATTGTATGCTATGCGCCAGTGTGGTCATGCGTGTGTGTGGTTAGGGACCCGGCTGAAATAAGCCACTAGAATACCGACTTAATCGGTGAGGAGTTTAGTGTGCTAGCTGGTCAGGGTCGGTGTCCTAGATGCCCTAGATTACCGGCATAACCGGTGAGGAGTTTGATTGCCGTATTCAGGGTCTGGCGTTCAGACGCCATAGATTGCGGGTGACTCCCGCGAGGACATTAGCGCATGACCACGTATTATGCTCGCTTAGCAATTAACCGTGTGCCTGAGAGCCTGACAGGACACGTCGTTTGTTCTCAGCGGCTCTGTGACGTAACAGGGTTCGCTCTCAACGCTAGACAGCGCCCTAGCGTTTTACTTTGCGGCTCACTGAAGCTAAGTGAGTTTGCACATATCGCCATATAGCACTGTGGCATCCCGTTAGCGGCTCTGTGAATTAACAGAGTCTGCACTTATTGCCACACCGCGAAACGGCGTTTATTTTAGCGACTCTGCGGGATAACAGAGTTCGCTACTTTCGTCATCTTACTAGCAGCAGGCTTTGCTTGCACGGTGGACCCCGGGCTGCGAACGCACCTCTCCACTTTATATATTTGGTGCGTTCCGCAGACCCTAACATAATATTAGCGCCAGGGTCTGGCTAGTAAAATGGCGGACGAACAGCGTCTATTGCAGTACATCCAGCAGCTGAAGGGTAGGTTGGAGGCTCTTGAGAGCACAACCTCAGCTGTGGATGTTACCGCAGTCGCTGTTCAGGCTGCTAGCGTGGCTGCAGCCAGTTTGTCCTCTGCCACCTCTGCCCCTACATTATCCCACCTCCCGCTTCCTGACAAGTTTGCCGGTGATAGCAAGCAATGTCGGGGATTCGTGAGTCAGTGCTCTATACATCTCGAGCTTCTGGCTGCACGTTTTCCCACGGATCGGGCACAAGTGGGTTTTGTACTTTCTCTACTCTCGGGCAGAGCGTTGGAGTGGGCAACGCCGCTGTGGGAGCGCGATGATCGTGTGGTGCAGAGTGCTCCTCGTTTTTGGAGGCTCTTAAAAAGGTCTTTTTAGGACCCCAGGTCACCCACGATACGGCGCTACAACTGCTGGCATTGACACAGGGTTCGTCTTTGGTCAGTCAGTTTTCCGTCCAGTTTCGGACTCTGGCTGCTGAGCTAGATTGGTCTGATAAAGTTCTTATTCCTATCTACTGGCGGGGACTGGCTGACCATGTTAAAGACGCTTTGGCTACCAGGGAGATTCCCGCCACACTGGAGAAGCTTATCTCCATATCTACCCGCATTGACCTCCGTTTTCACGAGCGGAGGTTGGAGCGGGCCCAGTGTAGGCAGAGGTTTCGGTTGGCTCCTACCTTTGCCAAACCTCTCGAATTCCCTGATCTGGCGTCCGAACCTCAAAAGGCCACAGAAGTTCCTCATGCAGGACCTAAGTCTCGGTCCGTCCGAGTATCCGTGGTTTGTAACCATTGTCAGCAGACAGGACACTATGCCAACAGATGTCCACAGCGATCGGGGAAGCGATCGCGTCTAGTGGCCCTGGGAGGAGGTTCACTAGAGACAGCGGCATTTTCCTCCAAGATAACATTTAAAGGGACAATCACTGTTGGTACTTCCATTCTCACCGCCGACCTTTGCGTGGACTCAGGAGCAGAGGGGAATTTCATGTCCTCTAGCTTTGCTCGCCGTCATGCAATACCTCTGGTGGCGCTTGACAAATCAGTGACTGTTCGGGTAGTGAATGGGTCGTCATTGCCCTCACAAATTACACACCAGACTGTCCCACTTGCATTGTCTGTATCTCCTTCCCATCAGGAATTTATTTCCCTACTCGTCCTTCCCGAGGGAATAGACGAGATCCTACTAGGTATACCTTGGCTCCGTTTCCACTCCCCACATATAGAGTGGACTTCGGGTAGGATACTGGGTTGGAGTGATGCATGTACAGGCAGATGTGTCAGAAGTTGCGTTCAGGTTACCACTACTGAGTTACCTGCAGATCTTACTCCACTTCCCAAGCACTACTGGTCATATGCAGACGTGTTCTCCAAGAAGGCTGCGGAGACTCTTCCGCCTCATCGCCCCTATGACTGTCCTATCGACCTCTTGCCTGGCGCAGAACCTCCTCGGGGAAGGGTCTATCCCCTCTCTCTTCCTGAGACAGAGGCCATGTCGCAATATATTCAGGAGAACCTGGCAAGAGGGTTTATTAGGAAGTCGGTGTCACCGGCAGGGGCGGGATTTTTCTTCGTGCAGAAGAAAAACGGAGAATTGCGTCCGTGTATTGATTACAGGGGTCTTAACGCCATCACCGTTAAAACCAAGTACCCGTTGCCCCTGATCTCTGAGCTATTTGATAGGCTTCGGGGAGCAAGGGTATTCACTAAACTAGATCTGCGCGGTGCTTATAACCTGATTCGCATCCGTGAGGGGGACGAATGGAAGACGGCTTTTAATACCAGGGATGGGCATTACGAATATCTGGTGATGCCCTTTGGGCTCTGTAATGCTCCAGCCGTTTTCCAAGACTTTGTCAATGACATCTTCCGGGATATGCTCTCCACCTCGGTCGTAGTCTATCTGGATGATATACTCATCTTCTCTCCAGATATTGACTCCCACCGGAGGGATGTTGGCAGGGTCTTCGACCTCCTACGGGCAAATTCCCTTTACGCAAAGTTGGAGAAATGTGTGTTTGAGCAGGAGTCCTTACCTTTCCTGGGCTATATCATCTCCGCCCAGGGATTGGCTATGGATCCTGCCAAACTACAGGCGGTGATGGACTGGCAAGAACCCCACTCTCTAAAGGCGGTGCAGCGCTTTATGGGGTTCATTAATTACTACCGTCAGTTCATTCCCCACTTCTCAACTTTGGTAGCTCCCGTGGTTGCCCTTACCAAAAAGGGAGCTAATCCCAAATTGTGGTCTGAAGAGGTCTCCAAGGCCTTCACGTCTATTAAGTCTCATTTCGCTAGAGCTCCCATCCTACATCGCCCTGATGTTGATAAGCCATTTATATTGGAGGTGGATGCCTCGTCCGTTGGTGCTGGAGCAGTCCTCTTCCAAAAGGATGCTCAAGGTCGGAAGCATCCATGCTTCTTTTTCTCCAAGACCTTCACACCAGCAGAGAGGAATTATTCCATCGGGGACAGGGAGTTGCTAGCAATGAAGTTGGCCTTCTCGGAGTGGAGACATCTGTTGGAGGGAGCTCGCTTTCCCTTCCAAGTCTTTACGGATCACAAAAACCTGGTATATCTTCAGACAGCCCAGCGGCTTAATTCTCGCCAAGCCAGATGGTCCTTGTTCTTCTCCCGGTTTCATTTCACACTGCATTTCCTCTCGGGAGAGAAGAACATTCGTGCCGACGCTCTCTCTCGCTCTGTGGTGTCCTCGGAGGAGGAGGTGGAGGAGCCTCGGCTTATCGTCCCCACAGAGAGCCTGAGAACAGTGGCCCCGGTTTCGCTAGAGTCTGTGCCCCCGGGCAAGACTTTTGTGCCTACTAATTTGCGACCGGAGGTACTCTCTTGGGCACATTCGTCCAGGGTGGGTGGACACTTTGGGGCAAAGAGGACATCTGAATTGCTGGCGAGGACATATTGGTGGCCGCATATGGTCCGTGATGTTGGAGACTATGTTCGGGCGTGTGTCTCCTGCGCCAAAAATAAGTCTCCACGACAACGGCCAGCTGGGTTACTTTACCCTTTGCCGGTGGCAGACAGGCCCTGGGAGATGGTTGGGATGGACTTTGTGGTGGGCTTGCCCAAGTCTCGGGGTTGCACCATCATTTGGGTAATCACCGACCATTTCTCTAAAATGGTGCATCTGGTGCCACTACCACGGTTACCTTCTGCACGGGCTCTGGCAGTGTTGTTTGTTAGGCACATCTTCCGTTTACACGGCATGCCGGACAAGATTGTCAGTGACCGAGGTCCCCAGTTTGCGTCTCGGTTCTGGAGAGAGCTTTGTCGTCTACTCAGTATTGAGTTAAATCTCTCTTCAGCGTACCATCCTGAGACGAATGGGTTGGTAGAGAGGGCCAACCAGACCTTGGTCACCTATCTACGACATTTTGTCTCAGCCAGGCAGGATGACTGGGCATCCTTGCTACCATGGGCTGAGTTTGCATTAAACAATGCTGTGGCTGATTCCACCTGACAGACCCCATTCCTCCTGAACTACGGTCAGCATCCGCGGGTACCAGTGCCTATGCCCGTGTCTTCCGCCGATTCCAGGGTGGCAGACTGGGCTGTGGAGGCACGGGACATTTGGGACCGCACGCAGGATGCCATTCAGGCCTCCAAAGAGAGGATGAGGTCTTCGGCCGATGCCCATCGGCGCCCCGCTCCTACATTTGCTCCTGGGGATTTGGTGTGGCTCTCTGCCCGTAACATCAGGCTGCGAGTTGAGTCCACTAAGTTGGCACCCCGCTACCTGGGTCCTTTCAAGGTCCTCGAGCAGGTTAACCCTGTGGTATACCGTTTAGCTCTTCCACCACGCCTGGGTATCTCCGACACCTTTCACGTGTCCCTCCTGAAACCCGTGCTCATGTCCCGGTTTTCGGAGTCATCTGCCGGGACATCGGGTTCATCTGCGGATGACCATGAGGTGAACGCCATCGTGGGGTGTAAGGTGATACGGGGCAAAAAGTTTTATTTGGTGGACTGGAGGGGCTATGGGCCTGAGGATAGGTCTTGGGAGCCTGCCGAGCATGTTCACGCTCCGCAGCTCATCGCTGCCTTTGAGCGCAGCGAGGCCCAGAGAAGGGGGGCCTAGAGGGGGGTAATGTTAGGGTTCGAGTTCCCGCTCCTGCACAAGGGGAGTCTCGAACCAGTGCCGCTGCGGTCTCCCATTCATCTCCGGCCGCAGTGGAGCCTGCTCAGCAGAGACGTCGTTCCAAGCGTCTTGCCCACTCCACTACTGGGCAGTGACTTGTTGCTGCCTTTCCTGGATCTGCTATTATAGCCAGTTCTGGAGCAGACGTCTTTGGGATAAAGTCCTGCATTTTCCCTTCTGAGCTGCCCAGAGTGAGATCTCTCATTGGAGATCAGGGGTCACATGCTCAGGTACTGCAGCAGCTCCTATTGGCCCGCCAGGAAGGCCCTGTTACTACTAGTCTTCTGAACAGGTTCTCATTGGTCCTTGTTCCTGGAAGGTCCTGTAGCTGTTGCTATAAAAGGGTAGCATGGCTGGGCCGCCATGCGCTAATATCAACCATTGTATGCTATGCGCCAGTGTGGTCATGCGTGTGTGTGGTTAGGGACCCGGCTGAAATAAGCCACTAGAATACCGACTTAATCGGTGAGGAGTTTAGTGTGCTAGCTGGTCAGGGTCGGTGTCCTAGATGCCCTAGATTACCAGCATAACCGGTGAGGAGTTTGATTGCCGTATTCAGGGTCTGGCGTTCAGACGCCATAGATTGCGGGTGACTCCCGCGAGGACATTAGCGCATGACCACGTATTATGCTCGCTTAGCAATTAACCATGTGCCTGAGAGCCTGACAGGACACGTCGTTTGTTCTCAGTGGCTCTGTGACGTAACAGGGTTCGCTCTCGACGCTAGACAGCGCCCTAGCATTTTACTTTGCGGCTCACTGAAGCTAAGTGAGTTTGCACATATCGCCATATAGCACTGTGGCATCCCGTTAGCGGCTCTGTGAATTAACAGAGTCTGCACTTATTGCCACACCGCGAAACGGCGTTATTAAGCGACTCTGCGGGATAACAGAGTTCGCTACTTTCGTCATCTTACTAGCAGCAGGCTTTGCTTGCACGGTGGACCCCGGGCTGCGAACGCACCTCTCCACTTTATATATTTGGTGCGTTCCGCAGACCCTAACAAAGGTTCTGACCATATATCTAGATAAATTCTTTGAGTGATCTACTTTCTAAAATTTTTGGTTCATTTTTTCTGCAACATAACTCCATGATTTAAGGACATAAAAATTAAATGTTTGAAAATTGCAACATTTTCGACATTTTCTCCAAATTTCCATTTTTTTCACAAGTAAATGCAAGCCATATCAAAAATATTTTACCAATATCATGAAACACAATATGTCTTGAAAAAAACAGTCCCAGAATCAGTGAAATCTGTGGAATCTTTCCAGATTTATTACCTCATAAAGTGACACTGGTCAGAATTGTAAAATTTGGCTTGGTCGCGAAGGTGAAAAAAAGGCTTGGGGGTTGAAGGGGTTAAGATAGGTCAAAAAGCAAAACTATGTCAGAAAAGGTTAATTGCTTAAAATTATCAAATTCAAATTCTTTAAATTCCATACGTAAAATTTTCTTTTGCAAAATTACAATTTTCCACCAATTATAATATATAGACACTTTGGTCAACAAACTGAATCAATGAGATGAACTGGCCACTTTCCTTTGGTTATACTGCATGTTCAGCCTCCGGAGTCATGTCAGACAAGGTGTTCAGCGCAACTAATTGCTTTCTCACATCCAAGAACACAAGGTTATCCACAATGAGCATGAGAAAACCCAACGTTAGTCAGCATGAATTGAGCTGAGATAAGTCCTGATTTTAAATCACCTCTGCCTGATGTCAATGATTAAATTGGGCAAACCATCTTATTGTTTGACTGTTGTCTGTCTTTTTCAGCATCCTTTTTCTGTAAGTGCCGATGGCCCATGCTTACTTGAGAATCTAATCCCTGCCTATCATTGATTCTGCATTACTGCTGATGCAGTGGCTGCCATTGCTGGACTTACACTGAAAAAGCTTGGTTAGAAGCCATTGCTTCTTCTTTGAAAGAAGCTTGCCTGCTTCTGCTCTCTAAAAAAAATTGACAATTTTTGAATAGCTGGAAAAAAAAATAAAAAGCCTTTGTAATTGCTTAATCATTTTTGAAATAGCAAGCCTGTTGTGGATCCAAAAATGGATGTTTTTCCACTCCTAGTTGATAAGCAACTACTTCTTCACGTTCAAAACAGCACATTTGTTTTGTCTCCAAAAGTAAAGGAGTAGTTTTTGGGTTTCTGAAAATTCTTTTTGTGATTAATGTCACAAATAACAAAGCTTTCCATAGTCCCCAAATAGGGAGAGTTTTTGGACTGCCAATGCTAAAGCGGCACAGCTTCTTACATGCGCACTGCATACTTATAAACACCAGCAAGGCAGGTATAAGCCATCAAAATGGATAATTATTGGATCATTTATACAATTTAAGTAACTTATAAAGTCTGAAACCACAGTGTATAGTTAAATAGGCTGCTGGTTACACACCTATTTTCCTTATAGTTTGAGGTCACTTGGGCACTAAAAAGGCTGTTTTTTCATCATAGATTTGTGTTATACAGGTATTTCCTGAGCAATCAGAGGCTTTTCAGTAATTTGATTTGCGGCTAGTTTATTTTTTGAAAATCGAATCTTCTGAAAAAATCCGGCAATGATGGCGAATTCAGATTTCAAACCGTCTGCTAATTTTTTCTTTGCATCAATATCTCTGTGCCTCCATATGAAATCAGAATCATGTGAAAAAGAACAAGACTAAAGATAAAGTAACAAAAGATTTTATAAAATGTAATCAAATGTTTCCAAAGTACACTTACTATGTCTTAGCTCGGTAGAAAAATTGACAATGTCTAATGGTTTTGGAAAGAAGACTTGTATATAGAGTAATTGGTGTAATTTTCAACTGTGATTTGATCAAATTTAGTTTTGGAGTCTATGGGAACACTATGGAAAAAAAAGAAGGTGTGTAATTGAAGCATCAGGATGCTTTGTTATTGCAGCATTTATAGTCTGCTAACATTGTCTGTAGCATTCAAGTATTTTACCTACTTTTTTGTAAAACTCCTAAACTACTGTAAAGCTTAAGATTTGATAGGAAATTGGGCCTCATGCATATTAGTCCCGATAATAGAATAATAATTTTATTTGAAATTTTAGTGTTGTTGAACGTTATGTCAATGTACCATGGCAAATTATAAAACAGAAGATGAGCATTTATATTGAACAAAATATGGAACAAAATATTTTCATCGGTACTTACCCAGTGAGTTTTACAGCACAGGCGATAGTAAGTGTTCCTGAAGTAATAATGCAAGAACATATTGACAACATGCTCGCAGTGGCATGTATAACTACACAATTTTGCCAGCATTTTCAATCACAGATAAAGCTGTGCAAATGTCTTTGTTTATTGCTGCAGTATGTAAATATCAAGCTTTGCATGTAATTGCTCTTAGTATTACATCAGTGACTAGATGTAAAAGTTATTCAATCATCTTGATAAGACCTTGTCAGTAAATACAATGTGACAAATGCATTTTTCTCCTGGGTTCTAGATGTCATAGACTTTTAATTAGTAGTACTATTATTCCCACATGCCTGTCAGAACCTACAGCACAGCTGAATGATGTGTAGACAAGTAGACATTTTGCTAGGCGGGCCATTGAATAGAGATGTTTTTCATCTGCCAGTAAATATAGAGTTCTTCTAAAACCTCAGTTAAGCAAGCTGAGTGAATCGATAGTTAAAATTTGTCCTTGAATCAACTTTTGGAAGACAAACACAGGCTTTGACTGCAGAATTTCATATGTTAAAACCTTGCATGTTTTGTATTTCATAATTAGGTCTATTACGAGAAAATAGTCTGAGATATATGGCAATATATAAATCTGTCCTACTGTTTACCTCCTAATGAAAATTTTTTAAAGGCAAGCCAAACTTGAGTTAAAAAGTCTTCAAATTAAAAATAAAGCTTATTAAAGAAGCACTACCATCAGAGTTTTTATCCTCTTAATATATTTCAATCATCATATTTTATGGCACTGTGTATTTCCTATTGGTCATTTTGCTTGTCCTTTAGGTCAATGACATCATGTAATTAAAAACTGACTAGCTGAATCCTTCTAAGGTCTATGTAGAAACAGGAAGCCTCTTTTCCCTGTATGAGACATGAGTGACTGCAAAGCAAAAGTTCAAGGCAGAGGGGAGGAGAAAGCAGCTAAATCAGGAGCTGGAAAATGGAAATGATAAATACAGGGACAAGAGAATTCCTGATTCCAGAGATAAACTATAAGATTTAGCTGGGTAAAAAATCAAAATGAGCAATTGTAAGTAGACAGTGCTATGAAAATGATGATTGCAATATATGAAGAGTAGAGATGGACGAAACCCAACAGTATAGTTCGGAGACCGTACTGAACACCTAGTGTCCGTGTTACTGTTCGTGTTCGGAAACCCGAACATTGGCTGTTTCCCATGCTGTTATCTGTGTGACAGCATGAGAAACACGCGCAACTATGATCGTTGGTAAGTTAGTTACTGCCTGTCAGAGAGTTGCGGTTCCCACATTGTCAGGTGACAGCGTGAGCCAACAGCTGTGACCGGCTCACACTGAGACTGGAGCACAATCACACTCCTTCAGTTTGTAGCACTGAGCTCACGTGAGAGAGATCACTCGAGTTCATAGCTGATGAACCCCAGTGACCTCACTTAAAGCACCACTCGCTGCATGAGAACATGTCCTCAAGTAATTCTTTAAAAACATTATTTATAGCACAGGCGTCAGCTGATGAGATCTCCAATCAGCAGCAAAAGTTCTCTCTGTTATCAGCGACAGCAGGCATATGCTGAAGAGAGTAGAACTCTCTTATCACGATGCTTGTGAATAGTGGTAACCTTTTTACCGCCGGCTCCGCTACTGGCTCACGCTATCATCTGACAACGTGGGAAATGCAAATTTCTGACCGAAGGTAGTAATCTTACCGCAGATCCTAGCCTGTTTGCTGTGCTGTCACGCACATGACAGCATGGCAATCAACAGATGTTCAGGAACCCCATTCATTAGAATGGGTTCTGCGTTCAGGTTTGGGGACCTTTCTCATACCAGAACAGAGCTGTTTTTAGATATTCGGTCGAACCCGGTGGACCCGAACATCCACGGGTTTGACCATCACTAATTAAGAGGATAAAAAATTTGATGGGAGTGCTTCTTTAAATACAATTATTAACAATGTTATCCAGTGGTGCACATTAGCTAGCCTGTAAACCACCAGTAAAAGATCAAAAAGGCAAAAGTATACCAGCTCACTGGGTGTACATAGGCTTAATCCAAGGCATGCACCGTGCTACTGTGTAGCATTTCAATGAGAATCCGAAAAAGCATCTTTAGTCCAGCCATGTGGATAAAGCATAACATCTTCTTTATTGAAAGTTGACTAAAACATGTAACAGAGTAACATCATTAAATAAGGTACAGAGCCTACGAGTTTCAAGAGGTTAACCTGTCCTTAATTATGTCGTACAGTGTTAATGTTAAAAACAAACTTAAATTTCCACACACACAAATGTAAAATATGCCACTGGGGAGAAGATAGATTGAGAATCAAGATTCCAAACACCAGAGTGATCTAGTCATTTAAGACTTAACCCTTTCACTTATATGGGATATATAGCATCCTATATGAACGAGGAAAAAAAAAGAAGAAAAATCAATAAAAGATCCCATAAGCATCGTTGGAGTCTGACGATCACCAGCAAGTACCCCAAGCACTCAGCAGCTACCACTAGTAAACATCCCAATATAAATATCCTGTTTAATTAAAAAAAACTGCGTGGTGACCCTTCTATTCTTTATAACCAGCCTTGCTAACGCTGACAGCAGAGGGTTGAAGTCAATGGGTTGTGACGAGTATGTTCGTCGAACCATTCAGGGAACATGCTAGGTAAACATCAAGACATTCACTGATCCGAACCGAACCCTGAAAGGTTCGCTCATCTCTAGGTGTAACCCCCTGAAGGGACTTCCTATTGTCTTGGAGATAGGAAGCATCACACAGGGCATTAGTACTTATACTAGATTGACACAATATTGAGATAATTTGTGTTGGCCCTCCCTTCCTATGTCTGAGACATAAAGGACGTTTTATGGAGATTAAGGGAGATTGAGGTGGAGGAGGGAGTTCTTCTGCCAAGTTTAGATGTGGAAGCACTCCACACAAAGCTCACTGCAGAGCAGTGGAATATTTCCTAAGTGCAAGTCATATGCACTTAAGGACACATAATGCACTTGTGAGCAACCATTTTAAATTTGTCCTAGTTTCTGTTTGATGGGCGGTACTTCCAACAGCTCAGGATTACAACTATGGGCAGCCCTTGTGCTCCTACATATGCTAATTTATTCCTGTGCTGGCAGAAGGAAGTTCTGGTCTGTAATGAGGAACAGGAGGACTGAACGACAAAAGCATCCCTTTGGTTACGAAATATAGAAGATGTCGTGATTCTATGGACTGGAACAGTTGATTAGTTGGAAGGTTTGTCTCATTCCTAAATAGAAACAGTGTGGGCCTGAGGCTTGCTTCCACCATACATGAGCATCAGTTATCTTGTTTAGATATTCTGATCCAAAAAGACTCCATGGGCCACCTAGTTATTGACCAGTATAGGAAATCAACCATGACAAACTGTTTCTTTCAGTGGAAAAGTAATCATTAGTGTTGAGCGATATTGCTCGATATCTAAAAATATCGTATCGAAATTGTATCGCCGATAGCACTAAATATCGTCGATATCCGATTTCGATAGCGGAAGTCCCATGTAAGTCTATGGGAACAAAATATCGAAATTAAAAAAAAACATTCTTGCCTTGTTGGTTAATTGTACATGAAGGAAAACAACAAAGACTAATGTAGAATGTATTGGGGGAGGTTGAGGAGACAATAAAGGCATACATGTTTAACCCAATGCATTGGAATAGCATTAATATATTTTTTTTTGGAAATACGTTTGGATTGACTAACAAATTGACAATGTTGTTAACCTTTTTTCTATTTTGGCAAATATGTATGTTTCACAACTTCCATGCTCTTCACTTTTTTAACTTTTGCCAGTGCCACACTTTCTCCTTCATAATCTTCAGCAGCAGCATCATCTTTCTCATCAAATTATTCTTCATCTTCACCTTCTTAATCTTCTTCTTAAACTTCTTGCTATTCATGTTTTTGTTTACATTACTCATATTGTTATTATTAAACTAATTAATCTTCTTCATATTCAAATTCTTCATCTTCTTCCTCTTCATCTTCTTCATCATATTCTTATTTGTGACAGAGATTCCTGTACTTGTAATCTGTAAAAGTATGAATTGTTCATCCTTCCGTTCTTGCTGTCACAAAAGATTTAAATTACAACAGTATTTGTCCGTGTTCAGTTTAGCCTGCAGCAGCAGGCATTTTCCAGGGGCACCACGAGGAGGAACGGACTCACCCCCATACACTGCTTAGTCTTCTTCTGCTTAGAATTTAGAGCATATATTTTGCTCTTCATTTTGGTCTTATACTTCATGTTCTTCTGTTTTTTGATCTTTTGCTTATTGTTCTTCTGTCTCTTGTTCTGTATCTTGTAGTTTGTCTTAACCTTCTTTGTCCTGTTGGTGATCTTCTTCTGGGTAATCTTTTATTTTTTCTTTGTGATGGTGTTCAGGCTGGTTGGCTTCATGCTCGTCGTCCTTGTTGTCGTCATCTTCTTCTGGGTGGTCTTTAATGTCGTCTAATTTCCGAGAAACAGCTGACGTTACTGGAACCCTGACGGGTATCAGATGGAGCAAGAGACAATGGAAGTAACGAGGACCAGCTGACTGTGCTGGACCCCGGACGGGTAGCAGAAGGAAAAGAGGCAATGTCACAACCGAGTACCAGCTGACGTTACTGTGACACGGTTACTAAGCAGGAGGTACCTGTGCTCCAAAGCACTACCAAGGACCAGCAGACGTTGCTGGAACTCGGATACGGAGATGGAGGCACCTAGGCCACAGGCACTGGGGAGAACCACTTGACGGTACTGGACCCCGGACGGGTAGCAGAAGGAAAAGAGGCAATGTCACAACCGAGTACCAGCTGACGTTACTGTGACACGGTTACTAAGCAGGAGGTACCTGTGCTCCAAAGCACTACCAAGGACCAGCAGACGTTGCTGGAACTCAGATACGGAGATGGAGGCACCTAGGCCAAAGGCACTGGGGAGAACCACTTGACGGTACTGGACCCCGGACGGGTAGCAGAAGGAAAAGAGGCAATGTCACAACCGAGTACCAGCTGACGTTACTGTGACACGGTTACTAAGCAGGAGGTACCTGTGCTCCAAAGCACTACCAAGGACCAGCAGACGTTGCTGGAACTCGGATACGGAGATGGAGGCACCTAGGCCAAAGGCACTGGGGAGAACCACTTGACGGTACTGGACCCCGGACGGGTAGCAGAAGGAAAAGAGGCAATGTCACAACCGAGTACCAGCTGACGTTACTGTGACACGGTTACTAAGCAGGAGGTACCTGTGCTCCAAAGCACTACCAAGGACCAGCAGACGTTGCTGGAACTCGGATACGGAGATGGAGGCACCTAGGCCAAAGGCACTGGGGAGAACCACTTGACGGTACTGGACCCCGGACGGGTAGCAGAAGGAAAAGAGGCAATGTCACAACCGAGTACCAGCTGACGTTACTGTGACACGGTTACTAAGCAGGAGGTACCTGTGCTCCAAAGCACTACCAAGGACCAGCAGACGTTGGTGGAACTCGGATACGGAGATGGAGGCACCTAGGCCAAAGGCACTGGGGAGAACCAGTTGACGGTACTGGACCCCGGACGGGTTGCAGAAGGAAAAGAGGCAATGTCACAACCGAGTACCAGCTGACGTTACTGTGACACGGTTACTAAGCAGGAGGTACCTGTGCTCCAAAGCACTACCAAGGACCAGCAGACGTTGGTGGAACTCGGATACGGAGATGGAGGCACCTAGGCCAAAGGCACTGGGGAGAACCAGTTGACGGTACTGGACCCCGGACGGGTAGAAGAACGCACCCATGAAAATGTAAGTTGACAGGACGCAAGCTGTCCGCAGTTACCGAATCACACAGTCCTACAGTGGGTGCTTATCCTATTGTCACAATGGAAACCGCCTTTATTTACATATCCCACAGCACACATAGGAATCACCTAAACTGCAGGCACCATAGAGTCGGCTAACCCGAATGCAACACGACAGCACAACTTATTGGAGGATAATTGACGTTCACACTGCCAGGAAAAAGCTGTCGTGCTGTAACCAGGCTGGCCAGGAGTCAGTACCCCTGACAATTACTTACGACTCGAGCAACAAATGGCGGTGTTGTAGCCCAGGGAGTAGAGTTCAGGTGGTAGAAAGATGAACATAACAGGAGACATGGAAAACGTTGCCAAACAGTTATTTAATCTGAAAACGGACAGGCAAATTCAGGTGAGATCCATGCCTTGTTCATTTTCAGAAAAGTAAGCCGGTCTACATTCTCTGAGGATAGTCGCATGCGACGGTCTGTTACTACACCACCTGCAGCACTAATGACACG